>CM038679.1:623150470-623750470 GCA_021605205.1 Aegilops longissima | reverse complement strand
ATCGAAGGTTTTCCAATTTTTGATTTTTTTGAATTTTTATGCCCGTTTCAAAATGCGGTCAAAACGGCGGGCTTGACCGTTCCTAGCTAGTGGTTGAATCTTGGAATTTTTTTGGTGTTTCACTGATTAAATAGAAACTTATGTACCTCGAAATGATTTTTGGAAAAAATAAAGAGCAAATTACGAGGCAGCTGCACTTCAAATTTGACCCGCTTCCACCTGAATCGACGGGAATTTGTCTTTTTCACGAGAGGTGGATCAAAACTTTTGACACCCAACCATTTTGTCAATTGTGCATTAAATATGGCCTAGTATTTTATAAAATTGATTAGGTCCAATTTTGCAACAAATATATGGTAGCTCCTTCACAAAAAAAAACTCATTTCGGGCACTCGGAAAATGTAAAATGGTTTTTTCGTCCAAAGAAAATGAAAACTTCCTTAGGCAACATTGTTTGCCATTCCAATATGCACCCTTGTGCACAATATGAGATCATTAGAACAAACTATGCCATGAATGTGGCCATAAGATTGATCATTTGGCTTGAAAGCCATGAATCTTCACACTTGATAGCTCATTTCTCAGAACACTTTTTTAAAATAATTACCGTATTACAAGTTTATTATTTTTCCTGGAAACTTGGTCACATATAATGACAAAATGCGAAGGTTTTCCAATTTTTTGATTTTTTTTGAATTTTTTATGCCCGTTTCAAAATGCGGTCAAAACGACGGGCTTGACCGTTCCTAGCTAGTGGTTGAATCTTGGAATTTTTTTGGTGTTTCTATGATTAAATAGATACTTATGTACCTCGAAATGATTTTTGGACAAAATAAAGAGCAAATTACGAGGCAGCTGCACTTCAAATTTGACCCGCTTCCAACTGAATCGACGGGAATTTGTCTTTTCCATGAGAGGTGGATCAAAACTTTTGACACCCAACCATTTTGTCAATTGTGCATTAAATATGGCCTAGTATTTTATAAAATTGATTAGGTCCAATTTTGCAACAAATATATGGTAGCTCCTTCACAAAAAAACTCATTTCGGGCACTCGGAAAATGGAAAATGAATTTTCCGTGCAAAGAAAAAGAAAACTCCCTTAGGCAACATTGTTTCGAATTCCAAGGTGCACCCTTGTGCACAATATGAGATCATTTGAACAAACTATGCCATGAATGTGGCCATAAGATTGATCATTTGGCTTGAAAGCCATGAATCTTCACACTTGATAGCTCATTTCTCAGAACACTTTTTTTAAAATAATTACCGTATTGCAAGTTTATTATTTTTCCTGGAAACTTGGTCACATATAATGACACAATGCGATGGTTTTCCAATTTTTTGATTTTTTTTTGAATTTTTTATGCTTGTTTCAAAATGCGGTCAAAACGGCGGGCTTGACCGTTCCTAGCTAGTGGTTGAATCTTGGAATTTTCTTGGTGTTTCTCTGATTAAAAAGATAATTATGTACCTAGAAATTATTTTTGGAAAAAATAAAGAGCAAACTACAAGGCAGCTACAGTTCAAATTTGACCCGCTTCCAACTGAATCGGCGGAAATTTGTCTTTTTCATGAGAGGTGGATCAAAACTTTTTACACCCAACCATTTGGTCAATTGTGAATTAAATATGGCCTAGTATTTTAGAAAAATGATTTGGTCCAATTTTGCAACAAATATATGGTAGCTCCTTCACAAAAAAAACTCATTTCGGGCACTCGGAAAATGGAAAATGAATTTTCCGTGCAAAGAAAAAGAAAACTCCCTTAGGCAACATTGTTTCGAATTCCAAGATGCACCCTTGTGTACAATATGAGATCATTTGAACAAACTATGCCATGAATGTGGCCATAAGATTGATCATTTGGCTTGAAAGCCATGAATCTTCACACCTGATAGCTCATTTCTGAGAACACTTTTTTAAAATAATTACCGTATTACAATTTTATTATTTTTCCTGGAAACTTGGTCACATATAATGATACAATGCAAAGGTTTTCCAATTTTTTGATTTTTTTAAATTTTTTATGCCTGTTTCAAAATGCGGTCAAAACGGCGGGCTTGACCGTTCCTAGCTAGTGGTTGAATCTTGGAATTTTCTTGGTGTTTCTCTGATTAAATAGATACTTATGTACCTAGAAATTATTTTTGGAAAAAATAAAGAGCAAACTACAAGGCAGCTCTGAGTTCAAATTTGACCCGCTTCGGTGACTCGTGGAAATTTGTCTTTTTCACGAGAGGTGGATCAAAACTTTTTACACCCAACCATTTTGTCAATTGTGCATTAAATATGGCCTAGTATTTTAGAAAAATGATTTGGTCCAATTTTGCAACAATTATTTGGGAGGTCCTTCACAAAAAACCTCCTTTTGGGCACTCAAAAAATGGAAAATGGTTTTTTCGTCCAAAGAAAATGAAAACTTCCTTAGGCAACATTGTTTGCCAATCCAAGATGCATCCTCGTAGATGTATAATCACACAATGCGAAGGTTTTTCATTTTTTGTGAATTTCCTATGCTGATTTCAAAATGTGATCAAATTTGCCCGCATGACCCTTCTTAGTTAAGTGGTTAATAATGCAAAACTATTGGTTTGTCTATGATGAAATAGCTACTTCTGTATTTAAAAATGATTTTTTTAGAAAATAAATAGCAAACTATAAGATACTTGTAGTTCAAATTTGACTCGTTTCTTGCTGAATTGGCTGTTTCTCAAAATACCTAGAAAGATAGGAAATGCAATCAAATTGATGATCATCGATGAAAGGTGGTCTAACTTAAGTGAAAATTTTAGTGATGCCATTTTGCAAAATATTTTTGGTAGCTGCCTCACAAACCTCCCTTGTTTTTAACACTAAGAAGAGGAAATTTTAATAGCTCATTTACGAACCAATCGGGGCAAAGACACGGATCACCCCATCAGATTCGATCCGAGCCATCCGCCTCCCTCTTGATCCAGCGTCTCTCCCTTCCTCCTCGACCCCTCCTTCCCGAGAAACCCTAGGTCAAGCGCTGTCGTCTCCCTCTCCCGATCCAGACCCTCCCCGCCGCCCCTCTCCCGATCCAGATCCATCTCTTTGCTGCTCTTCTCCCCAAATCCAGCCCGCCGCCGAGCACCTCCGCCCCACGCCAGCGACTCCGCCCACTACCCATCGCGGACCTGCGCGACCTCCGCCTCTACCCCAACGCCGCGACCCCCACCATCTGCATCTCCTCCCTTCTCTCCAAGCAAAATCCATGGATCGACTCGACCCACACAGTCGCGCCCAGATCTACCGCAGAGGAGGAGGAGCCTCCTCCGCCACCACCTTGCCTCCTCCCACCGCGAAAGCAGAGCAGATCGAGACAGCGTGGCAGCGGGCATGGAGGAGGACGCGGCGGCTGCGTTCGCGGCTGCTGCTGCCCTGGCGCCCGACTCACGGGAGACGACCTACCTCGATGGGGCCATGAGCCGCCTGATCCTCTCCTCCTCCTCCTCCGGTGGCGCGGCGCGAAGGGTCTCCTCCTCGCCCGACCTCGTCGACGACCGCCAGGCCGCTGCGCCGCAGGAGGAGCAGCAGGCCGACGATCCGTCGCAGCAGTCGACCAGTTCCTCCGAGGCCCTCAAGAAGCCCGTGGCGCCTCCAAGGTGCGGCCCGCCCGACTCGCCTCAAGGCGGCCTAGTTTCGCGTTCCTCTTCTTACTAGATACTGCAGGTCTGCTCCCTAGTTTTTGGCTACAATTAGCTAGCTAGCTAGCTCGCTTCGAGTAAATTTCAGCTACTCGTGCGGACGAGGGATTTGGGAAGCATGCAAAATTCTCGCCTCCTTGTTTTAAGCACTTTGCAGTAGGTAAAGGTCAAGTGCATCCATTGGTGGCGCTAGCTCTGTGGTTTGTCGTTCGGTAATAGGATTGCGGTACTTGTGCAGACGAGGTGTTCGCGTCACGCCTAGTTGATTTGAGCCGCGTGTGTCGGGTCATGTGCATCCATTGGTGGCGCTGGCTTGTATTCGGTGTGCCGAGGCATGCCATGTGTTCTGCTAGAAGCACAGGAACATGCAGAGCATCTGGCGCGACATAGCTCAAGCATGTCCCTTCCTGTTTGGGATTACTTGGCCATATTATCTGTAGCCACCGCTCCCCTTCGAATCATGAAGTTAATAGTATCTGGCTTCTATGTGATGACATGTGTTGATAGATAGATACTAGCTATATGTTTTCCAGGTTACATGCTAATTTTACTCATTCAATTAACTCTTTTAAACATGACTTGGTTATTTAAACCCTGCCCTGCCTGTGTATATGCTAATTGTAGCTTCCCCTAATATATTCACTTTGCAAACTATTGATGCTTTGATGCTAAATGCAATTTGCAGGGAGCTCGATGAAGCTTGGACGTTGGTGAGGGCTCCAACGGTGGTGGTGGTGCTGGGCTGGTTGTGGCCTCATGCGTGGTAGGAGGCTAGGCTGGCCCTTGACTTCAACAGTTTGACTACCTCCTTAGCTCCTGCCTCTGCACCACAAATCTCTGATGAACTCCGGTGAACTCTTGGGGCTACCTTCTTCACTCTGATCATCTTCTTAGTTCTGTTGCTATGACGCATTGAGTTGTATGCCTGGTTATTAGAGGTTTTTTCTGCTAGTACTTCTTGTAAGGCAATATAATTGGTTGTTTTGTGCTTCTGGCCTAATTAAACATGATCAGTATGTATACTTCTTTGAGATAGACATTTCATGCATGTTTATGAGGTACGAATTCTACAGATGTCACAAAATATTGGTGGCAAAGTGTCTTCTTATCTTTATATTTTCTTAGCTAAAATCTTAGAGTAACAATAACTGTACTTGACAAGTAAACATTAGCATCTTAAATGATTAGCTAAAATGATATAGGAGTAGTAGAAACTTCATGGTTGATCCTGATTGCTGAACATGGGAGATGCATCTTCTTTTGCATATCAATTACATAGTAGTACTATATAATGCTTGATGATGTGGTACATTCAATACTGGTAGCACTGGCCATTAATTACACTGGCCATTTTACGCTAGGCTTTAGATTCTGCCGGGCCAGATCCATTGACCCGCGGTTTGATTCGTGGCGTGCGAGATTTGTTCCTGGGCTGACGTGGTGTATTTGCCGGTGTGATTTTCGCAGGCCTTGGACAAGATCAGTACGGTGCCGATGGAGGCCCTCACCACCGCCGCTGATGTGTCCATGATTGGGCAGTTTGGTGTTGGCTTCTACTCTGCCTACCTTGTTCCCGAGAGGGTCGTCGTCACCACGAAGCACAACAACGACGGGCAGTATGTGTGGGAGTCCCAGGCCGGTAGCTCCTTCACCGTCACTCGTGATACGTTTGGGGAGTAGCTCGGCAGGGGTACCAAGATGGTCCTCTACCTCAAGGACAATTAGGTATGCATTCCAATCCTCCTATACTGTGATGGCTTACTCTTCATGTCTTGATGTGGTTCTCTGCTTAGTGTAGCTGTATTAGACTCACTATGAGATGTACATTCTTGTTTTGTTAACAAACATGAACTGTTAAGTCATCTATTCATGGTTGTTGCTTTTGTTCAGTATATATGTGTGCTTTCTGATTTGTATGCGTAGGTGTTTATAGGTTGCTGTGATGAATATAAATATTAACAAGTGCTCATGCATGCCGGTATACTAGAGCTAGTTGTATGTGCTCATTACCTTCCTGTTGTCACTTTGTCAGCATCAATCCAATCCAACCCAGCCCAATGAATCTAAGCTGCTCGTTTAGTTCTCGCAATCGGTGGTAGCCAACAACTAACCGATCTTAGCTGCTGCCAGCTGTTTGGCATCCTATGTATTTTTTGCTGCTAGTCTCAGAAATAATGCATGAATGGCATCAAAACTACTTCATGCTATCTCTCGGGCAAAGTAGATGCTAGTTTGATTACTATCTGTACATCATCAGGTCTACTTGATGCAAGTCTCTATTTTTTGTTTGTCTCTCTTTGACATATTTGCTTTTTCTTTTTGAATATGCAGGTTATTTGCATCTTGATTAGGAGATGATGGTGATCATCTTTTGTTGTGGGGAACCTGTTAGATAAAGTTTATGTGATTTGAACCTGCAAGATACAGTTCTGTATAATGTTGTGTGAGATAAAAGTTATGTACTTGTGAACATAGGAGATAAGTTATTGATATGTGTTGGTTTGTGTAATGTTATGCGAGATAAAGTTGTGTGAGAAAGTTTTCTGTACTTGTGTCATTACTGTGTGAAAGAAGTACTGTTACTATACTGATTTGAGAATATTGGTTGTAAATAAAAGAGGGCTTGGCCCACTATTGGATTGTAAAAAGGCCTTGTCCAGAATTTATATTGCACTCAATACTTGGGCTCTAAAAAGGCCATGGCCCAAACTATGTTGGACTTGTTTCTAAAAAGAGCAATATAAATTTCAGATTCTAAAAAGGTTGAGGCCCCCAAAAAAATTGATTGTAAAAGACTGCATCTCAGAAAAAAAAGTCCTAATTGTTGGACTAGGCCTATTTAGCTAATCAAAGCACAGGGAAAAAATAAATTAAATGGGTTGAATTGTTGGGCTAGGCCCATGTAGAAAACCGAATTGGACCGGGCTGAATCTTGTGCCACATCAGCTTGCCACGCTGGATGCCTACGTGGCCTGGGGAGGTTGCTAGTGACCAAAACGCTACAATGGACATATTTTGGTCATAAACATCTTCGACCATTCCGGAAGAAAGGTCACTATAGTCAGTTTACGACCGCCAGCTTTTGACCTTCTCTTTTTGGTCACAAAAAGGTCGCAAATGAAAAACCATGACCTTTCAGTGACCAATAGTGGTGGTCACAAGTTGACATATTTCTTATAGTGGTTGACGAGGCACTCCCTCTACTCTACTCAACGCAAGTACTGTATAAAATCAAGTTATGGGACAAAGCCAACAACCTTCGTTTTTTCAGGCTATCGACTTACGCTTTGTAGTCCAGGTTGCCAGTTCGAATCTCGTCTTTCAGATTTGTTAGTTTGAGGTCCAAATTTGATTAATGACAAGTGGGACCCCCGTGTGTTGTTCCGATATTTCAGTGTAGGATGGTTTTTTTGAACAAAACTTTGCGCGGTTAGACAAGTAACGACACGAGTTACACGTATTTTGCAAGTTTATGAACAAAAATGACAGCGGCATAGAATATCACATCCACCCCACAGCTTAGATACTATGGTGATACGAGTTTTTACACCGTCGGAAGTGAGATCCAATGGCTTGGGAGTAGTCTTTGTAATTATGCGCAATTTCCAAACTCTCCAAAGTTTTTTTTTGCAAATAAAACATTCAGGCCTCGTGTGTGCCGCTGCATCTTCGATCCAACGGCTCCCCGGTGCTAATATTAGGTGCTCCCCGTAGCTTAATTACCCGCTACGGTGATATGAGCATCTAGGTCGTATGATCAGTGATCAGATGGCACATGCATAGTACTTGTACTTTCTGCGCATTTCCCAAACTCTATCAGCCGTATATTGCAAAAACATTCAAACCTCCTACTATGGGCCGTTAGATCTCAGTGAACTCGTATCACCATAGAATCTACGGTGCGGGAGCACCTCATACTCTCCCGTGCGAGAAAACATAAGGTGCTATCGCAGCTTGGATGCTATGGTGATCTGAGCTTGGAGGTCGTTTGATCTGAGATCAATGGCATCTGAGCAGTCTTTGTGCTTGTAAGTAGTGGCGAACTCTTTTGGGGATTTTCGCAAAAACCATTGAACCACCGAGGAGGTGTTGGGTCACAAATCCAACGCCTCAAGAGCTTGTATCACCAAAGCATCTAAGGTGTGGTGGCACATGATATTCTTACATACAGGAGAATATGATGTCCTCCTTCATCTTAGATGCTACGGTGATCTGAGCTTCGAGTCGTTGGATATGGGATCAAAGGGCATCTAAGTAGTTTTTGTACAAATTGTGTGCAATTCTCAAACTCATCAAGGTTTCCTGCAAAAAAATTAAGACACATCATGTGAGCCGCTATATCTCAGATCTACAAGCTCCAAACAACTCGTATTGGCATATAGCATGTAAGGTATGGGGCACATGATATTCTCCCGGGAGGAGGGTGGGGTGCACAACCAATCGGTGGTTGGGAGGGTGGGAACAAATATAATCTAAACAACCCTAAGCAGAGCTCCACAATTTTATCTAAGGTCGAGGGGTTGACCCCCGACAATCATAGCTCCGCCTAAACACAACATTTGCATGTACTATAGTACTAGACTTAATATTCATGTTTCAGTTTCATGTTCATTTTAAATATTGAACTGAGGACCATGGATGTCTTACATTTACTCCTTAGTTCCTAAATATTAGTATTTTAGAGGCTTCAAATGGACTGGCACATACGGATGTATATAGACATATTATAGAGTCTAGATTCACTCATTTTGCTCCGTATGTAGTCACTTGTTGAACTCTCTAAAAGACTAATATTTAGGAATAGCAGGAGTATTTTTGAACTCATGTCATACATGCATGGGTTGGAAAAATAGATGCACTATACTTATTGGATTGTTGTTGTGTTCGTGTGTGTGTGTCTGTGTGTGTGTGTGTGTGTGGTCATATGCTTGATACATACAAAGTTTTCTCACCTCCATATTGTTCATCTTTTAAATTAGGATTTGCATTGGAAAACTTACTAGGGATACCATGAAATGTGAAATCCACGTTGAGATCACTATATCACAAATTCACTCTAATTCAACGACTCGTCATAAATCAATTACCACGTTGAGATTAGCATTTGCAAGGTAAATACGGGTATTGTAATACACATAGATTCGTTCGGCAATTTAAAAGGTTCCTTTTGTATTCTCAAATGGTAGGACCCAACGGCGTACCAGCCAGACCTTGGCTCGTGTTGATCCTAAAAAAACAGGCTCGTGTCCTTCGGTGGCGTGCGTGGTACGCACATTAGGCAACCCCAACCAGTCGAGCCTCAGCGTTTCAAGTAGAAATATCTGGCGGCTAGAATTCCAGCCCTAGGAAATTCCCCTCATGTCCCCGGTCCATAATGACTACCGATGAGGAGAACGCTTTCACTATTGAAACCGTGGGCGTTTACGTGCCGCCACGAGTCCCCGCTTCTCATCGGCAGGTGCCGTCCCAGCAATCGTGTGAGTCGACGGGAGGCGTGCGAAGCGAATCGCTGCGCCCGGTCGTCGAGGCGTCGAAGCGATCACTGTGCAGACTCACCGGGAGGCGAGCCCTTTGACCAGGCTCCGCCGCCCACCGTCGTCCCAACTGCTCCCACTTTTAGTGTCGCCGACGCCGCGGTTTAAAATCAACCCCGCACTACCCGGTATCGCTACAATCCTCTCTCTTCCTCTCCGATTCTCCTGTCGTCTACCTCCAACTAGCCTGACCTAAACGTACGCCATGCCGCATCACGATGGTCTGCCCTTAGTGTTCCAGTTTCATGAGGAAGACACCCAGCCGGAGTCTCAAGAACATAAGGCGCTTTGGGACGAGCTTGAACTGGCCTTGCGAGAAGACGTCGCGCCTGTCCCCACTCCCGTTCCGGCTCCCGTCGCCCGGACTGCACCAGCGCCCATCCCCGTGGCATTGATGGGCTGGGAGCCGCACATTGTCGCCGAGCTTGATGCCACGGGGTTCCACGAGGTCCTTGCCGACTTTCACGCGCCCGTGCACCTGCCAAATGCGCTGCGCGTCTGCAGCGCGCGCGCGCAAGCGGCGGTGCCGTGCACTGCCAACCAGCGCATGCGCCTGGCGTGCTGGCGTCGTCGCGCCGTGCGGTGCCCATGCACACGAACGTCTCCGCTGCGCCGTTGACAGCGCCTGTCCCCGCGCGGGTGCCAGTGCCCCCCTCAGCGGCATGGATGGCCTCCGTCGACCGCTTCCTTGCACCAACGCGAGTCGCCTCCTCCCGCAAGTTGACTCGCTCCGAAGTCCAGAACATTTTGGCCTTCCTTGAAGCTAGGCCAACGTCCAGGAGTACGCCAACAACGGCGCAAGACGCCGCCGTCGCCGTCGGTCAGTGGCCCGACGACACACAGAGCACGGCAGAGGAGCCGCTTCCCACCGCGAGACGCCCCCGCCGTCGCCGCGTAATCTAAATTTGCCATGAAAAACGTTCGGATTGCCATGCTTAAAATCCGAACGTTTATCATTTCCGTTTATTTTATATCGATCGTCGTATAATTTAAAGTCGGAGTCAGACTGAACGAAATGTATGGTTTGATCGATTGAATGTTCTGCTAGAGCCGTATCAAATTAAATATAAAACGTCATCAAGCCACATGTATTCCTTGTCATCCAACGACCTAGACTGCTTCAATGTTGAGCGCTCAACACGTTTAGCGTGCAGTTAATTTCATGCCAAAAATAGTGCTAATCACATGACAACACGCAAATAATATCCTATTAGTTAATATCCGCATGCACTTAATATACTTCCAAATTAACATGCATTGCACGTACACACTGACTAGTGCTGCTAGTACGTGAAACTGGTGCCGTGACTTGTGAGTTGTGAACGCGTCCAAATATGGTCAACGGCAACATCGCCCGCGAGTTCTTCCTGTTTGCCCGTGCGTCTAAACGCAGAAGGGGAGGAGAGAGAGAGCACACATGGAACCCACCAGTAAGTGAAGGCAAATAGTACTAAAAATAATATGACATGTTATCCATTAATTAGGCTGTGGTAATATAAAAACATTATATGAACAAAGGGGGTACAACAAACATTGCTATTCTACGTATGTTGCCTATTGACGTGCGGCTTGAAGGCCCGGTAGCATGTTCGATCCTCGTCCTTTATTTTTTAATTTGTATATGGGTCCAAATTTGTTTCATGACATGTGGGCCCCTTGGTGTGTAGTTTGTAGCACTTTAATTTGTGGGTCGGAATTTGTTCCATTCCAAGCGGACTATCAGTGTGTAGTTTTGTAGCTTATTTATAATAATTAAAGAGAACAACATAGTTTTTTCAATAATACCATGGTGTGACGTTGAAGGTGAGAAAGGACGTGCGAGAGAGCGATGACCGAGCCAGAGGGAAATCAACTAGGGGAGTTTGCGTGGGTTGCAACGGCGTTTGGAGTAGTTGTGGGCCGAATGCTATGAAAATATCATCTAACCCGACCGGATAAATGCCTGCACAAATTAATCCAAGGTTCGAGTGCCCCTCGCAATGTAAATAGCTCCGGCTTTGCGAGGGATGGAGAGGTAGTAGCTTCAACGCGTGGAAGATACGGTATGAGAAAGCGAGGTCAATCGAGAGACATATAAATAGAGAGACAAAGTGAGTGTGGTCCGACATTCATTGAACAAATATATATGCTCCGGAGAGATATTGTCCGATTGAGCTTTTGGTAAGGGTGAGGGTTGTAAGATAGAGCTTGAGAGATGATCCAGTCACAGACGTGTAGATATATTTTGTGCGTGGGAGGAAGCAAGGTCAACCGATCACATAGGGTCGCGTGCGATCGAAGAGTGAGACGGGTTGGAGAGAGTGACCTAGATAGACGATGTGCGTGAGAGAGTATACAATGTGAATAGGTCGAACTGGGCTCAAACATGGTGATATATCGTTTTTGTCCGAGAAAGAGTGAGGTAAATCGAGACATACACACACACACACACACACACACAGAGAGAGAGAGAGAGAGAGAGAGAGATTGAGTGAGCGTGGCCCACCATGAGGTCGAAAGAGTGGCGGCAGCTTGGATGGACTGACCTAGATAGACAATCTGCGTGAGAGAGTATAGAGTGTGTCGACCGAGGCCCGAACAGGGAGATATATCATTTGTGTGTGAAAGAAACGAGGTTAAACGAGACTCAGATAAAGAGAGCGAGATTGAGAGAGTGTGGCCCGCCGTGCGGAAGAAAGAGTGAGACAGTCTCGAGGGAATGACCTAGATATACAACGTGCGTTCGTGCGCACGAGAGGTTGGGGGGGGGCTAGATAGGCAATGCATGTATTTAGCGAGAGGGTGAGAGGGAGAGGGGAGAGAGAGAGCTCGGCATGGGGTGCAATGGCGGGTGTGTGAGGTAAATACATTTGGTAACAGGAGGAAAAAGGGGTTGTGTAGTTGAGAGACTTAGAGATCGAAACATGGAGAGAAAGAATGAACGTGTGTTGGAAACCGATAGCTTGCTAAGGTGGTTAGGAGAGGAAGATTGACCGATCTGAGAAGTATGTAGCATTTGTGCTTGCAGGGGGGACTAAAAACAACATTTGAATGTACATAGTACAAGACTTAATATCGATGTTTCAATTCGTGTACATTGTAAGATTTGAACCGAGGACCAGGCATACGGGTAATTATTTCAATTGTGCCATACTAAGTTTCAAAAGTTGACATTGGCTCAATTTGTTGTGCTATTTTGTAGGTCATATGTTTGAATCCATCCAAAAGTTTTCTCACTACCATGGTGTTCATCATATACATATGAATTTGTATTAAAAACGTAGCATGGATACACTGAAATGCGAAATCCACGTTAGAATTGGAGATCGCTACGTGACACACACTCTAATTCAAATAACTAACTACGTGACACACACTCTAATTCAAATAAATAATTATGTGACACACTCTAATCCACGTTAGCGTGGGTATCGTTTCGATTTTTTTTCAAATAACTCCTCATTAATTAATTTATAGTACTCCCTATGTTCACTTTTATAAGACCTTGAAGACATTTCAGACAATGTGCAAAATAGTTCATTTTAAGTTGTCTGAAACGACTTACAAAAGTGAACGGATGGAGTATCTCGTTTCAAATGACTAATTATTGCAAGGAAAACTCGAGCAAGGTAATACATACAGATTCGTTTGCAAATGAAAGAAGATTCATTTGCATTCTCAAATGTAGGCGCACCAGGCAGACCAGGGTCGTGTCGGGGTGGACGCTACTTCGGTGCCTTAAAGGCAACAGCCCTTGGGTGACTGACATGTGGGCTAGCCACCTGTTGGGCCCACATGTCATGGACACAAAGGCTGGTGCCTTAAGGCACCAAAGCGTAGTCCTGTCGGGGTGGTCGCGTGTGTCGGACGGACGCGCAGCACCCAGCCACCCAACCCCTCCCCCCAAAAAAAGGACGACGACAATATAAGTTCGCGCTTCCACGTTTCGGATTGAAATATCTGGCGGCCCCAATTCCAGCCCTGCAAAATCTCTCTTCTCCACCGTCCCCTTCCACGCCCAGATTGCTCAAATCCCTAATGCGCCGCCATCCCTCGAATCGCCCCTTGTTTCGTCTCTTTCCCCACCGTTCCCCACCTCTGTGCCGGACGACAACGACGAAGACGACGGTCGCGCTTCACCACCGCACCGGAGCTACCTCATCTACGCCCTCGTCCGCCGCACCGGGTGGTCCACCGACAACGTCGGCCGCCGCAACCGACGTGCCTCACAGACACCGAGTTCCACCGCATCAGGTGCGCTTCACCGACGCCGTCTCCCAGCTCACCGGGGCTACTTCACCGAGCACATCGTCGCACCTCCGCCCCCCGAGGTCGTTGGGGCTTCACCAACGGTCTCGTCCACCACATCGTAGCGCTTCGCTGCCACTCAAGATCTGCATCTGTGCGCGGCCAGCCAATGCCAGCGCATCACCCTCAACGGCTCTGAAGTGACCCGCACTCTAGCTAGGCGAGCATGCCCAAACGCCGGCCCGAACTAGGTATCCACACATCACTCCCTTGTGCACTGTTCCGATGATGTTTGGATATCCTTTCACTGCTCTCTTAGCTTACACGCCTATGCAACTCTGACTTTAACTCTTATTTCTTCCGGAGATATCATCTCAAACAAGCAAATCCATTTTTAGCGAAGCATGACGGGCTATGGGATCTGGTACACATCCCGCACACCAGTATAACCTTGTAAGTATCATCCTCGGTACAACATCAAGGTTGATTCCTCTTATTTGATCAACCATTCAGCGGTGTCAAAAATGCGAGGGGGATGCAAGGAGCACAAGGCCTGCACATCCAAGCAAGTGGTAACATGGACTTGTACATGGAACATCCCAAGCGCAAGCGAGCTGCAGCGAACCTGTACAACGAGCTAGCGTAAGTCCCTGCATTTCATTTAATTTGTCTTGGCGTTAGTGTATGATTTGTGTGCGTGGCTGATCCACAATTCAAGTAACCAGGGCTAACATTTAACTTAAAAATACGAAGGCACTTGCACTCGAAATCAACATAACTTGAGAAATGTGAAGCTACATGCACTTTGAAAACCAGCTAATGATCCAAAGTAGTTCAGATTATAAACACTAAATGATGCAAGCACCAAAAAACACAAAATGCAACATGGTGTACAAGGACTACAAACATGGTTTGTACCTGCCTGAATTATTCGTTCTCCGGCTGAAAATATCGAAGTGTAATTGCACGATAACCAGTCATAAACTGCATATCAATATATCTATCCTGCACAAGTATGCCAATAGTTTCAAACAACATATTAGAAAAGTATTTATGCTATGTTGTCATGATACGGGGACTTCCTGGTAGATGGCCTCGACGTTTCCTCAAGCTGTGAAAATGCACTATAATTTGCTTGTCATCAATGCCTGCAAATCTCTGTCTCTCTCAACATAGTAGATCATCATTAGACACTAAATCCTTCAATGAGCTTGCAAAATGCTTGCATTAGATCCCTCATTAGACACTATATGTTCATCACCAGGAGCATGTAAAATGTTTGTATCAAATCCTTCATTAGCGATCTGTTCATTAGACATTTCAGGCTCAAGAACAACATGAGCTTGTATGTTTGCACGGAAACTTGATTAGATACATCGATTCAGTCGATTCAGTATTGATTGGGGAGTTATGAAATAAGTAGAAATTGGTTTCGTTTTCTCATATATTCCCTACATACAAGCAGTTTTACAACACCGTCAGGTTTAACTATTGGCCAAAAATTGAAGAGTTAAATTAGATATAATCAGGGATGTGATGTACCTGCTCGTTGCGCATGCTACTCTTGCAAGCTGCGACTATCCATTTGCGCAAGCTCGATGCCATGCCCGTGTTGCCGCCGCTGCCTCCCACGCAGGCTACACCCAGGGTTGGATCTTCATCTTCTTGTCCTTCCGTTCGCTTGAAGCCCGGCGACCGCCCTCCAACGAGGGCGCAAGGAAGTGCTATGTCGGTCTGCCCAGCGGCGGCTAGGTTAGGAGCAAACCATACTGGAGGCTGGAGCAAATGAATTGGGATTTTTCCTGCTGTCGATCGATATGGGAGGCGCTCGTTTGGGCCGCGAGCCTGCTATAGGGCCTGCCTTGCACTTATGTTATTGGCCCATCCAAATTGAAACATTTTTCTTCATTATTTACATTGCACGCTCGTGCGTTGGGGCGAACAAAACTAGCGTGGGCCAACCTGACGACTCAAACTAGGTGCACACTTTCCAGCCACACAGGCGGCCGCCCATACCAGCCCCTATGGTGGCGTCGCCCCTTTTATGTGTATGATTGGATAGTGAAAAATATTCGATGGCGCTTTTGATTTACCCACGAATGGTTGAATTGCTTGTTTCTATGAACTGAGTTCGCCAATAATGTGAAGGATGCCATCTTTTCATCCTATTGTAGATTGCTTAGATCTCGATATGCCAAAAGTAATCGCATGAAATATACAATAAAAGCCGATGTGATGTGTTTGGCTACAACTAGTCGACTACACGTCCTCATATAACATATCAATGACACACCATCTTACCAGATTAACCATTTGACTTACCCATGCGAAGGTGGGAAGAAAGAAGTATTGGGACTGCGTATCCAAGCAATTGATGCCATGGACTCCTTTGTACAACCTTGTAAGTGAAAAAGAAGTTGCGGTATGCTGTACAAAGAACTAGCGTAAGTTCGCCACACTTCTCGAATTTTAGTTAGCCACTTATTGCAAAATTGTTCAATTATGTTGCTTGGCTTAATTTAGTTTTCTACTGATTACATAATGGCATAGCTTGTTAATCATATTGTAGACTGCGCCTATCTATGTGTTTGATACTTACTGTTAAGAATTACCTGTTTTCCTTAACTTAAATATCTACTTGTTTGTTTAACTGCTTTGCTGCTGCAACAGCGGGTTACAATGATGTTAATAACTAGTACTTTTCAGCATCCAATTGAAACTCTTTAATTCCTTGTTTGTTTAACTGGTTTGCTGTTATAACTCCCGCTTGAGATGTTTTGCTAACTTCAACTTTTCTGAATCCAATCGAACTTTAATGGCAAAACAGGTTAGCCCAAGATCAAAGAGCGAGGTCCCCATGGACGTTGCATCATCCCACATAGTGGCACCGCCCAATCGTGCATTATGAATTGCCAACTGCTGATGCTCTAGAGGCTAAACTAGTGGTATAAAGAGATTCTCGCTTCGCACTTAGAGATGAAGTTGACATGTTGAGGAAGCAAACAGCACAATCACAAGCAGTACTCAAGACAACCATTAAATATTTGGTGGATTTCAAAACGAAGCAAGCTGAGACTGACCAGATTGTTAAGGTCTGAAGGAAAAAGGAAATTAAATTCCTACTTGGTAAATCATAGGTGAAATGTTCTTTCCATAGTTGAATAACCTTTGTGTTGTCTGTTCATGTAATCAATCAAACCATTTGTTTTAGAGATCATGTAACAATTTTTTTTTTGTTTTTTGGTTTGTAATTTTATTTGAGCACAAGTCTGTATTAATTGATAAGACTCGGAGACATTTCATTTGGATTGTTGTGCCAGACCTACAAATATGCCAATCGAGCTGAATGTGCATTCAGCAATAGTAGTAGTATAGATGGACCATAAGTGGCATGCATCGGAAAGGGCTAAGATGCTGGCTAAAAAAGATGTTGTTGTAGCCAAAAAAAAAGTACAGCGGCCTAGCTTATGTATGTTAGTTGATATTATTGATCCATATACTCTATAAGTGTTTATATGTCTGTTAGTTCTGTACATTCTTGGTTGATTGACTTGGTATTTGAATCTTGATACATCGCTTCTGTACATATCTAAATGGGAGTACACATTATGTTGCGTGTGACATTTGAGTTGGACATGAAGTGTTCCAAATATTCGAATTCACCTTAAACTGGATACTAGTTTCTGAATTTGAGTATCGACATTTGTAAACCATATTCATATATGACAGTGGAATGCATCTTTGTCGTCCTTTTGAAGATATATAAAAACACATAGAACGATTTATAAAGATTCATATAGGAATACAAAATGGATTCGAATTTAGTTGCCAGGGTAAACGTGGATGCTTATTGTCCCAAAATTCGAAAGAAGCTGCAAAATGTCCACTCCCACGTCGGCTGCCCGAAGCCAAGTGTTTGGGAGATGGAAATTACTGCCTACCCATTACACGGACAATCCATTGGCCCGATTTCCACTGCTCTAAATAGGGGTAGGTTAGTAACTTCAATTAGATGTGACACGACCGCCTCTGAGCCCATTCTGACACGGTGGGCGTCAAACATGGGCGGCAAAACACATTTGATTCAAGCTCGTCTGAAAAACCTCTGTTTCTCCCTCCATTACCCGTTCATACACGGTGGGCGGCAAAACAAACTCGACTCGGCCGAAATCGATGTAGGCAAATATTTTCAATAGGGGCAGGTTTGTAACTTCACTCAGACGTGACACAACCGCCCTACCTGTCAGCCTCGTTCATACACCGTGGGCACCAACCATGGGCGCCAACCACCCTCTCCTCGCCCGAAATCGCTCTGGGCAAATATTGGCGAGATGCGAGATTACCGTCCTATCCCCAACCGATGAGACGTCCAAATTTTAAACGGGGGCTAAGTTCGTAACTTTCCCATATTTCAGACAGGCGCGTCCCAAAAACATGGTTCCCCGTACCTCTCCCTCCATTTTCCCATTCATACACCGTCCGCGCTAGAACACCCCATCCCCACACCAGCCTCCGTCCGCCACCTCATCCATCGCCGCCGTCCTCCACCACATCCACCGCCACCATCCTCCACCATGCTGGAGCGCCTACCAAGACCGCGTAGTCCACTGCTAGAGATGGACGTTTCTCATCCACGACGACGGACCAATAGCCTTGCATCGCGTCCTCTCGCTTCATCGGCGCCGTTGTCCTCTTTGCCGGGGCCGCTCACACGACCTTCTCTTCCACCACAACGGGACTTATCCCCCGATGCACCCGTCTACCGTCGCAGATCTGCTTCAATGCCACCGACAGCCATCGCACCCCCGATGCCTACACGGCGCCGCAAGAGAGGTGGTACTTCATATCTCCTCAACTTTTGATCTCAACGGAAAATAGATCTTAACTTGGTTACTCTACTTTCTTTTCAGCTCTTAGAATTTAGTTCTTAGTTGAAGCAAACAATGGATGCTAAATATCATTTCTCGGTTTGCAGCTTCAAATCTGCCATGGCACAGCCATAATACGGTTTAATTGATCATGCTTAGGGTTTAATTGATCATGTTGGTTCCGTGGTGGTTTCTTTAATAGAAATCGGAGGAAAACCCTCTTTGCTAAAAAATATGCTTAGAGTTTCCCCTTTATGATCACTATATGATCGAAATACGTGCTTCGTCATAATAACACTCGCTCCACGCATCAAGCTAAACAGGCTTAGATGTTCAAATACGAATCTGATATTATTAAAACAGAGTTGTTTAATTGGTCAGCTAAATGTTCCTAAATTAGTTTCGAAAATGCATGTTCGCCGCTCGGGTGTGTATCTCTACAGGGTGCCCACGGTGGGCCAGCCCATCCTGGGATTTTGGGTCGTCCCAGGCCCCGATTCCCCTATGTTTTGCTGCGCCTTCCAATCTCTACTTGCCCCCAGCCGCCTGCCTCACCGGCGACTTGCCGTCCCCGGACGGCATGACTCTAGGAGGAGACCCCGGACTAACAGGAGGCCAGGAGCCGCTCGTCCAACAGCGTCACCGCTGCCCAGGCACGCCGTCGTGCCTACCTTCCCAGTCCGTTCAGGGCTCAGGCGTGCAGCACCCACCAAGCCAACCCGATTTATCCTGAGATACGTCCTCAACACTCAGCAGCCACTCCTCATCACCCATTTTCTAATTGATTCATTACTCATTAGGCAGGACTGTCATTAGGGTTTGTTGTGTGCTCAGTGCTACCTACACTTAATGGTTCGATGTATTTCGTAATCTTTAGTACCTCTAAAGTTCACAGGGGTTTTCAAAATTCGGCCTCGGATGTAAACTAGTCATTTTGGATTGTTGGTCGAGTGACATTGACCCAGATTACTACTGCAAGCCAGGTTTGTTGACAATTTTACTTGTCTTTCTTACTCATTCGATATAATATCCAATTATTCACGCCGATTAGTTGCAAACAATAAGTGCTAGACAAACTTCTTCATTCAGATTTTGGGCGGTATCTTCTGCAGCTACAATTCGCATACTTGTCCTAATAAGCTCACAAGTAAATGATTGATTCACTACATCTATGCTTGCCTTGTCATATTTGTTGTCAATATTATTTTAGGGTGGACCACCCTGTTTCTAAATCTTTGGAACCGTAGACCTGAGTGAATAGTATTTCTCTATGTGATCTCTTCCATCATGTGTGGGTAACTGAACACGCATTGTATAGAAAGAAAGTGTCATTTCTAGCTTTTACATAGGTTTCGATCTTTTACATGGAATACAATCTACCTACTTGCTTTGTGTCGCACTACCAACCTCCACCCTTGAAGCTAAACATTACGCCACTCATAATTGTTTAGTTTATTTGTTCAAATACTGAATTTCATATGATTCTATTGTTCCTACTTCAGTTTTGAAATATGTGCCTGCTGTTATAGAGACATAAGGGTTTGTATTTACGTGTGTGGTCAGTCAAGACGGTTGGGGAGGTGAACTTTGCATATGCAGGGGTTTATAGGAGACACTCTCCGAGTTGAATCCGCAATGCATTCCATAGATAATCTGACTAATTTTATGTTTTCATGAATCTCAGATTCGAACAGCATCATAATGATTATGAGCTTGCGTGCATGAAAAGAATAAAGCAGAACAATGCCATGGCTGTCAAACTTGGCATTAAGGGACTAAAATCAAGTCTGGATGCAATGCAATGCAATGCAAACGCTCTCCACCTCTGATTCATGCTCGAGAATATGATCCTAACAAAGATTCGAGCTAGAGGGAGACCTAAGTCAATGTAGCTCCCTAGTGGAGGAGTCGAGGAAGATGCCCTATCTTATTCACCCATCAAGGTACTTGCTCTAACTTTCCAATGTTACATTGCTCGCACATATCTTGCAACTGATGCTTTGCATTGCTTCTACTTTGTTGAACTGCCATTAGCTTAGTTTACACATCGTGTATGTGAATACGCCTGCCTATCCATTTTCAAGACATATTCCATCTATCATCATACCATATTTATCCATTCAAATGTTGTTCTTGTGTATCGACGTTCAAAAGGAAGAGGCGATTGCTGATCGTGGAGGAGCACAAGCAAAGTATTTGGAAAAGGTAGTGGCACCGATAAATCAAATAGCCCATTAGGTGTAGTTGTAATATCACCCGACCCACAAAATACCCCAACTCTAGCAGACTCTAGCCCTACTACACCGGTCATTTCGATGCCCCAATTCAGCAGAACCCCAACTGCAGCAAACATTATGATTATGCCGATTGACATAGCACCAAATGCACGACGCAAAACCCCATTCCAGAAAGAGTACACCAAATCCAGTTGCCAAATCCATTTTCGAACCGAGAGAGCCCCAATTGCAGCAAATAGGACCCTGTTCCATTTCTTCCCAGTTTAGAAGATGAAGCTTATGTTGTTGTCGAAACTTTGTGCGCATCTTTCCTTCATGGAAAGATTATACCGAACACGAACAATTTCCAGTCTTCCTCCGCAACTTACACGTAAGTAATGTACTAATGTTATTCATGGTCATTCTGCATATGTTTCTATGACGATGAAGACACAAGATTTCATTCTTTTAAATAGGCGATGAGCAAACTGGATTGTGATGACGAGCAAGAGTTGGTTGCGCTTTTCAAGCACTCATTGATGAAGTATCGTTCCTACCTGAGGCAAGCGCACTTTGATGGCAAGCCTCTGAACGAAATTTCTGTAAAGTCTCCGGTGCTACATTTATCCGACAGTGACTGGAATAATCTTGTTACACATTGGTCTCGGCTGTAGCGTAAGGTACTGTCTATGATATCACATCACAATTTGAACTACATTTCTGCATTTGCCTTAATGTCTCACTTCTACGAAAACTGTTAGCAGAAGAACATTCGTTCTCAAGGGACCACAGAATCTCGCAACTATACTGCACACTGCATTGCTCTCGTGAGTACCTCTTGCCCTGTATGACCATACTTACTTTCATAGCTGTTTGATTATGTAGCATCACTGCACATGTTAGCCTCGTAATCGCCCATTTGGTGGACATTATAAGATCCGTATGGACTCTTACACAAATTTAGAATCAACCCAATGCTTTTGAAGAGGTTTAGCTCTGCAGTCCTCTTGTAAGGACTGAACGTGGTCTATCACTGTACTTACATTAACACCTACTCCCTCCGTCCCATAATATAAGAACGTTTTGTACAGTACAACAGTGTTCAAAACACTCTTGTATTATGGGAAGAGGGATTGGTTCATTTTGTAGCATTCTGCATCTTATCTCCCTCGTCCACCATTTACTAAAAAAGAGCAGATCTATATTTAATCTTACCAACAAGTAGAATACACAGACAATGCCAGTGTAGAAGTGTAGCCCATTGCTCTTGTCAGTACATTTTGTCCTCAGAACGCTTGTACTTCCGAGGATTGGTAGTTGATTATGTAGCATCAATCTGCATCTTATCTTCATTATCCTCTATCCCTTCCAAATTATCATATCTATAATTACTCTCTACAAAATGTAGAGTACAGCAATGCTTATGAAGAAGATTCTGTGCTGAAATTCTTGAGTTATCCTTCCCTTGACATGGAGAAGGGCATTATAAAGCCGGTGTTAATTGTTAATGTAAGTCAATCCTTCTAAAGCCTTTATCCTCAACTGCTGTTTATTTGCTCATACTCCCTATCGTTTACTGTTGTTTAGTTTGTTGTTTCTACCAAAATGCATGTTGGTAAGAACCGTAAGTTCTAAGTTTTACTTGTAAAACCAAATTTCTTATTCATACCATGCACATTACTTAATACTCCATATATGTATGCTTGGTTTTGTGGATCTATAATCCAGTGTGTGGTGAAGCAGCCCACGTTTGCACCTTGTCATCTCTGTTTTATCTTCTTGATGTGGTGATGATATGAACAACATGTCATGCACATTATCCAAAATAGATACAATGATTTTCTTTGTCCTTCATCTATGCTTGTTATGTTGACATGGTAATCCAAGAGTGTGGTGAAGCTCCCGCATTATGAACAATGCCAAATTATGCTATTGATATTTTGAACTTACTCTTTATTTTCTAATTTGAAATTTGATAGAATTGACAGAACAGTTATCATCTTTGTTTATACACGTGAAAAACCTGTCATCTCTCTGCTTTGTTTCAGGGTGATATGCCTGATGGCATGCACAAGTCTGCTGAAGGTTGTGAGACAAACCCAACATATATTGCAGCAAAGAAGGCAAAACATCTTGAAGATAGCGAGACAACCCCAAAGTCTTGTCTTGATGCGGTGTTCAAGTTACTTGAGACTAACAATGACAAGCTCACGTAATTCATTGTGCGAATCAGTTCGACTTCTTTAGTCCCAAGTTCTAGCGAAAGGCATTCGCAACTCAACTTCGACTTGAAGTCCTATCTCTAAGAAAGATTGCGAGAACACCAATGAGAAACTCATCGCTAAACAGCTACACACAGAAGCTATGACCGACATGCTAGGCGGTCTCACAGCCTTGCTCAAGAGCTTCTTGCAGCAGTTCCCCATAAGGCTAACCTTCTTGAACTGTCTTGGAAGTGGTCTCGGTTCAAGATTATTTTGTTACTGCCGCAATGGTGCCCGCTTTTTGTAATCTGCTTCTTCGTTGCACTTTATGATCACCGGTGGCGAACTTCGATGCCCGAAGGGATGTAATACACCTTAAATCCTTTATTGTATAGTGTAGGTTTATTCTTAGTTACTATGCCATAATTTCTTTACTGCCATCATTCGCTATCTGGAAAAAATCAGATGTAGTCGATCGGGCGAAACATTCGATAACGGGCCAGGTTTTTAGCGGGCCACAATTGGGCTGCTGCGTCTTTCTTGGGCCCGAATGATTGGGGCCTTCACATTACGCCAGCCCAAACTTACACCGCCTATATTTTAGTTGGGCTTTTGTCGACCAGTAGCTTAGTTTGGCCTGTAGTAGCGTTGGGTCATTAACAGTGAATATTGCATTTGGCTCATTACGGCCGAGATGAAATCACGGCCTTTAGCGAGCCAAAATGCATGTTGGGCCTCAATTTTCACTAGTTGTCGACGGGCCTTCAGCAGGACGAAATGTAGACCGGGTCGTTATGGGCCCAGTTAGCTCACGGGTCGTTACCAGGCCGAAACATATCTCGGGCCTTAGTTGGCCCACTGATATCATGGGCCTTTAAGAGGCCGAAAGCTTAGTACAGGCATCAACGGGCCGAATTACGTGACAGGCCTTTAACAGGCCCAAAGTCACGTTGGGCTTAACTGTTGCCACCTTTAGCACGGGCCGTTAGTGGGCCCGATGTCCCGTCGGACCATATATGGCCCATGGGCAGCACGGGCCATTCCCAGGCCAAAAGTCACACCGGGTTGAAATGGGCCCATGTCTACATCAAGCCTCTAACAGGCCGAAAGTCACTCGGCTGTAGTTGGGCCCGAATATTCGGCGAACAATTAACGGGCCAGATCTGGCTTCGGGCCGTAAATGGGCCCAAATATTGGGCGAACAATTAACGGTCCAGATCTGGTTTCGGGCTGTAAATGGGCCTTTATTAAGCAGGCCGTTATTGGGCTGGCCCACTAGTACTTGATTAAGTTCTACGGGCATTTGACTGAGCCGGCCTTTTTAACCTATATGGGCCTCTGTTGGGCCCAGCCACGTGTCGACGTACCATAGGCATGTCTCCTCCAATGGACGGGCGACATCTGGCCCACTGACGGTCAATTAGAATTTTACACGTGGAAATTTCCAATTGGTCAGGGCTGTTAACGGGTTATCGGATCCAAAATCTGACCCGATAGCTTAACGGTGTTCCGTTACGGTGGATGCCACGTGTCGGTCACCCTTGACGAAAGCACTTCGTAGACGCGCGATTTATCGTCATGGAAGTGGACACTTCCGTGATGATAATTTTGGTAATGTCATGGAACACTTCTCTGACAGACAGTATGACTATCTTGATTCATCATAAATTTGTCATGGATGTACATGCATGACAAAAAACGCGACCTACTGTGACAAACATGTATCATCACGGAAGTGTATTTTTTTGTAGTGTAAACAGTTGGATGCATTACAAAGAAGTAGCAGGATTTCAAAGATGAATTGGACTAGTTACCTGGTGATTCTTCTTCCTGGTCATAAACTTGGCCTTGAGCCTGTCTTCACAAACTGTCAACCTGTGGCCATGCTTCCCACAGTTACTGCATGTTATTGTGCCCATCCTTGATGTATCCTTTGGAGCTGGCACTTCAGATTCACCCTTCTCCTAGCTATCTGCTTCTTGCCTTTCTTCTCCCTAAACACTGGTGGTTCTATGTCAGGTGTGTTGGTGTTGGGCCAGAATTCAGGACCAGGGACAGGGTAGATGATGTGCTGGTATGCAGCCTTGTACATTGGCTTCTTAAAGAATGGATGCACATAATATTCTGGGTGTACTTTTATCTTCTGCATTGCAGAAATTGCATGGTGGCAAGGTGATCCAGTCATGTCCCATCTCCTACAAGAGCAGCTCCCTTCATCAAGCTTCACACAATATGTGTTCTCTCCACTAGTTACTTGCCAGATATTGGGACCAGCCATGTTTGCTTCATAGTATTTAGCCCACTTCTTGCTCTCTTCAAGCTTCTCCATGTAATGTGGGGTTATTTTCCACCTACAGCTCTCTGTTTTCTCTCTGATGCCCTGGTACTTAACCATTACTTTGGTCCTCAACCCTTCAAACATGGTCTTAATTGGTTTCAACCTAACATCTAGAATCATTTTGTTGAAAACCTCACTAAGGTTGTTCACAACCAAGTCAGTCTTGCACACATGATCCATTGCATATCTAGCCCAACACTCCTTAGGGATGCCATTCAACCACATCTAGGATGGTTCACATGATGCTTTCAAACCTGTCATTCCTTCTTTGTGACCATGTTCAGTGAAAGAATAGCTAGCTTTGTCAACCCATTTCTTAAGTTCTTCTGCTCTAAAGACAGCTGACTGGAAGTTGGCATATATGTGTCTAAGGCAATATCTTTGTGGGGATTGAGGAAATACTTCATTAATTGCTTTGAGAAGGCCCTGTTGTTTGATTAAATAATCTAGTAATAAGATAACTATAGCAGCGTGGCTATGTGCATAAGAATAATACAGAGTCAGAGAAAATACCTTCTGCCTGTCAGGCATGATGGTGTAGTTCCCAAACTGGTTGCTGGTGCCAATGCAAGCTCTAAGTTGGTTTAGAAACCAGGTCTAGCTAGGCCCATCCTCTTTTTCAACCACCCCAAAAGAAATTGGGAACACATTGTTGTTCCCATCTCTACCAGTTGCTGCCAATATCTGCTGGCCTGTGGATAACTTGATGAAGCAACCATCAAGTCCTGCATAAACAGAGATAGTTAGTGCCAAATTGCATAACTAGCTTACATTTCAGACATGATTACATCATTGAAATTTACCTATGAAAGGCCTACAACCAGCAAGAAATCCATCTTTTGATGCCTGGAGGCAGTAGAACATGTACTTGAACCTTGGTGTGGGGGCTGGGTTCAAAGGATCCTCAGAAGTTGTCACTATGCACCTGCTTCCAGGGTTTGTGTCAAGCACACATTGTAGGTAGTCCCTCAACCTCAGATATTGCTTTCTATGATCACCTTGCACAACATCAACAACCATCAGTCTTGCCCTATATGCCAAACTCCTAGGTACATGCACCCCAAACTTCTTCTTAGTATGTTTGGGAACTGTCTCTACATCAGCCTTTACATTTGATCTAACTGTATCCTCCACAGCTTCTGCAACCCATTCTGCAGTAACCTTTGTACTCTCTCCACAAGCTCCACAAGTATGATCCATGTGGCACTTCTTGATTGTGAATGTATCTTCATGGGCTACTTTGGATGCAGTCATGAAAAATTCACATCCATTCTTCCTCTCTAGGCACCAAACGATAACCCTTGTTGGTTCATTCCTATGGTACTGAAAGTTTCTCAAAGTCCTAACATGAAAATTTCTCAAAGCCTTTCTAAATTCATACACATTGGTGAAGCAAAGGTCCTTGCACAGCTGCCCATGTGCATCAGGTAGCTTTGGGTCATACCATTTCCTCTCTTTCTTCTTCTTCAATCTTCTCTTCCTTCCAGAAGGTAGTCTTGGAGCCTCTCCATCTGAGTCAGAAATGCCCACATCACCAGGGAAGCAATATTCATCAGCTTTAGGTACAAAATCTTGAAACTTTGGGATCTCTGGCTGATTGTGAGATCTGGAAGTAGGACCTGGATTTGCTGCTGCTCTTCTCACAGGCTTAAGTTTCTCAGGCCTGCCTTTTTCCACAACTCTCTCCTCTCCACTATCAGCCTCTTTCTCCTCCTGCCAAAACTCTGAAACATCATTGTCACCTTCAAACTCTGGTCTGTCTTGTACACCATCTGTTTCAAGTTCATTTCCAATATTTTCTTCACCTCTCTTCCAAGCCTTGTAAGACATCTTTATCCCTCTATAGTCACCCCTATCAATCTCAAAGTCTGAGGATGATTTGTCAATATCATCATCCTCTTCACCACCAGCCTGTCCATCATCCTCTTCACCACCAGCTTGTCCATCATCTCCACCATGAGCTTCTGAAATGTTCAAGTTACAGCTCTGCTGTGTGTTCAAATTAACTTCAAGAGGGTGGACCACTACATCTTGTGACAGATTTAGCACAAAACCAGGACCCCCCACTAGACTGCCTATTGGAATTTGTTCTTCACAAACATTGTGAGCCCTATTACATTCAACATCTCTATCGTCATTTCCCTTGGCCACAATGATATTCAACACTGTGAAATCAGAGTGGTCTATCATTTCTTCAACTACATCTTGACTGTCCATAAGCAAAAAACCTTCCTCTCCAATCCCTTGTTCTTTTACCCAGTACATGTAGTCATCTGACCCATAGCCTTCAGTTTATGTTAGAGCTATCAAGTTAAGAAAAGTGATGTCTGAAACGAAAAACCTCCTTTCCATGTTATCTCTACCCTAGAAATGCGGCCTCACCTCCCAAATATCATCATCCAGCCTGCAAACCATAATATGTTATATGAAAAGCCTAACTAAGTGATTTTTGCTACAAAATTCAGTGCACACTAACTATAAAGTACAGTAAGGAATCTGAATCCAACAAATGCTTCTCTGAATCCATCATGCATTTCTACTAAATCTAACTAATCCTTCAGTGCTAAATGATACTGGTGCATCCAAAACATGCCACAGAGTGTTTCCTCAACTTTGATTCAGTGCATGTTCATGTTTTAAGATGAATCACAGCAGCCTCAACCTAGGTTTGGTAAAAAAAACTAACTAAATTATGCTCTATTTTTTGAGCTGAAACAAGCAGAAATGCAGAAACTGTTGAAGGAGATCATCAAGACAAGAAAAATAAACTTACTCCACCCCTTCAAATGCAGAGGCCCAGTGATGGGAGTTCGCCGGATCCGCATGCACAGCGCCAGCAAGAGACCTCACCGCTCTGTACTCAAGCGAGAAGTGGCAAGCCTCAGGCGACGGCGGTGCAGCCTGTGGCGTAGGAGCCTGTGGAGGAGGAGCAGTCTGTGGTGACCGCTGCGGCGGCGGCGGCGCCGCCGGTTGGGTTACGAAGATACCGCTCCCCAGCCAGTTGTCAACCTCGGAGTACTCTCCGCCTCCGCCCCCCCTTGCATCTACACCCATTGAATGGCCGCCGTCGACTGGTTTCGCCACCGCCGACGCCATCGGCTAGGTCGGAGAGGAGACGCGCGCGAGAGAGAGAGTGAGACAGAGAGGGGGGAAGAGCCAGATCCGTCTTGACCTGGTCGGGACGGCTCGTGCGCCCTAATGGCCGTCACTCACGCGCCGTGAGCCCTGTGGCCGACAAAACCCTGACGGGCGGGCCCCACGTGTCATAACCCCACTTAGAACGTAACCGTTCGGCCACTTGGGTTTTTTGGAACAGCCCACCACTTTTGTGGTAGTTTTTTGGAAAATTAAAAAAAGCGGTAGTTTTTTGGAACGATAGCCCGTAATGTGGTAGTTTTTTGCTATTCACTCCTTTAAATATGCATGTCCCCTTACAATCAAATCACATTGAAATGTATTATAAAACATTTCCGCAACAACGTGCGGGGTATATATCACCTAGTTATAATTGAAATCACACCCTGGTCTAGTTAGGGACAACCATGCATAAAAGTATTTGTCAAGAAAAAACTGCATGCAGGAGTAGAATACAGTCCTCACATCATGGCATGCTAACATCCTCTATTCCAAATAACTACAACCCTGTCCTATTTTATCTAGCCATGCAACTATGCCACATCAACAAGTCATGTATTGAGGCATAAATTTTATTTTTGCAGTAGTCTATCCATGCAACGTTGCTGCATCATCACCTTCTACATGTCAGCCATGTTGCATCTTTTGCATAAGCTTTCTTATTGCCATGCAGCCACCCCTTTTTTTGAAGTGTAAATTGAGAACGCTCTTACATTTTCTTTTTAGTTAGTTTTTAGCCCTCTTTAACACATATTTACGCATTTATTTAAACAATGTGTGGCTCATCATCTAGTTAATCTATATAGTAATGTATTTTATCACTCCAAAGACAGCTAGTGGTAGAGAAAGCTGTCATGGCAGACAGCTAGTTAACCAATGTAAACCAGCTCTTGGACTCTCATCAAGTCAGCAGTTCCAAACAAGCTAGGCTAGTCCACATAAATAGAGCAGTTTGTTAACTGCAACCAATGTCGTCACGGGCCGGTATACTGTTGATCAAGACAGAATGTTGCCTTGGCAAGGACGAATGAGCGTAATATATAGGCCCCTGCACACATGCAGGAACCAAGAGAGAATGTTGTGTTGGCAAGGATGGATGAGTTGATCTATCGAGGAACCTACCTAGTCATCATGCATGGCGCCTATATATAATGCTCCAAACGTAGCTAGTGCAGGTAGTGTTCATTCATGCACACATGTGTGACAGTGCGAGCATATGTCCCCTGCCCCTGCCTACGACATACACATTCTCTAGGTTTCTTGTGTGTGGCTACAAGTTACGACGCATGATTTCATCTTGTTACCTATGCCAGAATGCATGGCGCCGGTTGGTGACAAGACGGTGATACTGTGCTTCTACGGTTTGAGTCTCACCCGCCGTAAAACGTCGACGTTTTTTATTCTTACATACACTAAATAAACTGTGCGCATGGCGTCTCGAGGACTCGTTAGGATGCTGCAGGAGAAAAGAAACCCAAGGTGTTTTTCATGGCTGTGCATATTCTCCTTTCCTGCACATCACAGGTAGCTCTCCCGTTGCGACAAACGTTTTGCATGTGCCGTAAACGGCGCGCGGAGCAGTCCGGCCGTAGCCACAGCCCACTGCACAGAGCACCGCCGTAACGTAACGTACCTGAGCTGACAGCAGGCACGTTACAGCCCGCGTGGAGTAGTCGCGTCGTGTCTGCCTGCGTGCGGTGCTCACTATGCGTCGCATGAACCACCCACCCGATCCATCTCGATCAGATCAGCAGACGAGATTCGCACGGACGGCCCGGACGCCGCACGTCGAGCTCACGCACGCTGGCACGCACGACACACTCTACTAGGATGCACTCACGCGCTACGCTCGTGGCCGGGACGCATGCTGCCAGGCGCCGGCGAATACGGACCGACCCATCTCGCGCCGTTCGTGCCCACCGTTTGTGGCTGCGCGCCGTTGCCAAACTCGGACGGGAGGCGGGCGCGCGGATCCATGATCCATCCATCTCGATCGTCCTTGGCTCGCCGATGGGTAGGGTGGACGGCCCGGATAACGAGGAGTACGTTGTGGATCGACCGGAGGCAGCGGCCGGCCGGAAAGTTGAGCATGTACGCTTCACTTTCTTGCGGGGTGGCGGACGAGCGGCTGAGCCCCGGCCGGGGACACGACAGGATGTGAAGGCTAGGGAAGCGACGGCGGGCCGGTGCGATTCCACCGCTAGCTCTTTCGCTCGCTTTGCAGGCCGCGCGTACACGGTACCATGCACGGCCACGGTCGATCTCCCGGTGGCGACGGCGACGGCGACGGCGTCCATCACGCAGATGCAGGGGGCAGGCATCCCAATCATGGGGCTACGGATCGAATAATAATCAGCACAATCATGCTCCGCAGTCCGGACCGCCTGCCCGAATTTTGCAAGCAAAGATCGTCGATCGATCAATAATGCATTGGGACATGCAAGCAACCAAGCAGGCGCTGTCCTGCTCGCCGTGCCGTCCAGGTTTTGCCGATCGATCCGTCCGTCGGTTCATCTCAAAGCGATCGAGAATTCGAGATCTACATGGGCCAGTTCAATCCCTGCATGATGTTGTTCCTACGTGCAGGGCAGGTCGCCGCCCCGGTCGCGTCAGACAGGCGCCTACCTGGAACCACAGCTAAGCTACGACGCAGACTACACGTCGTGGAATCCATGGCGCAGGATCGACCGATCGGCGGCATTCGACATGGAATAGGTCGGCATATATGCCTGGCCAGCTTTGTGATTCATTCCATCATTGTCTCTGCGTCCATGCACATGCAATAGGCCATGATCCTCCGTTTCGAGGGGAGAAATGCACTAGGTGGAGGATGCGTGGTTGAGCGACAAACCTCTTTGCCTTTTGTTCCCTCGTTTGTACAATTTGACTTTCAATCGCACATTACTATTGCTAGTGTTGTTGGTCAGGAGTTCAATTGTATTCATTTTCGGAGGTGTCTGCATGGATAACCCTTGAGTATGTGGAATAACCTACTCCCTCTGTAAGAGCGTTTAGAATAAGATCACTTCTTTAGGAGGGAGTACTTGATATGTGCAGTCTGATTACCTTGACGGAGTGACCTGACAAAGTTAAATGGTTGTTGACTAAATCAGGGGTGTTTTCAGTTAAATTACTTTATCATTACCTTATTGTGAGAAATGTTGTGTTTCCTTACAAAGTGCTTTGGAGGATAAGGATAAATCTGAACGTGAAGACATGTGTATGGCTAGTTATCAAAGGAAGGATGCAAATCAGCGCGACCACAGAACAGAGCGGTCGTGACGTCTGCATGACCCTAAGTTCAGAACCATGCATTGCGAATTTAGGAAATAAATGTTAATCATGTATTAAAAAATGTTCAATGTGTATCAAAAAATGTTTAACGTGTATAAAAAATGTACAATGTGTATTAGAAAAATTCAACGTGTATTTGGAAAAAAAGGGGAAAACAAAAAAAACAAAAAGCCAAAGAAAAAATACAAAATCAAAGAAAATACAAAAAAGCGGCAAAAATAAATGTATAGACGAAAACCAGCAAAAGGAAAATGAAAAATGAAAAGAAAAACCAACCTATAGGTGCCCAGTGAACTGGGACACAAAATGTTCCAACGCTACTGCGCTTACTAAGCCGCGGGCGGTGAAGGGAACGCCCGAAGCGAGAGCAGGATACATCTCGCAATAGGCGAGATATATTCTTTGCGAATCGGTGGGAGCTGAGTTGGATTACTATGGCTGCCTTTTTTTAAGAGAAATTACGATGGCTGCTTTGATCTTTGGAACTAAACCTTTCCTTTCTGGCCTAGACAAATATTCAAATGACCATGTTGGTCGGATATCGAAAGCCCTCCCATTCCGCACATGAGCACAGAAGGGACCTCCTAGTAACCGCATAGGGTGAACGGGAACCAAGCAATCATGACCCCCCCCCCCACCGCAGTGGCGTACTTATGGTTGGCCTAGTGCGGAAGCACTGTTGCCTATTTTTCCTTATTTTTTGCTTTTATGTTTTTCGATTTTCAGTTTTTTTTTCCTTTTTCAGTTTTAACAAAATTCAAAATAAATTTTCAAGAATAAAGAATCAGAAGTTCAAAAATATTCATGAATCTAGAAAAAAGTTCTGAATTCACAACATGTTTGCAAATTTGAACAAAATTTCACAAATTCAAGAAATGTTCTTAAATACAAAAAAGATCGTGGATTAAAAATATTCAAGCTTTTAAACAATGTTCATGGACTAAAAAATGTTTCTGAATGTAGAAATGTTCGAGTTAAAAACTATTTGCAAATTCATAAAATGTTTCTAATTTTGAAAAATGTTTGCAAATTGAAAAAAATGAATTTGAAAAATAATGAATTCATAAAATTGGTTTAAATTTTTTAAATAAAAAGAAGATAAATATAATGATAAATTAGAAAAACAGAAAAAGGACGCCGAAAGAAAAACTGGTGGGGAAGTCACGAAACCACCGAGTGGGCCAGCCAATTAGCATGCAGGGTGTGCGCGTTTGCCCCGAGCTGCGGACTTAGGACCCGGCCGGGAAATAGCAGAGGAGCTGCACATGGCGCTCGACCATGGTCGAGCCATGGCCCAATAACTACCATTTTTTTTTCTTTTGTCATTTCTCGGTTTGTTGCTGGTTATGTAGTGCACCTAATAGTTCATCCTTTTTATATCTCAAGAAAAATGTTTATACATATTACAAGAAATGGCCCGTGTTTTAAATAATATTCATGAATTTGGAAAATCCTTACAAATTTCAAAAATGTTCTTGAGTCCTAAATAATATTCATAAGTTTTAAAGAAATTTCACAGGTTTGAAGAAAATGTTCGTTACTTTGAGTAATGTTTAAGTTTTTTAAATGCTCATAGATTTTTAAAATGTTTTTGAATTTGAAATAAATAGTGTATATAGAAAATATATTTGCAAATTTGGAAAATGTGCAGAAATTTGTTTAAAAACTATGAACTTGCAAAAATATTCGTAAACATCTAAAATGGAAAAGTGAACAGGAAAAAGAACGAGAATGGATTAAGAAAATATAAACATTATATAGAACAAAAGGAAATCATAAAAAAAAATGAAAAATCAGCTGAAAAGTAGAAGAAAACCGACTCAGAAGAAATAGAAAACTATATCAAACTAGCAAACGGAAAAAGTCGGCAGAACCCATAAGCGATACAGAAATGAGGAATTGGGCAATCATACATCAATCACGGGTGCACATTTGCTTGCTAAATTTCACGCGTTATGTGTGAAATATGATTTGCCAGATATCGCTCATTAACATGACGTTGTTACTCCAATAAAGATGTTGCGGTGCTTCTTAATTGTGCTACATTTGGTAAATTAATATTGTACTACTAGACTAGTCATAGTGTAGAGTAACATAAGTGTTTTAATAGTCTACTACATTTGGTAAATTAATATTGTAGTAGTCAGTTACTATCTTTATAGTGTAAAATAACATAGTAGTATTGTTACAGTAACATATTATGTAGACTCAATTTTTCTCGGGAAGCGCTATGTTACAGTAACATATTACGTTACTCTAAACATCTTCTTCTCATTAACTACCTGACACATAAGCAACTTTGTCTTGAAATGCTAAGTTACTCTCACTATGACTAGCGTTATTAGGTTATAGACTCATTTTGTCTTGGCATGTCTGATGTTTCTCATAGAATGAGTAAGACTAGCCACAATGGGAGTAACTTCAATAGTAACATCAAGTCCAATTCGGTAAATTTGCCTATGTGGCAATGAGTTAATAAGGAGAGAGATAGTTTGAGTACTACCTCCGTCCTAGTTTATTGGCCCCGTTGTAATTTATGTCAAATTTTTACCAAATATTTAACTAACAAAATATTAATGCATGTCAACAAAAATTATATCATTGAATTTGTATTTGAACAGTGTTTCTAATGATATAATTTTTGGTGAAATGCATGAACATTTTGTTAGTTTAATTTATGATCAAAATTTGGCACAATATACAATAAGGACCAATAAACCAGGACGGAGGTAGTAACTTAGCTAGTTACTCATGCTATGAGTAACATCACACATACAATATGAGTCTATAACCTAATAAACCAGGACGGAGGTAGTAACTTAGCTAGTTACTCATAAAATATGAGTTTATAACCTAATAAATGAAGCTTTCCATGACACCGCACTTATGTTAGTACACACTATGAAGACTCCCTCAGTCCGGGTTTATTGGGCTTCTTAGGCTGGCCATAGTGGGGGTAACATAAGTAGTATCATGCACTTGGAACTCGCAACATGCTTATGTGGCACGTAATTAAAGAAGAGAGAGATGGTTATAGTAACATAGGTAGATACCGTAACATAATAAATGTGATGCTACTATGTGTCATGCATGGCAATAAATGAGATCACATATGATACTAATCTATGATACTATGCACTATAGAGGTAGTAACATAGACTAGTAACATATGCATGTTACTAGTATAAGTTACTCCCCACTATGACCAGCCTTAGCCAAATCTCGTGGACCAAGACAAAATATTAATGTGAATGATCTGTGATTTCCGAGCATGGGAAACACCAATCAAATTAGTATGTAGTTATTGTCTATACCCCCTCCTTTACGGTTTATATGGTTTATCTCAAAATCTTAGTTTTTCCATTTTATAAGGCTCAATTTGGTTGTTCCCTATCACAAGTTCAGATATCAAGATGCATTAAATCATTGCATGCAAGTATTAAGAAAAAATTGACCAATGCATGTACTTTATGCATGCATTCATTGCAATTAATACATTGGTAAACATAAATTTTTGAGAAAAATAAGAGCATTAATTGGGTGCTTTTGCAAATTACAAAAAGTATTCCACCACTTACCATCTACCTACCTTGGTTAGTGAGATTTTTGAATTGAGCCCTTTAAATCGAAAAGGAGAGAGTAGCTGGTTCCACACTTCCTTTTTCCATGCGGCCAATCAAGCACAAGCTCACATTTACTTCGTACGACTGGTTGCCTATTGCGCTTCTGCATGCAGCTAATTGCACATGCCTTCAACCAATCGGCTGCACATCGCGCATAGGAAATTGAGAGCATTTAGCTAGTAACTCAAGGGGCCTTAGGCCCCTCCCAATGCTCCATGATGTACAGGTGCTAAGGATGCCACATAGGCAGAAATGTGATGTGGCAAAAAAATTAAAGAGGAGAGAGAATATTATGGTGACCCCAAGAGGAAACAGTGCTAAGCACGTGGACCTATGCAAAATGACTACCAACCAATAGTCGAAGGAGTTTAATTATTAAACAATTCAATGAAAGGAGCTTAGCTACAAAAGCTAAGCAACTATGCATTGGGAAGACTAGTTGCTAAGATATTTAATATACTTAGCACCTCATGTAAACAGGACATGGTTTGTTAGCTCAGGGCCCAATAAATCCGGACGGAGGGAGTAGTAATATAGTCTAAGGATATGTGTATGTTACTTTTTATTGTGGCTAATCTTAACTAGAAAGTTACTCAGTTTACTTCTCTTCTCATTAATTTATTGTCACATAGATAAATTTACTGGATTGGACATGATGTTACTCTTGAAGTTACTTTCACTATGGCCAGTCGTGGAAAAAAGATGTTATTTTGTTTTACAGTTATAGATTCGTGTTCCTACTATTGTCTTATTCATCAACACCAAAGCGAATCCATGCAGAATACTGCCCCATTAATGGTCGATCGTTGCAAGGTCTCAAACACACTCGTTTTTCTTGGTTGCCGCACGACGGTCGTGGCCGGAATGCAGGCATGCCGCCAGGCGCCGGCGAATACGGACCGACCCACCGCGCGCCGTATGTTCGTGCCCACCGTTTGTGCGCTGCGTGCCGTTGCCAAACTCGGAATGGAGGCGGCCGCGCGGATCCATTCCATTCCATCCATCTCGATCGTCCTTGGCTCGTCGATGGGTTCGGTGGACGGCCCGGATCATGAGGAGTACGTTCTGGGTCGACCGGAGGAAACAACAGGGCCGGGGCGAATCTGAGTCCCGCCCGGAGACAGGACGTGAAAGCTAGGGAAGAGACGGCGGGCCGGTGCGATTCCACCGCGCTCCTTCGCTCGCTTTGCAGGCTGCGCGCGCGTACGCTGTACCATGCACGGCCACGGTCGATCCCCCGGTGGCGACGGCGACGGCGACGGCGTCCATCATGCAGATGCAGGGCCATCCCAATCATGTGGCTACGGATCGAATAATCAGCACAATCATGCTACGGATCGATCAATAATCCCTTCTTCCATGCAGGCACGCAAGCAAGCAAAGCCTGCTTGCCGTGCCGTCCAGGTTTCGCCGATCGATCCGTCCGTCGGTTCAGCTCAAAGCGATCGAGATGTGGCTACATCTACATTGGCCAGTTCAATTTCAATCCCTAAATGATGTTGTTCCTACGTGCAGTGCAGGTCTCCGCCCCGGTCGCGTCAGACATGCGCCTACCTCGTGGAATCACACCGGCCGTGAGCTAGCTAGCTACGACGCAAACTACACCTACACACGTCGTGGAATCGATGGTGCAGGATCGACCGACCGGCGGCGATCGGCCTGCAATAGGTCGGCATGATGCGTCATGTATGCCCGGCCGGCTTTGTGATTCGTTCCATCATTGTCTCTGCATCCATGCACATGCAATAGGCCATGATCCTCCGTTTTCAGGAAGAAAAATGCAGTAGGTCATGATGCAACCAGGGAAGATGGGTCTCGTAGCTAGCGGTAATGTACATACAATGTCTCCCTCCATTGCTCAATGGTACAACCAGTACCTCTCGTCACATATACTCTCTGCCACTCTGGCTACACATCCTGGCACAACAGAACAGAACACAGCTGTGTGTTATATTCGTGACGTCTGCACGACCACCAGTTCTGAACCCTGCATTGAGAATATAGGTTCGGTCGCTCTGCAATATGATGCTTAATTTGGACCATCCTCATCTAGTTAGACAAGCTACGCATACATGGACAACATGTAACATCAATATATGACAGTACGTGCTTGCATGCTATTAGGATTTGTTTGGACATGCATGCAAGCAAGGGCGTTTCTGATCCAATCTGAAGAGACTGGATTGGGTCCTATCCCACCAATCAAATCATATATATATAACTAATTCGTTCATGTCTACTAATATAATTACATGCAACAATGGCATCTCAACATGCAACCATGCATGATGAAAGAGACACCTCAACATGCAATCATGCATACAAAAAGCTTAAATGTTTTAACTATATTAAAATACTTATTTTCAATAAATGTTTTACAATTATATAATAATAATAATATGTATTTTGTGTTTGGATTTTTATATTATTAATCTTAAATATTCTGTATCTTGTAACCAAATCTTATTGAAATATAATGCAAGCAATTCCCGCCGCGCCCCCTGGGGTGTTATCTAGTTTAAAAAGCCCAACTCCACTACTCCAGGCCTCGTCCCTTTGGAGATTCACACCTGACCTGTAGAGTTGATCAATGTTGCTTAAAGCGCGAACAAGTTACTCATTAGAACACAGATAGATGAGTGTGAGATGCCTTGCACTAAACAAGTCACCATCAAAATCGTGCGCCCCGGTTCTCATGCTCGTTTCGCTGGGAGATTTGGAACGAACACGACACAAGAATCTTCCGCGGTACCTCTACGACTCTACCGTACAAGCAAATCATCATTTAAAAAATATCAAAAGAGATGCAACCACATGGCCACTTGTTGGGGATAAGCACCTGGCCACCTTGGTAAGTTTCATCAGGAGAGTGTTTTTTTTCTTCTTATTTTGGTGAGAGAGGCCACTCCTTTGGCCTTAATTTTTAACATCTTATAACTCAATTAGTCAATAGAAAAAAAAACATGTCGCCACGTCAAAAGGTTATAGAAAGTTTCACTAACCACATAGAGGAAATGATTGGAAAAGTATTTTTTAGAAAGACTAAGAGAGATAAAACAATAAAAGGTAAAGCTACATGATCATTGGACCTAACCTTTCAAGTTACATATCTATTTTGGGGCCGAATGATGGGGCCGCGGCAACATCTCGCCTATTAGAGATGATAGCTCGGGTCGCCTCAAGGAATGACGTTAGTGGGCCAGCCTAGTAATGCTTAGCCGGTTTCCTTCGTTGTTAGTTTTGTTCCTTTTTCCATTTTTCCTTTTTTTTGTATCTAGAACCTCAGGTCCAAAATAAGTGTTGCGGTTTTCTTCGTTGTTACTTCAGAAAATTAAGTAAATTTCAAAATTAGTTTACTTAAAATTTTAAAGAGTCTACCATGCATTAAAAAATGATCAAGTAATGTACAATACTTGTTCGTGCAACTTTTAGAAAATGTTGGCACCATTCAAAAAAGTTGTTTCTCATGTGTTAACAAATGTTCAGCTTGTTTTTTGAAAAATGTTTACAATGTATTTTAAAATGTTTAACATGTATTCAAAATAATGAAAAGATATGTTCAAGGTATATCTGAAAAATGTTCAACGTGTATTAAAATATGTTGAATGTATATTTAAAAATGTTTAACATGTATTCAAACAAATGTTCAAGCATGTATTTTAAAGTCTTTGTCACGTATTTGAAAATACGTTCAACGTGTATACATAAAATGTACACCGTGCATTAAAAATGTTCAAAGTGTATTTGACAAAATGTCATCATGTATTTAAAAATGTTCAAGCTGTAATAAAAAATGTTCAGTGTGTATTCAAAAATGCTCAACATGTAACAGGAAAATGTTTTGTATGTATAAAAAAATGTTCAAACATGCATTTAGAAAATGTTAATCTCGATAAATGCTCAACATGTATCAAAATTGTTTTTAACATGTATTCGAAAATATGTACAATGCGTACTGGAAAATGTCAAGATGCATTTGAAGAAAGAGGAACCAGGAAAAAAACAAAAGGAAAAAACAGAAAACCAACAAATAAATGTATAGAAGATAACTGGCAAAAAGAAATATAAAACCCAGAAAAACCAACCTGTTGGTTGCCCAGCGAACCGAAACATAAAACGCCCCAACAGGGCTGCTCTTACTGGGTCATGGCCCGTGAAGGCGAGAGCAGGATAAATTGCGAGGGAGTATGGGTCAGTTTGGATCGTGTCCTCACTGATTTGCCTGTGAAAAATAGCTGCCTGGGAGCTGCCTGGACATCTCAGCAAAAATGCCTGGCCAGGCACGGCCATGTTTCTAGGATGCGTTTGGTTGCTGACCTGGGAACGTGCCTGTGTGGATAAATGGCCCAGGCAGTGTTTGGTTGCTATTTTGCCTGGGGTTGGAGATCACCTTTGTGCATTTGCTATATATAATTTGACTTCTCAAAAGCATAACAAAGCCAAATAATTTGACTTCTCAAAAGCATAACAAAGCCAAATAATTTGATAAACAAAAAATAATAATAACCTGAAGTTTCATAAGCATAACACTGAAGGCAAATGATATTATAACTCTGACGATATACAACAACATTGCTGTTGAATAACCACAGTGCATTACATTTGATTAAAAATCATTGTCCAGCACATCTGGAATGCAAAGAGATACACAGAAGTCTAATTATGTATGCATCTTGATACTACCTAGAAACTTATCCAAAAGTCAGAAAGCAACATAGCTTTCACATTAGCATCTAATAATCATATCATGCATGCTGATACTACTTGGAAACTAAGCAGAAGGCTGTAGCAAAATAATACCACCATCATCCATTACTTAGACATCAGCTTTGCATAGCCAAAAGCTAGTCATCGACTACTTAGAAACTAGTGTTTTTGCAACCAAAAGGATCCAACAATATGGTAGACCACCCCCCCGATGGGGGCAGAGCTGAATTATGGTGGCAGATTTTTTTAAAGAGAAATTATGGTCGCTGTTGTGATCCTTGACAGTGAACCTTTCCTTTCAGGTCCAGATAAATATACAACCGACCTTATTGACCAGACATCACAAATCCTCCTATTATGAGCATGAGCACGGAATAGGGAAGTCCTAGTCACCGCATAAGGCGATGGGGAGTCTAGCAAACGCCTACACTTCGGTCGCACTTAGGGCCAGCCCAGTACGAGAACGCGGGCGCCGGTTATATTTTAATTTTTCATATGTCTTTTTAAAATCTTTTTGTTTCCCATTTTAATTTCTTAATGCAAGTCAAAAGAAAATTTAATGAATACAAAATATGTTCATGAATACCAAAATCTCCGTCAATTGAAAACAATGTTCACAAAAAAATATTATTTCAAAAAAATTCATGAATTCGAAAATACTTAATTTCTTAAAATAATTGCGAATAAAAGCATCACCAAAATTTATAAATAATTCACGAATTTAAAATTGTTCACTTTCTGAAAAATGTGTGAATTCAAAATATTCGTTAATTCATAAGTATATTCGTTCATTCAAAAACTATTTACAAAATTAAGAAATCTTCATGAATTTAAATAAATTTTCATAATGTTTGGGAATTAAAATATGTTAAAATTCAGAAATTTTCATTTTGAAAAACATATTCATGTTTTGGAAAATGTTCGCAAATTCAGAAAATATTAGTGAATTTGAAAAATATTTGTCATTCAAAACTATGATGAATTTGAAAAAAAGTGTTAACTAAAAGAATGCTTCAAATTCAAACAAATGTTTTAATTTCAAAAGGAAATATGAAATAGAAATAGATAAATAAATAAATAAGAACACATATTATTTTAGGGGTACACAAATTTTTATTGATCAAAAGCCACAACTTGTGGGACACAAACTTGATCACGGCGTTGGCCAAGCCAAAGATGGCGCCTCGGATCTAAAGAGTGAGCAAACTTTGCTTGACTATGGGCATTGGTATTAGCTGACCAGCCTTCAAACAAGAAATTACAGTAAAACATCCTAGCCCGCATTCTAATCTTATCAATGACAACTCCATGTCTGCCTTGGGTTCCTTCTTTGATATCTTAACAACTTGTTTGTTGTCAGAAGTGATGACAAAATTCTGTAACAGAAGGTCTTCAGTCAACGAGATAGCTTCACGGCAAGCAATGGCCACATCTATCACTCCAACCGGAACTAGTGTTGCACTTCCCAGATAATTATCGGCTTCATCTCGTGCTACACATGCAGCCGAAAAAAAACGAAAACATAATAACAAAACTCCAAAACCTGTGGGGAAGTCATAGAATGTTGACTGGGTCGGCCCATTAAAACACAGGGGGTGCGTGTTTGTACTTATTTCCGACCAGCGGGGGGGGGGGGGGAGGGAGGAGGGGGGACTACGTTTCGGGACCTCCTATTGGGCGTGTGAAATGGCAGTTTGTTGATGCAACGCATAGGGGCTCGCGCACGTGGGTCGGCCCACGGCTCACCGTGGCCGTCGCTCGCTCGCACGCACGCATGACTCGCTCGTCTACAGATCGAATTTTTTTTCATTCTCCGGAAAAATCTTTGGTCTAGGTAGAAAAAACCAGAGGTTTTTTTAGTATTTAAAAAAATTGGTATAAAAAATGTTCGCGGGTTTAGAAAAAGCTCACGACTTAGAAAAATTCGTCGATTTTTTTGGAAAGAAGTTCATTGATTTTTGAAGAAAATTTCACAATTTTTTTTAAAAAGTTCATTGATTGTGAAAAAAAACTTCCGGCATTTGAAAAGTTCATTGATTTTGGAAAAAAATGTTCATCGTCCTTGAGAAAATTTCATCGATCTTGAAAAAATAAAAAGTTTAAAAAAAGGTTCATCAATTTTGTGAAAATGTTCACGAAATTGCAAAAAAGTCCGCACATTTTGCAAAAGAAAAGAAAAAGAAAAAAAATGAACAAAACCGTTCCAAACAAAAGAGAAGAAATGAACTAAGGAAAAGAAAAAAGAAAGAAGTAAAGAATGAAAAAGGTGTAAGTAATCACAACAGATGAGGGTCAGCAGTTGGTTACTGCAGTGTACTTTGAAACTGGAAGTCACTGGTTAGAATCCCACTATGTGCGCATTTTTTTTGCGGTTTAAAAGACAGAAAAAATAGGTAGATGGATTGACCCAGCACGGAGAAGAGGGGTGTGCGCCAGTTTGCACAAATGTACTATAAGTCATATAAAAATGCTCTAGGACCCTACCAAAAAATCGTAGAGATGCAGCGTTCAACCATAGGCCGAGCCATTGCCCAGTAATAACAAGAAAAATGTTCTTTTGTCTTTTCTTTGGTATTCAGCCGGCTACAACGTAGCGCACACGAGGCCTCTTAGGAGCCAGCCCAATTTATCTCTTTTGTATTTCGAAACAATTATGTGTTATAATAGAATTGCATGTAGTTTACAAAATATTCATGAACTTGGAATTTTTTTACAAATTTTAAAAATGTTCTTGAGTATTTTAAAATATTTAAAAGATTAATACTTTTTCAAAAATTTTAATAAAAATGTGCATGAATTTTGATTAATAGTGTGGGTTTATAGAATATGTCCATATATTTAGACAACAAATCTGAATTCAAAAGTATTGTAAATATACAAAATATATTGGCAAGTCTGAAAGGTTATTTAAAAAAACTCTGAACTTGGAAAAATATTAGTGAACATGTAAAATGGAAAAGCAAAAAAAGAAAAAGAAACGAAATTGGATTAACAAATAAAAATATACACAACAAAAGGACAATGATAAAGGAAATAAAAAATTAGCTGAAATCAAGAAGAACCGACCTAGAATAAATATAAAACCAGATCAAGCTAACAAATGAAAGAAAACGGCAAAACCCATGAGCGATGCATAAACGAGGAAATGGGCACGAGTGCATGTAAGACATAGCAGCGGAATGTAAGACATAGCACATGTAAGTAAAGATAAGGGTTTGGACATATTTGGATAGAGAAAGTGGCTGAGAGTTTGGGAGCAATATCACTAAGCACTTGATCCAACGGATCATTAAGCAACACCTCATCTCCTTTTAATAATATTGACTTTCCTATGGATCCAATGTGATCTTGGATCACTTAACCAAAATGTAGAGTCTTGAGCTTTTGCCAATTCATTTCCTTAGCATTTAGAAGGGGTCCAACACCCTCTTATACCACTGTTGAACTTATTTGAAATATACTAGATGAAACTATTAGTCCAATAAAAGATATGTTGACATTAATTACCAAAACCATTAAGGGAGCACTTGTGCTTTCAATCTCTCCATTTTTGGTAATTGATGACAACATACATCAAATCTTCAAGTAAATGATATGATGAGAAATGACTTTAAAGCTTTGGAGGAACATGTAACTTGCATGAGCTACCCCTACATGTGTGCAATCATATAATGATAGAATTGGAAGACATGTGAATGCACAACATGACACAGTAAGTAATGAGTTACATGTATCTTGGTCATATGCATCAGAGCAAAAAGTGATGTGAGATGTACCTTCATGTTTATGATTCCCTCTTGCAAACAATATGTGCAAAAGCAAGAGATCATCATGCACATGAGTTAGATGCATATACTTACCTTGTGTTTCTTGAACTGACTCTTGAAGAAGCAAACTTGAGAAAACATGGTTAGATAACACAAGAGAATTTCAAACAAGAAAGAGATTTCAAGATCCAGGAGAATACCAAGACGGGGATGACATGTAATAGGTGAGTATCACAGAGTGAGTACTTCATTCAAGTATAGACATGTCCCCAAAGAATTAAGGATTTGCAATAAATTTGAAGGATTTTTCTCCCCTAAGCATAGACTTCCTCTCCCTCTGAATCTAGTATTGGATAATGGGATTCGGTAGGGTGAGAAATAATCAGAGCAGGCAATCAGAGCAAACTATAGTCAAGCTACGATTTATCAAGATCACGTCTGAGTAAAATAGATATTCATAGCAAAATGAGATTATAGCAAAGTAGGATCAGAAGAAGTAACATACATGTCTCTCTCCTCTGAAAGACATGTGAATTCTCTCCTCTTATGAAAGTGCATCTCTCTTCCTTTCTTAGAAGAGCTTAAGGTATGATACGCTTTGATGTGCTCTCTCTCTCTCTCTCCCCCTTTGACATCAATTTCCAAGAAGGGTTACCTTCATGGATATGAGTCAAGTGAGTGTGGCCCTTGAGAGACACAACTAAGCAGAATGCAGCTTAAGATGCAAGTAGAGGGAAAGAATCATTGAGTGGAGCTGAGAAGAATAAACAGTATAAAGTGGCAAAATGTTTTCTAAACAGTGAAATCGATGGCACCAATTTGTGTCGATTGGTGACTCCGAGATAGCATAGTCACAGATGGAGCACATGGTGAGACCGAGTTAGTCCGTTTCGGTGGAACCGACGATCTGTGTTCAATTGTGCTTCGGTCTGGCCGATAGGCTTTGGATCAGTGTGACCGAGTTCAATGTAGAGGAGTTTTTTTGTCAACTCATCTCACTTGCAATTGAAATTCCACAAAGATTTTTAAGGAATTTTGATAGAATTTGCAATGAATTTGATTCAGAGAAAAAGATCTCAGAAAATAAAGAAGGATCTAGATGAAGTTTTTTTTTATAAAAGAGGGAATCACTCTAGCAAAAGAAATGCGAAAGAATTGTAAGAAAAGGAAACACTAGAGAACTTCATCTAGAGGTGGTCAACGATAAAGTCACCTATGTTAGAGTACATTGACTTAGGAGTCAAGTGAGATCACTTGATCATAGGTCATACTCATTGTTAAGCTCAAAATTGGGTTGCCATTTTTCATTTAAGCGTCGTAATGTATTCACATCTTGTTGAGTTGCTTAACTCATGACTTGGAGCAAAACTTCTCTAAGATGGAAAATACATACCTTGGGTTTGTTGTTGAACTTGACCATGTAGTTGAGCATGTGGTGGATGCTCAATGTTGATGTGGTCCATCAAGAGTTGGGAGCATCCCCATGAATTTGAAGCTCATCATAGTCCATACCTTCAACTTGAGTGTAGCCTTGAGTAACGAGGCGGGCCTTGTTGCGTACCACTTGTCCATCGTCATCTTGCTTGTTCCAGAATACCCACTTTGTTCCAATGATGTTTTGATCGTCGTTGGGCTTCTCAACCAATTTCCACACTTGGTTTCGCTCAAAGTTGTGTAGCTCTTCGTGCATAGCATTTATCCAATGCGGGTCCTCAAGGGCTTCTTCTACCTTCATAGGTTCAATACTAGAAATGAATGAGTAATGTTCACAAAAATTAGCCAAACGAGTTTTAGAGCGAGTGATTCTCCCGGTGTTGATGTCGTCAAGGATTTGTTCACCGGGATGATTCATTGAGACTCTTGATCTAACTTGTGAAAGCTTTTGCTTGGGCTGTGGTGAAACATCATCATCTTCTTCATTGTTGGTGGCGTCGTTTTTCGCTTGCGGAGGTGGAGAAGGAGGTCGATGTGGGTCATCTTGTTGTACTTCCACATTTCCTTCGTCTTGACGTGTTCACTTGTGGATGCCTCCAAGTCAACTTGGGGTTCACCTTGATGTGAAGTTGAGGCTTCCACTTGAATGGACGACATGCTCTCCTTCACCTCCGTTGGACAGATATTGCCAATAGATAAATCCTGAATTGCTTCCGAGGGGTCTTTGTCTCCTACATCAATTGGCAGTTGCTCTACTTGCGAGCCGTTAGATTCATCAAACTTCACATCTATCGTCTCTTCAACCTTTTGGGTGAAATTGGTGTAGACACAGTAAGTGTGAGAGTTTGAGCCGTAACCAAGTAGAAAACCTTCATGAGATTTGGGATCAAATTTCAAACGACGATGCTTATCAATAATGTAGCACTTTGAACCAAATACTCGAAAGTATCCAACTTGGGGTTTGTTACCGGTGAGTAGCTCATATGCCATTTTATCGAGAAGCTTGTGAAGATATAGTCGATTCGTAGCATGACAACCTGTCTCAACCGCTTTCGCCCAAAAGTGTCTTGATGTCTTGTATTCATTAAGCATCGTTCTCGCCATCTCAATAAGAGTCCGGTACGGTTCTTCCTCTCTACAGCTCCATTTTGTTGAGGTGTGTACGTAGCTAAGAACTCATGTGAAACGCCTTCTTCATCAAAAAAGGTATCCACATTAGCGTTCTTGAACCCCGTTCCATTATCGCTTCGAACCTTCTTGATCTTCACTTCAAATTGATTTTGGGCCTTCCTAGCGAAGTTCTTGAAGATCATTTGAACCTGTGATTTTTCATCAAGAAAGAACACCCACCTAAATCTTGAAAAATCATCAACAATGACCAAACTGAAAGAGTTACCACCAAGGCTCTTATAAGTATTGGGACCAAAAAGATCCATGTGAAGTAGCTCAAGTGGTCTTCTCGTGGTCATGATGTTCTTCACGGGATGACTTCCTCCAACTTGTTTTCCTGCTTGGCAAGCACTACAAAGTCTATCCTTATCCAATATAACATCTTTAACAACAAGGATATGATCACCTTTAATGAGTTTATCAAGATTTCGCATGCCAACATGTCCTAATCTTCTAATGCATAACCAACCTTTACAAGATTTTGCAATCAAACAAGTACGAGGTTGGGCTCTCCTAGTGAAATCAACAATGTATAGATCACCTCTATGAATGCCGGTAAAGATCATATTATGATTATCTCGACGAAACACTTGGCAATCTACTTTGGTAAATAGAACATTGAAAACCAAAGTCGATTAGTCTAGATACGGAAAGAAGATTGTAACCAAGAGATTCAACGAGCATAACATTTTGAATAGAGCTATCATTGGATATGGCTACCTTACCAAGGCCAAGTACCTTACCCTTGGAGTTGTCTCCAAAGTCACATACTTGCGTGGACCATCATTTTTGGCAAGCTCACGGACATGTCTTTATCTCCGGTCATGTGATCGGTGCATCCAATATCAAGAATCCACTCCTTTCCTCCGGATATGTAATTTCGAAGATTCGCCATGAGACTAAGATTCCTCATAGTCTTCTCACATTTGATGTCAAATTCTCCGTCCTCGTCATAATAGCCATGCTCAATGTCATCATCATCATCATGCGTGTAATCATCACCTGGTTCAAGTGATTCATTAGATTTATGACCATGACAATGTGCAAGTTTATGAATTCTAATTATTTAGTGATGGTGTTGCTAATGGTTCCAACATCACCCTTAGCACGCATAAGGTCACGGAGCTCAAATAGACATTCGTCAACCTTGGGATCAGTAGGGTTCATCTTATGAAAAGCAATTGACTTCTGAAGAATTTCATTTAGATTTTTCAAGGAATAATTTGAAAAATGTTCCTCAAGATAATTCATATAATGTATGCGCATTCAAAGTTTTGCAAGCAAACAAGCACATTTCCAGGCAATCCTCTAATGATAAGATTAAACGTTCCAAGATTACGAACCATGTCAAGATACTCATCGTGGGTAGGATTAAAAGGATCAATGAGAGGCACATAAGGGCTAAGTATATACTTGCTCAATTCATATTCATTGAAAATCTCAAGCATTTCATTTTTCCAATGTAGCGACCCGACCCGAATGGATCGAAGTCTCTGTGCTTAAGTGTCATCCCTGGATCGGTATGCTGACACACACAGTACTCGAGGATTTATAATAGAGGTAAATCACATGTATAACGTAACGTAAATACTATTACCTCAATCAACATAGCGGAAGTAACAACAAGGTTGTGGAGTCCCAACAACACCAACGGCAAAGTTGAGTGTAGACATCGCAACCCTAACGTATCACTTACTCGTCGGACAAATCCTGCAACATGAGAAGTTGCAACCGTGTAGGTCAGTACGTTGAATGTACTGGCAAATTTGCATCATAGAATAATGATGAATAATATCTATCACTACATACATATTTGGCTGGTGGAGGCTCTAAGTTTAATTTTGCTTAAAGCTAATTTTTTTCCTACAACAAAGGAATAAAGTTTATTTTACTACCAAGTTTATGCCATTATTGAGAAGGTTCCTCCAACTCAATCCCAAAATCTCCAACTTATATATAACCCAACAATTTCATTAAATAGAGTGATGAGATCAACCAATAATCCACTTCTAGATACTCAAAGTTGTCCATAACCGGGGACACGGCTAATCATGATTAGTTTGTACTCTTTGCAGAGGTTTGCACACTTTTCCCCACAAGACTCGACCACCTCCATGATCGGAAGATCAAGACATAGCCTTTCTGAAGTATTTCCTCTAAACCTTGGGTAGACCGGTACACCTATTTTTCCCTACATCAGCTAGTCTACCACAGAAAAAGGTCACACAACTTACTCAACTATGCCAGAGCCCATAATGGCTTGTGGCTGCACACGAAAGTTTCTAGGCATGAAATATCTTATGATCCCTTTGAGCCTGGGTGGCGGACCTAGGGTAATCACACGGGTACTCCGAGATTCTCCTTGGGCAAGCACTGGTTGCTCCAGGTGCCCCAAACAATCCACCCAGATGTGTATTAAAATTGCCACCTTAGGTTATCCCAAAATTTTAACTCTCGCAACTTGCATGGATCACACATACCAATCCCCGTCTACGAGCATGGCTAAGCAACATATAGTGTAACGAATATTCCCGGGGTGTTTCAAGGATCATAGGTTCCTACCTCATGAACTACGTAGCATAACCACATGTTCTCAAATCCTACTAATGCAATCTTTGAGGGTGAAACTAATGCATAGTAAAAACTGAATATTGAAAAATATGATCTAAGTGTGAACTTGCCTGATTCTTTAAGTTGATTCTCTATTCGTTATCGTCACTCCTTCACCTTACGATATGTCTAACGATGGAATAAAATCACTTCAACACATAACAATTCCAAACGAAGATCCAAATAAAAGATGCAAATTAACAATACAATTATATTCTTAGAATAATTATCATGACATGGCTACGGTTTGAGATAGGATCTAGTTTGGTCTTGAAAGAGACTTGACATAGTCATATCTTAGGTTGGATCAAATTGGTACACAGTGGACATCATGGTTTGATAGAATCAAGTTCGGATGCTGAAAGAATTATGACGTAAGTCATACTTTAGGGCTATGTTCTAGGTTGAATGTTTAGAAGTGTCTCATGATGATCTACACATAGAATTCAAGTAATTGGGTTGGTTCATATGAATGGCATGGGCTCATGTTAAATAAACTAATGATGGGATTGAAATACGATAAAAGAAAAGCAATTTGGAGTGTAGAGGCCAGAATAGTAGCTACACATGGACGAAAAATTTATGGGAGGTGCTCCAACAGAAGGGTATGGTTCTAGGTACCAACTTTGGTAATTGGAACATTTCCATATGATTTCTAGATTAAAAGATATAGCAAAATATCGTGAATTCTTATTTAAATCAGAACTAAATTTTAATTTGCGTAAAAGTGAGATTTCTAATTTTTATAACAAACTAGAGGTCCGCAGCTATCCAGGGATATCTTATTTGTTAAAATCGGACATACGGTTAAGGAGATATGATTTTCCGAGTTTGGGTATTTTTCAGGAAATCAATACGGAATTTTTCAGGAAGCTCACCGGACATGTCGCCGGCGACGAGGAAGACGGCGGCTCAGGCGTACTCCGGTAAGTAGGAGTGGCGTACGGTGAAGCCCACGACGCGGAGAAGAAGGTGATGTCGCCAGAGACGACCAATTCGTCCTCGGGAAGCCGTGTAAACCAGCTGGAGTTCGCCGGAACTTCGTGTTGGATGTGCTCGTCGCAGTTTTGTGAACTCCGGCTGCGGATTCGAGAGGTTCAAGGGGTCAGGGAGGTGCGCACGAGCATACACATCCGGAGAAAGAATTGGAGGGACGAGGGGCTCACCAGAGTCGATGCTAGCTTCGTTGGATGTGGCAGCGGACGGTCAACTCCGGTGAGCAATTGCTCACGTATGAGAGCCAGGCAGAGAAGGGTTTCGGGCTTGGGAACTGAGAGATATGTTGTGTTTATCGGGGTCCTATTTATAGGGGAAGAGGGAGCTGGTATGGGGAGATCAAGAGAGCACAACGTGGGGCCATTAATGGCTGTTGTGCATGTACGTTTCACGGATCCGTTCGCCTAACTGAGGGAACAATGTTGGGTTTTAATTACCTGAACTACATCATGAAAGGCGCGCGTTGCTGTGCCCGTCTTCGGGTAATAATAAATGTTAGGCTTGATACAATTATGCGGAAGCATTTTATATAAACTTTAAATCTTGTAGTATTATAAATAATTTTGTGTAATTTTATTTTACCTGAAACTCAAAGCAATATAGTAGTATTAGGCTTCTGCTGTTGTCATTACAATACAACAATTGTTTGGAGACCTTGGTGAATAACAATGGTTCAAATAGAAAACAAGTCATCTCAAGGACTTAAGAATAATGAAAGCTGAAGCCAAAATTTTACTGTCCGCTTAGATTCAGTGCCAAAGGTTATTAGTACCAATGCAATACGGCTCTAGCTTCCTTCTAATTTTTTATTGGCCAAAATTTAGTACATGATGTTTAACCACTGAGTTGTTGTCATTGTTTCCTCTTTAGTATGTTTCTGAGCAGTCCAGCATGCATTTTCTGCATATGGCTACATTGGAATTCTTGGGCACCTTATTAAAAACATCAGTAGGATAGTTCTAAAATTTATTAAAGTGGAAGCACCAAAAATTCAATGTAAATCTAAGAAATAAAACCTAACGTAAATTAAATAAAATTAAGAAATGAGAGATATTCTTTTGATTCTATCATTGCCATATTAGTTAAATCACCATCTCTTAAACATGTCTCTTTCTCAAGTTATGGAACTTCATCACTTTCACTGCCAATCAGAACCGCATTTACAACTGAAATATAGTAAATTGTCTTCTAACCAACAAATAATTCATCATCGGCCATCATTTCAAAGCGAGCAAATATCAGTGACTAAAGTAACACAAGCTCTGTCCTTAGACGGATGTGCCATGCATGTAAAGTAATTAAATACCCAGCATGAATCGAGGTAATCAATTTCATCTAATAATGAAACTAATGAACTTATGGCCTTGTGCCAAGTAGCACAATCAGTCGTATCAATTTTTTCATATCTTCTCAAGAGTGACCATGACCATGAGCTTAGGTGAGAGGTCTGGGTATTTGGCCCAGCTTGCACCCCTTCATCATATGGATTGGAGTAGCGGCAGATGTTGCCAAGATAGCGGATTCAGGCATATTATTGTACTACTTTGTAAGGTCCTCGAGAATAATCAATAAAGTGGCCGTATGCATCTCCCAAATGTAGAGGCCGGGGGTCATCCTCCTTTTCTAAAAAAAACTTATGCATTCACAAAGTCACATCAAATTAAGCTACTCAAATTTCGCCATTTCATCCCCAAAGCTAAATATGAAACATAAATGCCACTACATTCATGTCATGTTCGAGCCAACAATTATATGGTATTCCAAATGCTTATGCGGTTCCCCGACCTAAACTGGAAGTGGGATTATGTATGAAAAAATAACTTATCTCCCAGCCACGGCTTTTGTTTTTATAGCAGTGGCCATCTAATGTGTACACATCCGAGTATCCTCTACAAAGTTTAAAGTAAAACTCTATATGTCGTATGAGCTCCTTTAGAGCTGTAGACTGAAGATCAAACTAACTCCTAGAGACTGTAGATCAACTTAATAATAAGTTATTAAAGTCCTTGAGAGTAGAAAACACTATACGTACTTGTCCAAGAATATTGACATGGTATGTGGATGAATCTTATCAACCAACATCCCTTTGTGCCATGTAACTCCTGAGCTCGAATATCTCCTATTGGTCACCACCTTCTCCTGTCACATCCCAACAGAAACAATCCACCAACAGACTGAGCAAACTTAAACTCACAATTCCCAACAAATATTGAAGGTGTGATAGGTGCTTTACCCTCATCATGGCGAGGTCGATGAATTGGATATGGCGCTTCAACTATATCCACTTCCTATATATGGAGGCATAGAACTCCATGGGACAGTAGCCCGACAGCCTCCACACCCTACTCATGATCCTGACGCTACATACATAACAGAAAATAAAAATAAAAACCAAAAGGATTCAAACCAATGAGATCATGGATATATACATATCAAGGCGGGGAATCACACATTGATAGGCTAGACTACCTTGAGGCCTAATGCCAGCAACAGTAACAGAAGAGAGATGACCAAGATTCTTCGTCATTCTGCCACCATCAGTCTCAATTTTTTTCCTTTGAGGGAATCCAGTCTTTGCAGCACAAGTCAGCTATGTGGGGGACGAAGATGGGCCAGTTTTATCCTGCAAAGCAGTGACCCGTTAGCAAATCAGTAGCTACTTAGACCATTAAATCCGCCTGGTTTACCAGAAGGCTTTATATCTGACCAACTGCCACTGCCACTAACTATCTAAAAATGAATTTCTTCGGTCAGAAGAAGAACATTATCAATTGATTTAACTTCAGATTTGTATTATGTTAGCAAAATAATGCTGATGTCTAGGAAAGACAAGATATGTTGCTTAACCAATGTGGTACCTGTAGAGGATAAGAGGTACCAACTTGTTACTGCAAACTGAACAATACTTTGTTAAAATAGCATCGCCATGCAGCAGAAATCACATGGCCATTTATTCCAATGCAAGCATACAAACAATTGCAAGGAGTGTCACCTGCCTTGGCTTTGCATGGAGTGCCATGAGATCGGAGGTGTCGACGCCTAGCCCCTAGCATCTGCACCTACTATTGGACAAAACATATGTTTATGGTTCGAATTTGGTGGCCGGAGGCCCGGATAGGCAACTGTAGCGAGCACCTACTCTATACAGTATGTTTTTCTAGAATGAGATAAGATGGTTCGACAGTTGGTAAAAATGCATGGTGGTCGTCGTCGCGGAGTAAGTTGGGTTGTTCCTGGAATGCGGAGGAACATGAGACTTCTTGACTCACTACGCCATGGCTACCAGCACAGTACAGTTCGGTTAGTACACAAAGTTTCTTTGTAGCTGGTCCTATACGGTGTCCCTTATCTATGCCGTTGGTCTCCGTATCGAGATGTGTGCTAGCACAGTATTATCACAGCAACCACATAGTGTTTAATCTGAAAAGTGAAGGCTATATGAACAGTGAATTGATTCCTTGTAGGTATTGATGGCCACACACATAGCTGTCCCCGTCACATCACCACTAGCTGCCAGCATAGTGAGCAGTGTCATTTGCGGGCGCTGTCATGTCCGTTGCAGGCGCTGTCCTGTCCAGCAAACAATAATCAAAAGCAAGCTAGGCCTGTATGCTAGTCTCCTCGCAGCTCAGTGGGCGTTCAAAGCTGGTCAAGAATTCACAGGCTCACCTGCAACAGTTGCTCTCATGCAGCAGCTTTGCACTGTACATGACATTGTTTACTCTCTCTTTTTTCAAACTTTCACCGATGAACATGCAACACATGCAGCCAAAATGTGATAGGAGAGACAAGAAAATGGGTCCATGCAAAATTCTTTGTCCAACCGGGAGAGAGGCCGGGAGAGAGAGGAGTTTGCATGGAGAATCTTTTATCTCCACCCCTTTGTCCCATGTGCATTGAGTACTAGTAATTTCTTATTCAAGGAAGTGACATTTAGGATATTTATGTGATACTTTTAGAGAGCAGACTTTACTGAAAGAGAGAAGAAAGAGAGAGAGTTGCATGTAAAGTTTATGAGAGAAAGATGCGCTGCATGCAGAAAAGAGAGAGAGGTCTGCACTACATCTAAGTTTGACAGGAGATGGGCAAAAAGAACGTCACATCAGGTACAGTCCTTACTAGTCCTAGCACAAGAGATTAAGATTTGAGGGCTGGCGCCGGTTGCTAATTTTCCATTGACGCACACATCCACATGAAACTGAGCACAAAATGAATGGCTACGATAGCGGGTACCACGTAGGACCAGCTACAAAAAACCGCACTCTCGGTTAGTATAACAAATTCAAACACCCAAAATTGGTACCAGCATGGTCGCCAAAGCTTGAGCGCCATGGACGCCGCGCCCCTTGTCCACAACCACGCTGCCGCGCTTTGAATCCATGCAAGTGGACATCGACACCGATGGCACGCCGCCCCGCTTCCAAGACGTTTTGGCTCGCTGCCACCGCCGTCGCCGCTGGCGTTGGTTAGGGTTAGCAAGCACTCGAATCGCCTACGACTGATTGGTTCGCTGCTTTTTGGATCAGCGAATGCTCCCTCGCTTCGGCCGGCTATGTGGTGGGCTATCTGGCCCAATTAACCTTGTTGGTCCAAAATTGTTATGGGAGTAGCTGTCCTCATGAAACTGCGGGAACGGGAGCAAGGAAAAATCTAGTGTGCATCCAACGCCTAGAGACGGCCATATCTTGAAATCGGACGGCTCCAAAGGCTGATAGTGTGAGGGAGCTCCTATGGTGCCCAATTATAATGTTCTTAAATGGGTTCTCCTTACATCCCTCTTTAATTTTCATGTTGGCGAAAAGTCGTAACGGGGAATAAATTGAGTGGGAGGAGGAGAGGAAGAGGTGGTGGCATGGCTGTTCGTCTTGTTTTGTTAGTTTTTTTAGGGATCTTGTTTTGTTAGTGTTCTTTGACCATTCATGAAGGAAAGGAAACAGAGAGGAGGAAGAAGAGGTGGCATGGGCCTTAGTGGAAACTGGCCCAAGTGAAAAAGGAAAGGAAAAGAAAAGAAAAAAAACAAAACAAGGTTGGCTGCGCTATGTTGTTGCCTCGTGCCTGTGCAAGATTTAGAGAGAGAGAGAAATGGACTGGGTCAAAGCTAGAGTTTAGGAATTAGGATTGAATTATAATTACATACATAAGTGCGTGCATAAAATGTTTACCTAAAACAAATAATAAAAATGTTTACATTAGTGTCAATATTATTTAGAGTCCAAGAAAATTAGTTTCTGTCGGGGATATACCCCGCGTATGACCCGGCCGGAGTCATAATCCGGCTGGGACTTGGTAAACCGGGGTGGTGTTAAACCGGCAGACAGTTAATGGCAAAGACAGATGGTAAACCGGCAGAGTTAAGACATGGTAGCACCGGCTGGTGTTAAACCGGCAGACAATGTTAAACCGGCAGACGTTAAGAAGCCCAGGAAGGGAAGTCAAAATAGTTTAAGTCTTAGTCCGAGATGGACTCTACATGTAACCCGCCCCTTTAACTTATATAAGGAGGGGCAGGGCTCCCCAAAGAGGGACAGGCAAGAAACAATCTCTAGGGCTAGACACAACTAGAGGAGAGCCGGTTTACGGCGACTCCCTCGCGATGATAATGAGATCTAGCCTCAAACAACATGTAGCGTTGTTACCGGATGATGTTTCCCGGGGCCCGAAGCTGTCTAAACCCTTGTCTTGTGATGCGTCTCTCGATTCCGCTCAACCCCTCTCAAGCTACCACATAGATGCGTTGACCTCGCGACTAAGTCCTCACACTAAGGACATCTACCGTGACAAATCCACGACAGTTGGCGCCCACCATGGGGCGAGACGCACGGTGGTGATGAGTTCTTGGAGGGATTTTTTCTTAGGGATCGAGAAGTTCATAATTTTCCGGATGAAGAAAGGCCGGTTTGGAAAGGTCTGTATCACCATTGAGTTTATCAGTCGGAAATAACAGTCAGATCTAAGGCCCGGAGAAGGTTTAAAAAAATTATTAGGGTTAAATCGCCCCAGTTGAGGTCGGCGTCAAGTTTCCCTTGAAGTCGTTCTGAACCGGGCCTGATTTGCCTCGGGGCCGTTTTGTTCTTCTGCCGAGGCTCGCTACTTTCCCCCATGAAGACCAAGTCAACATCTGTCAAATATTGGGACAAGATGGATCAGAGTTGGGGGACCAGCTCCCGGAACCAGATCAAGATTTCTCTACGGATTCATGTACTGTTGCCAGCTCGCCCTCGAGGAGAGGTTGGATGGTTCATGCTGGACGCTGCCTCTATTCGCTCCGGATTGCTAGCATCCTGCTGATGAACTGCCGCTCCGCTTTGACCCGCCCTCGCTTGCCATCATCGCTACAATCCGCCGCGACCATCTGACTTTCCATCGAAGCTTCCACGGACCGGCACCGCCTCGTCATGCCATGCTGAGTTGCGGCATCGCCAAAGTCGCTGTTGTGGTCGAACTGAACCGCCGCCTCCAAATCGCCGCAAGTCTGAGACACCTCCACCTGCTGCCTCAAGTCACCACGCCGTTGACTCCACTCACTCAGCTGCGCCAAACCGCCTCGGGGCGACCCTCTTCGCCGCTGCTGTGGTCAATCCGGTCTGCCCTGCTCAAACCGCCGGTCGCTTTGTCGACCGCCGACCACAGGGCTGATTCGCTTTCACCTCCGCTCGCTCGCCCAGCGGTTTAGCTCCACGCGGCCGCCCGGCCATCATTGCTACCGCTTGTCGACCTCCTCTCGCTGCCGGGAGTCACCAGCCTCCACACCCGCTGCGGCGCCTCAAGCCACGAAGCTCGTTTAATCGCCATACCGCTATGTTCCTAGGCTGAGTCGCCAGGTCTTGCGGCTGTTGCTTCAGAGAGCTGCTTCCTCCGCCGATCGCCTGAACCGATGCCCGCGGATCTCGCTGCTGCGGACGGTTTGGCTACCGCACGCCTCCGCCTTAAATCGCCCCCAAGCAGGCCTTGAGTCGCCGATTTTGTGCTGAACCTCCGCCGACCGAAGGCCCTTGTCGGTTTGCTGAATCGCTGGAAAGTCGCCAACATCTGTTGCCTCGAGACATTGAGCAAACCAATCGTCTTGTTGCTGTGGCTGCCTTCGCTGACATAGATTTTACTTCCGCCTTGGCCTCATTGCCACCTCTGCAAGTCGCCGTCATGGCCTTGTGCTCAAGTGGCCGGTGGCCGATGTGTTTTCACTGCCGACCTGCAATTTCGGCCGCTTCAACCCGCCTCGGTTGCTCAGCTGGGCCTTGAGTCGCCTCAACTCTCCGCACGCTGCTTGGCCTTCACCGGCGCCTCCATGAGCCGCTGGTCCCGATCGCCGAGCCTCCACAAGCCAGCCCACCTCTGTTGGGAGGGTCGTGCTGATTCTCCTAAAGGACCGGTCTGCTTCTCCGCCAGAAGCCGGAGCTCGTCCGCCATCTGCGCTCCCGCCCGCTGCTGCTCCGGTCACGCCCGAGCCTGGCGCGTCCGCCTCACGCCCGTCCGACCAGGCTGGTCGCGCGACCGCCTCCTGCGCGTCCGTCCTACCGCTTCGCCCTGCGGGTCCGCGCTGTTCGGTTCCACGCTGGCTTCCCAGTCCGGCCGGCCTCTTCCGGCCCCGCGACTTCGGCTACTCCGGTCCGTTGGCCACCTATACTCGCTGCCACGCTGCGACCTGCCTTGCGCCGACTCAGGCGGCCTGCCCGTCCGGCGTCCAACTTCTGCTGCTGCGCCGTGGCCTCCTGCTGTCCGCGCCCCTGGCCGACTCGGCCTCGCCGGGCTGCTTCACCGCTGCACCTCGGTCACCCGGTTCTACCTCCCCAGGCCGGCTCCCGCCCTGCGCCCCCGCCTGGTTGTGGTCCCGCCTGGCCGCCTCGCGATCCCGGGCACTCCCGCAGCCCGGTCTGCGCTCCGCCTGCCCCTTGGTCCGGCGGCTCTTCAAGAAAAAAAGCAGAGCAGATGTGCTTAGATGCAAAAAAAAGCATGACCCGGAGGGTTCGTCTGAGATGACCGGTGTAGTGTGTTAAGCCGCCGCCTCTGTTGCGGAGAACGGATTATTCGTCATCCAAAGTCGTTTGCCATCTGCAAACATCAGGTGATATGCATCTACAATTTGTTTTATTAACACATATTATTTCTATCAACGGACAAATTACTTTGATTTGTATATTTTTATATACAGGACCATTATTCATTATAAATGTGGTTTATACAATGGATATGGAGCACGGATTGATAATATTCCCGCCTGGTGGTAATCCGGGATGTATCCCATGATGAATGGGCGCACACAAGCTGCTGCCCTTGCGGTCTGGTCCACATCGGCTTGCTGGATCATGTCTGCTTATTATCAATGGACGTGCGTAAATCGCCGCCCCGAAGCCTGGTCTAAATCAAGATGTCGGGCCGCATCTGTTTGCATGAGCTATTTATTGAATAAAAAGCCAGTCACTGCTTGGGTAGCCCGGTTTTCTTCCAACAAATTGGAGGCAAATTATCATCAACCACTGTCTACGCTGGATGGTTCAATGGACATGCGCATAAATCACTACCACTACAGTTCGGTTAAACATCAAACAGTTAGTTGGAAGGAACCATTGGCCGAGTTGCTGACACGACTCATACGGGATCATTTATAACCCGCCACAGTCACTTCAACCTTCTGTGGATTCACATCACGTTATCAATACCAAGGATATATACCTTCTGCTATGGTCAAGTACGGAGAATCTCAAGACAACTCCTTGAGTCATCTTAAGACTCGGGGCCTACGATGATATGACTCAACAAGCCTTGCTAGTTTAAGCGAATGTGAGAACGCCAGGACGATGGAGGGAAAGATAACCTGGTTCCAGATGCTACTGCTATATTGATGAAAGTTTAAAGACCGTCAGAGAATTTCTGGCTCAAAAAGTATATGACAAAATCCCGGCTCAGTGAAGAAGTTCTGGGTCATCAGAAAGGATTCCGGTTTAAAATCCGGTTCGAAGGAAGTCAGTCTCACTGAAGCTCTCAAATATCCGGTTACAATCCGGTTCAAGGGAAATTTGTCTCCCACGAAGCTCTGAAGCTCTCAAATCCGGTTTAAGGATTTCTGGTTCAAAAAGAAATTAACTTCTCGCAAGTTCGAGTTTAAAGGCCGTCAGAAAATTTCCGGCTACAAACGAAGATTCCGGCTAAAAATCCGGTTCAAGGGAAAGATGTCTCCCATAAAGCTTTGAAGCTCTCAATATCCGGTTCAAAATCCCGGTTCAAGAAGAATTTATCTCTTGCAAAAAGTTAAAGGTTGCCGAAGAGGACCTGCTGCCCTGACACGTGGTTCAAACATGGCTATCCTGCCTTATGGGCTCATCTTCATATGATCACTTGGGGGCTTCCTGTTCAAACATAGGTGCGTTCACCAAAGAGAACATAGCATTACTACCCTCTTGATGCAGCTATCAAGCCAATATTATCATAACGGGCCAAAGAGAGTTTGTCGCACAGCACAACTCAAACATAGGCACCCGGCGAGCATAGCTCAAAAATATAGCAAACGGGGGCTTCAGCTGACAAAGCGGAGTCCTGTCCATTAATCCGGCTATCACGCCACAACATAGCTTGGGAACTTCACACTCAAGGGGCCAAAGAGAGTATTGTTGCTAAAGCACAACTCAAACATAGGCTCCCATTAACCCGCCGAATGTTTGACAAGTTACTCTTATATAGACCCTGAACTTGTCAAAGTTAAAACGATGATTGGTTAGTTGGAGGCCCATCTTAAAAGGCTTTGTCAAATGGTTTAACTCAGCGGCCTAGCAGCCCACGAAAAGCCTCGAATTTGGGCCCGGCAGCCCTCGAAAAGCCTCGACTACAAGTTTTATTTGCTTTTTCTTTTCGCAAAGTTTTATCTCTTTTTTGACCAAGTTCTAAGTTAAACCGGTGTTTACTGACCCGGCCAGACTATATGTCATCAACCCGGTGTTTCTTAACTCGGTGTGGCTTCCAGTTATCAAGCTGTTAGCACATAATCACTTATAATCCGGTGTTTATTGACCCGGCCTGGCTTTGGACTATAAGTCGCCAGTATATATTTGGATTGCGCCATTGGAATCACGCGCTTATAAATCATTGGGTATATTATCCAACATGGCTGGATTTTTATTATGGTTATCAATAACCAGTATTATGATTAAGGTTTTCAAAGTCGCTTTAGCGCAATGGCTATTATATTATCAATGGATATTATTTATTCTACAATCGAAGGAATAGTCCCGAGTCGCTGCAGGTTTACGACCCGGCACTTGGGGGCTACATTGTTTAAGTTGAGATTACATCAAATACACAAGTCTCATGTCGCTGCAAGCATGCACCATGACACTTGGGGGCTAATGCAAAGTCATTTTTTGCTCACCTTATTGAAGACCCGACTCATCACATTATAATGAGCCAGCCCTTGGGGGCTACCAATTGCCTCTGTCAACAATTTAAGGTACAAAGCTTTTTATCCATTACATTGAAGGGTCCATTGCTCAGTTGGTAAAGCACAAGGCTCTTAACCTTGTGGACGTGAATTCAAGCCCCATGATGGGGGTTACATCATATGATGTTATTATCATTGAAGTATATATCAAAGTCCCAGCTCAATATTATCTTACTGAGCCGGCCCTTGGGGGCTACATGTTGCTGTTCAAAGTTTACATGATTATATTTACAAAGTCCCTGCTCATTATTGCATAATGACCCAGCCCTTGGGGGCTACACTGGTTGAAGTTTTTATGAGCATCAGTAATTATAAGTCCTGTGTTGTGCAAGCATGACAACCCGCACTTGGGGGCTACATATGTGGAATACTCAATTCTGACTAGTGATTGAGATGAACAACCTGGATTTCTTCAAGATTGTGATATTTATATTGAAGCAAGTCTTAAGTTGTTGCTATGCTACCTTCTTAAAACTTGGGGGCTACAAGTGATAGGCATATAAGAGGTATATTTTTCAAGCTGGATGTTAACTACAAGTATGACCCGGTGCTATCAATATTTATAAACCGGTGATCTTGGCTATGATAAATCGGCAAGTTCTACGTCCTTAAACCGGCTGAAGATCAGATGAGGATTTCAAGGACCAATATTTTTGTGAAGTCATTGGGAGTTGAGTCAAATGAATTATTTTTCGTAATGTTTTCCCGTGACAAACCAATGTCAGCAAAATGATTATGAAGCTGGCCTATTAACCTGGATTTTCTAGAAGGAAATGACAAGGATTTAAAGATGCTCAGGATCAGTTTAACATGGATAAATCCAAATTAAACTGGGGGCTAATGTCGGCGATATACCCCGCAGTATGACCCGGCCGGAGTCATAATCCGGCTGGGACTTGGTAAACCGGGGTGGTGTTAAACCGGCAGACAGTTAATGGCAAAGACAGATGGTAAACTGGCGAGTGTTAAACCGGAAGAGTTAAGACATGGTAGCACCGATTGGTGTTAAACCGGCAGACCATGTTAAACCGGCAGACAATGTTAAACCGGTAGACAATGTTAAACCGGCAGATAATGTTAAACCGACAGACGTTAAGAAGCCCAGGAAGGGAAGTCAAAATAGTTTAAGTCTTAGTCCGAGATGGACTCTACATGTAACCCGCCCCTTTAACTTATATAAGGAGGGGCGGGGCTCCCCAAAGAGGGACAGGCAAGAAACAATCTCTAGGGATAGACACAACTAGAGGAGAGCCGGTTTATGGCGACTCCCTTGCTATGATAATGAGATCTAGCCTCAAACAGCATGTAGGGTTGTTACCGGATGATGTTTACCGGGGCCCGAAGTTGTCTAAACCCTTGTCTTGTGTTGCGTCTCTCGATTCTGCTCAACCACTCTCAAGCTACCACATAGATGCGTTGGCCTCGCGACAAAGTCCTCACACTAAGGACATCTGCCGTGACAAATCCACGACAGTTTCCGAATTTAATAAAATACATTTTGTGCGCAAACTACTATTAATGCTTTATGGATATAATTGATTTACTCAAAAATCAATTTTGAGTTTTGCAAATTCACAAAAACATAATTGTGCAGTATTAAATATTTCCAAATATATTTTTGGAGAAGTCACATTATCTCCTCTCAATAAATTTATTGGTTAATTTGTAAATATATGAATCGCATTAAATTTTCAAATAAGATCTAATTTAATGGAACTCCAAAATCAAAGAACCTCAAATGAAATTTTTATCCACCATATTTGATAAAGTCATTTTATTCTCACTCCATAGTATTGAATATGGTTTCGAAATATTTCAAATGAGTCAAAAGAAATGAATGCCCCTTTAATTTCTTGAATAAACTTTTCAACCATAGTTTTCTCATTGGATGGAAATGTTATCCAACATGGTGTGAAAAAGTTTAAACAAGGACTCAAAAAGTTTTAGTTTCTCCTGAAAACCAAAGCAATTCAGTCAATAGTATCTTATTATTAACATTCCAAAATTTGGAAATTTTTGGGATGTCACAAACTACCACCCTTAAAATGCTCGCCCTCGAGATTCGGAGAGGCTAGCAATAAATAGGTTAGGTTCGGGGGTCTCCTCAAAATCCATCGATCGTCACAGGGGGTCTAGGGTGCTACCGCCCTTAGAAACATGGTTACGGTTCCATCAAAACTCATATAATCCATCCTTATTGTTGACATTGTCGTTCTTCTCAGATCTTCAGGATAATTCCTTCTCTGGGCTCTTTCGGTAGTGGCATAACCTTTTTCCTCAGTTCTTGTGTCCTTTCATCTTGGTAAGGTTCTTCCGAGACTGGTTCTTCTTAGCTGATAGGTCGGGCGCCAATACTAAATAACTATCGATATCTCATGGTGGTCATCAAACAATTTGTCTGGGTCCCTGTAGAAAACGGGTCTGGGCTTCATTCTCACCATATGACCTACGGTTGGCAACAACTACCTGGTACAAGGGAAAATTGTTATACCATTCTAGGATTTAAACAAGGTTTTGCTATCATCGTCTCTCTACTATGGGTAAGTCACTCAGATTTACCGTCCCATATAGCAGCGGCGAATAATAAGAGTAAGTCGGCATGGTGATCAATCCATTCCACATCCAAATCATTACCTTGTATATGGTTTAGTGAATCTCGCATTCTAACACTCGGTCATCCTCACAAGCATTGCAGATTTTCTCTGGTCGATGAACTGAGTTCGGATATATCCATTACTTCTGCAAGCTGAACAAAACATCTATCGTTCTTCACAACTCTCGGGTTTTTCGTATCCTCCTAAGAAACGTCTGCTGATCAAATCATAGCTTATTCCGAAATTTCTTCTTCCAGGGAGTACTTGATGCTTATTAATTCATGGGCATGTGGATGGGCGCACTTCAACACATGTATAGCTTTAACTCATCCTGGGGTTACAATTGTTCCATATTCCCAACATTATACTGCTACGCCTTGAGCTTGTGTTGGTTTTCCTCGAAGAGGAGAGGGTGATGCAGCAAAGTGTAGCGTAAGTATTTCCCTCAGTTTTGAAAACCAAGGTATCAATCCAAAGAGGAGGCTCCTCAAAAGTCCCACGCACCTACACAAACAACCGAGAACTCGCAACCAACGCAATAAAGGGGTTGTCAATCCCTTCACGGCCACTTGCGAAAGTGAGATCTAATAAAGATAGTATGATAAGATAAATATATTTTTGGTATTTTATGATATAGATGCAAAAAGTAAAGATGCAAATAAAAGTAGATTGGAAACAAATATGATAAGAGATAGACCCGGGGGCCATAGGTTTCACTAGAGGCTTCTTTCGAGATAGCATAAGTATTACGGTGGGTGAAAAAATTACTGTCGAGCAATTGATAGAAAAGCGCATAGTTATGAGATTATCTAGGCATGATCATGTATATAGGCATCACGTCCATAACAAGTAGACCGACTCCTGCATCTACTACTATTACTCCACACATCGACCGCTATCCAAAGATGCATCTAGAGTATTAAGTTCATAAGAACAGACTAACACATTAAGCAAGATGACATGATGTAGAGGATAAACTCATGCAATATGATATAAACCCCATCTTGTTATCCTCGATGGCAACAATACAATCGTGCCTTGCAACCCTTTACATCACCGGGTAAGGACACCGCAAGATTGAACCCAAAGCTAAGCACTTCTCCCATGGCAAGAAAGATCAATCTAGTAGGCCAAACCAAACTGATAATTCAAGAGACTTGCAAAGATAACTTAATCATACATAAAAGAATTCAGAGAAGATTCAAATATTATTCATAGATAAACTTGATCATAAACCCACAATTCATCGGATCTCGACAAACACACCGCAAAAAGAGATTACATCGAATAGATCTCCACAAGAGAGGGGGAGAACATTGTATTGAGATCCAAAAAGAGAGAAGAAGCCATCTATATAATAACTATGGACCCGTAGGTCTATGCTAAACTACTCACAACTCATCGGAGGGGCAAGGATGTTGATGTAGAGGCCCTCCGTGCTTGATTCCCTCCCAGTGAGTGCGTGAAGGCTCCAAGATGGGATCTCGCGGATACAGAAGGTTACAGCGGTGGAAATTGTGTTTCGTGGTGCCCCTGGATGTTTTCGGGGTACGTATGTATATATAGGAAGAAGAAGTACATCGGTGGCTGCCCGAGGGGCCCACGAGACAGGGGCGCACCCTCCTATCTCGTGGAGGCTCCGATTGCTTCTTGACTTGCACTCCAAGTTCTCTGGATCACGTTCGGTGAGAAAATCACGTTCCCGAAGGTTTCATTCCGTTTGGACTCCGTTTGATATTCCTTTTCTTCGAACTACTGAAATAGGCAAAAAAAACAGCAATTCTGGGTTGGGCCTCCGGTTAATAGGTTAGTCCCAAAAATAATATAAAAGTGGAAAATAAAGCCCAATAAAGCCTAAAACAGTAGATAAAGTAGCATGGAGCAATCAAAATTATAGATACGTTGGAGACGTATCGGGCATCCCAAGCTTAATTCCTGCTCGTCCTCGAGTAGGTAAATGATAAAAGAGAATTTTGATGCGGAGGATACTTTGGCATAATTTCAATGTAAATCTTCTTAATTGTGGTATGAATATTCAGATCCGAAAGATTCAAGACAAAAGTTCATATTGACATAAAAATAATAATACTTCAAGCATACTAACTAAGCAATTATGTCTTCTCAAAATAACATGGCCAAAGAAACTTATCCCTACAAAATCATATAGTCTGGCTATGCTCCATCTTCCCCACATAAAATATTTAAATCATGCACAACCCCGATGACAAGCCAAGCAATTGTTTCATACTTTAACATTTTCAAAACTTTTTCAATCTTCACGCAATACATGAGCGTGAGCCATGGATATAGCACTATATGTGGAACAGAATGGTGGTTGTGGAGGAGACAAAAAGGGAGAAGATAGTCTCACATCAACTAGGCGTATCAACGGGCTATGAAGATGCCCATCAATAGATATCAATGTGAGTGAGTAGGGATTGCCATGCAACGGATGCACTAGAGCTATAAGTATATGAAAGCTCAGCAAAAGAAACTAAGTGGGTGTGCATCCAACTCGCTTACTCACGAAGACCTAGGGCATTTGAGGAAGCCCATAATTGAAATATACAAGCCAAGTTCTATAATGAAAAATTCCCACTAGTATATGAAAGTGACAAAATGAGAGACTCTCCATCATGAAGATCTTGGTGCTACTTTGAAGCACAAGTGTGGTAAAAGGATAGTAACATTGCCCCTTCTCTCTTATTCTCTCTTTTTTTTCTTTGGGCCTTTTCTCTTTTTTTATGGCCTCTTTTTTTTCGTCCGGAGTCTCATCCCGACTTGTGGGGGAATCATAGTCTCCATCATCCTTTCCTCACTGGGACAATGCTCTAATAATGATGATCATCACACTTTTATTTACTTACAACTCAAGAATTACAACTCGATACTTAGAAAAAAATATGACTCTATATGAATGCCTCCGGCGGTGTACCGGGATATGCAATGAATCAAGAGTGACATGTATGAAAGAATTATGAACGGTGGCTTTGCAACAAATACGATGTCAACTACATGATTATGCTAGCAATATGACAATGATGGAGCGTGTCATAATAAACGAAACGGTGGAACGTTGCATGGCAATATATCTCGGAATGGCTATGGAAATGCCATAATAGGTAGGTATGGTGGCTGTTTTGAGGAAGATATATGGTGGGTGTATGATACCGGCGAGAAGTGCGCGGTATTAGAGAGGCTAGCAATGGTGGAAGGATGGGGGAAAATGCGTATAATGCATGGACTGAACATTAGTCATAAAGAACTCATATACTTATTACAAAAATCTAGAAGTTATAAAAGCAAAGTATTACGTGCATGCTCCTAGGGGGATAGATTGGTAGGAAAAGACCATCGCTCGTCCCCGACCGCCACTCATAAGGAAGACAATCAATAAATAAATCATGCTCCGAGTTCATCACATAACGGTTCACCATACGTGCATGCTACGGGAATCACAAACTTCAACACAAGTATTCTTTGAATTCACAACTACTTAACTAGCATAACTATAATATCACCATGTTCATATCTCAAAACAATTATCAAGCATCAAACTTTTCTTAGTATTGAACGCACTCAAAAGAAAGTTTCACATATCTTGAATACCAAGTATATTAATATTTAAGAAAATTACCATGCTATTAACGACTCTCAAAATAATCTAAGTGAAGCATGAGAGATCAATAGCTTCTTTAAAATAAATATACCACCGTGCTCTAAAAGATCTAAGTGAAGCACTAGAGCAAAAATTATCACGCTCAAAAGATATAAGTGAAGCACTATGAGCAAAACTATCAAGCTCAAAAGATATAAGTGAAGCACATACATAGAGTATTCTATCAAATTCCAATTTATGTATGGCTCTCTCAAAAGGTGTGTACAGCAAGGATGATTGTGGTGAACTAAAAAGCAAAGACTAATAAAACACACGACGCTCCAAGCAAAACGCTTATCATGTGGTGAATAAAAATATAGCCCCAAGTAAAGTTACCAATGAACGAAGACGAAAGAGGGGATGCCTTCTCGGGGCATCCCCAAGCTTAGGCTTTTGGCTATTCTTGAATATCTTGGGGTTCCATGGGCATCCCCAAGCTTAGGCTCTTGCCACCCTTTATTCCGTAGTCCATAAAAACTTTACCCAAAACTTGAAAACTTCACAACACAAAACTCAATAGAAATCTCGTGAGCTCCTTAGAGAAAGAAAACAAAAGACTACTTTAAGGTACTGTAATTAACTCATTCTTTATTTATATTGATGTTAAACCTAATGTATTCCAACTTCTCTATATATTATAAACTATTTTACTAGCCATAGATTCATCAAAATAAGCAAACAACACACGAAAAACAGAATCTGTCAAAAACAGAACAGTCTGTAGTAATCCGTAACTAACGCAAACTTCTGGAACTCAAAAAAATCTACAAAAATTAGAAGACCTAGAAAATTTGTTTATTGATCATCAGCAATTGGAATCACTATTTTATCACGTTCTGGTGATTTTTAAAAATTCAGGCACTGAGCGCAAAGTTTCTAGAAATTACAGCAAGATCAAATAACTATCATCCAAGAAGATCCAATAGGTTTAACTTGGCACAAACACTAATTAAAAGATAAAACCACATCTAAACAGAAGATAGATGGATTATTTATTCCTAAACAGAAACAAAAACAAAAAACATAAAGAAAATTGGGTTGCCTCCCAACTAGCGCTATCGTTTAACGCCCCTAGCTAGGCATAAAAGCGAAGATAGATCTAAGTGGTGCCATCTTTGGCACTAAACTCATAAGTAGCACGCATGATAGATTCATAAGGTAATTTAACTTTCTTTCTTGGAAAGTGCTCCATGCCTTTCTTTAAGGGAAATTGGAATCTAATATTCCCTTTCTTCATATCAATAATCGCACCAATCGTTCTAAGGAAGGGTCTACCAAGAATAATAGGACATGAAAGATTGCAATCTATATCAAGAATGATAAAATCTACGGGCACCAAATTTCTATTTGCAACGATAAGAACATCATTGATCCTTCCCATAGGCTTTTTAATGGTGGAATCCGCAAGGTGCAAATTTAAAGAACAATCATCAAGATCATGGAAACCTAGAATATCACATAAAGTTTTCGGAATCGTGGAAACACTAGCACCCAAATCACACAAAGCAAAACACTCATAATCTTTAATTCTAATCTTTATAGTAGGTTCCCACTCATCATTAAGTTTTCTAGGTATAGAAACTTCCAAATTAAGTTTCTCATCATAAGATTGCATCAAGGCATCAACAATATGCTTGGTAAAAGCTTTATTTTGACTATAAGCATGAGGAGAATTAACAAAGGATTGCAACAAGGAAATACAACCTTTTATAGAGCAATTATCATAATTAAATTCCTTGAAATCCGAGATAGTGGGTTCAACATTATTAGAAGTTGAGGATTCTCCAATCTCATTTTTACCAAATTTATCATTAAGATCTAAAGATTCCGAATTCTTGGGACGCCTTCTAGGCAAAGTTGATTCATCATCAGTCCCATAATCATCAAAATTCATATTGCAAAACATAGATCTAATCGGAGACGCATCAATAACTTTAATATCCTCATCATTATTTTCATGGAAACTATAAGAACACGCTTTTATAAAGCTTTCTTTCTTAGCACGCAATCTAGCGGTTCTTTCCTTGCACTCGTCAATGGAAATTCTCATTAATTTGAGAGACTCATTGATATCATGCTTAGGAGAAGAAGATCCAAGTTTAAGAGAATTAACATCAAGCGAAAGTCTATCAACGTTCCTAGCCAAATCATCAACATTGAGCAATTTTTCTTCAAGCAAGGCAGTAAAATTCTTTTGAGAGATCATAAATTCTTTCACGCTATTCTCAAAATCAGAGGGCATCTTATTAAAATTACCATAAGAATTATTGTAGGAATTTCCATAATTATTAGAGGGATTACTAGGGAACGACCTAGCATTAAAATTTCCTCTATAAGCATTGTTTCCAAAACTATTCCTACCAACAAAATTCACATCCATAGATTCATTATTATTCTCAATCAAGGAACACAAAGGCATATCATTGGGATCAAGAGGAGTATTTTTAGTAGCAAACATCTTCATAAGTTCATCCATCTTTCCACTCAAAACATTGATTTCTTCTATAGCATGCACTTTTTTACTAGAAGATCTTTCGGTGTGCCATTGAGAATAATTAGCCATAATATTATCAAGTAACTTTGTAGCATCTCCTAACGTGATTTCCATAAAGGTGCCTCCCGTGGCCGAATATAAGAGATTTCTAGAAGCAAAGTTCAAACCGGTATAAATTTTTTGTATGATCATCCATAAGTTCAAACCATGAGTAGGGCAATTGCGAAGCATCAATTTCATTCTTTCCCAAGATTGGGCAACATGCTCATGATCAAGTTGTTTAAAATTCATAATATCGTTCCTAAGAGTGATGATCTTAGCGGGAGGAAAATACTTAGAGATAAAAGCATCTTTGCACTTGTTCCAAGAATCGATACTATTTTTAGGCAAAGACGAAAAACAAACTTTAGCGCGATCTCTAAGTGAAAACGGAAATAACTTCAGTTTGACAACATTGTTATCCGTATCTTTCTTCTTTTGCATATCACACAAATCAACAAAGTTGTTTAGATGGGTAGCGGCATCTTCGCTAGGAAGGCCGGCGAATTGATCTTTCATAACAAGATTCAGCAAAGCGGTATTGATTTCACAAGACTCATCTTTATTAAGAGGAGCAATCGGAGTACTAAGGAAATCATTATTATTGGTATTCGAGAAGTCACAAAATTTGGTATTATCTTGCGCCATGGCAACAAGTAATCCAACACACAAGCAAACAGAAAAACGGCAAGCGAAAAGAGAGGAGGAGATTGGGAAAGAGAGGGCGAATAAAACGGCAAGGGTGAAGTGGGGGAGAGGAAAACGAGAGGCAAATGACAAATAATGTAAATGCGAGGGAGATAGATTTGTGATGGGTACTTGGTATGTCTTGACTTGAGCGAAGACCTCCCGACAGCGGCGCCGAAATCCTTCTTGCTACGCCTTGAGCTTATGCTGGTTTTCCTCAAGAGGAGAGGGTGATGCAGCAAAGTGTAGCGTAAGTATTTCCCTCAGTTTTGAGAACCAAGGTATCAATCCAAAGAGGAGGCTCCTCAAAAGTCCCACGCACCTACACAAACAAACTAAGAACTCGCAACCAACGCAATAAAGGGGTTGTCAATCCCTTCACGGCCACTTGCGAAAGTGAGATCTAATAAAGATAGTATGATAAGATAAATATATTTTTGGTATCTTATGATATAGATGCAAAAAGTAAAGATGCAAATAAAAGTAGATTGGAAACGAATATGATAAGGGATAGACCCGGGGGCCATAGGTTTCCCTAGAGGCTTCTCTTGAGATTGCATAAGTATTACGGTGGGTGAACAAATTACTATCGAGCAATTGATAGAAAAGCGCATAGTTATGAGATTATCTAGGCATGATCATGTATATAGGCATCACGTCCATAAAAATTAGACCGACTCCTGCCTGCATCTACTACTATTACTCCACACATCGACCGCTATCCAGCATGCATCTAGAGTATTAAGTTCATAAGAACAGAGTAACACATTAAGCAAGATGACATGATGTAGAGGGATAAACTCATGCAATATGATATAAACCCCATCTTGTTATCCTCGATGGCAACAATACAATCGTGCCTTGCAACCCTTTACATCACGGGTAAGGACACCGCAAGATTGAACCCAAAGCTAAGCACTTCTCCCATGGCAAGAAAGATCAATCTAGTAGGCCAAACCAAACTGATAATTCGAAGAGACTTGCAAAGATAACTTAATCATACATAAAAGAATTCAGAGAAGATTCAAATATTATTCATAGATAAACTTGATCATAAACCCACAATTCATCGGATCTCGACAAACACACCGCAAAAAGAGATTACATCGAATAGATCTCCACAGGAGAGGGGGAGAACATTGTATTGAGATCCAAAAAGAGAGAAGAAGCCATCTAGCTAATAACTATGGACCCGTAGGTCTATTCTATGGTAAACTACTCACAACTCATCGGAGGGGCAAGGATGTCGATGTAGAGGCCCTCCGTGCTTGATTCCCCCTCCGGCAGAGTGCCGGCGAAGGCTCCAAGATGGGATCTCGCGGATACAGAAGGTTACGGCGGTGGAAATTGTGTTTCGTGGTGCCCTGGATGTTTTCGGGTGCGAGGTATATATAGGAAGAAGAAGTACGTCGGTGGCATGAGAGGGCCCACGAGACAGGGGCACGCCCTATAGGGGCGCCCTCCTATCTCGTGGAGGCTCCGGTTGCTTCTTGACTTGCACTCCAAGTTCTCGGATCACGCTCGTGAGAAACCACGCTCCGAAGGTTTCATTCCGTTTGGACTCCGTTTGATATTCCTTTTCTTCGAAATACTGAAATAGGCAAAAAAACAGCAATTCTGGGCTGGGCCTCCGGTTAATAGGTTAGTTCCAAAAATAATATAAAAATGGAAAATAAAGCCTAATAAAGCCTAAAACAGTAGATAAAGTAGCATGGAGCAATCAAAAATTATAGATACGTTGGAGACGTATCATATACCTCTTTTATATCCAATAGTACTTCATCCCTTCATATTCTTGGGTTATCCCACATATCGAGATAAAACTCATACTTATTTTGTCCAAATTTCACTCCGTGGAATATCATTATCCTTTCCAGGGGTCAAGTGTCCTCACAGGGTTCTACCACCCTTGAAATGCACAAATTCTTCCATAGACCATATTTCTCATATCCTCGAAAATGGTCAAAATCTTTGTTCATAGAGTAACAACTCATAAAATTCAACGTATGAAATCATGACACATGAACTTTATTGATTTCACGAATTTATTACAATCTCTGAGCACCCATACATACTCATCGAACTTATGAAAATAAAATTGCTTTCTACTACTCTTATTATCCATATCGAAATCTCAACTACTCAGCTCCAGCTTTCATCTGATCTGAACATTCCCTAGAAAAATGTCCCGCTTCTTTGCAGCGAAAACAATTGACTTCCGACATGTCTTGGGGATTCTTTGTGATTATGCAGGCTCCTTGGAATTTTTTAGCTTCTTCTCTGGACATTTATAAGCGTAATGACCTAAATCCTTGCACCTGTAACATGTGATATGACTCAGGTCATTCTTTGTAGAAATTGGGTTGTTCTGTGGTACATTTTGTTTCCCTTCCTGGACTTTTCCGTACCAATCAGGACTTCTATTTTCTGTGGGTCATACTCTACTTCCACTGTCGAGAATTCTACTAGATACTCCTTGTCGGTGTCAAAACCGGCGGATCTCGGGTAGGGGGTCCCGAACTGTGCGTCTAGGCGGATGGTAACAGGAGACAAGGGACACGATGTTTTTACCCAGGTTCGGGCCCTCTCGATGGAGGTAATACCCTACTCCTGCTTGATTAATATTGATGATATGGGTAGTACAAGAGTAGATCTACCACGAGATCAGAGAGGCTAAACCCTAGAAGCTAGCCTATGGTATGATTGTTGTTCGTCCTATGGACTAAAACCCTTCGGTTTATATAGACACCAAATAGGGTTAGGGTTACACAGAGTCGGTTACAATGGTAGGAAATCTATATATCCGTATCGCCAAGCTTGCCTTCCACGCCAAGGAAAGTCCCATCCGGACACGGGACGAAGTCTTCAATCTTGTATCTTCATAGTCCAGAGTCCGCCAAAGATGATAGTTCGCTATCCGGACACCCCTAGTCCAGACTCCTCAAGAGCCCCGAACCAGGCTTCAATGATGATAAGTCCGGCGTGTTGATTGTCTTCGCATTGCAAGGCGGGTTCCCTCCTAATCTCGTGTTGAATAGTGTCCGCTTTCTTGTGAATATCGCGCTTCTCGGCTTCCACGCCCAATAATGGCCATCTTCCACGTGTCGAGCGAATGTGAAAAGTCAGGGTATCTTTACATTTACCCCCCTTGCTATGCAAATGAGCCATCTATAAAAGAGACGGGGATCCAGATCCGGATCACACCATCCTCCCTTCGCGAGCCTTCATCAGAGCGCCTTTGACAAAAAACCCACTCCATCATGGACAGTCGATGCGGCTCCTCCTCTCGCGTTCCCAGCCCTTAGCCCGGAGATTGGGGGAGATGTTGGTGGTGCTCCAAACCAAGGGATTCCTTTCCCCGGCCTTCATGGTTCCGGTGCGTTCTGGACTCGCCACTTATAAGGGCGGAAGCAGCGGAGCGCCCCGATCCCTCTAAGGGAGAGCGGGTATGCTTCGTCTCTTACCTAATGAGAGGACTCGGATTTCCAATCCATCCGTTTCTCCGAGGGCTTCTGGAGTTCTACGGCCTCCAGCTGCACAACCTTACGCCTGCCTCCATCTTGCATAGAGCGGGCTTTGTGGCCCTTTGCGAGCTGTTTCTGGGCGCCGAGGCCCATTTCGATCTGTGGAAGAGATTGTTCTGCCTTGTGCCTCGTTCTCACGAAGGGTTAATATATCAAGTGGGCAGAGCCGAACTATGGCGCATCGCCGGGACCGGATACTTATCCGGAACCCCAAAGAAGGCGTCCGAGGACTGGCCCTCGGAATGGTTTTACATGGAGGACGTCCCGCTGCCGGATCCTGTTCGGATCGGCCTTCCGGAGTTTAGCAACGCTCCTCTGAAGAAGCGCCTAAGCTGGCGTCCGCGGAGCCCCCAGAGGGAAAATGACCGGGACGTCCTTTACTTGATGAGCCGAATAAGATTACTGGCTCATGCCGGATGTTGGAGATATGCCCTAGAGGCAATCATGTATGATGATATTTCCTATGTGTTTATGAATAAAGATAGTCCTTGGACATTATCAATGATGTGTATCAGCAAGTACGTGACTTGTTTGTGGGACTATGCATTGTATGATGACTGTCCTAAAAGGTCCCTAGTCGAAAGGGCTGTGTGGACGCGCAGCCGACTAGACTAGCATATGACACGGTCGATGGCTCGGTCTCACTAGCCATGGAGCATTGGATGCTAACCGGATAATATGGACTTGGAAAGGTCTGGTCGGATTCGACATAGTCAGATCCGAGTCGAGATAAGGTCCGAGTCGGACAGACCCAACTATGAGACGCAGCGATATGTCATCTGTGAGTCTCTAGTACAACATATGTTCTATGTCCTAAGACCTGAGCTGACGCATGTACTCGAGATGATGATAGACTTGCTTTGGGCCGACCAAACGCTACTCCGTGACTGGGTAGTTACAAAGGGTAGGTTTCGGGTTTGTCCAATCCCATGCCGCGAGACATGGTCGAGCAAGATGGGATTTGCCCCTCCGATCAGGAGAGATATACTCTGGGCCCCTCGTGTGATCTGACCAGGAACAGCATGGCCATGCGACAAGGATTATGAGATAATTCGGATAGTGGTCGGTATCACCGAACGAAAGAGGTCGGGCTAGCACAAGGATGACAGTCTCGCTTTGAGCCCGACAACATATATCGTGTGGCAAAAGGAATGGAAGTATGATGTACTGAGTTCGCTTAACCAGCTTCATCGTCTGCTTGGTGGTCGGCACGCCTTGCTAGAGGCCGCTACCAACCGTACAGGTCGGAGGTGATCCGAACTGTGACCAAGCTGACTTGAACCTAAGGGGTCGCGCGCTTAAGGGAAGGAACCTATGAGGTCAGTTCATAGGACACTGGTCGGATGTGATCCGAACTGGACTAGGAACGTGACCGAGTAGACTTTGGGCTTTAGGGTCCGTGCGAGGCCCAAGTGTTGAGCTCGCGACGGACGCCTATATAAAGTGGAGGTGCGGCACACTCGCGATGGCTTTTTGGCCGGAGGGGTGCGAGTACACTTTGGCCTCAGGAGGCAGATCGCTTCGGCCTCAGGAGGTTGATCGCTTCGGCCTCAGGAGCCACCTCCACTTGCCGCCGACTGTGTGATCGGACCTAGCAGTCCGCCCGGACGTTCCTCCCGCACGCCGGATACCGTTAGAGGCGGTGCACTTGCGCCGCTCCAAATAACTCGTCGTGGGATCGGACGACCGCCGCTCGAGGAGATCGAACGAGGAGGAGACGATCCACGCGACGCGCTGCCCCAACTCTTCTTCCGCTGCACGACATCTGCGCGTCTAGTGGTAACAAATCGTGATCCATCTCCGCAGCATGTTCCCGGATGTTCTCGCGATAGGAATTTTTAATTGCGGTCGGCGCACCCTACCGTAGATCCCAACAGTGGTATCAGAGCCTCTGCTATAGGATTTGGATTCAGATCATATGCATATTAGATATGTGGAGGCGGCAGATGAGATCTGTTGTCCTTGAAGAAATCGGCTATGTGCACGGTTGATGTGATCAACTGCACATGGGGATCGTTGAGGCTATGTTTTCTGTAAGTCGGGATCGATGAGGTTGTGACACGATCTACCCCTACCGGTCGGTCATCCGCCATCGGGGTTAACAGTGAAACGTAAATCCGAATCGGATTCGCGATGATCGATAAGATCGGTCAGATCAGAGAATTCGGCGTGATCGGAGTTCAGATGTGATCTGTGATTTTTGAAAACGTCGGGCGCTGCGCCGTGTATTTCGTACCCGACACACAAACCGGTAGAATGCGATTCTATGAATAACTTTTGTTTTGCAGGTTTGATGTGGATAGTATGGCTCATGTGTATGTGATGCATGTGTGTAATTTATACGTGGCCTGCGTGTCATGTTTGTCAGCCAGCAGGAGCCAAAGTGCTGTCATTATAATGTATAACGACCTGCGTGTCGACTTGTGACTCTATGTAAATTCATTACTAGTTGTAGTAGTTGGATAATAGAGATCAGGTTGGCGGCTTGGCGTCCCGGCGTGACAAACAAGATGGAGTTCGTAGATGGTCATCGGAGTCAGAGCCGACCTAGAAGAACGTCCATGAAGGAGCCATACTATTTCACAATATGTGTTATTTGTGATTGTTATGCTTCTTTGTTTCTATGCATGTTAAAATGATAGAATGATCCTCATGAATATCAAGCGGTTGCCATCCCCGATGTTGCACCTTCGCACGTCAAGTACGCCTAGTAGTGGGCTCATAAAATTGGGGTGCTTCTTTGGGTGTCCTTGAATCAAGGGTTCGTGTCGGACACGGACATGCATTCTGTCGAGTTAACTTGACAAGGCTATCAAAAGCGGTTTTGGGCCTTGTGGCAAAGAAGGTTGGAGGCCGGGTATGAGATACCTTCCGATCGGCGAGTCGATAGAGATGCGATTAGCAAGGAGTTGCTTACGGATAGGTATGTTAGCTAGCAGTGATGCTAAAGCTCACTAGTCGCATGCGCTAGTCGGATCCTGAATCACCGAGAGTTTGCGGAGGATGCTGACTTGATGGGAGTATTTCGTTTAGGCTAGAATTACTCTACATAAACACATTGCTTAGTGATTGCATATTCTCTGTTGTAGATCAATGGCACCACCTGCTCAACCCAACTTTGCATTGAAATCAATTCGGAAAAGGATAAACTGAATGGAACAAACTTTACCACCGGTATAGAAATCTGAGAATTGTTCTCAAGCACGATAAAAGGAACATGTTCTAGAGGATCCACTTCGGAGGAACCTGCCGATAATGCTAGTGCCACAGCTAAGAATGCCTACGAAACTCGTTGATGAATCAACAGAGATCAGCCGTCTCGATGTTTGGCTTGTATGGAGCCCGATTTGCAACAGCATTTGAAAATGTTGAGGCTTACGATATGATCGAGAGTCTCAAGAGCATGTTTCGAACCACGAGCTAGGACCGAAGGTTCAACGTCTGGCGATCCTTGATGGATTGCAGGCTGAAGGAAGGTGATCCATCGAGCCCACATGTGATCAAGATGATCGGATATGTGCAAGCTTTGGATCGTTTGGGCTTCCCGCTCTTGGATGAGCTGGCTCTCGATGCTGTTCGGGTTCTCTTCCGCCCAGCTATGGGACGTTCATCTCGAACTATCATATGCATGGCATGGATAAGAAGCTCACTGAATTGCATGGGATGCTCAAGGTGGCAGAGCAGGATATTAAGAAAGGCACGCATCAAGTGTTGATGGTGCAGAAATTGGCTAAGTTCAAGAAGGGTTGGTCCAAGAAAAGGCTAAGGCAAAGGCACGGAGGCGGTGACCTCTGCCGCTCTTGCCAAGTCTGGACGGACTCAAGACCGTTTGCTTTCACCGCAAGGAGACCGGTCCTTTGAAGAGAAAGCTGTAGCAAGTGGCTTGCGAGCATGGCAAGCTCGCCGAAATGCTTCTTGAGCAAAGGTACACTTGTTGCATATGTTATAGACGCTTACCTTGCCGACATACCTAGTAGCTCTTGGGTATTTGATACGGATCGGTTGTTCATATTTGCAACTCGATGCAGGGGCTGGTAAGAACTAGGCATGTGGCACAAGGGAGATTGACATCGGGTCGGCAACAAAGCAAGAGTTGCTGCGTTGGAGGTCGGCACGATGCAGCTCCACTTCCTTCCGGATTCATTATGGAATTGAATAATTGTTATTACATTCCTGCACTTAGTCGGAACATTATTTCTGCCTCATGTTTGATGAGTCGGGGTTATGAATTCGATTTAAAGGACAATGGTTGTTCGATATTTTTGAATGGTATGTTCCACGGCTATGCACCCATTGTTGATGGGCTATTTATATTGAATCTAGAACAGAACCGGTCTATAACGTAAATGTCAAGAGGCATAAGCCTAATGAGATAAATCCGACATACTTACGGCATTGCCGGCTTGGACACATTAGTCGAAATGCATGAAGAAGCTCCATGATGATGGGCTCCTAACCCGTCCGACTTGGTCGTTCGAGACATGTGAATCATGCTTGCTCGGCAAGATGACTAAGTCTCCTTTCGCAAAGAGTTGCGAGAGGGCGTCCGAGCTATTGGAGCTTATACACAGTGATGTGTGTGGTCCAATGAGCACAACTGCCAGAGGTGGCTATCAAGCCGTGACTTTTATCGACGACTTGAGTAGATATGGATATATCTATTTGATGAGGCACAAGTCGAAGACTTTTGAAAAGTTCAAAGAGTTTCAAAACGAGGTTGAGAATCAGCTCGGCAAGACTATAAAGCTTCGCGATCCGATCGTGGAGGTGAGTACATGAGCCAGGAGTTCGATGATCATCTGAAAAGTCGAGGTATAGTACCTCAGCTCACACCTCCTGACGCCACGGAGAAATGGCGTGTCGAGCGGAGGAATAGGACCTTGTTGGACATGGTCCGGTCTATGATGAGCAAATCGGATTTACCCTTGTCATTTTGGGGATACGCTCTAGAAACTGCAGCTTTCACACTTAATAGGGTACCATCAAAATCCGTAGACAAGACACCGCATGAGATGTGGACTGGGAAGAGTCCCAATTTGTCTTTTCTAAAGATTTGGGGTTGTGAAGCATTTGTCAAGCGACTTATGTCAGACAAGCTTACACCCAAGTCGGGTAAATGCATATTCGTGGGATATCCGAGGGAAACCTTGGGATATAGCTTCTACAACCGGGAAGAGAACAAAGTGTTTGTTGCTCGGAACGGGGTTTTCCTTGAGAAAGAGTTTCTCAGTCGGGAGGCCAGTGGGAGGACGGTTCGACTCGAAGAAATTCAAGGACCACTCGGGGATGGCTCGGCTGGTGATGAGATCATACCGGAGTCAATCAGAGAACCTGTAGTGGAAGCGGCACCGGAACCACGAAGGTCGGAAAGATTGCGCAGATTGCGCGATGTATTGTTGCTAGAAAGCGACGAGCCGGCCACGTATGCGAAAGCGATGGTGAGCCCAGATTCCGAGGCATGGCTAGAGGCCATGAGATCCGAGTTAAAGTCCATGGATGAAAATCAAGTCTGGGACTTGGTTGATCCGCCACCTGGCGTAACTGCCATTGGTTGCAAATGGGTCTTTAAGAACAAAACCGATGTGGATGGAAATGTTCAGATCCACAAAGCTCGGCTTGTCGCTAAAGGTTATGGACAAGTTCAAGGAGTTGACTACGACGAGACTTACTCGCCGGTAGCGATGCTGAAATCGATAAGGATCATACTAGCTATAGCTACATATTTCGATTACGAGATATGGCAGATGGATGTCAAGACGACTTTCCTTCACGGAAATTTAACCGAGGATGTGTATATGATACAGCCCGAGGGTTTTGTCGATCTGACTAGCACTAGTAAGGTATGCAAGCTCAAGAGATCCATTTATGGGTTGAAGCAAGCATCTCGGAGTTGGAACATTCATTTTGATGAGGTCGTCACTGGTCTCGGTTTCATCAAAAGCGAAGAGGACTCTTGTTTATACAAGAAGTTAAGTGGGAGCTCGATAGTGTTTTTGATCTTGTATGTGGACGACATACTACTGATCGGAAATAATGTTTCGATGCTAAACTCGGTCAAGGAATCATTGAATGGCAAGTTTTCGATGAAGGACCTTGGTGAGGCAGTCTATATTTTAGGCATTAAGATCTATAGAGATAGATCGAGGAGGCTGCTCGGCTTAAGCCAGAGCACGTACATAGATAAAGTGTTGAAGCGGTTCAACATGAGTGAGGCAAAGAAAGGGTTCTTGCCGCTCTCACATGGTATAAGGCTAAGCGAGACTCAGAGTCCTTCGACATATGATGAGCGAAGCAGGATGAGTAGGATTCCGTATGCCTCGGCAATCGGATCCATCATGTATGCCATGATATGTACAAGGCCTGATGTTGCTTTTGCAATAAGCCTAACAAGTAGATACCAGGCCAACCCAGGTGAGAGTCACTGGGCAGCGGTAAAGACTATTTTGAAGTACCTGAAAAGGACTAAAGAGATGTTCCTAGTTTATGGAGGTGAGGAAGAGCTCGTCGTAAGGGGTTACGTCGATGCTAGTTTCCAAACCGGCGAGAGATGATTGTCGATCACAGTTTGGATTCGTATGCGTCTTGAGCGGAGGAGCGATTACCTTCGGATGAGTTCCAAGCAGGATACGGTGGCGATTCTACCACGTGGTTTAATACATTGCGGCTTGTGAAGCTGCAAAGGAAGGTGTTTGGATCCGGCATTTTCTGGATGATCTTGGTATTTTCCCAGCCTCGGTGAAACCGTTGGACCTTTATTGTGATAATTCTGGTGCCATCGCACAAGCCAAGGAGCCGAGGAATCACCACAAGGTCAGACACATAGACCGGAAATATCACCTGATACGAAAGATCATAAAGAATGGTGATGTAGAGTTATGCAAGAATCACACGGATGCAAATGTTGTAGATCTGTTGACTAAGCCGCTTCCACAACCCAAGCATGAGGGGCACGTTAGAGCTATGGGCATTCGATGTCTATTTGATTGACTCTAGTGCAAGTGGGAGACTGTTGGAGATATGCCCTAGAGGCAATCATGTATGATGATATTTCCTATGTGTTTATGAATAAAGATAGTCCTTGGACATTATCAATGATGTGTATCGCAAGCACGTGACTTGTTTGTGGGACTATGCATTGTATGATGACTGTCCTAAAGGTCCCTAGTCGAAAGGGCTGTGTGGGCGCAAGCAGCCGACTAGACTAGCATATGACACGGTCGATGGCTCGGTCTCACTAGCCATGGAGCATTGGATGCTAACCGGATAATATGGACTTGGAAGGTCTGGTTGGATTCGACATAGTCGGATCCGAGTCGAGATAAGGTCCGAGTCGGACAGACCCAACTATGAGACGCAGCGATATGTCATCTGTGAGTCTCTAGTACAACATACGTTCTATGTCCTAAGACCTGAGTGGACGCATGTACTCGAGATGATGATAGACTTGCTTTGGGCCGACCAAACGCTACTCCGTGGTGGGTAGTTACAAAGGTAGCTTTGGTTTGTCCAATCCCATGCTGCGAGACATGGTCGAGCAAGATGGGATTTGCCCTCCGATCGGGAGAGATATACTCTGGGCCCCTCGTGTGATCGACCAGAACAGCATGGCCATGCGACAAGGATTATGAGATAATCCGGATAGTGGTCAGTATCCTTTGAACGAGAAAGAGGTCGGGCTAGCACAAGGATGACAGTCTCGCCTTGAGCCCGACAACATATATTAATGTGGCAAAAGGAATGGAAGTATGATGTACAGGTTCGCTTAACCAGCTTCATCGTCTCGCTTGGTGGTCGGCACGCCTTGCTAGAGGCCGCTACCAACCGTGCAGGTCGGAGGTGATCCAAATGTGACCAAGCTGACTTGAACCTAAGGGGTCGCGCGCTTAAGGGAAGGAACCTATGAGGTCAGTTCGTAGGACACTGGTCGGATGTGATCCGAACTGGACTAGGAACGTGACCGAGTAGACTTTGGGCTTCAGGGTCCGTGCGAGGCCCAAGTGTTGATCTCGCGACGGACGCCTATATAAAGTGGAGGTGCGGCACACTCGCGATGGCTTTTTGGCTGGAGGGGTGCGAGTACACTTTGGCCTCAGGAGGCAGGTCACTTCGGCCTCAGGAGGTTGATCGCTTCGGCCTCAGGAGCCACCTCCACTTGCCGCCGACTGTGTGATCGGACCTAGCAGTTCGCCGCACGACGTTCCTCCCGCACGCGCGGATACCGTTAGAGGCGGTGCACTTGCGCCGCTCCGGCGAACTCGTACGTGGGATCGGACGACCGTCCGCTCGAGGGAGATCGAACGAGGAGGAGACGATCCACGCGACGCTGCCCCAACTCTTCTTCCGCTGCACGGCACTGCGCGTCTAGTGGTAACGAACTGTGATCCATCTCCCGCAGCATGTTCCTGGATGTTCTGCACGTAGGAATTTTTTAATTGCAGTCGACGCACCCTACCGTAGATCCCAACACCGGATTGACCATGATTGGAGTCATGGCAATCTGCATTATGAGGGGAGTGCAGCCGCTCCAATAGGGGCCACCCCATGTGGGACTTCAACGGGGAGGACGATGCCACCCGCCATGGCCGCAAAGGGCCGGGATCGGTCCCCGAACTGGTGAAGACCTTGTCCGCCATGTACAAAGGGGAAGAGGAGGATTTTCTCCGCATCAGTCCACTGAACGGGTTTTCTTCGAATAATCCTCGAAGTTGGGTAAGCAAATATCTTTGTGGCCTGTCCGATCCATGATCCCGTGGCTAAATATCTCATTTCATGGTTTCTACGCAGGAACTGCGCCGGGCCGTGGAGAAGATACACAGCCCGCCGCCACAACCCGAGGATCCGGAACGGTCCCTCGATCCGGCCTCCGAAGAGGACCCGGATATAAAGGTGGAGCTGATCGGCGGGTGTTCCACCAACTTAGCATCGACAATGCTTTGGTTGCCATTACGACCGACTACCGGATTATTTCCGGCCTCCCGTAATCGTGACCAAGTCCGGATACCATGACCCACCCGTGCTTTACTTCTAATCACCACGTATTTGATGGTGTTTCGCAGGGGGTGCCTTCAGAACGGGAAGTCGAGCCTGCCGCGGCCGTCCAACAAGGGGCAGCTCGGCCCAGCAGGCGGAAAAGAAGTGCGGTACGACTCGAGACGTCGCTGCAACGGTATGATGTGCCATCGTGTTTTAAGGAGAGGTTCCTGGGAGGCACACTGACGCTCGTGGTTTTTTCAGGAAAAAGAGCGCTCGCCAGACTGAGTCCGGAGAAGTTGCCAATCGGACCTCCGCCAACACGGCTCAAAAGCCGAGTCCGGAAGGGGGTACAAACACGAGGCGTGTGTCGGATGCTCCTCCAATGGAGGATGCCGACAGACTGTCCGCCACCAAGTCGGAGGTGGAGAGCGCCATGAATCATAGGCGCCGCCGGACTATTCTACGTGACACATGTTTCTCCCAAGAGGCGTTGGACGCCTTTAGTTCGGGAGAAGCGCACCTCCGTGCCGCTCAAGATGGCCTAGCCAGAGCCACGGAGTAGTATGTGAAAGACATACGGGTAAGGAATTTTAACAGTTATATATGCTAGTAGCCCCCGAGACTTAAAATAGTTAGGATAACTGATTTAAGGATCATTTGGAATGCAGGTTCTTACCGAAAAGAATACCCGTTTGTCCCAGGAGCTTGAAGAGTGCAAGGCCCAACTTGAGGTCAAGATCGCATGCGACCGGGAAGCCATGAAGACTCCTCGGTAATATATGCCCTTCAAGTAGAAGTAGTTTCAAAAAGTGCAGCGTGTGCATAATCGACATTAACATTGCAGATAGCGCGGGATGGATCCGGACAAGCAACAACTCCTGCGCCAGCTAAAGGCGGCGAGAGCGTGCTTACGAGGGTGCGGCAGGAGAAAATAACCTCAAGATGCCAACACCCAACTGGGTGAGGAACTCAAGGATGTTCGTGCCCAGTTGTCCGACTCCGTAAAGAGAATCGGCGGCTTCGCGCGCATTTTCAAGAAGTGCTTGAGCGAACTTTGAAAGAGTTCGGCGAGGAAGGCGACTAACATAAACATGTATGTAGGTTTGCTCACAGTGTCGCCCCGAGGAGGAGATGCCCAGTTCTTGGGTGATCTTCTTCCCGAATCAAGGCTACCGCACGAACGAAGTTCGGCAAGTGATGAAAGGCGCCGCCTAGGCCTTGTGGCCATCTATCTCCCTGCCGAAGGCATTGGGGAGCTGGCAGAGCGGCTTCAAGGAGCACGGCGGCGCTTCCGACGATGGAAGATATCGGTCTGCCGTCGAGGCGCCAGGAGGCTCGGGCCATGGTAAAGACGCTGCACACGGTTGGTTGACCCAAACCACATGGCGAGGTCGGACTGTGGGGCCTGATGGGAAGGAGATCCTGTAAGTTAGTGTACGGCCAAGTAGAATTGGCCGCCAAGTATTCCCAGCAAGATTGTAAATTAGATAGCCTATTAGATGGCATTGAGGAGGAATACAATTAGTCAAGTTGACTATGTAATTGAATATGACATGAAAAATGTCTTCTAGCCGGATTGTAGATCGTTTGTCATAGCGGACCTTTTCGCTTCGACCTCGGGACCCAATAGTCCGGAGTGTGTCCGAATACCCTCGCGGTTATGTAAGAACTGGGGCATGCATGGAGACAAGGCGTAGGGGTCATTATTGCTGTATCAGACAAGTGCCCAACTAGTTATGTTATATTACATGGATAGTAAGAAACATCTTCCAGGGAGAATAGTTCCGTTAGGGTTCCTTTCTCAGGAGGCATGCCCTAAAGTGCATGTCCAAACTGCTAAGAAAGCAGAAAATCATCCGGGGCAGATGGATAAATAGTTAAAAATCATCTTTCAGTTCACCGACTGAATATTCCCTTAAGAACGCTAGCTTTGGCTTCACCCACCGAGGTACACATCCGGTGACCCGCGAGAATAATCGCAGAGGTGCTCCTTTACCACCTAGCCGAACAATCGGGAACGTGGGGTAAGCACAGGTGCCGAAAACCCAGCTTGGCCAAAACATAAGTCATATCGATGCATATAATGGTGAGTAAAAGGTACATGCGGAAGTTTGACACATGTGTTGGGCATGAAGCCCGTATAAATAAGCTTCTGTTAAAGAAGCCCCCAGGTATAATGAGCGCGGACAACACGTCAAGTATGTGCGAACAAAGCGCAAACGAGCCTCTAAAGGCTTCAAGAAGAAGGAGGAGGAAGGAGAGAAATAAAAGACAACAAAAATAGAAAATGTGGACGGAGGAAGGCGATGAATTCGTAGTCCGGCGCTTAGGCGTAGAATCTTTGTAGACGGGCTGTGTTCCATGGGTTCGGCTCGAGTCGGTTATCCGATGCGTTTCGCAGACGGTATGCTCCGCCGGTCAGGACCTGGTCGATGATGAAGGGACCTTCCCATTTGGGCTTGAGTTTGTCCTTTTTCTTGTCTTGCAGGCGTAGAACTAGTTCGCCAACGTTGTAAGCTTTGGCCCGTACTTCCCTGCTTTGATATCTTTGAGCCTGCTGTTGATAAAATGCGGAACGAGCTTTTGCCACGTCGCGCTCCTCCTCCAATGCGTCCAAACTGTCCTGCCGATCGAGCTCGGCTTCTCTTTCTTCATACATGCGCACGCGAGGTGAGTCATGCATTATGTCACAGGGCAAGACTGCCTCTGCGCCGTACACCATAAAAAATGGTGTGAATCCGGTAGTACGATTCGGCGGGTCCGCAGCCCACAGTCTGTACGGAGTCGAGCCTCAACCCAAAGGCGTGTTAGATTCCTTGAGGGACCGCACTAGTCCGGGTTTAATGCCGCTCATGATTAGACCGTTTGCTCGCTCGACTTGACCGTTGGTTTGAGGGTGATAGACGAGGCGTAATCGAGCTTGATGCCCATGTTTTGCACCATAATTTGACCTCATCGGCCGTGAAGTTGGTGCCGTTATCGATGATGATACTGTGGGGACGCCGAACGGTGCACTACCCCGATATGAAGTCTATCACCGGCCCGGATTCGCCGTTTTAACAAGCTTGGCCTCTATCCATTTGGTGAATTTATCCACCATGACCAATAGGTATTTTTGCTTGTGGGTTCCTCCTTAAGGGGTCCAACCATGTCAAGCCCCGGACATGAACGGCCGGTGATGGGTATAGTTTTGAGGCGGTGGGAGGCATGTGGCTTTGGTTAGCAAAAGCTGGCAACCGACGATCGTTGGACTAAATCCTGATCTTCCCGGGCCGTCGGCCAATAAAATCCTGTACGGAAGGCCTTGCCTGCAAGGGCCCGGGCTGCGGCATGGTGCCCACCCAGTCCGGCATGAATTTCAGCCAGGAGGTTTCGCCCTTCCTCTTCGGAGATACACCTTTGAAGGACTCTGTTGTGCTTTTCTTATAGAGCTCTCCTCATGGACTTTATAGGCTTTGGATCGCCGTACTATGCAGCGAGCCTCATTTTGGTCTTCAGGGAGTTCCTACCTAGTTAGGTAGGCTAGGAATGGTTCCGTCCACGGGGCGATAACCGCCATTATTTCGTGGGTGGAGGGTGTTGTCTCGTTGGCAGAGCCTCCGATTGTGTCAGAGTGTTCGATGTCAGGCAGTGCGGTTGGGTCCGGATTGTTATTTCCGGACTCGCCTTCCCATAGTACGGATGGCTTGAACAGCCATTCGAGAAGATGTTAGGCGGGGCGGCATCGCGTTTTGCGCCGATGCATGCCAATCGTCCGCCGCCGGTTGTTATCCGGGCTATATGATGAAATTGAGCCCTTCAACCGTCTGACATTTTAGGACCGCATTGCGATGCGCTGCCATTCGGATCTTTGGCATCAAAGTCTCCGTTTATTTGAGATATCGCGAGGTTCAATCCCCGCACACCTCTAGGCGTTTAATGCCCATGGAGATCGCCATCCGGAGGCCGTGCGAAGGGCCTCGATTTGGCTGCGTTGTTGGAGTCCGTATACATTATCTGAAGGACGTATTGGACTGTGTCCCCGGTTGGGGACGTCAGGACGATGCCAGCCCCCAGGCCGGCCAACATTTTGGAGCTGTCAAAGTGCATTATCCAATTGGAGTATGCCCCGGACTCTTTAGGGAGTTCGGCTTCGGTCCATTCGGCCACGAAGTCGGCCAAAACCTGCGACTTAATAGCTCGTCGTGGCTTATAGGTTATGTCGAATGGAAGGAGCTCTATGGCCCATTTAGAAATCCGGCCCATCGCGTCGCGGTTGTTTATAATGTCATTAAGAGGTACTTCGGAGGCTACCATTATCGAACACTCTTGAAAGTAGTGTCGCAGCTTCCGGGATGCCATGAACACCGCGTATGCTATCTTTTGATAATGTGGGTACCGGGACTTGCATGGAGTTAGGACAGTGGACACATAGTAAACCAGTTTTTGAAGAGGGAACCTGTGTCCTTCCGTTTCTCGTTCGATGATTTGAGCACCGCTACCGACAACTTGATGTGTTGCGGCGATATATAATAGCATTGGTTCGCCCATGTTGGGCGTGGCGAGACCGGTTTGTTGCCAATATGGCTTTTCTTTCTTGAGTCCGGCCGTGGTGGCATCCGTCCCACTCGAAGTGTTCGGTCTTGTTGGAGGAGGCGGTAAAGGGTAACGCCTTTTCTCCCAAGCGGGAAATAAAGCGGCTTAGAGCCGCTCGCATCGATCAATTTTGTATTTGTTTGAGGTCTTTTGGAATATCCAATTGTGACAGAGCTCGGATCTTGGCTGGGTTTGCTTCAATTCCTCTACGGACACAATGAATCCCAAGAGCTTTCCGGTGGAGCGCCAAGACGCATTTTTCGGATTGAGCTTAATGTCATATTTTCGAGATTGTCGAATGTGAGCCTCAAGTCGTCTACTAGAGTTTCGACATGCTTGTATTTGACGACCACGTCATCTACATATGCTTCCACTGCTTTGCCGATCTGGTTTGCGGACATGTCCGAATCATGCTTGCGATATGTTGCGCCGGCGTTTTTGAGCCCAAGGGCATTGTGTTGAAGCAGAATGGGCCGTATGGAGTGATGAATGCTGTTGCGGCTTGGTCTGGCTCCGCCATCTTGATTTGGTGGTAGCCGGAGTACGCGTCGAGGAAGCACAATGAGTCGTGTCCTGCTGTAGCGTCGATAATTTGATCAATGCGAGGGAGGGGGAAGGGATCCTTTGGGCAAGCCTTATTAAGGTCTTTGAAATCAACACATAGGTGCCAGGATTTATCCTTCTTTGGTACCATCACCAGATTTGCTAGCCAGTCCGGATGTTTTATATCTTTGATGAATCCGGCTTCCAGAAGTTTGGCTAGCTCCTCTCCCATGGCCTGTCTCTTGGGTTCGGAAAAGCGTCGAAGAGCCTGTTTGACTGGCTTGAATCCTTTTAGGGTATTTAGGCTGTGCTCGGCCAGCCGACATGGGATTCCTGGCATGTCTGAAGGGTGCCAGGAAAAAATGTCCCAGTTTTCTCGTAGAAATTCTCGTAGTGTGGCGTCTACATCAGGGTTTAATTGTGCCGTAGGGTCCTTTTAGCCAACCCTCCAGTACGGTTCCGTGCCCTTTAGGGGGTTTTTGTTTTTTGATGTTTAACCCAGGTGCTTGATGATGATGCACCCTTTTATTTCGGACTAGGGCTGTATTCGGGGCCGGATTATCCCAAAATTTACTTTCGGTTTTCCAAGCACTCTCCATCGCACAGTACTTTTTTACTATGGTCACCAAGTCAGCAAAGCGTGTAATTTCGCGACGACTTATGGCGTTTAGGATTCCTTGTCCGTGCAATTATTGCAGAAAAGTGAGATTGCGTCCTCCTCTCGGCGAGTCCTTTATCCCGTCCATAACCGGGAGGAATCTGGTCCAAGAATGATGTCTTTGTTTCAGCGGGCTCTTGCCGAATTCGGGATAGATCGCTAATGTTTGGGTGGGCGGGTGGAACTAGATCCGAACCCTGTCCAATTTAAGACTCGAGGGCCGAAAGTTTCGAACTTGGAAGTTTGGATTTTGAATGCTATCCAATGAATCCAACCCGCTGCGACTTTAAGTTCGTGGCTTGATCGACATCCGTCCCTCTGCGGGAATCCGGCATGGAGGGATCGGGAATCGGACGTAGCTAGTCCTTAAGATAGAAGAAGAATCGCCGATTGCCCCTCTACCACAGCGACATGATGGGTAGCCTGGGGAGAGTTGATCTCTCTCAGATCGGTTTTAGGCCCGATCTGGTTGTAGTCTGTGGCGACTCCCAGAGCGGCGATGCGATCCAAGAGCTCGTTTACGGAGGAGAGCTTGATCGGATCTAACTGCTCGGCAAGTTCCGAGTTAACGTGAAGATTGGTTTCTATGACCCGAGAAGTCATCGTCGGTAGCGGTGGCGGCTGGCGGTCATAACAAAACCACCTAACCAAGAGTCTGACCAGTGGCCAAGGCTCCTTTGGCGATAGTATCGTCTTTAAAGACGGGATGAGGCATCCTTCCCGACGGTGACGGCACGAGGAACTCTCAATGAAAGCACCAATGTCGGTGTCAAAACCGGCGGATCTCGGTAGGGGTCCCGAACGTGCGTCTAGGCGGATGGTAACAGGAGACAAGGGACACGATGTTTTACCCAGGTTCGGGCCCTCTCGATGGAGGTAATACCCTACTCTGCTTGATTAATATTGATGATATGGGTAGTACAAGAGTAGATCTACCACGAGATCGTAGAGGCTAAACCCTAGAAGCTAGCCTATGGTATGATTGTTGTTAGTCCTCACGGACTAAAACCCTTCGGTTTATATAGACATCGAATAGGGTTAGGGTTACATAGAGTCAGTTACAATGGTACGAAATCTACATATCCGTATCGCCAAGCTTGCCTTCCACGCCAAGGAAAGTCCCATCCGGACACGGGACGAAGTCTTCAATCTTGTATCTTCATAGTCCAGGAGTCCGGCCAAAGATGATAGTTCGGCTATCCGGACACCCCCTAGTCCAGGACTCTCTCACTCCTTCAGACAATACTGGGAGGTGTGTCCTTCTTATCCACATGAATAGCATGACTTGGTGTAAAGTTTAATTGGATCTTCTTCGGGTGTGCCCTCAACATCTTCATCAGAGGTTCTTCTAAAATTTCCATGAGGGCTTATTTCATTGCTTCTTTCTTTTGCTGGATAGTTCGTTGTACCATGGGGTAAATGTGTGACACTGAGCAGGGTAGTGGGTAGTCCCTTCACACAAGAGACAAGTAACCTGCCTATTTGGGCATTCTTCATCTGGGTGACTTTCTTCACAATGAGGGCATTCATCCTTGTGCTCCTCCTTGGTGTGTCCTATCTCTCCACAAATCCTGCAGGCACACGGTTTCTTCTTCGGGTTATCACCACGCTTTCGGATGAGAGGGGATTTTAACAGAGTCTTCTTGAATTCCTCCCAAATTTTTGCTCCATTACATCCTTGTATGGCTTGATGCATTTTCCACCATGTTGCAGCACTTTTTGTAAAGTATTGAAGAGCGTATTGAACCTCATACTTCCTTGCAATAAATTTTTTTCCTGAAGTGATCCTCAATGTTTTGTATCCAAAGCTCTGCCTCCGGTTGGGTCATCGGTCCAGAGAATACAAGTCCATCTTCACTCATCCTCTATTGGTTCCAAGGGTTTTGGAGTGAGATAAGAGAGATAGAGAGGGATACACACAATACAAACAATAGTTTTGAAGAGGCGGATTTTATTTTGTGGCCGTCGGAAAAACATCAAACAAATGACAGCTCACAATCGTCGCATCTAATGTACGTATATAACAGGGTTTTGGTCTTCTAAAGGTCAATAAATCTTCAAAGTCGTTAAACTCTTCAAGTCTTCGGAGTATTCAACTGTTGTAGCTTCAACACTTCTAATGCATGGTGAAATCCTCTTTACTCCGAAGTGGTCATCAGTTGTCTGATTTCGGATCCTTCTTGGAGTGGCTTCAGTTGAACCTCCGGGTGGTAAAAGGGGGAAAGGGTATAGTCTAACAATTTTAGGTGAGAGGAAATATTTGATAAAGAATATAAAAGATGAGAGTTAAAGAATACTTTTGAAAATAAAGTTTTAGGGGAACCATCTCCTAAGGGCTTGACAGTTTCTAGGGGTCGTGTCCTACAGTCAACATGTGCTCTGATATCATCTTGTAGCGACCCGACCCGAATGGATCGAAGTCTCTGTGCTTAAGTGTCATCCCTGGATCGGTATGCTGACACACACAGTACTCGAGGATAAAAACAAAGGTAAATCACATGTATAAAGTAACGTAAATACTATTACCTCAATCAACATAGCGGAAGTAACAACAAGGTTGTGGAGTCCCAACAACACCAATGGCAAAGTTGAGTGTAAACATCGCAACCCTAACGTATCACTTACTCATCAGATAAATCCTGCAACATGAGAAGTTGCAGCTGTGTAGGTCAGTACGTTGAACGTACTGGCAAATTCGCACCATAGAATAATGATGAATAGTATCTATCTGTAACACCCCGGAAGTAACTTTCCATATTTGTAACTCCAACTCTTGCCATTTTCGGCATTGTGATATGATATTCCCTCCGTGGTTGGGTTTTTCTTCATTTTGCATTTTGTCCATGTCATGCATTTTATATCATGTCATCATGTGCATTGCATTTGCATACGTGTTCGTCTCATGATTCCGAGCATTTTTCCCGTTGTCCGTTTTGCAATCCGGCACTCCTATCTCCCGGCGTTCCCTTTTACGTTTTTTCCGTGTGGGTACTATACCTTCTCGGAATGGACGAGGTTTGTCAAGTGGCCTTGGTATACCACCGTAGACCACCGGTCAAGTTTCGGTCATTTGGAGCTCGTTTGGTACTCCAGCGGTTAACCGCACTCTCGCAAAGGCCTCTTTTAAGTTGCAGCCCAACACCCTTCAAAATAGTCCAATAACCCATCCAAGTCACTTCCATGCTCTCCGTCGTTCGATCACGATCGTGTGGTAAAACTACACCTCATTTGGACTCTCCTAGCTCCCTCTATGCCTATTTAAACACCTCCCCGTCCAAATCCGGGTCTTCTTCCTCCCAAACCCTAAAATTCTCCTCACGCCCGTCGGACACGTCCCGCCGCCCGGACGAAACCGCCTGCCCAGCGTCGCGCCAATCAGCGCGCGCCACCTGTCCCCGCCGGCCCGCGCCCGCCCGCATTGCAGCCCTCCCGGCCAGCAAGCATGCACACGCACACCGCCGCCAGCCCGCCCGCCGCCACCGCCCGCCCGCCGCCACCGCCCTCGCCTCGCCGCCACCCGCCCGCCCGCCGCCACCGCCCTAAATCGCCGCCGCCGCCCCCCGCCGCCCGCCGCAAACTTCGCCGCCCGCGCCGCCATCACCAGCGCGCCGCCCGCCGCCCAGCCTCCTCCTCGGCCGGCCACCCGCCCCGCCTCCTCCTCCTCGCCGGGCGAAGCTCCGTCGAAACCGCCGCCCGCCGTCGCCCGATCGGGCCGGATCCCGATCGGATCTCAGATCCCGTTGACTCTCTCCCCCTCCAAAAATTCTTCTAAGTTTTTAATCCAGTGAATATTTTGTGGCATTTTCTACGCAGCATAACTTTGCATCTGTTGCACTATTTTGCGCGTGTAATATGTCAAAATGTTCGTCTCGAAGATTAGATCATTTCATCTCATTGCATCATTTTCATTTGAGCTCATCTTGATGCCTGAAATGCTGTTGGAAGAAGGCTACGTGATGTTAGTTTCTGTTTCTTAACAGAACATGCACTTTTGTTATTTTTGCTATGATTGATGTGTGCACCCTATGAATTTGAGTCCTACATGTGTTTTGTAATATGCCATGCCATCTTTCCAGGGGTGTATGCCATGTATTTTTGTGATCTATGTGGTGACTAGCACAAGCATGCAAAGTAGGTGTCCTGATGTTGCTGTTTTCAGCCCTGTTTAGCTGATATTTTTGATGCCATGTTAACTTGATGCTACCGAGAGATCCATGCATATTTTGAGATACTTAAGTAAGGATGTTTTGTTCTACATGTCTTCCTCTATCCATCCATGCCCTTGTTTGCAATTATGGAGTGCCATAGCTTGAGTCAATCGAGCTCTACTTTTGCTATCAAATGTTTCCTGGCAGATTGTTTACATGTTATTCAATTTTGCCAAGGTTGTTGTGGTTGATCCGTGTATGCTAAGATATTCTTCTTGCCATGTATGTCTTCTATGCCATGTCTTGTTGATGTGTGTATGCTTAGTTTATCATATAAGGCTCTGTAGTGAGTGAATCGAGCTCTTAAACATGCCTACTTGTTATCAGTTTTTGACATGCCATGTTGCTGAATCTGTTAACGAAACTTGCGATATTGACATGGGTGTTACTATATTTTCTGATCCTTTTTGGCTTATGGTTAGTAAGGGACTTTTGTTCTATGCTTTGAGTAGATGCATGCCATGCCTTGTTTTGCTATTATAAGTTCCTGTAGCATGTAGTTTTCTTGCTCTGAACATTGCTACCTGATGCTGTTTTTGCCATGTCCAGCCTGCTATTTTTTGCACTTTTGCCATGCTTGTTTGAACCTGTTATGATGTGAACTAGCCGTAGATCAGTGTTCATCTTTTGCCAAGCATCTTGAGTAGATCACTGCCATATACTTTGTTGGTACGTTTGGGTGCAGTAGCTTAATTTCTTGTTGCTTGCTAAGTGGCATCATGCTGTTAATGACAGATTTGTTCCATTCTTGTTTTGCTTGTCATTTGCAAACCGTGCATCCGATTCCGGTGATCTTTATATCGATTTCAACGAAATCATCTCATATTTCAGTGGCATACTTGGTTTGCCAAGTTGATGCCTGGTTCATCATTTTCCTTCGGGCCTTTATCGCATTGCATATCACATCTCGCATATCATGTCATGTTTTGCATTATGTTGATTGTGCATGGCACCGTGATTTATTGTGGTTCCTTTGTTTGTGTTCTTGCTTTGGGTAGAGCCGGAGGCGAGTGCGTGAGCGAGGAACCTGTTGAGAACGCTTACGAGGATCAAGCTTTCGACAACTCGAGAACATTGCGGCAAGATGACCATACCCTCGAAATCACTTCTATCTTTGCTATGCTAGTTGCTCGCTCTTTTGCTATGCCTATGCTGCGATGCCTACCACTTGCTATATCATGCCACCCATATTGCCATGTCAGCCCTAACCATCCTTTCCTAGCAAACCGTTGATTGGCTATGTTACCGCTTTGCTCAGCCCTCTTATAGCGTTGCTAGTTGCGGTGAAGCTGAAGTTTGTTCCTTGTTGGAACATGGAGATGTTGTTCCTTATTGGAACATGTTTACTTGTTGGGGATATCACAATATATATCTGCTATAATTAATGCATCTATATACTTGGTAAAGGGTGGAAGGCTCGGCCTTATGCAGGTGTTTTGTTCCATTCTTGCCACCCTAGTTTCCGTCATACCGTGTTATGTTCCTTGATTTCGCGTTCCTTACGGTTGGGTGATTTATGGGACCCCTTGACAGTTCGCTTTGAATAAGACTCGTCCAAAGAAGGCCCAACTTTGGTTTTACCATTTGCCACCTCAGCCTTTTTCCCCGGGTTTTCGCGAGCCGAGGGTCATCTTATTTAACCCCGGACCAGTGCTCCTTGAGTGCTGGCCCAAACTAGAGTGCTTTGCAGCGCCCCTCAAGGAAACTTGAGGTCTGGTTTTAGTTATGCGGACTGCTCATCCGGTGTGCCACGAGAACGAGATATGTGCAGCTCCTATCGGGATTTGTCGGCACATTCGGGCGGCTTTGCTGGTCTTGTTTTATTGCTGTCGAAATGTCTTGTAGTCCGGGATTCGAGATTGATCGGGTCTTCGGTAGAAGAATATCCTTCGTTGACCGTGAGAGCTTATAATGGGCTAAGTTGGGACACCCTACAGGGTATTATCTTTCAAAGCCGTGCCCGCGGTTATGAGGCAGATGGGAATTTGTTAATGTCCGGTTGTAGAAAACCCGAAGTTGACCTCAAATAAAATACACATCAACCGCGTGTGTAACCGTGATGGTCTCTTCTCGGCGGAGTCCGGGAAGTGAACACGGTGTTGGAGTTATGTCTGACGTAAGTAGTTCAGGATCACTTCTTGATCGCTACTAGTTTCACGACCGTGCTTTGCCTCTCTTCTCGCTCTCTTTTGTGAATGTAGCCACCATATATGCTAGTCGCTTGCTGCAGCTCCACCTTACAACTCTGTCCTTCCTATAAGCTTAAATAGTCTTGATCTCGCGGGTGTGAGATTGCTGAGTCCCTGTGACTCACAGATTCTACCAAAACAGTTGCAGGTGCCGACGATGCGGTCAGGTGGCGCGCAACCGAGCTCAAGTGGGAGTTCGACGAGGAACGTGGTTGTTACTATGTGTCTTTTCCCGATGATCAGAGTGGTGCCCAGTTGGGACGATCGGGGATCTGTGTAGCATTTGGGGTATCTTCTTTTATTTTGGTTCCGTAGTCGGACCTTGAGTGTACTCTGAATGATGGATGTTTATTTATGTACTGTGTGAAGTGGCGACTGTAAGCCAACTATGTATCTCTTTCCCTTATGTATTACATGGGTTGTGTGAAGATTACCACACTTGCGACATTGCTTTCAATGCGGTTATGCCTCTAAGTCGTGCCTCGACACGTGGGAGATATAGCCGCATCGAGGGTGTTACAAGTTGGTAATCAGAGCCTTCCCCGACTTAGGAGCCCCCCTACTTGATTGTTTGCTGGCGTTGTTGAGTCTAGAATGGAAAATGTTTTGAGTCTTAGGATTATATATATCGGAGAGTAGGATTCTTTTTACTCCCCAGTCCCTTCGTCACTCTGGTGAGGTATCCTGACGTAGAGTTTTGACTCTCCTCTTCTCAAATTTCACTAAAATTTTTTTTAGGATCATGCGGGTATCTTGGGATCGTTCCGATGGTTTTGTGACGAGAACATTGTTCTTGGTGCCTCCTGACATTTAGGGGTTGTGGCAGTGTCCCGGGGAGTTGAGCTCCGAGGTGTTGTCGTCACAATTTTATCGTTGCGATTCGGAATACCTGAGTTTTACCGACATCGAAATCTCTTTTGTGCAGTTGTTGGTGAGATAACCCGATAACCCGATCTTGGGCGAGCTCGGGAGTATTGCCATGACTTGTATAACGGATGTTTTTCAAGGTCGAGGTACCACGATTTCGAGGATTTCTTGGTTATGTGTTGACGGATGGATACAATGGATCTAGGTATTGTTAGTTTGGGTGATATATTTTGTGTCCCTGTATCCCCAACACCAGTTGCATAACCGAAAGTTTGGGGAGTTTATAGGTGGGATTCAAGTAGCTCCTAGCATTTCTTCCCGCAGATATTTGGTTCGTGATTGGGTAATCCTTACCACTTATTTGTTCCACTCGTACCTTGTTATTTTTTTTCATCAACTCTTAATCAAGTGGCTTCTCACCTTAATGGACGTGTGATGCTAACTTTGGAATTCATTCTTTCATTCTTGTTCGAATGTTTATTGTGAAGACTATACGTTGCAATTTCTATCCCTTGATTCTACTTGACTATTTGTCTATCAAGTGCTAACGGATGTCACCCTCTTGAGATGGCTCCATGCAACGTACGAATCCGGATCGAATGATGGGATTCATCGAACCCTCCACCTCCACCTCCGCCTCCGGAGGCACGGCAACTATCATGGCAGCCACCAATGCCAATGCTCGAGATGATTTTGCAGCTCTTGCAGAAGCGTACTCAAGGGCAAGGCAGTCAAGGAAATCAAGGTCAAGGCAACAACCAACCGCACTTTGCTACTCTCGATCGGTTCCTCGCTAATCAGCGAAGTCTTCCGGTTTACGTAGCCGAGGCCACAGACGCCGACGATTGGCTTGTGGACATCTGCAAGCATTTTGAATGTAGCAATGTCGGACACGAGGACTTTGTCAAGTTTGCATCGTTTCAACTCAAGGATCAAGCTCTTTGAGTGGTACCAACAATACAAAGATTCCAGAGGAGGTCGTGTCATTACAGGGATGAGTTCATGAGAGATTTGAGCTCACCACATTCCGAAAAGTGTTGTTGAGAGCAAGCGTGAGGAGTTCCACAATCTCAAGCAAGGCAACATGTCGTGTATCAATACAATATCCAGTTCGAAACTTCGCTTCGCTTTGCTAAGCAAGGCGTCCACGATGAGAAGAGTATGATCTATCAATTCAGAGGTGGCCTCGGAGAAGATCTGCAATTAGCTCTTGTGCTATTTGAGCGAGAAAAGTATGATGAATTCTACAACATGGCATCAAGCAAGAAGCTGCCCAGCTCAAATGTGACGCTTCTAAGAAGAGAATCGGGGATGCAGATTCAGTCTTCTTCTTCCTCTCAAGTGGCAGCTAAGCAGCAGAAGTTCTACCTTCCTCCTCCTCTGTTCCGTCGGCCTTATCGCCAGAAGAACTCAGGTGGCCGTGGATCTTCCCACCCACCCAACCCATGCTATCGTAACAAGTCTAATTCTCAAGCTCCAAGGTCAAGTGCTCCTTACCACCGTCCGCTCCACGAGGTGACTTGCAACAATGTCGTGAGAAGGTCACTATGCGAACAAGTGCTTCAACCAAAGGCGCCTTCCGCCTCCTCCTCCTGTGAAATCTTCCAGCAATGCAGTGGTCAAGCATAATCCAAAGCATGCCAAGGTCAATATGATGAATGCAGCTCAAGCGGAGGAATCTTCTGATGTGATAATGGGTAATCTCTCAGTTAATGATATTCCTGCAAAAGTCTTATTTGATACTGGTGCATCGCATTGTTTCATCTCAAGACCTTTTGCATCTAAGCATGAGTTGGGTTATCAAGAATTGCCTAGTTCCTTATCAATTGTGTCCCCTGGTAAGCAAATGACAGCTAATAATTATGTCCCGGATGTTTCTATCAAGATGGGCGATTATAGATTTCTGGCTAAACCAATTGTCCTTGGTGACTCGGATATTGATCTTATTCTCGGGATGGACTGGCTTTATCAGCACAAAGCTCAGCTTGATTGTGCTGCCAGGGAAATTCAATTGACTCACTCTTCTAATGATGTGATCATCTATGCCGCTCGTGATGAAACCATTCGGTTGTTTTCTCTCAATGAGAAGGGCGAATTGGATGCTATCTCTCGATTCGATCGTTTGTGAGTACCAAGATGTCTTTCGGAAGAGCTTCGGGTATGCCTCCTCATCGGCCGCTTGAATTAGTTATCGATCTTGAGCACGGCATTGAACCCGTTTGCAAGCGTCCATACAAGCTTGGACCTGATGAGCTGAAGGAATTAAAGAAGCAGCTCGATGAACAAGAGCGTCTGGGTTTGATCAGACCGAGTTCATCTCCTTGGGGTTGTGGTGTTCTTTTTGTCCAGAAGAAGGATGGCACGGACCGACTTTGCGTCGATTACCGTCCATTGAATAAGAAGACAATCAAGAACAAGTATCCACTTCCCAACATCAATGGACTTTTCGAGCAACTCAAAGGTGCTAAAGTGTCCTCCAAGCTTGACCTTCGTATGGGGTATCATCAGATTCACATTCGTGAACAAGATATTCCCAAGACAACATTCAGAACAAGCTTTGGTTCTTATGAATATACTGTCATGTCTTTCGGCCTCGTCAACGCTCCTCCAACTTTCTCTCGGATGATGAACTTCATATTCAACCCCTACACCAATGAATTCGTCTTGGTCTATCTTGATGATATTTTGGTCTTCTCCAAGAATAAGAAGGATCATGCCAAACATTTGCGATTGGTGCTAGACAAGCTCAGAGAGTATCAATTCTATGCTAAGTTCTCCAAATGTGAATTTTGGCTTGATGAAGTGCTTTATCTTGGTCATATCATCTCCGCCAAGGGCATCGCTGTTAATCCCGAGAAGGTGTCTGCAATTGTGAATTGGGAACCTCCTCGTAATGTCAAGCAGCTCCATGATTTTCTTGGCTTGCAAGCTATTGCGAAGATTCGTTGAGAATTTCTCCAAGATTGCAAAGCCTCTTTCCAACCTCCTCCGAAGCACGTGAAGTATGTCCGGTCTCCACGAGTGTGGCGTTGCTTTCAATACTCTCAAAGAGAAACTCGTCACAGCTCATCTTGACTCCTCTGATGAATCCAAGCCATTTGAAGTTTTCTGTGATGCTTCTCTTCAAGGTCTCGGTCTGTGTTAATGCAAGAGAAGAGAGTTGTGGCTTATACCTCTCGTCACTGAAGCCCAACGAAAAGAACTACCCCACTCACGATCTTGAGTTGGCGGCGTTGTCCATGCATTGATAACATGGAGACATCTCTTGTTGGGAAGGAAAGTGGACATTTTCACCGATCACAAGAGTCTCAAGTATATCTTCACTCAACCCAACCTCAACCTCAGGCAGACTCGATGGGTCGAAATGATTCAAGAGTACAACCCAAGTATTGAATATACTCCGGGCAAGGCCAATGTCATTGCAGATGCTTTGAGCAGGAAGGCTTATTGCAACAGTCTAATCCTCAAGCCCTTCCAACCGGATCTCTGTGAAGCTTTCCGCAAACTGAATCTTCAAGTTGTTCCTCAAGGCTTTCTTGCCAACCTCATAGTCTCTCCTACTTTGGAAGATCAGATTCGTGAGGCTCAACTTCTGGATACTATGGTGAAAAAGGTGAAACGTGGTATCGACAAGGGAATTTCCAAGTACAAGTGCTTCCACGTTGATGACAAAGATACTCTTTTCTTCGAGGACCGGTTTGTGGTTCCAAAGGGTGATCTACGTAAAGTCATTATGAGCGAGGCGCACAATTCGCTTCTATCCATTCATCCCGGAAGTACGAAGATGTACCAGACCTCAAGCGATCATATTGGTGGACTCGAATGAAGCGAGAAATTTCTCAATTCGTGAATGAATGTGATGTCTGCAGAAGAGTGAAAGCAGAACACCAACGACCAGCTGGTCTCCTCCAACCTCTTGCTATTCCGGAATGGAAGTTTGATCATATTGAAATGGACTTTGTGACTGGATTTCCTAAGTCCAAGCGTGGAAATGATGCTATCTTCATTGTCATTGACAAGCTTACTAAAGTGGCTCATTTTCTTCCAATCAAAGAATCTATCACAGCAGCTCGGTTGGCGAGCTATACACCTCGAGATTGTCTCCTTGCGGCATTCCACAAGTGATCTCTTCAGACCGTGGCAGCATCTTTACCTCCAAGTTTTGGGATTCTTTTCAGAAGGCCATGGGCACCAACATTCGTTTCAGCACAGCTTTCCATCCTCAAACAAGTGGCCAAGTCGAGCGAGTCAATCAAATCCTTGAAGATATGCTCAGGGCTTGTGTCATTTCCTTCGGTATGAAATGGGAAGATTGTCTTCCATATGCCGAGTTCTCCTACAACAACAGCTTCCAAGCGAGTTCGGCAAGGCCCCATTCGAATTCTCTATGGCAAAAGTGCGTACTCCTCTCAATTGGTGCAGAGACAGGTGAGCGCCAACTTCTTGGCAATGACTTGATCACGAAGCGGAAGAAATGTGCAAAGTCATTCGTGAGAATCTCAAAGCCGCATAATCGCGCGGAAAGAGCTATTATGATGATAAGCACCGTGATGTGGCTTTTGAAATCGGAGACCATGTCTACCTCCGCGTCTCTCCAATAAAAGGCACTCGTTGCTTCGGTATCAAAGGGAAGCTTGCCCCTAGATACGTGCGTCCTTTCAAGATCATTGGCAAAAGAGGCGATCTCGCCTATCAACTTGAGCTTCCAACCAACTTCACGAACGTGCATGATGTGTTTCACGTGTCATAGCTTCGCAAGTGCTTCAAGACTCCTGAACGCATATCAACTTTCAAGAAATTGACCTTCAAGAAGATCTCTCTTATCATGAGCACCCCGTTGCTATTCTTGAAGAAACCGAGCGCAAGACTCGCAACAAGTCAATCAAATTCCTGAAAGTGAAGTGGTCACACCATTCCGACCGAAAAGGCACACAGGGCGCGAGGATCACCTCCGTTCGAATATCCGAGTTCTTTCAGTCCTAGATCTCGGGCGAGATCCTCTTGTAGTGGTGGAGTGTTGTAACACCCGGAAGTAACTTTCCATATTTGTAACTCCAACTCTTGCCATTTTCGGCATTGTGATATGATATTCCCTCCGTGGTTGGGTTTTTCTTCATTTTGCATTTTGTCCATGTCATGCATTTTATATCATGTCATCATGTGCATTGCATTTGCATACGTGTTCGTCTCATGATTCCGAGCATTTTTCCCGCTGTCCGTTTTGCAATCCGGCACTCTATCTCCCCCGGCGTTCCCTTTTACGTTTTTCCGTGTGCGGGTACTAAACCTTCTTGGAATGGACCGAGGTTTGTCAAGTGGCCTTGGTATACCACCGGTAGACCACCGGTCAAGTTTCGGGTCATTTGGAGCTCGTTTGGTACTCCAACGGTTAACCGCACTCGCAAAGGCCTCTTTTAAGTTGCAGCCCAACACCCTTCAAAATAGTCCAATAACCCATCCAAGTCACTTCCATGCTCTCCGTCGTTCGATCACGATCGTGTGGTGAAAACTACACCTCATTTGGACTCTCCTAGCTCCCTCTATGCCTATTTAAACACCTCCCCGTCCAAATCCGGGTCTTCTTCCTCCGAAACCCTAAAATTCCTCCTCACGCCCAGTCGGACACGTCCGCCGCCGCTGGCGAAACCGCCGCCCGCGTCCGCGCCAATCAGCGCGCCACCTGTCCCCAGCGCCCCACGCCGCCATTGCCAACCGCAGCCTCTCCCTTCCCGAGCGCCAGCGCCCACTTGCTCTCCGGCCGGCCGCCCGCCGCCGCCACCGGCGCGCCCGCCGCCACCGCCCTCGTCGCCGCCGCCACGCCGCCCGCCGCCCGCCCACGGGGCTTCGCCGCCCGGCGCCACGCGCCAGCGCCGCCGCCGCCCGCCCCTCCTCCGCCTGCCACCCGGCCCCGCCTCCTCCTCCTCGCCGGCGAAGCTCCATCGAGCCGCCGCCGCCGTCGCCCGATCGGGCCGGATCCCGATCGGATCTCAGATCCCGTTGACTCTCTCCCCCTCCAAAAATTCTTCTAAAGTTTTTAATCCTGTGAATATTCTGTGGCATTTTCTACGCAGCATAACTTTGCATCTGTAGCACTATTTTGCACGTGTAATATGTCAAAATGTTCGTATCAAAGACTAGATCATTTCATCTCATTGCATCATTTTCATTTGAGCTCATCTTGATGCCCGAAATGCTGTTGGAAGAAGGCTATGTGATGTTAGTTTCTGTTTCTTAACAGAACATGCACTTTTGTTATTTTTGTTATGATTGATGTGTGCACCCTATGAATTTGAGTCCTACATGTGTTTTGTAATATGCCATGCCATCTTTCCAGGGGTGTATGCCATGTATTTTTTTGATCTATGTGGTGATTAGAACAAGCATGCAAAGTAGGTGTCCTGATGTTGCTGTTTTCAGCCCTGTTTAGCTGATATTTTTGATGCCATGTTAACTTGATGCTACCGAGAGATCCATGCATATTTTGAGATACTTCAGTAAGTATGTTTTGTTCTACATGTCTTGCTCTATCCATCCATGCCCTTGTTTCCAATCATGGAGTGCCATAGCTTGAGTCAATCGAGCTCTACTTTTGCTATCAAATGTTTCCTGGCAGATTGTTTACATGTTATTCAATTTTGCCAAGGTTGTTGTGGTTGATCCGTGTATGCTATGATATTGTTCTTGCAATGTATGTCTTCTATGCCATGTCTTCTTGATGTATGTATGCTTAGTTTATCATATAAGGCTCTGTAGTGAGTGCATCGAGCTCTTAAACATGCCTACTTGTTATCAGTTTTTGACATGCCATGTTGCTGAATCTGTTAACGGAACTTGCGATATTGACATGGGTGTTACTATATTTTCTGATCCTTTTTGGCTTATGGTCAGTAAGGGACTTTTGTTCTATGCTTTGAGTAGATTCATGCCATGCCTTGTTTTGCTATTATAAGTTCCTGTAGCATGTAGTTTTCTTGCTCTGAACATTGCTACCTGATGCTGTTTTTGCCATGTCCAGCCTGATATTTTTTGCACTTTTGCCATGCTTGTTTGAACCTGTTATGATGTGAACTAGCCGTAGCTCAGTGTTCATCTTTTGCCAAGCATCTTGAGTAGATCACTGCCATATACTTTGTTGGTACATTTGGGTGCAGTAGCTTAATTTCTTGTTGCTTGCTAAGTGGCATCATGCTGTTAATGGAAGATTTGTTCCATTCTTGTTTTGCTTGTCATTTGCAAACCGTGTATCCGATTCCGGTGATCTTTATATCGATTTCAACCGAAATCATCTCATCTTTCCAGTGGCATACTTGGTTTGCCAAGTTGATGCCTGGTTCATCATTTTCCTTCCGGGCGCTTTACGCATTGCATATCACATCTCGCATATCATGTCATGTTTTGCATCATGTTGATTGTGCATGGCACCGTGATTTATTGTGGTTCCTTTGTTTGTGTTCTTGCTTTGGGTAGAGCCGTGAGACGAGTACGTGAACGAGGAACCTGTTGAGAACGCTTACGAGGATCAAGCTTTCGACAACTCTGAGAACATTGGAGGCAAGATGACCATACCCTCGAAATCACTTCTATCTTTGCTATGCTAGTTGCTCGCTCTTTTGCTATGCCTATGCTGCGATGCCTACCACTTGCTATATCATGCCACCCATATTGCCATGTCAGCCCCTAACCATCCTTTCCTAGCAAACCGTTGATTGGCTATGTTACCGCTTTGCTCAGCCCCTCTTATAGCGTTGCTAGTTGCAGGTGAAGCTGAAGTTTGTTCCTTGTTGGAACATGGAGATGTTGTTCCTTATTGGAACATGTTTACTTTTTGGGGATATCACAATATATATCTGCTATAATTAATGCATCTATATACTTGGTAAAGGGTGGAAGGCTCGGCCTTATGCAGTGTTTTGTTCCACTCTTGCCACCCTAGTTTCCGTCATACCGTGTTATGTTCCTTGATTTCGCGTTCCTTACGGTTGGGTGATTTATGGGACCCCTTGACAGTTTGCTTTGAATAAGACTCGTCCAGCAAGGCCCAACTTTGGTTTTACCATTTGCCACCTAAGCCTTTTTCCCCCGGGTTTTCGCGAGCCCGAGGGTCATCTTATTTTAACCCCCCCGGACCAGTGCTCCTTCGAGTGCTGGCCCAAACTAGAGTGCTTTGCAGCTAGGGCTGCAAACGAGTCGAGTTCGAGCGAGTTGGAGTTGGCTCAGCTCAACTCATATTAAAAGTCGAGCGAGCTCAAACTAAGTGAAGCTCAAGATCGAGCTCTAAAACATGACTCGTGCTCAGCTTGTAACGATCTCGAGTCGATCTCGAGCTAGTTTCGACCTAAATGAGATGGTAAAAATTATAAATCTATGGTGATTATTCCAACTAGATAAGGACACAACACGACACAACCTTGTTGGGAAAGAGCTCATCTTGGTCTCTTGGGCGAACTAGCAATAGATGGTGGTCTTCGTGGACGAAAAACAAGAAAACAAAGGTGCATATGCTGGGAAATTTTTGTCCAAAACAACAGGAAATTTAAGACGTTATCAACCACGTACCATAATTAAACATAAATCTTCTCTACACTTAATTGAGCTTCCATGTTTGCTGGTAAATAAAATGGAGAAAAATCACGCACATCATATATGGTAGTAACAAATTATCTTATTTCCATTTAATATATGGCGTGATCATTTAACATAATGGTATTATGTCGAGCTATCGAGCTAAAATCGAGCAAGCCAGCATTGGATCAAGATCGACACGTTTCCCGGTCGAGCTAAATAAAGTGTTCAAACTCAGCTCATTTCTTTTCGAGTCGATTTCGAGTCGAGCCAAAAAACGAGTCGATCACGAGTGGCTCACGAGCCTCGAGCTTTTCTTGCAGCCCTATTTGCAGCGCCCCCTCAAGGAAACTTGAGGTCTGGTTTTAGTTGTACGGACTGCTCATCCGGTGTGCCCTGAGAACGAGATATGTGCAGCTCCTATCGGGATTTGTCGGCACATTCAGGCCGCTTTGCTGGTCTTGTTTTATTGCTGTCGAAATGTCTTGTAGTCCGGGATTCCGAGATTGATCGGGTCTTCCGGTAGAAGGAATATCCTTCGTTGACCGTGAGAGCTTATAATGGGCTAAGTTGGGACACCCCGCAGGTATTATCTTTCAAAGCCGTGCCCGCGTTATGAGGCAGATGGGAATTTGTTAATGTCCGGTTGTAGAAAACCGAAGTTGACCTCAAATAAAATACACATCAACGGCGTGTGTAACCGTGATGGTCTCTTCTCGCGGAGTCCGGAAGTGAACACGATGTTGGAGTTATGTCGGCGTAAGTAGTTCAGGATCACTTCTTGATCGCTACTAGTTTCACGACCATGCTTTGCCTCTCTTCTCGCTCTCTTTTGCGAATGTAGCCACCATATATGCTAGTCGCTGCTGCAGCTCCACCTTACAACTCTGTCCTTCCTATAAGCTTAAATAGTCTTGATCTCGCGGGTGTGAGATTGCTGAGTCCCGTGACTCACAGATTCTACCAAAACAGTTGCAGTGCCGACGATGCGGTCAGGTGGCGCAACCGAGCTCAAGTGGGAGTTCGACGAGGAACGCGGTCGTTACTATGTGTCTTTTCCTGATGATCAGTAGTGGTGCCCGATTGGGACGATCGGGATCCGTAGCAGTTGGGGTATCTTCTTTTATTTTGGTTCCGTAGTCGGACCTTGAGTGTACTCAATGATGGATGTTTATTTATGTACTGTGTGAAGTGGCGACTGTAAGCCAACTATGTATCTCTTTCCCTTATGTATTACATTGGTTGTGTGAAGATTACCTCACTTGCGACACTGCTTTCAATGCGTTTATGCCTCTAAGTCGTGCCTCGACACGTGGGAGATATAGCCGCATCGAGGGCGTTACACTATCACTACATGCATATTTGGCTGGTGGAGGCTCTAAGTTTAATTTTGCTTAAAGCTAATTTTTCCCTACAACAAAGGAATAAAGTTTATTTTACTACCAAGTTTATGCCATTATTGAGAAGGTTCCTCCAACTCAATCCCAAAATCTCCAAGTTATATATAACCCAATATTTTTATTAAATAGAGTGATGAGATCAACCAATAATCCACTTCTAGAAACTCAAAGTTGTGTTGGGGAACGTAGTAATTTCAAAAAACTTTCTACGCACACGCAAGATCATGGTGATGCATAGCAACGAAAGGGAAAAGTGTGTCCACGTACCCTCGTAGACCGAAAGCAGAAGCGTTAGTTAACGCGGTTGATGTAGTCGAACGTCTTCGTGATCCAACCAATCCAAGTACCGAACGCACGGCACCTCCGCGTTCAGCACACGTTTAGCTCGGGGACGTCCCTCGTACTCTTGATCCAGTTGAGGCCGAGGGTGAGTTTCGTCAGCACAATGGCGTGGTGACGGTGATGATGAAGTTACCGGCGCAGGGCTTCGCCTAAGCACTACGACGATATGACCGAGGTGTGTAACTGTGGAGGGGGGCACCACACACGGTTAAACGATGTCAACTTGTGTGTTCTAGGGTGCCCCCTGCCCCCGTATATAAAGGAGCAAGGGGGGAGGCCGGCCACCCTTGGGAGGCGCCAAGGAGAGGGGGGAGTCCTCCTCCTAGTGGGAGAAGGACTCCCCTTTCCTAGTCCAACTAGGAAGGAGGAGGGGGAAAAGAAGGAGATGGAGGAAAGAGGGGGCGCCACCCCCTCCTTGTCCAATTCGGACTCCCAAGGGGGGCGCACGGACAGCCCTAGGCCCTCTCCTCCCTCTCCCACAAGGCCCATGTTGGCCCATTAGTTCCCCCGGGCGTTCCGATAACCCCCCGGCACTCCGGTAAATATCCGGTGACCCCGGGAACTCATTCCGGTGTCCGAATATAGTCGTCCAATATATCAATCTTTATGTCTCAACCATTTCAAGACTCCTCTTCATGTCCGTGATCACATCCGGGATTCCAAACTACCTTCGGTACATCAAAACACATAAACTCATAATACCGATCGTCACCGAACTTTAAGCGTGCGGACCCTACGGGTTCGAGAACTATGTAGACATGACCGAGACTCATCTCCGGTCAATAACCAATAGCGGAACCTGGATACTCATATTGGTTCCGACATATTCTACGCAGATCTTTATCGGTCAAACCGCATAACAACATATGTTGTTCCCTTTGTCATCGGTATGTTACTTGCCCGAGATTCGATCGTCGGTATCTCAATACCTAGTTCAATCTCGTTACCGGCAAGTCTCTTTACTCGTTTCGTAATACTTCATTCCGCAGCTAACTCATTAGTCATAATGCTTGCAAGGCTTATAGTGATGAGTATTACCGAGAGGGCCCAGAGATACCTCTCCGAAATATGGAGTGACAAATCCTAATCTCGATCTATGCCACCCAACAAACACCATCGGAGACACCTGTAGAGCATCTTTATAATCACCCATTTACGTTGTGACGTTTGATAGCACACTAAGTGTTCCTCTGGTATTCGGGAGTTGCATAATCTCATAGTCATAGGAACATGTATAAGTTATGGAGAAAGCAATAACAATAAACTAAACGGTCATAGTGCTAAGCTAACGGATGGGTCAAGTCAATCACATCATTCTATAATGTTGTGATCCCATTTATCAAATGACAACTCTTTTTCCATGGCTAGGAAACTTAACCATCTTTGATTAACGAGCTAGTCAAGTAGAGGCATACTAGTGACACTCTGTTTGTCTATATATTCACACATGTACTAAGTTTCCGGTTAATACAATTCTAGCATGAATAATAAACATTTATCATGATATAAGGAAATATAAATAACAACTTTATTATTGCCTCTAGGGCATATTTCCTTCAGTCTCCCACTTGCACTAGAGTCAATAATCAAGATTACATTGTAATGATTCTAACACCCATGGAGTCTTAGTGCTGATCATGTTTTGCTCGTGAGAGAGGCTTAGTCAACGGGTCTGCAACATTCAGATCCGTATGTATCTTGCAAATCTCTATGTCCCCTTCCGACACTTGATGACGGATGGAATTGAAGCGTCTCTTGATGTGCTTGGTTCTCTTGTGAAATCTGGGTTCCTTCGCCAAGGCAATTGCTCCAGTATTGTCACAAAAGTTCTTCGACCCGATGCACTAGGTATGACACCTAGATCGGATATGAACTCCTTCATCCAGACTCCTTCATTTGCTGCTTCCGAAGCAGCTATGTATTCCGCTTCACACGTAGATCCTGCCACGACGCTCTGTTTAGAACTGCACCAACTGACAGCTCCGCCGTTCAATGTAAACATGTATCCGGTTTGCGACTTAGAGTCATCCGGATCAATGTCAAAGCTTGCATCGACGTAACCCTTTACGGCGAGCTCTTTGTCACCTCCATAAACGAGCAACATATCCTTAGTCCTTTTCAGGTATTTCAGGATGTTCTTGACCGCTGTCCAGTGATCCACTCCTGGATTACTTTGGTACCTCCATACTATGCTTTTAGCAAGGCACACATCAGGTCTGGTACACATCATTGCATACATGATAGAAATTATGGCTGAAGCATAGGGAATGACTTTCATTTTCTCTCTATCTTCTGTAGTGGTCGGGCATTGAGTCTCACTCAACTTCACACCTTGTAACACAGGCAAGAACCCTTTCTTAAACTGGTCCATTTTGAACTTCTTCAAAATCTTATCAAGGTATGTGCTTTGTGAAAGTCCAATTAAGCGTCTTGATCTATCTCTATAGACCTTGATGCCCAATATATAAGCAGCTTCACCGAGGGATTTCATTGAAAAACTTTTATTCAAGTATTTTTTATGCTATAAAGAAATTCTATATCATTTCCAATCAACAATATGTCATCCACATATAACATTAGAAATGCTACATAGCTCCCACTCACTTTCTTGTAAATACAAGCTTCTCCAAAAGTCTGTATAAAACCATATGCTTTGATCACACTATCAAAATGTTTATTCCAACTCCAAGAGGCTTGCACCGAGCTTGCACACTTTGTTAGCATCCTTTGGATCGACAAAACCTTCCGGTTGCATCATATACAACTCTTCTTCCAGAAATCCATTCAGGAATGCTGTTTTGACATCCATTTGCCAAATTTCATAATCATAAAATGCGGCAATTCCTAACATGATTCAGACAGACTTAAGCATCGCTACCGGTGAGAAGGTCTCATCGTAGTCAACTCCTTGAACTTGTCGAAAACCTTTTGCAATAAGTCGAGCTTTGTAGACAGTAACATTACCGTCAGCGTCAGTCTTCTTCTTGAACATCCATTTATTCTCAATGGCTTTCCGATCATCGGGCAAGTCAACCAAAGTCCACACTTTGTTCTCATACATGGATCCCATCTCAGATTTCATGGCCTCAAGCCATTTCGCGGAATCTGGGCTCATCATCGCTTCCTCATAGTTCGTAGGTTCGTTATGGTCTAATAACAAAACGTCCAGAACAGGATTACCGTACCACTCTGGTGCAGATCTTACTCTTGTTGACCTACGAGGTTCAGTAGTAACTTGATCTGAAGTTTCATGATCACTATCATTAGCTTCCTCACTAATTGGTGTAGGAATCACTGGAACAGATTTTTGTGATATACTACTTTCCAATTCGGGAGAAGGTACAATTACCTCATCAAGTTCTACTTTCCTCCCACTCACTTCTTTCAAGAGAAACTCCTTCTCTAGAAAGGATCCATTCTTAGCAACAAATATCTTGCCTTCGGATCTGTGATAGAAGGTGTACCCAACAGTCCCCTTTGGGTATCCTATGAAGACACATTTCTCCGATTTGGGTTCGAGCTTATCAGGTTGAAGCTTTTTCACATAAGCATCACTGCCCAAACTTTCAGAAATGACAACTTTGGTTTCTTGCCAAACCACAGTTCATAAGGCGTCCTCTTAACGGATTTAGATGGTGCCCTATTTAACGTGAATGCAGCCGTCTCTAAAGAATAACCCCAAAACGATAGCGGTAAATCAGTAAGAGACATCATAGATCGCACCATATCAAGTAAAGTACAATTATGACGTTCGGACACACCATTATGCTGTGGTGTTCCGGGTGGCATGAGTTGAGAAACTATTCCACATTGTTTCAAATGAAGACCAAACTCATAACTCAAATATTCTCCTCCACGATCAGATCGCATAAACTTTATTTTCTTGTTATGATGATTTTCCACTTCACTCTGAAATTCTTTGAACTTTTCAAATGTTTCAGACTTATGTTTCATAGAGTAGATATACCAATATCTGCTCAAATCATCTGTGAAGGTGAGAAAATAACGATACCCGCCGCGAGCATCAACACTCATCGGACCGCATACATCAGTATGTATTATTTCCAACAAGTCTGTTGCTCGCTCCATTGTTCCTGAGAACGGAGTCTTAGTCATCTTGCCCATGAGACATGGTTCGCAAATATCAAGTGATTTCAAAAGCCCACCAGCATGGAGTTTCTTCACGCGCTTTACACCAATATGACCTAAACGGCAGTGCCACAAATAAGTTGCACTATCATTATTAAACTTATATCTTTTGGCTTCAATACTATGAAAATGTGTATCACTACTATCAAGATTTAGTAAAAATAGACCACTCATCAAGGGTGTATGCCCATAAAAGATATTACTCATATAAATAGAACAACCATTATTCTCTGATTTAAATGAATAACCATCTTGCATCAAACAAGATCCAGTTATAATGTTCATGCTCAACGCTGGCACCAAATAACAATTATTCAGGTCTAAAACTAATCCCGAAGGTAGATGTAGGGGTAGCGTGCCGACCGCGATCACATCGACTTTGGAACCATTTCCCACGCGCATCGTCACCTCGTCCTTAGCCAATCTTTGCTTAATCCATAGCCCCTATTTCGCGTTGCAAATATTAGCAACAGAACCAGTATCAAATACCCAGACGCTACTGCGAGCATTAGTTAAGTACACATCAATAACTTGTATATCAAATATACCTTTCACTTTTCCATCCTTCTTATCCGCCAAATACTTGGGGCAGTTCCGCTTCCAGTGACCAATCCCTTTGCAGTAGAAGCACTCAGTCTCAGGCTTAGGTCCAGACTTGTGCTTCTTCACTTGAGCAGCAACTTGCTTGCCGTTCTTTTTGAAGTTCCCCTTCTTCCCTTTGCCCTTTTTCTTGAAACTGGTGGTCTTGTTGACCATCAATACTTGATGCGCTTTCTTGATTTCTACCACTGCAGCCTTTAGCATTGCGAAGAGCTTGGGAATAGTTTTGTCCATCCCTTGCATATTATAGTTCATCACGAAGCTCTTGTAGCTTGGTGGCAGTGATTGAAGAACTCTGTCAGTGACACTATCATCACGAAGATTAACTCCCAGTTGAGTCAAGTGGTTGTGGTACCCAGACATTCTGAGTATATGTTCACTGATAGAACTATTCTCCTCCATCTTGCAGCTGTAGAACTTATTGGAGACTTCATATCTCTCAATCCGGGCATTTGCTTGAAATATTAAATTCAACTCTTGGAACATCTCATATGCTCCATGACGTTCAAAACGTCGTTGAAGTCCCGGTTCTAAGCCGTAAAGCATGGCACACTGAACTATCGAGTAGTCATCAGCTTTGCTCTGCTAGACGTTCTTAACGTCATCAGTAGCATCTGCAGCAGGCCTGGCAAGCAGCGGTGCTTCCAGGACATAATTCTTCTGTGCAGCAATGAGGATAATCCTCAAGTTACGGACCTAGTCCGTGTAGTTGCTACCATCATTTTTCAACTTAGCTTTCTCTAGGAACGCATTATAATTTGATACGTCTCCAACGTATCTATAATTTTTGATTGCTCCATGCTATATTATCTACTGTTTTGGGCAATATTGGGCTTTATTTTCCACTTTTACATTATTTTTGGGACTAACCTATTAACCGGAGGCCCAGCCCAGATTTGCTGTTTTTTTTGCCTATTTCAGTATTTCGAAGAAAAGGAATATCAAACGGAGTCAAAACGGAACGAAATCAACTGGAGAAGTTATTTTTGGAAGGAATGCTACCGGATGGACTTGGACCCCACATCAAGGAAGGAACGAGGAAGCCACGAGGGTGGGGGGCGCGCCCACCCCCCTAGGGCGCGCCCCCTGCCTCGTGGGGCCCTCGTGGCTCCCCTGACGAGCTTCTTCCGCCTATATAACTCCACGTACCCTAAAACTTCCGGAACGGAGAATAGATCGGGAGTTCCGCCGCCGCAAAACCTACAGAGCCACCAAAAACCAATCGGGACCCTGTTCCGACACCCTGCCGGAGGGGGGAACCCTCACCGGTGGCCATCTTCATCATCCCGGCGCTATCCATGACGGGGAGGGAGTAGTTCACCCTCGGGGCTGAGGGTATGTACCAGTAGCTATGTGTTTGATCTCTCTCTCGTGTTCTTGATTTGGCACGATCTTGATGTATCGCGAGCTTTGCTATTATAGTTGGATCTTATGTTTCTTCTCCCCCTCTACTCTCTTGTAATGGATTGAGTTTTCCCTTGAAGTTATCTTATCGGATTGAGTCTTTAAAGATTTGAGAATACTTGATGTATGTCTTGCCGTGCGTATCTGTGGTGACAATGGGATATCACGTGATTCACTTGATGTATGTTTTGGTGATGAACTTGCGGGTTCCGCCCATGAACCTATGCATAGGGGTTGGCACACGTTTTCGTCGTGATTCTCCGGTAGAAACTTTGGGGAACTCTTTGAGGTTCTATGTGTTGGTTTGAATAGATGAATTGAGATTGTGTGATGCATATCGTATAATCATGCCCACGGATACTTGAGGTGACATTGGAGTATCTAGGTGACATTAGGGTTTTGGTTGATTTGTATCTTAAGGTGTTATTCTAGTACGAACTCTAGGGCTGTTTGTGACACTTATAGGAATAGCCCAACGGATTGATTGGAAAGAATAACTTTGAGGTGGTTTCTTACCCTACCATAATCTCTTCGTTCGTTCTCCGCTATTAGTGACTTTGGAGTGACTCTTTGTTGCATGTTGAGGGATCGTTATATGATCTATCTATGTTATTATTGTTGAGAGAACTTGCACTAGTGAAAGTATGAACCCTAGGACTTGTTTCCTATCATTGCAATACCGTTTACGCTCACTTTTATCATTAGTTACCTTACAATTTTTATATTTTCAGATTACAAAAACCTTTATCTACCATCCATATTGCACTTGTATCACCATCTCTTCGCTGAACTAGTGCACCTATACAATTTACCATTGTATTGGTGTGTTGGGGACACAAGAGACTCTTTGTTATTTGGTTGCAGGGTTGCTTGAGAGAGACCATCTTCATCCTACGCCTCCCACGGATTGATAAACCTTAGGTCATCCACTTGAGGGAAATTTGCTACTGTCCTACAAACCTCTGCACTTGGAGGCCCAACAACGTCTACAAGAAGAAGGTTGCGTAGTAGACATCAAGCTCTTTTCTGGCGCCGTTGCCGGGGAGGTTAGTGGTTGAAGGTATATCTTTAGATCTTGCAATCGAATCTTGTAGTTTCTTGTTTTATCACTAGTTTAGTCTATAAAAGAAAACTACAAAAAAAATGGAATTGAGTTTGTCTCATACGCTTCATCTTTTTAATATCTTTCGTGAGAATGATGGAAAGGAAAATTGTGCTCAAGTGCTAGAAGAAGAAATCTATAAAAATTTTGGCACTAAATCTTTGTATGATGAGCATGATTTCAATGTTGTTAGTATAAATTCCTTGAATATCCATGATGCTAATGATATGCAAAGCCACAAGCTTGGGGAAGCTATGTTTGATGAATATGATATTTTTTGTCCCCCAAATTTTAATGAGCAAATTTACTATGATGAAAGCATGCCTCCTATCTATGATGATTATTGTGATGACACGTATGCTGTAAAGAATAATGATAATCATGAAACTTGTCATCTTGATCTTAATTTTCAATCACATGATAGTTATTTTTTTGAGTTTGCTCCCACTATTATTGATAAGAATAAATTTGCTTATGTGGAGAGTAGTAAAATTTCTATGCAAGTAGATCATGAAAAGAATGCTTTAGGTGATGGTTATATTGTTGAATTCATTCATGATGATAATGAAAATTATTATGAGGGGGGAATATATGCTTGTAGGAATTGCAATAATGTCAAGTTTCCTCTCTATGTGCTTAAAGTCTTGAAATTATGCTTGCTTTACCTTCCTATGCAAGTTGATTCTTGTTCCCATAAGTTGTTTGCTCACAAAATCCCAATGCATAGGAAGTGGGTTAGACTTAAATGTGCTAGTCATATTCTTCATTCTTTATGTTTCAATTCTTATCTTTTATGTGAGCATCATTGAAATCATCATGCCTAGCTAGGGGCGTTAAACGATAGCGCTTGTTGGGAGGCAACCCAATTTTATTTTAGTTTCTTGCTTTTTGGTTATGTTTAGGAATAAATAATCCATCTAGCTTCTGTTTATATGTGGTTTTGTGTTTTATTTAGTGTTTGTGCCAAGTAGAACCTTTGGGAAGACTTGGGTGAAGTCTTTATGATCATGCTGTAAAAAAAGAAACTTTAGCGCTCACGAGATTAGCTAGAACTTTTTACTGGAGAGTGCTATTTAGTTGATTATTTTTGCATATGATTACTAGACAAATTCCTCAGGTCCACCAATTTATTTTAGAATTTTTGGAGTTCCAGAAGTTTGCGTTAGTTACAGATTAGTACAGACTGTTCTGTTTTTGACAGATTCTGTTTTCTATGTGTTGTTTGCTTATTTTGATGAATCTATGGCTACTAAAATAGTTTATAAACCATAGAGAAGTTGGAATACAGTAATTTTAACACCAATATAAATAAAGAATGAGTTCATTACAGTACCTTGAAGTGGTGTTTTGTTTTCTTTCGCTAACGGAGCTTACGAGTTTTCTGTTAAGTTTTGTGTTGTGAAGTTTTCAAGTTTTGGGTAAAGATTCGATGGACTACGGAATAAGGAGTGGCAAGAGCCTAATCTTGGGGATTACCAAGGCACCCCAAGGTAATATTCAAGGATAACCAAGCGTCTAAGCTTGGGGATGCCCTGGAAGGCATCCCCTCTTTCGTCTTCGTTCATCGGTAACTTTACTTGGAGCTATATTTTTATTCACCGCATGATATGTGTTTTGCTTGGAGCGTCATTTTATTTTCTTTAGATTTGCTTGCTGTTTGAATAAAATACCAATATCTGAAGTTATTAAATGGGAGAGTCTTCGCATAGTTGCATAATTATTCGACTACTCATTGATCTTCACTTATATCTTACGGAGTAGTTTGTTGTTTGCTCTAGTGCCTCACTTATATCTTTTAGAGCATGGTGGTAGTTTTATTTTGAAGAAATAGATGAACTCTCATGCTTCACTTATATTATTTTTAGAGTCTTAAATAGCATGGTAATTCGCTTAAATAATCTTAATATGCTAGGCATACAAGATTTGTAAGAATTCTTATGAGTGTGTTGAATACTAAGAGAAGTTTGATGCTTGATGATTGTTTTGAGATATGGAGGTAGTGATATCAAAGTCGTGCTAGTTGAGTAGTTGTGAATTTGAGAAATGCTTGTGTTGAAGTTTGCAAGTCCCGTAGCGTGCACGTATGGTAAACGTTATGTAACAAATTTGAAACATGAGGTGTTATTTGATTGTCCTCCTTATGAGTGGCGGTCGGGGACGAGCGATGGTCTTTTCCTACCAATCTATCCCCTAGGAGCATGCGCGTAGTGCTTTGGTTTTGATGGCTTGTAGATTTTTGCAATAAGTATATGAGTTCTTTTTGACTAATGTTGAGTCCATGGATTATACGACTCTCACCCTTCCATCATTGCTAGCCTCTTGATGCACTGCATTGCCCTTTCTCACATTGAGAGTTGGTGCAAACTTCACGGTGCATCCAAACCCGTGATATGATACGCTCTTTCACACATAAACCTCCTTATATCTTCCTTAAAACAGCCACCATACCTACCTATTATGGCATTTCCATAGCCATTCCGAGATATATTGCCATGCAACTATCCACCATTCCGTTCTTCATGACACATTTATCATTGTCATATTGCTTAGCATGATCATGTAGTGGACATAGTATTTGTGGCAAAGCCACCGTTCATAATTCTTTCATACATTTTACTCATGATTCATTGCATATCCCGGTACACCGCCGGAGGCATTCATATAGAGTCATACTATGTTCTAGTATCGAGTTGTAATCATTGAGTTGTAAATAAATAGAAGTGTGACGATCATCATTTAATAGAGCATTGTCCCAAAAAAAGAGAAAGGCCAAAGAAAAAAAAAAGAAGGCAAAAAAAAGGGGCAATGCTACTATCCTTTTTTACACACTTGTGCTTCAAAGTAGCACCATGTTCTTCATATAGTGAGTCTCATATATTGTGCTTCAAAGTAGCACCATGTTTTTCATATAGAGAGTTTCATATGTTGTCACTTTCATATACTAGTGGGAATTTTTCATTATAGAACTTGGCTTGTATATTCCAACGATGGGCCTCCTCAAGTGCCGTAGGTCTTCGTGAGCAAGCAAGTTGGATGCACACCCACTTAGTTTCTTTTGTTGAGCTTTCATACATTTATAGCTCTAGTGCATCCGTTGCATGGCAATCCCTACTCCTTGCATTAACATCAATCGATGGGCATCTCCATAGCTCATTGATTAGCCTCGTTGATGTGAGACTTTCTACTTTTTTGTCTTCTCCACATAACGCCCATCATTATACTCTATTCCACCCAAAGTGCTATGTCCATGGCTCACGCTCATGTATTGCGTGAAGGTAAATGAGTTTGAGATTACTAAAGTATGAAACAATTTCTTGGCTTGTCATCGGGGTTGTGCATGATGAGAGCATTCTTGTGTGACGAAAATGGAGCATGACTAAACTATATGATTTTGTAGGGATGAACTTTCTTTGGCCATGTTATTTTGAGAAGACATAATTGCTTAGTTATTATGCTTGAAGTATTATTATTTTTATGTCAATATGGACTTTTGTCTTGAATCTTTCGGATCTGAATATTCATACCACAATTAAGAAGAATTACATTGAAATTATGCCAAGTAGCATTCCACATCAAAAATTATCTTTTTTATCATTTACCTACTCGAGGACGAGCAGAAATTAAGCTTGGGGATGCTTGATACGTCTCCAACGTATCTATAATTTTTGATTGCTACATGCTATATTATCTACTGTTTTGGGCAATATTGGGCTTTATTTTCCACTTCTATATTACTTTTGGGACTAACCTATTAACCGGAGGCCCAGCCCAGATTTGTTGTTTTTTGCCTATTTCAGTATTTCGAAGAAAAGGAATATCAAACGGAGACAAAACGGAACGAAATCAACTGGAGAAGTTATTTTTGGAAGGAAAGCTACCGGATGGACTCGGACCCCACGTCAAGGAAGGAACGAGGAAGCCACGAGGGTGGGGGGCACGCCCACCCCCCTAAGGCGCGCCCCCTGCCTCGTGGGGCCCTCGTGGCTCCCCTGACGTGCTTCTTCCGCCTATATAACTCCACGTACCCTAAAACTTCCGGAACGGAGAATATATCGGGAGTTCCACCGCCGCAAAACCTCCAGAGCCACCAAAAACCAATCGGGACCCTGTTCCGGCACCCTGCCGGAGGGGGGAACCCTCACTGGTGGCCATCTTCATCATCCCGACGCTCTCCATGACGAGGAGGGAGTAGTTCACCCTCGGGGCTGAGGGTATGTACTAGTAGCTATGTGTTTGATCTCTCTCTCTCTCGTGTTCTTGATTTGGCACGATCTTGATGTATCGCGAGCTTTGCTATTATAGTTGGATCTTATGTTTCTTCTCCCCCTCTACTCTCTTGTAATGGACTGAGTTTTCCCCTTGAAGTTATCTTATCGGATTGAGTCTTTAAAGATTTGAGAACACTTGATGTATGTCTTGCCGTGCGTATCTGTGGTGACAATGGGATATCACGTGATTCACTTGATGTATGTTTTGGTGATCAACTTGCGGGTTCCGCCCATGAACCTATGCATAGGGGTTGGCACACGTTTTCGTCGTGATTCTCCGTTATAAACTTTGGGGCACTCTTTGAGGTTCTATGTGTTGGTTTGAATAGATGAATTGAGATTGTGTGATGCATATCGTATAATCATGCCCACGGATACTTGAGGTGACATTGGAGTATCTAGGTGACATTAGGGTTTTGGTTGGTTTGTGTCTTAAGGTGTTATTCTAGTACGAACTCTAGGGCTGTTTGTGACACTTATAGGAATAGCCCAACGGATTGATTGGAAAGAATAACTTTGAGGTGGTTTCGTACCCTACCATAATCTCTTCGTTCGTTCGTTCTCCGCTATTAGTGACTTTGGAGTGACTCTTTGTTGCATGTTGTGGGATTTTTATATGATATATCTATGTTATTATTGTTGAGAGAACTTGCACTAGTGAAAGTATGAACTCTAGGCCTTATTTCCTATCATTGCAATACCGTTTACGCTCACTTTATCATTAGTTACCTTGCTGTTTTAATATTTTCATATTACAAAAACCTTTATCTACCATCCATATTGCATTTGTTGTCACATCCCTAGCCTTACCTTGCACTAGGCTAGCACTTGTCTGTTGCATCATGTTTAAATTATTTTGAAACTTGAAATGGGGATGATAAACCCTAGCACCAAGATTAAATCAAATAGGGTCAACCATAAATATTTTCAATTAACCCAGAATGCTTTTCAGAAAAGTTCATCATTTTTGAATTGGTTTAGAACCTCTGCCAAAAATGCTGCACATTTTCTAGGCCACTCTGGATTTTTGAATTAATTCATTAAGTATTTGCATTTGGGCATTTAATTCCTATAAATATTTTAATTGCCCAAATAATACTGATAATGATTGAGGGCTGTTGGAAATAATTTCATAAGTGCCCACAATTATTTTCAACATTTTATCAAATGGTTTAGTATTTTTACTAAATCAAAACAAAACAGAAAAAATAGAAAACTGAAATAAAAATAGGAAAAGAACAGAGGCTCACCTGACCCTACCTCGCTTACTTCAGCCCAGAGCCCAAAGATGCAGCCCAGAGCTGGCCCAGCCCAAAGAGCCACCCTCCTGCTGCCTTCCTCCCTCGCTTCAAAGCAGCTCGGTGGCGAAGCGCCGTCGCCGTGGCCTCCTCCCTGCCTGCTTCCCCCCTCCCCGACCCTTCTAGCGATGCCACGGGGACGCTCGTGACCCCTCTCTCCTCTCCCTCGCTCCCTGGCCTCTCCACTCCTCCCTAGCTCCTCCCCTGCACCACCAAGCGGAGCTCGTCGCCGCCGCCCACCGTGCTTCCCTTGCCTCCCCGTGTTGTCTGCAAGCTCCGCCACCATCCGTTACGCCGCCTGGAGCGAGCCCCGAGCGCCCGGACGCCCAAGACGACCGCCTCGACTCCGTCTTCAAGCTTCGGCCGCCGGCGATCGCCACCCCCGTTCGTCGACTCCAGCACGTCCCCGAGCTCGCCGAGGACGCCATAGAGATCCCTGTGAGGCCCTGACTATTTCCCCTCCTTCAATTTGCTCGCTCCCACACCGTAGCACCCTCGCCAAGACTTGACCGAGCTTGATCGCCGCCGTCTTCTAGAGCTCACGCTGCGTCGCGCCTTCTAGCACGCTCCCATGCTCAAGACGTCCCGGCAACCCAGCGGCACCACCTCCCGCCAGAGACGCCCAGCAACGCCAAACCCGCAGGTGCCCGAACTCCGGCCGCCGCGGAAGTGCTCGCCGCCGTCAACCCCGGCCATCCCAGCTGCTGCCGCTACATCCACTAGATGCGCGAGAACGTCAGGAATTCGTAGGAGCAAACCCCGCCTCAAACCGTGGGCTGTAGCGAGATCCTGACGATCTCCGCCGCGCGAAATGGTCATCGCCGGCAAAAACTCCGACGACTGATGACGTAGCCGTCATTAGGCACTAATGACCCAGCTAAGCCACCCTTGAGCCACTGCCTTGTGGGCCCCAGTGCCTAAACTAATTAGTTTTATTTCTCTGTTAGATTAGTATTAATCTGTGTGGACCCCACGTGTCAGCTTTGACCTTGGTCAAGTCAACGTTGACCGGTCCCACCTGTCATGCACCCAAACCAGCCCGAGACACTGACGTATGGGTCCCACAGGTCAGGTTTGACCTGGCCGACCCAGTTGACTTCTGACATCACAGTGACATCATGCTGACGCATTAATTCGATTTCTGGATTTATTCTTATATAGGAAATTCCAGAATATAGTACAAACTTCTAAAATTCATAGAAAATCAACCGTAGCTCCAAATCAAATAATTTATATATGAAAAATTATCAGAAAAGTGCAACCTATCCATTTGTATCATTTTCATGCATGTTTGAGAAAGTTAACCTCACTGTTTAGGATGAAACATGATTAGGACAAATTTGATAATAGTTTTGGAGTTGGAATTTGATCTAGTTCTGAATTCCATTTCAATCAAAATGACTTTCTGTTGCATTAGCTCAAATCACAGCATATTGCCATGACATTATCATGCATAATATTTATTGCATTGCATTGATTGTGTCCCTCTTTGTTTGCCGGTATTTGTCCCCTCTCAGTAGACGACGTACCGACGATGAGTTCGATGACACCGATGAAGAACTATATTATGTTCAGAAGTGCCAGGCAAGCAAAACCCCCTTGTTCATTCCGATACAATCCCACTCTCTCGCTCCTGCTCTCTTTACTGCATTAGGACAACAACGATTCATCTGTTACTTGCTGCGGTAGCTGAACCCTTTGTTCTCTGCATGACCTGTCATTCCACAGTAAATAGATGAAACCCACTAGCATGAGTAGGAGTTATTTGAGCCCTGATGTGCCTACTCATTCATGCTTGTTTGTCGTGCCTGCTATTGCTTAGAGTTGTGTCAGGTCTGATTCATCAGGGATGAATAGGAGTTGTGTGAACATGTCCTACTGTTGAGAGCTAAGAGTGTGAACACGATTTGGTAAAGGTATCGGTGAGAGGCCATGTAGGAGTACGTGGTGGGTTGTCTCATTGAAGCCGTCCTCAGGAACTAAGTTCTGTGTTTGTGATCCATGAAACAACTACTACCATGCATTGGGCCTTGAAATATGACCCCGCTCGACTTCTTAATCACCCTTGTCCTCTGTCCAGGAGTTGCAAGTAGTTTCTGGTGTTTGTAGTATGCTGGAAGCCGTGCGCAGCGCTGACCCGAGGGGTGGGTTGTGTGAAGGAAATATGCCCTAGAGGCAATAATAAAGTTATTATTTATTTCCTTATATCATGATAAATGTTTATCATGATTGCTAGAATTGTATTAACCGGAAACATAATACATGTATGAATATATAGACAAACAGTATGTCACTAGTATGCCTCTACTTGACTAGCTTGTTAATCAAAGATGGTTATGTTTCCTAACCATGAACAAGGAGTTGTTATTTGATTAACAAGGTCACATCATTAGTTGAATGATCTGATTGACATGACCCATTCCGTTAGCTTAACACTTGATCGTTTAGTATGTCAATGCTTTCTTCATGACCCATACATGTTCCTGTAACTATGAGATTATGCAACTCCGTTTACGGGAGGAACACTTTGGTACTACCAAACGTCACAACGTAATCGGGTGATTATAAAGGAGTACTACAGGTGTCTCCAAAGGTACTTGTTGGGTTGGCGATTTGAGATTAGGTTTTGTCACTCCGATTGTCGGAGAGGTATCTCCAGGCCTTCTCGGTAATGCACATCACTTAAGCCTTGCAAGCATTACAACTAATGAGTTAGTTGTGAGATGATGTATTACGGAACGAGTAAAGAGACTTACCGTAACGAGATTGAACTAGGTATTGGATACCGACGATCGAATCTCGGGTAAGTAACATACCGATGACAAAGGGAACAACGTATGTCGTTATGCGGTTTGACCGATAAAGATCTTCGTAGAATATGTAGGAACCAATATGGGCATCCAGGTTCCGCTATTGGTTATTGACCGAGAATGGTTCTAGGTCATGTCTACATAGTTCTCGAACCCGTAGGGTCCGCACGCTTAACGCTTCGATGACAGTTCATAATGAGTTTATAAGTATTGATGCACGAAGGTTGTTCGAGTCCGGATGTGATCACGGACATGACGAGGAGTCTCAAATGGTCGAGACATAAAGATTGATATATTGGAAGCCTATGTTTGACTTGGAAGTGTTCCGGTGAAATCGGATTTTACTCGAGTGCCGGAGGTTACCGAACCCCGGAAGTCTATGGGCCTTAATGGGCCATGGGAGAAGAGGAAGGGCAGGCCAAGGTGGGCTGCGCCCCCCCCCCTCTAGTCCGAATAGGACAAGGAAGGGGGCGCGCCTTCCCTCTTCCCTCCTCCAATCCTAGTCCAACTAGGAGAGGGGGAGTCCTACTCCGGTGGGAGTAGGACTCCTCCTTGCGCGCCTCCTCTAGGGCCGCCACCTCCCCTTGTCTCCTTTATATACGGGGCAGGGGCACCCAAGACACACAAGTTGATCTACGGATCTTTCCTTAGCCGTGTGCGGTGCCCCTTCCACCATATTCCACTTCGGTCATATCGTCATGAGCTTAGGCGAAGCCCTGCGCCGGAGAAGTCATATCGTCGCGGAGCTTAGGCGAAGCCCTGCGTCGGTGGAGCATCAACATCGCCCCACGCCGTCGTCGACGGAACTCATCCCCGACACTTTGCTGGATCGGAGTCCGGGATCGCCATCGAGCTGAACGTGTGCGTAACTCGGAGGTGCCGTCGCTCGGTGCTTGGATCGGTCGGATCGTGGAGACGTCGACTACATCAACCGCGTTGTTATAACGCTTCCGCTTTCGGTCTCACGAGGGTACGGACGACACTCCCTCTCGTTGCTATGCCATCACCATGGTCTTGCGTGATCGTAGGAAAATTTTTGAAATTACTACGCTCCCCAACAAAGGCATCCGAGCCAGGTTTTATGCGTTGATGTCATGTGCACGAGTAGAACACAAGTGAGTTGTGGACGATACAAGTCATACTGCCTACCAGCATGTCATACTTTGGTTCAGCGGTATTGTGAGATGAAGCGGCCCGGACCGACATTACGCGTGACGCTTACGCGAGACTGGTTTCACCGCCCGAGCACTCGTTGCTTAAAGGTGACCGGCGGTGTCTGTCTCTCTCACTTTAGTTGAATCGAGTGTGGCTACGCCCGGTCCTTGAGAAGGTTAAACGGAGTCTATTTGACGAAGTATCGCTGTGGTTTTGATGCGTGGTAAGAACGGTTCTTGCTCAGCCCGTAGCAGCCACGTAAAACTTGCAACAACAAAGTAGAAGACGCCTAACTTGTTTTTGCAGGGCATGTTGTGATGTGATATGGTCAAGACGTGATGCTATTGTATGAGATGATCATGTTTTGTAACCGAAGTTATCGGCAATCGGCAGGAGCCATATGGTTGTCGCTTATTGTATGAAATGCAACGCCATGTAATTGCTTTACTTTATCACTAAGGAGTAGCGATAGTCGAGAAGCAATAGTTGGCGAGACGACAACGATGCTACGATGGAGATCAAGGTGTCGCGCCGGTGACGATGGTGATCATGACGGTGCTTGGCGATGGAGATCACAAGCACAAGATAATGATGACCATATCATATCACTTATATTGATTGCATGTGATGTTTATCCTTTATGCATCTTATCTTGCTTTGTTTGACGGTAGCATTATAAGATGATCTCTCACTAAAATTATCAAGAAGTGTTCTCCCGAGTATGCACCGCTGCCAAAGTTCAGTAGTACCCGCACACCACGTGATGATCGGGTGTGATAAGTTCTACGTCCATCTACAACGGTGCAAAACAGTTGCACACGCGAATACTCGAGTTAAACTTGACGAACCTAGCATATAACAGATATGGCCTCGAACACGGAGACCGAAGGTCGAACGTGAATCATATAGTAGATATGATCAACATAGTGATGTTCACCATTGAAACTACTCCGCCTCACGTGATGATCGGACATGGTTTAGTTGATTTGGATCACGTGATCACTTAGATGACTAGAGAGATGTCTGTCTAAGTGGGAGTTTTTAATATGATTAATTGAACTTAAAATTATCATGAACTTAGTACCGATAGTATTTTGCTTGTCTATGTTTGATGTAGATAGATGGCTCGTCTGTTTGTTTCGTTGAATTTTAATGCGTCCTTGAGAAAGCAAAGTTGAAAGATGATGGTAGCAATTACACGGACTGGGTCCGTAATTTGAGGATTATCCTCATTGCTGCACGTAAAAATTACGCCCCGAAGCACCGCTGGGTGACAGCCTGCTGCAGATGCCGAGCCGGTTATGAACGTCGCAAAGCAGAGCTGATGACTACTCTATAGTTCAGTGTGCCATGCTTTACGGCTTAGAACCGGGTCTTCAACGACGTTTTGAACGTCATGGAGCATATGAGATGTTCCAGAGTTGAAGTTAATATTTCAAGCAAATGCCCGGATTGAGAGATATGAAGTCTCCAATAAGTTCTATAGCTGCAAGATGGAGGAGAATAGTTCACAAGTGAGCACATACTCAAAATGTCCGGGTATAACAATCACTTAATTCAGCTGGGAGTTAATCTTCCGGATGATAGTGTCATTGATGAAATTCTCCAATCATCGCCACCAAGCTACAAGAGCTTCGTGATGAACTATAATATGCAAGGGATGACTAAGACAATTCCTGAGCTCTTCGCGATGCTAAAAGCATGGAGGTAGAAATCAAGAAAGAGCATCAAGTGTTGATGGTCAACAAGACCACTAGTTTCAAGAAAAGGGCAAAGGGAAGAAGAAGGAAACTTCAAAAGAACAGCAAGAAAGTTGCTGATCAAGAGAAGAAACCCAAGTCCGGACCTAAGCCTGAAATCGAGTGTTTTACTGCAAGCGCACGGACATCGGAAGCGGAACTGCCCCAAGTATTTGGCGGATAAAAAGGATGGCAAGGTGAACAAAGGTATATGTGATATACATGTTATTGATGTGTACCTTACTAGAGCTCGTAGTAGCACTGGTATTTGATACTGGTTCTTGCTAATATTTGCAACTCAAAGCAGGACTACGGAATAGACGAGCAGCATCGCAAAGGACGAGGTGACGATCTTGCGTGGGAAATGGTTCCAAAGTCAATGTGATTGCGGTCGGCACGCTACCTCTACATCTACCTTCGGGATTAGTTTTAGACCTAAATAATTGTTATTTGGTGCCGGCGTTGAGCATGAACATTATATCTGGATCTTGTTTAATGCGAGACGGTTATTCATTTAAATCAGAGAATAATGGTTGTTCTATTTATATGAGTAATATCTTTTATGGTCATGCACCCTTGAAGAATGGTCTATTCTTGTTGAATCTCGACAGAGTGATACACATATTCATAATGTTGAAGCCAAAAGATGCAGAGTTGATAATGATAGTGCAACTTATTTGTGGCACCGCCGCTTAGGTCATATCGGTGTAAAACGCATGAAGAAACTCCATACCGATGGGCTTCGAATCACTTGATTATGAATCACTTGGTACTTGCGAACCGTGCCTCATGGGCAAGATGACCAAAACGCCGTTCTCCTAACTATGGAGCGAGCAACTGATTTGTTGGAAATCATACATACCGATGTTTGTGGTCCAATGAATGTTGAGGCATGCGGCGGTATCGTTATTTTCTCACCTTCACAGATGATTTAAGCAGATATGGGTATATCTACTTAATGAAACACAAATCTGAAACGTTTGAAAAGTTCAAAGAATTTCAGAGTGAAGTGGAAAATCATCGTAACAAGAAAATAAAGTTTCTACGATCTGATCGTGGAGGAGAATATTTGAGTTACGAGTTTGGTTTACATTTGAAACAATGTGGAATAGTTTCAAGAACTCACGCCACCCGAACACCACGGAGAAATGGTGTGTCCGAACGTCGAATCGTCGTACTTTACTAGATATGGTGCGATCTATGATGTCTATTTCCGATTTACCGCTATCGCTTTGGGGTTATGCTTTAGAGACGGCCGCATTCACGTTGAATAGGACACCGTCAAAATCCGCTGAGATGACGCCTTATGAACTGTGGTTTGGCAAGAAACCAAAGTTGTCGTTTCTTAAAGTTTGGGGCTGCGATGCTTATGTAAAGAAACTTCAACCAGATAAGCTCGAACCCAAATCGGAAAAATGTGTCTTCATAGGATACCCAAAGGATATCATGGGGTACACCTTCTATCACAGATCTGAAGGCAAGATTTTCGTTGCTAAATTCGGGTCCTTTCTAGAGAAGGAGTTTCTCTCGAAAGAAGTGAGTGGGAGGAAAGTAGAACTTGATGAGATAATCAGATATCTGCCCTTATTGGAAAGTAGTTCATCACAAGAAATGGTTCCCGTGACAACTACGCCAATTAGTGAGGAAACTAATGATGATGATCATGAAGCTTCAGATCAAGTTACTATCGAACCTCGAGGTCAACCAGAGTAAAATACGCACTGAGTGGTACGGTAATCTTATTCGAAGTCATGTTACTTGACCATGGCGAACCTACAAACTATGAAGAAGCGATGGTGAGCCCAGATTCGCAAAATGGCTGGAAGCCATGAAATCTGAGATGGGATCCATGTATGAGAACAAAGTATGGACTTTGGTTGACTTGCCGATGATCGGCAAGCCATTGAAAATAAATGGATCTTTAAGAAGAAGACTGACGCCGATGGTAATATAACTGTCTACAAAGCTCGACTTGTTGCAAAAGGTTTTCGACAAGTTCAAGGAGTTGACTACGATGAGACTTTCTCACCTGTAGCGATGCTTAAGTCTGTCCGAATCATGTTAGCAATTGCCGCATTTTATGATTATGAAATTTGGCAAATGGATGTAAAAACTGCATTCTTGAATGGATTTCTAGAAGAAGAGTTGTATATGATGCAACCAGAAGGTTTTGTCGATCCAAAAGGTGCTAACAAAGTGTGCAAGCTCCAAGAATCAATTTATGGTCCGTGCAAGCCTCTCGGAGTTGGAATAAACGCTTTGATAGTGTGATCAAAGCATATGGGTTTGTACAGACTTTTGGAGAAGCCTCAGATTTACAAGAAAGTGAGTGGGAGCTCAGAGCATTTCTAATATTATATGTGGACGACATATTATTGATTGGAAATGATATAGAATTTCTGGATAGCATAAAAGGATACTTGAATAAAAGTTTTTAATGAAAGACCTCGTGAAGCTGCTTACATATTGGGCATCAAGATCTATAGAGATAGATCAAGACGCTTGATTGGACTTTCACAAAGCACATACCTTGATAAAGTTTTGAAAAGTTCAAAATGGATCAGGCAAAGAAAGGTTTTTACCTGTGTTACAAGGTGTAAGATTGAGTCGACTCAATGCCCGACCACAAGCAGAAGATAGAGAGAAAATGAAAGATGTTCCTATGCTTCAGCCATAGGCTCTATCATGTATGCAATGCTGTGTACCAGACACTGACGATGCTTAGCTGTAAGCTTGGCAGGAAGGTACCAAAGTAATCCAGAGTGGATCATCGACAGCGGTCAAGAACATCCTGAAATACCGAAAAGGACTAAGGATATGTTTCTCGATATGGAGGTGACAAAGAGCTAGTCGTAAATGGTTACGCCGATGTAAGCTTTGACACGATCCGGACGATTCTAAATCGCAAACCGGATACGTGTTTTTATTAAACGGTGGAGCTGTCAGTTGGTGCAGTTCTAAACAAAGCGTCGTGGCGGGATCTACATGTGAAGCGGAGTACATAGCTGCTTCCGAATGAAGGAGTCTGGATGAAAGAGTTCATTTCCGATCTAGGTGTCATACCTAGTGCATCGGGACCGATGAAAATCTTCTGTGACAATACTGGTGCAATTGCCTTGGCAAAGGAATCCAGATTTCACAAGAGAACCAAGCACATCAAGAGACGCTTCAATTCCATTCGGGACCAAGTCCAAGTGGGAGACATAGAGATTTGCAAAATACATACGGATCTGAATGTTGCAGACCGCTGACTAAGCCTCTTCCACGAGCAAAACATGATCAGCACCAAGATTCCATGGGTGTAAGGATCATTACTTTGTAATCTAGATTATTGACTCTAGTGCAAGTGGGAGATCAAGGAAATATGCCCTAGAGGCAATAATAAAGTTATTATTTATTTCCTTATATCATGATAAATGTTTATTATTCATGCTAGAATTGTATTAACCGAAACATAATACATGTATGAATATATAGACAAACAGATGTCACTAGTATGCCTCTATTTGACTAGCTTGTTAATCAAAGATGGTTATGTTTCCTAACCATGAACAAGGAGTTGTTATTTGATTAACAAGGTCACATCATTAGTTGAATGATCTGATTGACATGACCCATTCCGTTAGCTTAACACTTGATCGCTTAGTATGTTAATGCTTTCTTCATGACCCATACATGTTCCTGTAACTATGAGATTATGCAACTCCGCTTACGGAGGAACACTTTGGTACTACCAAACGTCACAACGAATCGGGTGATTATAAAGGAGTACTACAGGTGTCTCCAAAGGTACTTGTTGGGTTGGCGATTTCGAGATTAGGTTTTGTCACTCCGATTGTCGGAGAGGTATCTCCGGCCTTCTCGGTAATGCACATCACTTAAGCCTTGCAAGCATTACAACTAATGAGTTAGTTGTGAGATGATGTATTACGGAACGAGTAAAGAGACTTACGGTAACGAGATTGAACTAGGTATTGATACCGACGATCGAATCTCGGGTAAGTAACATACCGATGACAAAGGAACAACGATGTCGTTATGCGGTTTGACCGATAAAGATCTTCGAGAATATGTAGGAACCAATATGGGCATCCAGGTTCCGCTATTGGTTATTGACCGAGAATGGTTCTAGGTCATGTCTACATAGTTCTCGAACCCGTAGGGTCCGCACGCTTAACGCTTCGATGACAGCTCATAATGAGTTTATAAGTATTGATGCACCAAGGTTGTTCGAGTCCCGGATGTGATCACGGACATGACGAGGAGTCTCGAAATGGTCGAGACATAAAGATTGATATATTGGAAGCCTATGTTTGACTTCGAAGTGTTCCGGTGAAATCGGATTTTATCGAGTACCGGAGGTTACCGAACCCCGGGAAGTCTATGGGCCTTAATGGGCCATGGGAGAAGAGGAAGGGCAGGCCAAGGTGGGCTGCGCCCCTCCCCTCTAGTCCGAATAGGACAAGGAAGGGGCGGCGCCTTCCTCTTCCCCCTCCTCCAATCCTAGTCCAACTAGGAGAAGGGGGAGTCCTACTCCCTGGGAGTAGGACTCCTCCTTGTGCGCCTCCTCTAGGGCCGCCACCTCCCCTTGTCTCCTTTATATATACGGGGCAGGGGCACCCCAAGACACACAAGTTGATCTACGGATCTTTCCTTAGCCGTGTGCGGTGCCCCTTCCACCATATTCCACTTCGGTCATATCGTCATGAGCTTAGGCGGCCTCGCGCCGAGAAGTCATATCGTCATGGAGCTTAGGCGAAGCCCTGCGCCGGTGGAGCATCAACATCGCCACCACGCCGTCGTCTTGACGGAACTCATCCCCGACACTTTGCTGCATCGAGTCCGGGATCGCCATCGAGCTGAACGTGCGTAACTCGGAGGTGCCGTCGCTCGGTGCTTGGATCGGTCGGATCGTGGAGACGCACGACTACATCAACCGCATTGTTATAACGCTTCCACTTTCGGTCTACGAGGGTACGTGGACGGACACTCTCCCCTCTCGTTGCTATGCCATCACCATGGTCTTGCGTGATCGTAGGAAATTTTTTGAAATTACTACGTTCCCCAACACTGTGATGCGGTAGGCACGTGGCACGGTGTACCGGGCGCCCGTTTGGTGTCTCGGGATCCCTGCACACATCGTTCGGGGCCGTATGTGGAAACTTCGGCCGGACTCCCTGCGGATGGAACCTGAATAGGCGATAAACCTGGACTAGAGACTTGAGTGTTTAGGTAGGTCGTGGTCTACACCCACGTCGGCTTTAAGCTGAAGTCTGCCGAGCACATGTCGTGTGTGCACGCTAAGTGGTGGAAACATGTATGAAGAAGTACACCCTGCAGGGTTAACATCATCTATTCAATAGCCGTGTCCGCGTAAAGGACTTCGGGTTGCCTATAACAGTTCATAGACAAGTGAAAGTGGATACTCTAAAATGCGCAAGATAAGCGTGAGTGCTATGGATGGCGTTCTCGTAGGGAGACGGAAGCGGATCCATAGTGGTGTATTGATATGGTGAATATGTGGACTCGTGTGCGCCACCTCAAAGGAGTTAGTTGCAGTCATAGTTCAGGATAGCCACCGAGTCAAAGCTGGCTTGCTGCAGTCAAACTCCACCACCCCCTTTGTTGATAATGATGCATATGTAGTTAGTTTTGATGTAAGTCTTGCTAAGTACATTTGTACTCACATTTGCTTATTTTATGTTTTGCAGAGAGACGTCATTCTCGCTAGTAGTTCCGCGTGGACTTCGACGTTTAGCTTGTTACCTCAGCTACGATCTTGTGCCCTCGGAAGGATCTGGTAGATAGTCAGGCTTCTCAGCCTTTTTCATTTATAGTTGTCTGTACTCAGACATGTTAAGCTTCCGCATGTGTTTGACTTGTATGCTCTGAATGTTGGGTCATGAGACCCATGTTTGTAATATCTCGCTCCTCGGAGCCTAACGAATAAATACTTGAGTCGTAGAGTTATGTTGTGATGCCATGTTGTATTTACACATATTGAGCATATTGTGTGTATGTTTGAAATGCTTGGTATGTGTGGGATCCGACCATCTAGTTGTTTATCCTTGGCAGCCTCTCATATGGGGAAATGTAGTCTAGTGCTTCTGAGCGATAGTAGTCCGCTACAGCCCGGTTCACTGGAGTCCTGCTAGCCCAAAGACTACCGCTCTGGACACTTGATCGGCCGGGCATGTGTTTCACTTCGCTCTGTGTTCGTCCTTCGGGAAATGTCACGCGGTGACATCTGAGTCCTGCCTAGCCTGCTACAGCCCGGTTACGGAGTCCTGTTAGCCCAAAGCTACATCCCGGATTCACACGTTGATGACCGACATGCTCGATGTGATTCATGTATGCCTGTCCCCATGGGTTAGTGCCGCTTTGGGTTCACGACTAGCCATGTCGGCCCGGGTTCTCTGTCATATGGATGCTAGCGACACAATCATATACGTGAGCCAAAAGGTGCAAACGGTCCCGGGCCATGGTAAGGCGACACCCATGGGAATACCTTGCGTGAGGCCCCAAGGTGATATGAGGTGTTATCGTCTAGATCGATGTGACTTGGAATCGGGGTCCTGACAGCTTTGGTATCAGAGCCTGACTGCCTGTAGGATTACCAAACCAAACTGGTCTAAGTTGTGTCTAGAAATGCTTTAGTTATGTAAGGGAATTGATTGAGGAAGGGAACGTAAGGCTCTTTTTACTCCTTATACCTCATGGCCTTCTGATCTGAGTCATCCTCTTCTCTTCTACGGGGATTAAGAACTAGGCTTCTCATCTATCTATTAGGATGACGTGTTACTAATCCATAGACTTATAGAATTGATAGTTTCAAATCTCAGTTCAGTTCTTGCTACTTCCGTATGTTAACTGTTGATCTCGAAACCTTGTTATTGTGCTTCTGAGTGGCTATGCCATCATTTTTGTAGCATGTCTCCAATCTTTTTGAGCAATTACAGCCGTTATGTTGTCCGAGTCATCCCAGATTTCTAAATAGTCTGATGCATTTGTAAATCCCTTCCCTCCGTTTCTAATGTTCATTTGGGCTAGATTAATCACACAAATTAGTATGTTGAGGTAATTTATTGCCTTGACATATATGTTGGAGCTATTATTATGACCCTAGGTGTTTTAGGGAGTCACCTAGTAATCTAGCCATGTTTTGTGTTCCCGGTGTGATGATTCTGACCGTCATTCTCGAAAGCATCCCGTGATGCCATTTAGCCAGTAGGTATTCTATTCCTGGGTTGTTGAACCTGAGATTCACCCTACTTCATGTTGTTAGTATTTGCTAGTTCCCTTAAGATACCAGTAACCTTTGTGATAGTCCTCGAGATCCTGGTATTTCCTTCTTCCAAATACTATGAACCGCTTATGGCAGAAGTTCCTCGCTGAACCGAAGGATCACAATCAGAGTACTCTTGAGGAGTTCTCCATCCATAATTGTGAATGTGCCAGTTCTATCCTTTCCGCATGGGTTATCCGGAAGAAATGTTGAGCTTCGCTCGACATACTAATCTATGCATCCACAACTCAGAAAAAAATCATATGTTCTTTTGAGTTGTCCCTTTTAGTTATTTTCTGACCTTCGTCCATCAATTGATAGTCAAGAGTATGCGTGCCTTTGTTCGTCGATGCCTATTACTCTTGTGGTCCGTCAAGCCATTCTATTCCGGAATGACTAGGAGAAACAAACTCCAGTACCTCATCCATATCCAGGATTGGGTCAAAGCAGTTGTAATCCGCAGATCAAATGCAATCAAGCTTTTGATTCTGTTCTATTCTGAAGTATTACCTACTTTATGTCAGGAACGTCATGAGCATTGCACCTTTCCTTATGAATTCTTGACGTAGTGATACTTCTCGCCATCATCATTCGCTCCTCGATTCCGTGTTGTTGCAACCTGAATGTCGACAAGTGTACTGTGATGTGCGAAAATCTATACTCCTAGCAACCGCGTTGCTTGGTAGTTAATGGACAATATTCTCATTCTTAGCGTGTTGGTTATTAAATCATCATCCTAAGATTGATCGTGCTACCTAGTCCTTATTCTGGTGCACTCCTCGATCAATGAGTTAGGATTGTGTCAATCCCTCACTATTTTGATCATATCATCTTGCCCTGTAAAACAAGATTGTTCTCGAGCTTAGTAACATATCGGTGGCTCGTGATGTTCCGAATATCTTCTCGGAAGTATTACCAGGTTGTCACCTGACCGCTATGTTGAGCTCGTGATCAAGTTGGTTTTCCTCTAAACCACCCCTTCTCCAAGAATCCGTGTTGGATACCCCTGAGCTAGTTGGTTAAGCTAAACAACAACTTGGAGAATTGGAAGATGAAAGCTTGTCCGACTTAGTTCATTTTAAGGGATATCCTTTTGAGTGTGTGTTGAAGAAAGATGATATCTTCATCGATTGGTCCTCGTGATCAGTTGTTGGATCTATTGCCTTGTCAAAACTTTGACTTGAGTATGGGCCATCATCAAGTCAAATCAGAACCAGCGATTTCCGTAATGTTGTCTTACTCGTGGTTGATCCCTCGAGCATACACCATTACATCTTTTGGTCTGACCAATGCTATCACCGTGTTCACATGATGGTGGAAGTCTAGTGATATGGAAATTCCTATGAGTTGCTATTGAGTCCATCAGCAGCATTTTGTCTCCCCCATGATTCATGTTGAACATCAACCTAGTGTTGGAAACTTTGTAAGCAATGCCTTCATGTTTCGCTCATGAAGCTTATGCTTGGATGGAAGGAGTGAATTCCTCGAATTCATGTGCATTTGGTGCAAGATGTCGCCGTGAGTTAGAGAAAGATTGTTTTTGCTTCCTCTGGTACCATCCCAAGTCAGTCATGCATGTGCGAAGTATGCTATGGTTTGACAGGCTCGCAACCTTCATTCCATATGTATCCCTAGCACACCAAGCCACTAACTGATTTGTTCAAGGAGAAGAAGTTCCTTCTTAAGAGCATGCCTTATGCAAGGACTTCGTTATCCTTGATGATGGTTCCCCACCTGAACTCGGTAGTGTTTTGTTGTAAGACTACCATGTGGTCATGCTTGTCTGGGACAGCGTGTTCACATGTTTGTAGAAGAACCTGCTCATGTTTTGGAGCTTACTACCATAGTCCATCTCCCGAGGATCTCGCAACATCATCTCGTCAATTTGTGTTGCACCCTTTCCTTTCCAGACATGCTGAGTCTGAAGTATCCTATCACCAACCGGATCTGAATCTCAGGCAGATATGATGGTTGGAACATTTCAACAGTTGCATTTCGTTCCCAGCTTGCATCGCCATTGTGCCAATTTCCATGGGCTGCCCCTCTCAGTAATTGATGTCTAGGATCATCCTCAAAAGTGGACTTACCATGGGTCTCATCCATTTCCGATGATAAGAAAAATCATCCATTGCGTTGCCTTCAACAAGGTAGTCCACATCATCCATCCTAGTCCGAGTATGCCATTTCTTCAAGCTCTTTCAAATGATCAATTGTAAATTGCCTCAGTGCTGGTGAGAAGAGTTTCAATGATCTTTGGATCAAAAGTAATTCTTTTTGCCACTTAAGGGAATATTTCTGAGAGTCACCTTCCTTAAGATGTCTCGTTATGATATCATGGCAATTATTTCCTTGCCACCTTGCCACCACCCACCATCTTTCTAAGCGTGGAATTGTTGCCCACCAAATCAAACATGGCGTTTGTTCTTCCATCCCTCTCGATGTATTTTGTGTCTCAACTCGAGATGTTTCAACATCTCATTCCGCGAGTTGATATTGTATAGCTCGATCTTTGAGAAGATCAATCCTAGTAGAGTTTCTTTCCGTCATCATTGCGTGGATGAAGATCTCAAAAGCGAGGATGTCAAGATCAACATATGCAACAAATCAACAACCTCGAGGAGACAGTTGGATCATGAAGTTTGTGACGCTTAGTGTCCCCTTTGTCTTCTTACCTCATGTCTTGAATCTCGGGGCGAGATTCTTGTTTAGTGGGAGTGAGTTGTCACATCCCTAGCCTTACCTTGCACTAGGCTAGCACTTGTCTGTTGCATCATGTTTAAATTATTTTGAAACTTGAAATGGGGATGATAAACCCTAGCACCAAGATTAAATAAAATAGTGTCAACCATAAATATTTTCAATGAACCCAGAATGCTTTTCAGAAAAGTTCATCATTTTTGAATTGGTTTAGAACCTCTGCCAAAAATGCTGCACATTTTCTAGGCCACTCTGTATTTTTGAATTAATTCATTAAGTATTTGCATTTGGGCATTTAATTCCTATAAATATTTTAATTGCCCAAATAATACTGATAATGGTTGAGGGCTGTTGGAAATAATTTCATAAGTGCCCACAATTATTTTCAACATTTTATCAAATGGTTTAATATTTTTACTAAATCAAAACAAAAAAGAAAAAATAGAAAACTGAAATAAAAATAGGAAAAGAACAGAGGCTCACCTGACCCTACCTCGCTTACATCGGACCACAGCTCAAAGATCATGCAGCCCAGAGCTGGCCCAGCCCAGCAGCCACCCTCCTGTCGCCTTCCTCCCATCGCCTAAAGCAGCTCGGTGGCGGCGCTGCCGCCGCCGTGGCCTCCTCCCCTCCTCCTTCCCCCCTCCCCGACCCTTCTAGCGATGCCACGGGGACGCTCGTGACCCCTCTCTCCTCTCCCTCTCTCCCTGGCCTCTCCACTCCTCCCTTGCACCACCGAGCGGAGCTCGTCGCCGTCGCTCGCCGTAGCCACGCCCACCGTGCTTCCCTTGCCTCCTCGTGTCGTCTGCAAGCTCCGCCACCATCCGTTACACCGCTTGGAGCGAGCCCTGAGCACCCGGACGCCCAAGACGACCGCCTCGACTCCGTCTTCAAGCTTCGATCGCCGGCGATCGCCACCCCCGTTCGTCGACTCCAGTGCGTCCCCGAGCTCGCCGACGACGCCATAGAGATCCTGTGAGGCCCTCGATCGCTTCCCTCCTTCAATTTGCTCGCCTCGCACCGTAGCACCCTCGCCGCACTTGACCGAGCTTGATGCGCCCGATGATGTCGCCGCCATGGCTAGAGCTCACGCGCGTCGCGCCCTAGCACGCTCCCATGCTCAACACGTCCCCGGCAACCCGCTGGCACCACCCTCTCGCCCAGAGACGCCCAGCAACGCCAAACCCGCAGGTGCCCGAACTCCGGCCGCCACGGAAGTGCTCGCCACCGTCAACCCCGGCCATCCCAGCTCCTGCCGCTACCACCACTAGATGCGGAGAACGTCAGGAATCCGTAGGAGCAAACCCCGCCTCAAACCATGGGCTGTAGCAAGATCCCGACGATCTCCGCCGCGCGAAATGGTCGTCGCCTGCGAAAACTCCGGCGACTGATGACGTGGCCGTCATTAGGCACTAATGACCCAGCTAAGCCACCCTAGAGCCACTGCCTTGTGGGCCCCAGTGCCTAAACTAATTAGTTTTATTTCTCTGTTAGATTAGTATTAATCTGTGTGGACCCCACGTGTCAACTTTGACCCTGGTCAAGTCAACGTTGACCGGTCCAACCTGTCATGCACCCAAACCAGCCCGAGACACTGACGTATGGGTCCCACAGGTCAGGTTTGACCTGGCCGACCCAGCTTGATCGCGACATCACGGTGATGTCATCTTGACGATTAATTCGATTTCTGGATTTATTCTTATACAGGAAATTCCAGAATATAGTACAAATTTCTAAAATTCATAGAAAATCAACCGTAGCTCCAAATCAAATAATTTATATATGAAAAATTATCAGAAAGATGGAACCTATCCATCTGTATCATTTTCATGCATGTTTGAGAAAGTTAACCTCACTGTTTAGGATGAAACATGATTAGGACAAATTTGATAATAGTTTTGGAGTTGGAATTTGATCTAGTTCTGAATTCCATTTCAATCAAAATGACTTTCTATTGCATTAGCTCAAATCACAGCATATTGCCATGACATTATCATGCATCATATTTGTTGCATTGCATTGATTGTGTCCCTCTTTGTTTGCCGGTATTTGTCCCCTCTCAGTAGACGACGTACCGACGATGAGTTCGATGACACCGATGAAGAACTATATTATCTTCAGAAGTGCCAGGCAAGCAAAACCCCCTTGTTCATTCTGATACAATCCCACTCTCTCGCTCCTGCTCTCTTTACTGCATTAGGACAACACCGATTCATCTGTTACTTGCTGCGGTAGCTGAACCCCTTTGTCCTCTGCATGACCTGTCATTCCATAGTAAATAGATGAAACCCACTAGCATGAGTAGGAGTTGTTTGAGCCCTGATGTGCCTACTCATTCATGCTTGTTTGTCGTGCTGCTATTGCTTAGAGTTGTGTCAGTCCGATTCATCGGGATGAATCGGAGGTGTGTGAACATGTCCTCTTGTTGAGAGCTAAGAGTGTGAACATGATTTGGTAAAGGTATCGGTGAGAGGCCATGTAGGAGTACATGGTGGGTTGTCTCATTGAAGCCGCCCTCGTGAACTGAGTTCGTGTTTGTGATCCATGAAACTGCTACTACCATGCATTGGGCCTGAAATATGACCCCGCCGACTTCTTAATCACCCTTGTCCTTTGTCCAGAGTTGCAAGTAGTTTTTGGTGTTTGTAGTATGTTTGGAGGCCGTGCGCAGCGCTGACCCGAGGGGTGGGCTCGATGCGGTAGGCACGTGGCACGTGTACCGGCGCCTGCTTGGTGTCTCGGGAACCCTGCACACATCGCTCGGGGTCAGATGTGGAAACTTCGTCGGACTCCTCATGATGGAACCTGAATAGGCGATAAACCTGGACTAGAGACTTGAGTGTTTAGGTAGGTCGTGGTCTACACCCACGCCGGCTTTCGCTGAAGTCTGCCGAGCACATGTCGTGTGCGTGCTAAGTGGTGGAAACATGTATGAAGAAGTACACCCTGCAGGTTAACATCATCTATTTGAATAGCCGTGTCCGCGGTAAAGGACTTCTGGGTTGCCTATAACAGTTCATAGACAAGTGAAAGTGGATACTCTAAAATGCGCAAGATAAGCGTGAGTGCTATGGATGGCGTTCTCGTAGGGAGACGGAAGCGGATCCATAGTGGTGTATTGATATGGTGAATATGTGGACTCGTGCGCCACCTCAAAGGAGTTACTTGCGGTCATAGTTCAGATAGCCATCGAGTCAAAGCTGGCTTGCTGCGCATCAAACTCCACCACCCCTTTGTTGATAATGATGCATATGTAGTTAGTTCGATGTAAGTCTTGCTGAGTACATTTGTACTCACGCTTGCTTATTTTATGTTTTGCGAGAGACGCGGTCTCGCTAGTAGTTCCGCTGTGGACTTCGACGGTTAGCTTGTTACCTCAGCTATGATCTTGTGCCCTCGGCAGGATCTGGTAGATAGTCAGGCTTCTCAGCCTTTTTAATTTATAGTTGTCTCCACTCGCACATGTTAAGCTTCCACATGTGTTTGACTTGTATGTTTCAATGTTGGGTCATGAGACCCATGTTTGTAATATCTCGCCCCTCGAGCCTAATGAATAAATACTTGAGTCGTAGAGTTATGTTGTGATGCCATGTTGTATTTAGACATATCGAGCATATTGTGTGTATGTTTGAAATGCTTGGTATGTGTGGGATCCGACCATCTAGTTGTTTATCCTTGGCAGCCTCTCATATGGGGAAATGTAGTCTAGTGCTTCTGGCGATAGTAGTCCGCTACAGCCCGGTTCACTGAGTCCCGCTAGCCCAAAGACTACTGCTCTGGACACTTGACCGGCCGCATGTGTTTCACTTTGTTCCGTGGTTCTGTCCCTTGGGGAAATGTCACGCGGTGACATCCGTAGTCCAGCCTAGCCTGCTACAGCCCGGGTTACCGGAGTCCTGTTGGCCCGGTGCAACAGCCCGGATTCACACGTTGATGACCGACATGCTCGATGTGATTCATGTATGCCTGTCCCCATGGGTTAGTGCTGCTTTGAGTTCACGACTAGCCATGTCGGCCCGGGTTCTCTGTCATATGGATGCTAGCGACACAATCATATACGTGAGCCAAAAGGCGCAAACGGTCCCGGGCCATGGTAAGGCGATACCTGTGGGAATACCGTGCGTGAGGCCGCAAGGTGATATGAGGTGTTACCGTCTAGATCGATGTGACCTGGAATCGGGGTCCTGACATTTGTATCACCATCTCTTCACTGAACTAGTGCACCTATACAATTTACCATAGTATTGGGTGTGTTGGGGACACAAGAGACTCTTTGTTATTTGGTTGCAGGGTTGCTTGAGAGAGACCATCTTCATCCTACGCCTCCCATGGATTGATAAACCTTAGGTCATCCACTTGAGGGAAATTTGCTACTGTCCTACAAACCTCTGCACTTGGAGGCCCAACAACGTCTACAAGAAGAAGGTTGCATAGTAGACATCAAAATTCAACGGAAGAGTAGCACGGGCCATTTATCTACAACATAGACATGCAAAATACTATTAGGTACTAAGTTCATGATAAATTAAAGTTCAATTAATCATATTATTTAAGAACTCCTACTTAGATAGACACCCCTCTAATCATCTAAGTGATCACGTGATCCAAATCAACTAAACCATGTCCGATCATCGCGTGAGATGGAGTAGTTTTCAATGGTGAACATCACTATGTTGATCATATCTACTATATGATTCACGCTCGACCTTTCGGTCTCAGTGTTCCGAGGCCATATCTGCATATGCTAGGCTCGTCAAGTTTAACCCGAGTATTTTGCGTGTGCAAAACTGGCTTGCACCCCTTGTATGTGAACTTAGAGCTTATCACACCCGATCATCACGTGGTGTCTCGGCACGACGAACTGTAGCAACGGTGCATACTCAGGGAGAACACTTTGATACGTCCATTTTGCATCATGCTTTTATATCGATATTTATCGCATTATGGGCTGTTATTTCACGTTATGTCACTATACTTATGGCTATTCTCTTATTTTACAAGGTTTACATGAAGAGGGAGAATGCCGCAATGGAATTCGGGTCGGAAAAGGAGAAAATATTGGAGACCTATTCTGTGCAACTCCAAAAGTCCTGAAACTCCACGGAATGTCTTAAAATAAATAAAGAAAAATCGTCGCCAAAGATGAAGGCTAGGGGGCCCACACCCTGCTCACGAGGGTGGGGGGCGCGCCCTACCCCCCTGGGCGCGCCCCTACCTTGTGAGCCCCCTGGTGGCTCTCCGATGCCCATCTTCTCCTATATGAGCTCTTTCGATGAGAAAAAAATCATAGACAACCTTTCGGGACAAGACTCCGCCGCCACGAGGCGGAACCTTGGCGGAACCAATCTAGGGCTCCGGCAGAGCTGTTTTGCCGGGGACACTTCCCTGCGGGAGGGGGAAATCATCACCAACGCTCCTCTCGTCGGGAGAGGGCAATCTCCATCAACATCTTCACCAGCACCATCTCATCTCCAAACCCTAGTTCATCTCTTGTATCCAATTCTTGTCTCCAAGTCCGGGATTGGTGCTAGTAGGTTGCTAGTAGTGTTGATTACTCCTTGTAGTTGATGCTAGTTGGTTTACTTGGTGGAAGAACATATGTTCAGATCCTTTATGCATATTATTACCCCTCTGATTATCAACATGAATATGTTTTGTGATTAGTTACGTTTGTTCCTGAGGACACAGGAGAAGTCTTGCTATTAGTAGTTGATAACCCACAAGTATAGGGGATCGCAATAGTTTTCGAGGGTAGAGTATTCAACCCAAATTTGTTGATTCGACACAAGGGGAGCCAAAGAATATTCTCAAGTATTAGCAGCTGAGTTGTCAATTCAACCACACCTGGAAACTTAGTATCTGCAGCAAAGTGTTTAGTAGCAAAGTAATATGATAGTGGTGGTAACAGAATAAAAGTAAAGACAAGAAAGGTAATGTTTTGGTATTTTTGTAGTGATTGTAACAAGAGTAAAGTAAAAGTAAATAAGCGTAAACCAGTATATGGAAAACTCGTAGGCACCGGATCGTGATGGATAATTATGCCGATGTGGTTCGTCATGTAACAGATTACAACATAGGGTGACACGTAACTAGCTCCAGTTCATCAATGTAATGTAGGCATGTATTCCGTAAATAGTCATACGTGCTTATGGAAAAGAACTTGCATGACATCTTTTGTCCTACCCTCCCGTGGCAGTGGGGTCCTATTGGAAACTAAGGGATATTAAGGCCTCCTTTTAATAGAGAACCGGAACAAAGCATTAGCACATAGTGAATACATGAACTCCTCAAACTATGGTCATCACCGGGAGTGGTCCCGATTATTGTCACTTCAGAGTTGCCGGATCATAACACATAGTAGGTGACTATAGACTTGCAAGATAGGATCAAGAACACACATATATTCATGAAAACATAATAGGTTCAGATCTGAAATCATGGCACTCGGGCCCTAGTGACAAGCATTAAGCATAGCAAAGTCATAGCAACATCAATCTCGAAACATAATGGATACTAGGATCAAACCCTAACAAAACTAACTCGATTACATGATAAATCTCATCCAACCCATCACCGTCCAGCAAGCTCATGATGCAATTACTCACGCACGGCGGTGAGCATCATGAAATTGGTGATGGAGGATGGTTGATGATGATGACGGCGATGAATCCCTCTCTCGAGCCCCGAACGGACTCCAGATCAGCCTCCCGAGAGATTAGGGCTTGGCGGCTCCGTGATCGTAAAACGTGATGAAACTTTCTCTGATTTTTTTCTCCCAAAGCGAATATATAGAGTTGGAGTTGGCGTCGGAGGGTCTCCGGGGGCCCACGAGGTAGGGGCGCACTTCACCCTCATGGACAGGTGTGGGCCCCTGGTCTTCATCTTTAGCGAGGATTTTTATTATTTATTCTAAGATATTCCGTGGAGTTTCGTGTCATTCCGAAAACTTTTGTTTTCTGCATATAAACAACATCATGGCAATTCTCTGAAAACAACATCATCCGGGTTAGTTCCATTCAAATCATACAAGTTAGAGTCCAAAACAAGGGCAAAAGTGTTTGGAAAAGTAGATACGACGGAGACGTATCAGTAGTCATGTGAATTTGGTATTCGTTCGATATTTTGATGATATGTATGTTGTCTAATCTCTAGTGGTGTTATGTGAACGTCGACTACATAACACTTCACCATTATTTGGGCCTAGAGGAAGGCATTGGGAAGTAATAAGTAGATGATGGGTTGCTAGAGTGATGTGCTTAAACCCTAGTTTATGTGTTGCTTCGTAAGGGGCTGATTTGGATCCATATGTTTCATGCTATGGTTAGCTTTACCTTAATACTTTTGTTGTAGTTGCGGATGCTTGCAATAGAGGTTAATCATAAGTGGGATGCTTGTTCAAGTAAGAACAGCACCCAAGCACCGGTCCACCCACATATCAAATTATCAAAGTACCGAACGCGAATCATATGAACGTGATGAAAACTAGCTTGATGATATTCCCATGTGTCCTCGGGAGCGCTTTTCCTATTATAAGAGTTTGTTCCGGCTTTTCCTTTGCTACAAAAAGGATTGGGCCACCTTGCTGCACCTTATTTACTTTTGTTACTTGTTGCTCGTTACAATTTACCTTATCACAAAATTATCTGTTACCACTTATTTCAGTACTTGCAGAGAGTACCTTGCTGAAAACCACTTATCATTTCCTTCTTCTCCTCGTTGGGTTCGATACTCTTACTTATCGAAAGGACTACGATAGATCCCCTATACTTGTGGGTCATCAAGACTCTTTTAAAGGCGCCGCTGCCGGGAGTGTAGCGCCTTTGGTAGGTGGAATTTGGTAAGGAAAAATTTATTTAGTGTGCTGAAATTTTCTGTCACTTGTTACTATGGAAAGTAATTGTCTGAGGGGCTTGTTCGGGGTATCTTCACCCCGTCCAGTAGATAAAAGAGTTGCTCCCCAACCTACTCAACCTACTGAACCTATTGAAAATTAAACTCCTTTTGAATTTCCTTCGGGTATGATGGAAAAACTGCTAGCTAATCCTTTTACAGGAGATGAAACAAAGCACCCTGATGAGCACTTAATATGTGTGGATGAAATTTGTGGATTATTTAAGCTTGCAGGTGTACCCGATGATGTTGTTAAGAAGAAGGCTTTTCCTTTATCTTTGAAGGAAGACGCATTGACATGGTATAGGCTATGTGATACGAGATCATGGAACTATAAAAGATTGAAATTGGAATTTCATCAGAAGTATTACCCTATGCATCTTGTTCATCATGATCGCAATTATATATATAATTTTTGGCCTCGCGAAGGAGAAAGCATCGCTCAAGCTTGGGGGAGGCTTAAATCAATGTTATATTCATGCCCCAATCATGAGCTCGCAAAAGAAGTGATTATGCAAAGTTTTTATGCTCGGCTTTCTGATAACAATCGCACCATGCTCAATACTTCTTGTGCTGGATCTTTTATGATGAAGCCTATTGAATTTAGATGGAATTTATTGGATAGAATTAAACGCAACTTTGAAGATTGGGACCTCGACGAAGGTAAGGAGTCAGGTATGACACCTAAGTTTGATTGTGTTAAATCTTTTATGGATACCGATATTTTTCGTAAGTTTAGCACTAAATATGGACTTGACTCTGAGATAGTAGCTTCTTTCTGTGAATCTTTTGCTACTTATGTTGATCTCCCTAAGGAGAAGTGGTTTAAATATCATCCTCCCATAGAAGTAAAAGTAGCGGCACCTATTAAAGTTGAAGAAAAGACTATCACCTATAATGATCCTATTGTTCCCACCTCTTATGTTGAGAAACCACCTTTCCCTGTTAGAGTAAAGGATCATGCTAAAGCTTCAACTATTGTTCGTAAAAGCAATATTAGAACTTATACACCTCCTGAGAAAGTCAAAGTAGAAACTAATATTGCTATTGTTAAAGATCTCTTGTCTGATAATATTGATGGGCATGTTATTCAATTCTGTCGTGAAACTGCTAGAATTGCTAAACCTTGTGCTAAAGATAAACATAGACCTGTGGTAGGCGTGCCTATTATTTCTGTTAAAATAGGAGATCATTGTTATCATGGCTTATGTGATATGGGTGCTAGTGCTAGTGTTATACCTATTACCTTGTATGAAGAAATTAAGCATGAAATTGCACCTGCTGAGTTAGAAGATATTGATGTTACAATTAAACTTGCCAATAGAGATACTATATCTGCAATGGAATTGTTAGAGATGTTGAAGTCTTGTGTGGGAAAACCAAATATCCCGCTGATTTTCTTGTTCTTGGTTCTCCACAAGATAGCTTTTGTCCCATTATATTTGGTAGACCCTTCTTGAATACTGTTAATGCTAAGATAGACTGCGAAAAGAATGTTGTTACTATTGGCTTGGATGATATGGTTCATGAGTTTAATTTCTCTAAATTTAGTAAACAACATCGTGGGGAAGAATTGCCTAGTAAGGATGAAATTATTGGTCTTGCTTCTATTGCTGTACCTCCTAGTGATCCTTTAGAACACTATTTGCTAGACCATGAAAATGAGATGTTCATGAATGAAAGAAGGGAAATAGATGAAGTATTCTTTAAACAGGAACCTATTCTGCAACATAATTTGCATGTTGAAATCATAGGGGATCCTCCTCCACCCAAGGGTGATCCCGTGTTTGAGCTTAAACCGTTGCCTGATAATCTTAAATATGCTTATCTTGATGAAAAGAAAATATATCCTGTTTGTTGGGGAACGTTGCAGAAAATTAAAAATTTTCCTACGGTTTCACCAAGATCCATCTATGAGTTCATCTAGCAACGAGTCATGGGAGAGTGATTGCATCTACATACCACGTGTAGATCGCGTGCGGAAGCGTTCAATGGAACGGGGATGATGGAGTCGTACTCGCCGTGATTCAGATCACCGATGACCTAGTGCTGAACGGACAGCACCTCCGCGTTCAACACACGTACGGAGAGGATGATGTCTCCTCCTTCTTGATCCAGCAAGGGGGAAGGAGAGGTTGATGATGATCCAGCAGCACGACGGCGTGGTGGTGGATGCAGCAGAACTCCGGCAGGCTTCGCTAAGCAACTACGGGAGGAGGAGGAGGTGTTGCAGGAGGAGGGAGGCGCCGGGCTTATGGGTGCGGCCACCCTCCCTCCCTCCCTTTATATAGGTGCAAGAGAGGGGAGGGCAGCCTTGCCCTTCCTCCAAGGAAGGGTGCGGCCAAGAGGGGGAGGAGTCCATCCTCCCAAGGCACCCTGAGGTGCCTTCCCCTTTAGGACTCTCCCTTTTCTTATATCTTGGCGCATGGGCCTCTTGGGGCTGGTGCCCTTGGCCCATATAGGCCAAGGCGCACCCCCACAGCCCATGTGGCCCCTCGGGGCAGGTGGACCCCGGACCCCTTCGGCACTCCCTAAGCACAATACCGATAACGCTAAATTTTTCCGGCGACCAAAATAAGACTTCCTATATATAAATCTTTACCTCCGGACCATTCCGAACTCCTCGTGACGTCCGGGATCTCATCCGGACTCCTAACAACATTCGGTTTGCTGCATACTCATATTCATACAACCCTAGCGCCACCGAACCTTAAGTGTGTAGACCCTACGGGTTCGGGAGACATGCAGACATGACCGAGACGGCTCTCGGGCAATAACCAACAGCGGGATCTGGATACCCATGTTGGCTCCACATGCTCCTCGATGATATCATCGGATGAACCACGATGTCGAGGATTCAATCAACCCCGTATACTATTCCCTTTGTCAATCGGTATTTTACTTGCCCGAGATTCGATCGTCGGTATCCCAATACCTCGTTCAATCTCGTTGCCGGCAAGTCACTTTACTCGCATCAGTAATGCATGATCCGTGACCAAACACTTGGTCACTTTGAGCTCATTATGATGATGCACTACCGAGTGGGCCCAGTGATACCTCTCCGTCATACGGAGTGACAAATCCCATCTCGATCCGTGTCAACCCAATGACACTTTTGGAGATACCTGTAATGCACCTTTATATTCACCCGATTCGTTGTGGCGCTTGGTACACCCAAAGCACTCCTACGGTATCCGGGAGTTACACGATCTCATGGTCTAAGGAAGAGATACTTGACATTGGAAAAGCTCTAGCAAAACGAACTACACGATCTTGTGCTATGCTTAGGATTGGGTCTTGTCCATCACATCATTCTCCTAATGATGTGATCCCGTTATCAATGACATCCAATGTCCATAGTCAGGAAACCATGACTATCTGTTGATCAACGAGCTAGTCAACTAGAGGCTCACTAGGGACATATTGTGGTCTATGTATTCACACGTGTATTACGATTTCCGGATAATACAATTATAGCATGAATAAAAGACAATTATCATGAACAAGGAAATATAATAATAATACTTTTATTATTGCCTCTAGGGCATATTTCCAACAGTCTCCCACTTGCACTAGAGTCAATAATCTAGTTACATTGTGATGAATCAAACACCCATAGAGTTCTGGTGTTGATCATGTTTTGCTCGCGGAAGAGGTTTAGTCAATGGATCTGCGACATTCAGATCCGTATGCACTTCGCAAATTTCTATGTCCCCATCTTGAACATTTTCACGAATGGAGTTGAAGCGACGCTTGATGTGCCTGGTCTTCTTGTGAAACCTGGCTCCTTGGCAAGTGCAATAGCTCCAGTGTTGTCACCAGAAGAGTTTGATCGGCTCCGACGCATTGGGTATGACTCCTAGGTCGGTGATGAACTCCTTCACCCAAATTGCTTCATGTGCTGCCTCCAAGGCTGCCATGTACTCCGCTTCACATGTAGATCCCGCCACGACGCTCGCTTGCAGCTGCACCAGCCATCGCTCCACCATTTAACATATACACATATCCGGTTTGTGACTTTGAGTCATCCAGATCTGTGTCGAAGCTAGCATCGACGTAACCCTTTACGACGAGCTCTTCGTCACCTCCATAAGCGAAACATGTCCTTTGTCCTTTTCGGTACTTCAGACATTCTTGACCGCTGTCCGGTGTTCCTTCCGGGATTACTTTGGTACCTTCCTACCAAACTTACGGCAAGGTTTACATCAGGTCCAGTACACAGCATGGCATACATAATAGATCCTATGGCTGAGGCATAGGGATGACACTCATCTCTTCTTTATCTTTTGCCGTGGTCGGGCATTGAGCCGAGCTCAATTTCACACCTTGCAAAACAGGCAAGAACCCTTTCTTGGACTGATCCATTTTGAACTTCTTCAAAATCTTATCAAGGTATGTGCTTTGTGAAAGACCTATGAGGCGTCTCGATCTATCCCTATAGATTTTGATGCCTAATATGTAAGCAGCTTCTCCAAGGTCCTTCATTGAAAAACTCTTATTCAAGTAGGCCTTAATGCTGTCCAAAAGTTCTATATCATTTCCCATCAAAAGTATGGCATCTACATATAATATGAGAAATACTATAGAGCTCCCACTCACTTTCTTGTAAACGCAGCTTCTCCATAAGTCTCATAAACCCAAACGCTTTGATCATCTCACCAAAGCGAATGTTCCAACTCGAGATGCTTGCACCAGCCCATAAATGGATCGCTGGAGCTTGCATACCTTGTTAGCATTCTTAGGATCGACAAAACCTTCCGGCTGCATCATATACAGCTCTTCCTTAAGATAACCGTTAAGGAATGCCGTTTTGACGTCCATCTGCCATATCTCATAATCATAGTATGCGGCAATTGCTAACATGATTCGGACGGACTTAAGCTTCGCTACGGGAGAGAAAGTCTCATCGTAGTCAATCCCTTGAACTTGTCGATAACCCTTAGCGACAAGTCGAGCTTTATAGATGGTAACATTACCATCCGCGTCCGTCTTCTTCTTAAAGATCCATTTGTTTTCTATCGCTCGCGATCATCCGGCAAGTCTGTCAAAGTCCATACTTTGTTTTCATACATGGATCCTATCTCGGATTGCATGGCTTCAAGCCATTTGTTGGAATCTGGGCCCGCCATCGCTTCTTCATAGTTCAAGGTTCACCATTGTCTAACAACATGATTTCCGGGACGGGTTGCCATACCACTGCAGTGCGGAACGTGTCCTAGTTGACCTCTGAAGTTCAGTAGCAACTTGATCCAAAGTACCTTGATCATCATCATTAATTTCCTCTCCGGTCGGTGTAGGCACCACAGAACATTTTCTGAGCTGCACTACTTTCCGGTTCAAGAGGTAGTACTTCATCGAGTTCTACTTTCCTCCCACTTACTCCTTTCGAGAGAAACTCTTTTCCGAAAGGATCCGTTCTTGGCAACAAAGACCTTGCCTTCGGATCTAAGGTAGAAGGTATACCCAATGGTTTCCTTGGGGTATCCTATGAAGACACATTTTTCCGACTTGGGTTCGAGCTTTTCAGGTTGAAGTTTCTTGACATAAGCATCGCATCCCCAAACTTTTAGAAACGACAGCTTAGGTTTCTTCCCAAACCATAATTCATACGCTGTCGTCTCAACGGATTTAGACGGTGCCCTATTTAAAGAGAATGTAGCTGTCTCTAGAGCGTATCCCCAAAATGATAGCGGTAAATCAGTGAGAGACATCATAGATCGCACCATATCCAATAGAGTGCGATTCGACGTTCGGACACACCGTTACGCTGAGGTGTTCCAGTAGCGTGAGTTGTGAAACGATTCCACATTTCCTTAAGTGTGTACCAAATTCGTGACTTAAATATTTTCCTCCACGATCCGATCACAAGAATTTTATCTTTCGGTCACGTTGATTCTCTACTTCATTCTGAAATTCCTTGAACTTTTCAAAGGTCTCGGACTTGTGTTTCATCAAGTAGACATACCCATATCTACTCAAGTCATCGGTGAGAGTGAGAACATAACGATATCCTCCGCGAGCCTCAACACTCATTGGACCACACACATCGGTATGTATGATTTCCAATAAGTTGGTTGCTCGCTCCATTGTTCCGGAGAACGTAGTCTTGGTCATCTTGCCCATGAGGCATGGTTCGCATGTGTCAAATGATTCATAATCGAGAGACTCTAAAAGTCCATCAGCATGGAGCTTCTTCATGCGCTTGACACCAATGTGACCAAGGCGGTGCCACAAGTATGTGGGATTATCGTTATCAACTTTACATCTTTTGGTATTCACACTATGAACATGTGTAACATTACGTTCAAGATTCATTAAGAATAAACCATTGACCATCGGAGCATGACCATAAAACATTTCTCTCATATAAATAGAACAACCATTATTCTCGGATTTAAATGAGTAGCCATCTCGTATTAAACGAGATCCTGATACAATGTTCATGCTCAAACTTGGTACTAAATAACAATTATTGAGGTTTAAAACTAATCCCGTAGGTAAATGTAGAGGTAGCGTGCGACGGCGATCACATCGACCTTGGAACCATTCCCGACGCCAAGATCGTCACCTCGTCCTTCGCCAGCCTCCGTTTATTCCGCAGCTCTGCCGTGAGTTACATATATGAGCAACGGCACCGGTATCAAATACCGGGGAGTTACTACGAGTCTTGGTAAGGTACACATCAATTACATGTATATCAAATATACCTTTAGTGTTGCCGGCCTTCTTGTCTGCTAAGTATTTGGGGCAGTTCCGCTTCGATGACCCTTCCCTTTGCAATAAAAGCACTCGGTCTCGTGCTTGGGTCCATTCTTTGACTTCTTCCCGCAATCGGCTTACAGGCGCGTCAACATCCTTGCCGTCCTTCTTGAAGTTCTTCTTTCCTTGCCCTTCTTGAACTTAGTGGTTTTATTGACCATCAACACTTGATGCTCCTTCTTGATTTCTACCTCTGCTGACTTCAGCATTGAAAATACTTCAGAATAGTTTTCACCATCCCGCATATTGTAGTTCATCACAAAGCTCTTGTAGCTTGGTGGGAGCGATCAAGGATTCTGTCAATGACCGCCTTGTCCGGAGGTTAATGTCCAGTGGGACAGGCGGTTGTGCAACCTGACATTTTGAGTATGTGCTCACCGACGAACTATTTTCCTCCATCTTACAACTATAGAACTTGTCGGGACTTCATATCTCTCGACCCGGCATGAGCTTGGAAAACTAGTTTCAGCTCCTCGAACATCTCATATGCTCGTGTCGCTCAAAACGCCTTTGGAGCCCGGTTCTAAGATGTAAAGCATGCCGCACCGAACGAGGGAGTAATCATCAAGACGAGACTGCCAAGCGTTCATAACGTCTTGGTTCTGCGATGGGTGCTTCACCTAGCGGTGCTTCTAGGACATATTGTTTCTGGCAGCTATGAGGATAATCCTCAGGTTCCGGACCCAGTCCGAATAGTTGCTGCCATCATCTTTCAACTTGGTTTTCTCTAGGAATGTGTTGAAGTTCATGGTGACATGAGTGTTGGCCATTTGATCTACAAGACATTTTGCAAAGATTTTAGACTATTGTTCATGATAATAAAGTTCATCTAATCAAATTATTTAATGAACTCCCACTCAGATTTGACATCCCTCTAGTCATCAAGTGATACATGATCCGAGTCGACTAGGCTGTGTCCGATCATCACGTGAGATGGACTAGTCATCGTCGGTGAACATCTCCATGTTGATCGTATCTTCCATCGACTCATGTTCGACCTTTCGGTCTCTTGTGTTCGAGGCCATGTCTGTACATGCTAGGCTTGTCAAGTTAACCTAAGTGTATTGCATGTGTAAAACTGTCTTACACCCGTTGTATGTGAACGTAAGGATCTATCACACCGATCATCACGTGGTGCTTGAACGATTTAACTTTAGCAACGGTGCACGCTTAGGGAGAACACTTTCTTGAAATTGTTATGAGGGATCATCTTATTTACTACCATCGTTCTAAGTAAACAAGATGCATAAACATAATAAACATCACATGCAATTATATATAGTGGTGACATGATATGGCCAATATCATATAGCTCCTTTGATCTCCATCTTCGGGGCTCCATGATCATCCTGTCACCGGCATGACACCATGATCTCCATCATCATGATCTCCATCATCGTGTCTTCATGAAGTTGTCACGCCAACGACTACTTCTACTTTTATGGATAACGCGTTTAGCAATAAAGTAAAGTAATTTACATGGCGTTCTTCAATGACACGCAGGTCATACAAAATTAAAGACAACTCCTATGGCTCCTGCCGGTTGTCATACTCATCAACATGCAAGTCGTGATTCCTATTACAAGAACATGATCTCATACATCACATATATCATTCATCATTCATCACAACTTTGGCCATATCATATCACAAAACACTTGCTGCAAAAACAAGTTAGACGTCCTCTAATTGTTGTTGCAAGTTTTACGTGGCTGCAATAGGGTTCTAGCAAGAACGTTTTCTTACCTACGTGAAAGCCACAACGTGATTTGTCAACTTCTATTTACCCTTCATAAGGACCCTTTTCATCGAATCCGCTCCAACTAAAGTGGGAGAGACAGACACCCGTTAGCCACCTTATGCAACTAGTGCATGTCGACCGGTGGAACCAGGTCTCACGTAAGCGTCACGTGTAAGGTCGGTCCGGGCCGCTTCATCCCACAATGCCGCTGAAGCAAGATAAGACTAGTAGCGGCAAGAAAGTTGACAACATCTACGCCCACAACAAATTGTGTTCTACTCGTGCAATAGAGAACTACGCATAGACCTAGCTCATGATGCCACTGTTGGGGAACGTTGCAGAAAATTAAAATTTTTCCTACGGTTTCACCAAGATCCATCTATGAGTTCATCTAGCAACGAGTCATGGGAGAGTGATTGCATCTACATACCACTTTGTAGATCGCGTGCGGAAGCGTTCAATGGAACGGGGATGATGGAGTCGTACTCGCCGTGATTCAGATCACCGATGACCTAGTACAATACCGATAACTCGCGAAACTTTTCCAGCGACCAAAATAAGACTTCCTATATATAAATCTTTACCTCCGGACCATTCCGGAACTCCTCGTGACGTCCTGGATCTCATCCCGGACTCCTAACAACATTCGGTTTGCTGCATACTCATATTCATACAACCCTAGCGTCACCGAACCTTAAGTGTGTAGACCCTACGGGTTCGGGAGACATGCAGACATGACCGAGACGGCTCTCGGGCAATAACCAACAGCGGGATCTGGATACCCATGTTGGCTCCCACATGCTCCTCGATGATATCATCGGATGAACCACGATGTCGAGGATTCAATCAACCCCATATACTATTCCCTTTGTCAATCGGTATTTTACTTGCCCGAGATTCGATCGTCGGTATCCCAATACCTCGCTCAATCTCGCTGCGGCAAGTCACTTTACTCGCATCGTAATGCATGATCCCGTGACCAAACACTTGGTCACTTTGAGCTCATTATTATGATGCACTACCGAGTGGGCCCAGTGATACCTCTCCGTCATACGGTGACAAATCCAGCCTCGATCCGTGTCAACCCATGACACTTTTGGAGATACCTGTAATGCACCTTTATAGTCACCCGATTCGTTGTGGCGTTTGGTACACCCAAAGCACTCCTACGGTATCCGGGAGTTACACAATCTCATGGTCTAAGGAAGAGATACTTGACATTGGAAAAGCTCTAGCAAAACGAACTACACGATCTTGTGCTATGCTTACGATTGGGTCTTGTCCATCACATCATTCTCCTAATGATGTGATCCCGTTATCAATGACACCCAATGTCCATAGTCAGGAAACCATGACTATCTGTTGATCAACGAGCTAGTCAACTAGAGGCTCACTAGGGACATATTGTGGTCTATGTATTCGCACGTGTATTACGATTTCCGGATAATACAATTATAGCATGAATAAAAGACAATTATCATGAACAAGGAAATATAATAATAATACTTTTATTATTGCCTCTAGGGCATATTTCCAACAGTGTTATTATTAGTGCTAACCTTTTAGAGCATGAAGAAGAAAGATTATTGAAAACTCTGAAGAAGCACCGTGCCGCTATTGGATATACTCTTGATGATCTTAAGGGCATTAGTCCCACTCTATGTCAGCATAAAATAAATTTGGAAGCGGATGCCAAACCAGCTCGTGATCCTCAACGACGTTTGAATCCCAAAATGAAAGAAGTGGTAAGAAAAGAAATACTCAAGCTTCTGGAAGCAGGTATAATTTATCCCGTTGCTGATAGTCAGTAGGTAAGTCCTGTCCACTGTGTCCCTAAGAAGGGAGGTATTACTGTTGTCCCTAATGATAAAGATGAATTGATCCCGCAAAGAATTATCACAGGTTATAGGATGGTAATTGATTTCCGCAAATTGAATAAAGCTACTAAGAAAGATCATTACCCCTTACCTTTTATTGATCAATGCTAGAGAGTTTATGCAAACATACACATTATTGCTTTCTAGATGGTTATTCTGGTTTCTCTCAAATACCTGTGTCGGCTAAAGATCAATCAAAGACTACTTTTACATGCCCTTTTGGTACTTTTGCTTATAGGCGTATGCCTTTTGGTTTATGCAATGCACCTGCTACCTTTCAAAGATGCATGATGGCTATATTCTTTGATTTTTGTGAAAAGATTTGTGAGGTTTTCATGGACGACTTTTCCGTCTATGGTTCCTCTTTTGACGATTGCTTGAGCAATCTTGATCGAGTTTTGCAGAGATGTGAAGAAACTAATCTTGTCTTGAATTGGGAAAAGTGCCACTTTATGGTTAATGAAGGTATTGTCTTAGGGCACAAAGTTTCTGAAAGAGGTATTGAAGTTGATAAAGCCAAGGTTGATGCTATTGAAAAGATGCCATGTCCCAAGGACATCAAAGGTATAAGAAGTTTCCTTGGTCACGCCAGATTTTATAGGAGGTTCATTAAGGACTTCTCAAAATCTCTCGCCTCGACTAATTTATTACAAAAGATGTACCATTTGTCTTTGATGATGATTGTGTAGAAGCATTTGAAATACTTAAGAAAGCATTAGTCTCTGCACTTTGTTGTTCAGCCACCGATTGAATTTACCCTTTGAAATTATGTGTGATGCTAGTGATTATCTGTAGGTGATGTTCTAGGGCAAAGAGTTGATAGGAAATTAAATGTTATCCATTATGCTAGTAAGACTCTAGACAATGCTCAAAGAAATTATGCTACTACCCTAGAAGGAACTTTTAGCAGTTGTATTTGCTTGTGATAAATTCAGACCCTATATTGTTGATTCTAAAGTAACTATTCACACTGATCATGTTGTTATTAAATATCTTATGGAAAAGAAAGGTGCTAAACCTAGACTTATTAGATGGGTTCTCTTGCTGCAAGAATTTGATTTGCATATTGTTGATAGAAAAGGAGCTGAGAACCCCGTTGCAGACAACTTATCTAGGTTAGAGAATGTTCTTGATGATCCACTACCTATTGATGATAGCTTTCCTGATGAACAATTAAATGTCATAAGCACTTCACATAGCACTCCATGGTATGCTGATTATGCTAATTATATTATTGCTAAATTTATACCACCTAGCTTCACATACCAACAAAAGAAAAAGTTCTTTTATGATTTGAGACATTACTTTTGGGATGATCCACATCTTTATAAAAGAGTAGATGGTGTTATTAGACGTTGTGTACCTGAGCATGAACAGGAACAGATCCTACGCAAGTGTCATTCCGAAGCTTATGGAGGGCACCACGCTGGAGACAGAACTGCACACAAGGTATTGCAATCTGGTTTTTATTGGCCTACTCTCTTCAAGGATGCCCGTAAGTTTGTTTTGTCTTGTGATGAATGTCAAAGAATTGGTAACATTAGTAGACGTCAAGAAATGCCTATGAATTATTCACTTGTTATTGAACCATTTAATGATTGGGGCTTTGATTATATGGGACCTTTTCCTGCCTCTAATGGATATACACATATTTTAGTTGTTGTTGATTACGTTACTAAGTGGGTAGAAGCTATTCCAACTAGTATTGCTGATCATAACACTTCTATTAAAATGCGTAAGGAAGTTATTTTTCCGAGGTTTGGAGTCCCTAGATATTTAATGACTGATGGTGGTTCACACTTTATTCATGGTGCTTTCCGTAAAATGCTTGCTAAATATGACGTTAATCATAGAATTGTATCTCCTTATCACCCGCAGTCTAGTGGTCAAGTAGAATTGAGTAATAGAGAGCTCAAATTAATTTTGCAAAAGACTGTTAATAGGTCTAGAAAGAATTGGTCCAAGAAACTTGATGATGCATTATTGGCCTATAGAACTGCATATAAGAATCCTATGGGTATGTCTCCGTATAAAATGGTTTATGGAAAAGCATGTCACTTACCTCTCGAACTAGAACATAAGGCATATTGGGCTATTAAAGAGCTCAACTATGATTTCAAACTTGCCGGTGAGAAGAGGTTATTTGATATTAGCTCACTTGATGAATGGAGAACACAGGCTTATGAAAATGCCAAGTTGTTTAAAGAAAAAGTTAAAAGATGGCATGACAAAAGGATACAAAAGCGTGAGTTTAATGTAGGTGATTATGTATTGCTATACAACTCTCGTTTAATACTTTTTCCAGGAAAACTTCTCTCTAAATGGGAAGGTCCCTACGTTGTCGAGGAGGTCTACCGTTCCGGTGCCATAAAAATCAACAACTTCGAAGGCACAAATCCGAAGGTAGTAAACGGTCAAAGAATCAAACATTATATCTCAGGTAATCCCATAAATGTTGAAACCAATATTATTGAAATCGTAACCCCGGAGGAATATATAAGGGACACTTTCCAAAACGTTCCAGACTCCGAAAAGCAATAGGTATGTGGTACGGTAAGTAAACCGACTCCAAAACAATTTTTAAGGCAATATCTCTCTATTTTGGAATTATAGAAAAATAGAAAAATAAGTGGAAGTCCGGGAAGGACACGAGGCCTTCACGAGGGTGGAGGGCGCACCCTACCCCCTGGGCGTGCCCCCTGCCTCGTGAGCACCTCGTGTGCCCTCCGGACTCCGTTTTCTTGCTCGATACGTATTTTGGTCGGTAAAAATTCATTATATATACTCCCGAAGGTTTTGACTCCCGTATCACGCAAATATCCTCTGTTTTTGTTTCAAACTGTCCTACTGCAGGTTAGATCAACATGTCGTCTCAAGATTCACAGGAGGATTGCCCAGTTTCTTACCGGCCTTTAGATAAAAACATATTCAAGGATACCTATCCATATATATGGTACCCTGATGAGGAAGATGAAGATGAACCAGTTCCCCCTCGCTTCAAGCAAGAAAGCAAAGAGGCATTATGCAAAAGGATAATAAAGCTTGAGATCGAGAATGATGAGTTGAGGATTGATAATTTCACCCTCAGATGCAAGTTGGCGAAAGAGAAGGGCAAGCCTGCATCATCGACAACTGAAAGTGCGTTATATCGACTAGAGGGGGGGTGAATAGGCGATTTTTATGAATTCTTCACTAAGGAATTTGCCGGTGAGGAAATTCCTTAGCGAAGAACTACTTGCAGCAGAATAAGTACTCAGAAGTAAGCATAACAGAATACATGCATGGTCATCATGATGAAATGAAGACAATCACAGAGTACAAAAAGCGTAAACACAGGATAACACAAGACGAAGACAAACAGGTGAAGAAATTGAGCGAGGAAATAGAAAGTCTTGATCAAAGTCTTCAAACACAGATATGAACAAACAATCAACACGAGTTATGAGGAAATGAAAGAGTTGAGGAAATAGAACCAGTAAGGTTGGTGAAGACAATGATATGGTAGACCAGTTCCAACTGCTGTCTCAGTTGTACATCTGGTTGGAGCGGGTGAGTATTTAAACTCGAGGACACACAGTCCGGACACCCGATCGCTGAGCACGCAGCTCGGGACACCAAGTCCTCACCGTATTCTCCTTGAAATAAGGTCACAGACCTCGTCCAATCACTCGTGGTAAGTCTTGAGCGACTTCCAAACCTTCACAGACTTGGTCACTCGGCGATCCACAATTCCTCTTGGATGCTCTAGACCATGGCGCCTAACCGTCTGCAAGAAGCACAGTCTTCAAAGGTAACAAGCGTTGGATCCACGCAGGATCAATCTCTTGATGATGCTCAATCACTTTGGGTTTGTAGGGTTTGGTTTTGGGTTTTCCTCACTCGATGATTTTCGCTCAAAGTCCTCGGAGGATGGGTTGCTCTCAATTGACAAGTGTCAAGTTCTCTCGGAGCAGCCAACCAGCTAGTGGTTGTAGGGGGCGGCTATTTATAGCCTAGGGAGCAGCCCGACATGATAAGACATAAATGCCCTTCAATGATATGACCGTTAGGTGGATAAGATATTTTGGAACAGGTGGCGCAAGACTGACAGAACGGTCGGAAATTTGACTCTCAAATTCCTCAGGGCTATCATGTTCCTCACTGTGTAGGAAATTCGCACTGGAGAAGTCCTAACTCCTCAGTCAGAGCAAATTCCTTAGCGATCAGAAGAACTTCGTCTCTGTCACTGAAGAAATTGACTAAACTGTATGAGATTTCCAAAGGCTTCACTCAAAGGGATTGGTAGGTGTAGGATTTTGTGTTGAGCATCACATGGAAATTTTTCCTTAGTATTTCCTCGACCCCCTTTAACATACGGTGTTTCCTATGACTCAAGAAAGAGAAAAACGAAACTACGAAAACAAAAGTCTTCACGCTTCATGTTCCTCAAATGAATACCAAGTCTTCAAGGTCACACCAATTTCTTCACTTTCAAAGTCTTCAGAATATCAAATTCTTTAGTCGAAGAACTTCATTTTTAGGGGTCGACTTTCTCTGTAAATATCAAACTCCTCATAGACTTATAGACCTGTGTACACTCATAAACACATTAGTCCCTTAACCTATAAGTCTTCAATACAGCAAAATCACTAAGGGGCACTAGATGCACTTACAATCTCCCCCTTTTTGGTGATTGATGACAATATAGGTTAAGTTTTCAACGGGGATAAACAGATGAAGTGTAAATACTAATATTGAGGAATTTGATTGCAAGATATAGAAGAACTCCCCCTGAAGATGTGCATAGTGAGGAATTTGCTTTTGAGGCAATGCACATTTGAAGAGTTGAATCATGGAGATCTCCCCCTATATCTTGTAATGCATACACGCATTTGACATATAATATGAAGAATCTGAAATGCATGATGAAATATGGTGACTGATGTAATTCAGCATGCGTGTATTAACATATAACAAAGAATAAGCATGCAGAGGAACACATGAAAAGTATCAGAGCACCATCGGGTTTAAGATTACAACTCGATCCAATAAAAGTTTCAGAAGAATGAGAGTTGTAACTTAGCAAAAAAACGCCCATATAGTAAACCCGCTTGAAGACTAACTCAAATTTCTCCCCCTTTGTCATCGAATGACCAAAAGGATCGGCGAGGACTAACGCCTCAAGAATATCAAGTTGATGGAGGAGCGCCAGCGTTGTCGGGGTCGGTTGTCGTAGTAGGGCCTGCCGAAGTGTCGTCCAAGTCTTCATTTTCATCAGTGTCGCGTGATGAAGAATAGGAGATGGCTACCAAGGAGGGAACCTTGACCTTCTTGAATTTCTTTGGCGGAGGTGCAGACTAGTCAAATTCTTCCTTGAGACCCATTGTCTTCAGTTCTTCTGCGCTGTAGACATGAGATAGAACAACCTAGGTACGGTTGAAGGTTTCATGGTGGTAGTATTGGTTTTTCTTCACTGGATTATGTGTTGAGGTCATGTTGTGAAGAATTGAACCAAACTGACGCTTGACCCATTTATGATTGCAATCAACCTTCTGATGAAGACTGAGGAGTAACTCACGATCAGTCATCACCCTGGGTGCTGTGGCTTGAGGATTTTGCTTGGCTGAGGTATTGGCGGCAGAGTCATGTGTGGCAGAGTCATCATTGGTGGAGTAGGATGCAGCCTTGTGAAATTGACCATCCAATGGACGAATGCCTTCATCTATCACAACAGTTGCCTTGCCTTTGTCATCAGCTAAGGAAAATGTCCGTTTGAGGACTTCAGTTGGAGGCAAGTAGCTGCAGTGGTTCAGAGTATCAGCCTTGTAATTGAGCGAAGACCTTGTCTTGATGAACCTCATAATCCATGGTGCATAAGGCTTCAGCTCAAAAGGTGACATAGCAATATTTGCCAGAGTCCTCATGAAGAAATCATGGAAGTTGACGGGAACGCCATGAATGATATTGAAAAGCATATTCTTCATGATGCCAACGACTTTTTCATCATTTGAGTCATGGCCTTTGATAGGAATCATTGTCTTCGTCAGAATGCGATAGATAGTCCGAGGCACATACAGTAATTCCTTGACGAGGAATTTGGTTCGAGGTGCCTGCTCTGGCTTCAAAGGCTTCATCAGCACTTGCATGTAATGATTTGAAAGCTCAGGTCCGTTGTAGATGCAACGAGCACCATCAAGGGGAGGACTGAGTGGGAGGGCACGAAGCAATTCATTCTTTGGTGCCTTGTAGTGAGTATTTTCTGTCATCCATCCAGTACCCATGAGTTCACATCTTCAGAATCTCCGGTGATGTGCAGCGTCGCATAGAATTGAAGAATGAGTTCTTCATTCCAATCACAGATGTCAGTGCAGAAATTCAGCAAACCGGCATCGTGAAGAACACTGAGGATTGGCTCGAAGCCTGGCAGAGACTCCATGTCCACGTGAGGAATATGTGCATGATCGAAGACTTTGTCTTTGTTGAATAGCACAGAGGAATAGAAGTTGGCTTGACTAGCAGTCCAGAAACGCCTCTTCCTTATGCGAGCAGAGTCATAAGGGTTGTAGTCAGTGAAGAACACATGCTCGCCGAAGAAATCTTCAGCCTTAAACTTTTGCTTCGTTGAGAATGGATTCTTTGGCTTAGGCAGTGGGGTGTCAGTGAGTTGCATCATGACCTCAGGAATCGCAATCTCAGGTTCTTCAGGCTGAGGATTTTCTAGTTCCTCTTCATGTGCATTCTGTGTGTTCAGAGGAGTAGCAGCAGCAGGTTCTTCAGCACTAGTGGCTGGAATTTCTTCATGCACGGACGAGGTGGGATGAGTTTCTGCAGAGCCCATTTGAACTGTTGGTGCAGGGGATTGAGGAATTTGTTGTATTGGAGTGAAGAGTGGAGAATTTGGATGCTGACTGTCCCAAAATTCATTGTTCATCACTGGCGTTGTGCTTCCAATATCCACATATTCGTCTTCAATTTCCTCAACACCAGCCTCTTCAGCTGTGAACTGAGGCATAGGCGAGGAAATGATTGGTGTTGAAGGGATTGCATCCACTTCAATTTCTTCATCAATCTGCTCTAACGAAGTAGCAAAATGATTTTCTTCATCAGATCCGCTTGGGATCTCATATTCTTCACCAAAAGGAACAAGGTCCTTTGATGGCATGGAGGAAATTGGAACAGCATCAATTGGATTTTCAAATGAGCTGGTCACTGGCTTCATCTTCTTCGGGGCCGAAGAATTTGACGCAGCTGATGCTTTCCTTTTCTTCACTGCAGCTCGCTCTGCAGCCTTGGTCTTCTTCACATCTGATGCAGATGGAAGAATTGGAGGTTGTGTTGGCGTGGGAGGAGCTGAGGAATCTGGTTGAATTTCCTCGGTATGGCCCGTGCAGATTGCCACGACTTCTTCATTTCTTGAGCGCACCACTAGTGGATGCCACGCAATTTCTTCAATGGCTAGAATGGAGTCGTCAGCCGGAACTAGCATTGTCTTCAAGAGGCTGAAAATCATCGAAGTCTTGGCATGTTCTTGATGAGGCTGAGCAGAGGCTCCAGCCTGAGGAACTTCTTGTTGCGTTGGAGCTGCAACATTTGTGAACTTCTTGGTCAGGTTTACAAATCTGACTTTGGCTCCTTGCCAATCAGCATAGTAGGCATCAAAGTCATCACTGAGGGCTTTGATTTCAGACTGGATTTTGAGAAGATCATCAGGTGTCATTCTGACAACATTTTTCCTCAGGAACTTCTCTTTCCTGAATTGAGCCTTCTTGATCTGCCTAGCCTTCTCAAATTTCCATTTCTCTTCAGAGATGAAATGGGTCAGCATGTGACTTTGACCAGAGTCAAATGAAAGTCGAGCATAGGGTGTCTGGATCCTTGTGCCAGAGATCAATGTACTCGAGGATCGCCCTTGGATCCAAAAGCAGTGGCACAGGTGTGCCTTTGGCTCTAGCGGCCCTTTCTTGCCTATCTCTGATGATTTCTGCAAGTTCATCATCATCAGCTTCATCATCAAATGGCACTTGGAAGGCAACCTGTTTCTTCTTTGGACTAGGCCGAGGACCTCGACCAGCTGTTGCCTTTTTCTTCAGCAGAGTGGGGCCTGATGAAGAATTTGGTGCAGCTGAGGAACTTGCTGAGACACCAGAGGCAATAGAGATGCCTGCAGTCCTTTGGCACGTGGCCAGATGCACAGGTGCTGAGGACTTTGTCGGAGCAGCAGAGGACTTTGGAGGAGGAGCTGAGGATTTGGGTGGAACAGGTGCAGCATGAGGAACTGGCCATGAGGGCATTGAAGATTCTGGCCGTGAGGGCATTGCTGAGGATTTTGGCCATGAGGGCACTGTTGGTGAAGCACTTGGCTTGTGCGCGAGCTTCTTTGCCATTGATTTTCTTGGCTTGACAGGGGCCTCAGTGGCAGCAACAGTAGCAGAGTCCTCATTGAATTTCCTCACTGCTTCTTTGGCTTGTCTTGCCAACTTGGCTTGGCGCTTGGCCCATTCTTCTCGAAAATCGTCACCACGCTTGATCTTTGGTGGGGTCGACTTCTTGGCCAAAAGCCAATGGAGCTCTTGGGCATGGAGGATTCAGTCGAATTTCTTCATGTACTTTGGAGTAACATACCTGTACTCCTCCATTCCTTGCCCATCTCCTTTCAATCCTCTGAATGCGCACCTTGCGCTGATTTTTGTTTTCCTTGCCAAACTTGGCTTCATCAGGTGTGCAATAGTCAGCATAGATGTCCTCAGGTATCTCAAAAGCAGTCATGACCTCAGACCTCTTTCCTCCTTTCTGTGGCTTCTTTCCTTCTGCCATATTCTTCAGCTAAGGAATTTGAGCAATCGAATTCTCTAAAGAAGTATGCAACTTTTCTTCGAGGAACACTGCAAATGAGTTAAGTTGATGAGAACCTAGTGATTCAGCAAAAGACATGAGTACCGTGAGCAGTATAGTTGCGAGGAATTTGGAGATGTCATATGCGTTCTTAGAAGGTTTTTCAAAAAGAACAAGGTTGAGGAATTCGACCAGTTGAGCCTTGAAGAATTTCACTAAGCGTTCTTTGTCTTAGGTTCCAGAGTTGTATAGATCGAAGATCCACACAATTCAGGAATCTTGAAGAAAAATGATGCTTAGAGAAACGAATCAAGAGCAGATGACTAGTGAGGTGTTTTGTGTGTGAAGATTTGAAGAGTAAACACCTTTGAAGATTTTCAGGAAGGCTTGAGAATCAAAGCGAGCAATAAAAGTAACTTTTAATTACCCGAACTGAAGAACACGACGAACTGAGAGGTGTAGATTAGAAGTTCGTCGATTCAGATCTTCCACGCCTAACTCGGCGGAGGAAGACAGCTACTGGCGGCGGCGGAGTGAAGATTTCATGGCGGTAGCGAATCTGACGACGGACGAGGTCGAGGCGGTGAAGCTCTTCCTCACCGGCGATGATGGAGTAAGCGGCGCTAGGGTTTGAAGCTCGGCGAGAGAGAGAGCGGTCGAGTAGAGTAAAGGAAGTGAGGAAGGGAGAGGGGTATATATAGCCACGGTGAAAACTGTTCGCGAAGATTTTGGAATGACGCGTGCCTGACCCTTCTCATTAAACTGACATGTGTCACCCACGTCTTGAAAAGTGGAGATCGTGTTAGATCGTGGGTGAGTAGATAAGTCTATCATGGGAAGCGGAGCGGTTTGAGCGGCAACGCCGAAAATTTGGTTAAGATAAGTTAAAAGTTCCGTTCGCAATTTCTTCAGCTGACAAGGACACAGTGAAGATCTTGAACGAGTTTCAAATAGAACGCACATGAAGAATTTGTGAATAGATTGGGTTGAGTATAGCATAGAGGGGGAAGGGTCCGATCACATTCACTTAGCAAAAAAAAACTTGAAGAAATTGCCATAAGTGAATGTTGTAGAGGACATAAACCCATATATATATATAGCCAATGAAGAAGAACGACGGAAACAGTGAAGATTTTGCAAAGTTGAAGAATTTCAAAAACTGAGGAAAAACTCAAATTGAAGATTTTCAACTTTGGTGGTGGCGTGACCCACCATATAAGAATGATGATTTCAGACACTGCGTACAATTGTCGTAGGGTTCTGAGAATCAAATTCTTCATTAATTTCTTCACACTTAGAGTGTTGTTCTTCATTGATTGAAGAAAAATGTTTCTTCATGTGTCGCACATCTAAGTCATCAATTTTGCATAAGTGTCAGGATGTGTGTCCTTTTTAAAGAACATTCGAAGATTCTAAGATATTTAGCTCACACCGCAACTTGCTAAATCTCTTCTCATCCAAGGGCTTTGTGAAGATTTCAGCTAGCTGTTCTTCAGTCTTCACATGATCAATAAAGATGTCGCCCTTCAACACATGATCGTGAAGAAAATGATGACGAATCTGAATGTGCTTTGTCTTCGAGTGCTGAACTGGGTTGTGAGCAATCTTGATGGCACTCTCATTGTCACAGTAGAGAGGCACATTCTTCACGTTGATGCCGTAGTCCTTGAGAGTTTGCTTCATCCACAGAAATTGAGCACAGCAAGAACCAGCAGCAATGTACTCAGCTTCCGTAGTAGACAGTGATACGCAGTTCTGTTTCTTCGAGGACCAACAGACCAAAGATCGTCTGAGGAAATGACAAGTACCATATGTTGTCTTGCGGTCCACACGATCACCAGCATAGTCAGAGTCAGAATATCCAATGAGATCAAAAGTTGAGACCTTGGGGTACCATAATCCTAGTGTTGGTGTGTGAGCTAGATATCGAAGAATATGCTTCACAGCCTTATGGTGTGATTCCTTCGGTGTAGCTTGAAATCGGGCACACATGCAAACACTAAGCATTATATCTGGCCTAGATGCACATAAGTACAATAAAGAACCAATCATGGAGCGGTATACCTTGTGATCGAAGTCAATACCATTTTCATCAGTGCATAGATGGCCATTTGTGGGCATAGGAATTTTGACGCCTTTGCAATCTTGCATGCCGAATTTATTTAGAACATCTTTGAGGTATTTCTCCTGAGATATGAATATGCCATTGTGTTGTTGACGAATTTGAAGACCTAAGAAGAATTTCAATTCTCCCATCATAGACATTTGATATTCTTCACTCATCATATAGGCAAATTCATCACTATAACGTTGGTCAGTACAACCAAAGATAATATCATCAACATATATTTGGCACACAAATAGTTCACCATCATATGATTTAGTAAAGAGAGTAGGGTCGAGTGAACCGGGTGTGAAGCCATTCTTCACGAAGAATTCCTTCAAAGTATCATACCACGCCCGAGGGGCCTGCTTGAGGCCATATAGGGCTTTGTTGAGTCTGAAGACTTTGTCGGGATTCTTTGGATCTTCAAAACCTGGGGGTTGAGCAACATATACTTCTTCCTCAAGCTTACCATTGAGGAATGCACTTTTCACATCCATTTGATATAAAGTGATATTATGATGGTTAGCATAAGCAAGCAGTATGCGAATAGCCTCAAGTCTAGCAACAAGTGCAAAAGTTTCATCGAAATCAATTCCTTCAACCTGTGTGTAGCCTTGAGCTACAAGTTATGCCTTATTCCTCACCACAAGGCCATTTTCATCTTGCTTGTTGCGGTAGATCCACTTTGTGCCAATGATATTATGCTTGCGAGGATCTGGACGTTTAACCAGTTCCCAGACATTGTTGAGCTCGAACTGATGTAATTCTTCTTGCATAGCCTGAATCCACTTAGGCTGCAGAAATGCTTCATCTACCTTAGTGGGCTCTGTGATAGAGACAAAAGCATAGTGCCCACAAAAGTTAGATAAATGTGAAGCTTTTGAGCGTGTGAGAGGACATGGTGCTTCAATGTCATCGATGATCTTGTCAACTTGTACTTCTTTTGCAACGCGAGGATGAGTTGGTTGTCGTCGAGGAATTTGATCAGCATTTTCTTGACACCATTTTCTTCACATTATCTTCGGTGCATCATTCGGCGTTCTTCATGTCCGAGAATGAATTCTTGAAAGAGATTCTTGATGGGGATGACATCCTCGGTTTCCTTGAAATTGATAGAATCCTCAGGTGCTGGTTCATCTATCACAGAAGGTACGTGCTCTCTTTGCAAGCCATTAGTTTCATCGAACCACACATCTACAGTTTCAACAATCTTGTGAAGAGCGATGTTGAAGACTCTGTAGGTGTGCGAGTCCTTTCCGTAACCAAGCATAAAACCTTCATGTGCTTTCGGTGCAAATTTAGCATTGTGATGAGGATCTCTAATCCAACATTTAGCACCGTAGACCTTGAAATAACTCACATTCGGTTTCTTGTCAGTGAGGAGTTCATAGGAAGTCTTCTTGAAGAATTTGTGAAGATATACTTTGTTGATGATGTGGCACGCAGTATCAATTGCATCAATCCAAAAACGACGAGGCGTTTTGTATTCATCAAGCATAGTGCGAGCCATCTCAACAAGAGTTCTGTTCTTGCGCTCCACGACACCATTTTGCTGAGGAGTATAAGGAGCAGATAACTCATGAGTAATACCAAGTTCATTAAGATAGTCATCAAGACCAGAATTCTTGAACTCAGTTCCATTGTCACTCCTGATGTGCCTGATCTTCACACCAAAGTTGGTTGAAGCCCTCGAGGAAAATTGTTTGAAGACTTCCTGCACTTCATGTTTGTAAGTGACAATGTTTACCCATGTGTAACGAGAGTAATCATCAACAATAACAAAGCCATATAGAGATGCATCATTAGTATTTGTTGAGTAATGATTAGGACCAAAGAGGTCCATGTGAAGCAATTCAATGGTCGAGTAGTGGTCATGATAGTCTTTCTTTGGATGCTTGGCCTTGGTCATTTTTCCAGCTTCACGGGCTCCACACAAGTGATCCTTGAGGAATTTGACATTTTCAATGCCAATGACATGCTTCTTCTTCGCATGGCGTGTGCAAATTCCTCATGCCTGAGTGACCAAGTCGTCGATGCCATAGCCAGCCTTCAAGCTTTTGCAAGTAGACACACGGCTGGTTGTGGTCCTGTAGAGAAATCAACAATATACAAGTCTCCTCTCCGAAAGCCTTCGAAGACTTTGGAATTGTCAGCTTCCATAATCACAACACAACGATACTTGCCAAAGACAACAACCATATCAAGATCACAAAGCATTGAGACTGACATGAGGTTGTATCCTAAGGACTCAATAAGCATGACTTTGTCCATGTGTATGTCCTTAGAGATCGCAACCTTACCAAGACCCAATACCTGACTTTTGCTTTTGTCAGCAAAGATGATATGCTTCAGATGTGACGGTGATAAGGGATCATCCATCAATAAATTCTTGTCACCAGTCATGTGATTTGTACATCCACTATTGAGGACCCACTCATTTGCTTTGGGTTGATCATCCTGCAGATGAATTAGTGCAACTTACGATCTCATATACTTCATCAGTGAAGAATATAATATCAAATTCATCAAATGAATTTCATCAGGCAGTAAAACTGATATAGTATTATGAGGACGTGTGAAATGAGAGTTCATTTCTTCATGATTAGCCTGCGTCCTTTCAGGCAATTTTGTCAGGCCCCCAGCAAATTCTTCAGACGTTAAAGCTCGTCTGGAGACCTGACCCTGCAGAAAAGATTAGTTCTTTTCTTCACCACCCACATCTAAAGGGGTGGCAAAGAGTTCATCACTCTCGAGCTCCATATGAGAATGGTGGCATAGAAGCCAATCCATTTCGTTTCACATAAGAGGGGTTAGGGTAAGCATATGAATAAGCAGAGAAATTCTTCGAGGACTTATGAACATATTGGTTTGAAGAATAATGCACATATTCATAGTCCTTAGCTCTACCCTGCGAAACAGAGTTGTTAGCACGATGATAATCATATGAGGACTTTGATCCTTTTGAGGAATTTGATCCACGTGAGGAATGTGGTCCATATGAGGACTTGGATCCATATGAAGCATTTGGTCCATATGAAGAGTTTGATCTGGGGTTCCAATTCTTCACAGGTGGTGTCATGAGTCACCTGAAGACTTTCAAGGCACCTTTTGGGAACCCAGATTTTCTTCATAGGAGAACCGTTCCTGCAGTTAGTGCCAACATATCTAGCAAATACTTCACCATTCTGATTTTTGAACAGTTTATAGTTGGAGTCAAATGAATCATCAGAAGAATGAGGAGATTCACATGTAAAGCCAGATAAGTTAGATGGATCAACTGGAGGTCCCTTTGCAGCAACCCATGAGGTTTTGGGGTACTTGCTCAGCTTCAATATGTTCCATCAAGATTGAGTTTCCTCTCAAAGGCAATACCCTCTTTCCTAGGGTTCTGTTGAGGATCTGCTTTTAAGCACATCACAAAGAGTCGATGCCCTTTGAGGCTTTTGTACATGCTGTCATGTACAATTCCTTCAACCACTGCATCGTTAGTGATACTAGCAATGTCCTCGGATGAGGAATTAGTGATAGCAGAGGCAGGTGAAGAATTTGTAACAGTTGAAGCATTTGAACATTCGGTGAAGAATTAGCGATTCACGTTCAATGCACTTTAAGCATGGAGGAACAAATTCTTCTGAGAAGCGCTGATTTGTTGAGCAAGTAATGAATCGCGCCCTTCGAAGATCTTCATAACTCACTCTTAGCTTCTCAAGATCTTGCTTTCTTTGAAAAAATTCATAAGAAAGCTTCTCATGATCAGACAAGAGAGTGTTATGATGACCTTGAAGCCTATCAAACCTAGACTGAAGTCTCTGAAGATTTTCAGTCAGGGCTTTAGTGCGATCCATTTCTTCACCCAACATATCATCACTTTTGTCTAGCATGTTTTGAACCTTTTCAAAAGCCCTTTGTTGTTTTACAACAATCTTAGCAAGTTTAAAGTAGCTGGGCTTGAGATCTTCATCAGATTCATTCTCACTAGATTCAGAGGAGGTATATTTGAGTACCTTGGCACCCTTTGCCATGAAGCAATAGGTAGGAGCGTAGTCATCATTATCTTCATCAGCCTTGTTGGTGAGGTCGGTTTCTTGAGTTGAAGATGGACTTGTCGACGAATCTGATAGCGAGAGCCGACTTGCCACACGGACTCGGACTCCTCTGATGCCTCCTCTTCCTCATGTTCCTCAGATTCAGCTGCAGAGTCCATTTCCTTGCCAATGAATGCCCGAGCCTTCTTGGAGCTGCTCTTCTTGTGAGATGAAGACTTTGAGGATTTTGATGATGAAGATTTCGACGATTTCTTCTTCTTCTTAGCGTCATCAGAACTGTAATCCTTGTATTTCTTCTTCTTTAATTCCTTTTCCCACTGAGGACAATCTTGAATGTAGTGACCAGGTTTCTTGCATTTGTGGCATAGCCTTCTCTTATGATCCTTTGGATGAGGAATCACTGCTCCTTGAGGATTTTCCAAAGCGACCACGTCTTGAGAACTTCTGAACTTCTTCACGAGCAGTGCTAGCTCCTGGCTCAATTCTTTAGGGTCACCAAGGCTACTACCAGAGTCTTCACAATCAGATTCAGATACAGCCTTGGCCTTCAGGGCACGTGATTTGCCATAGCTCGAACCATATAGATCTCTCTTTTCAGCAAGCTGGAACTCATGAGTATTTAGCCTCTCGAGGATATCAGCGGGATCAAGTGACTTGTAGTCAGCACGTTCTTGTATCCTTAGTGCCAGAGTATCAAATGAGGAATCAAGCGATCTCAACAATTTCTTCACCACCTCATGGTCGGTGATGTCAGTGGCACCAAGCGCTTGAAGCTCATTTGAGATGTCAGTGAGGCGATCAAAGGTTTGTTGAACATTTTCATTGTCGAGTCTTTTGAAGCGGTTGAAGAGATTGCGAAGAACATCAACTCGAGAGTCACGCTGAGTTGAGACTCCTTCATTTACTTTGGACAGCCTATCCCGGATAAGCTTAGCGGTTTCCAAAGCACTCACTCTTCCATCCGTCCTTTGCTCGGATGGCCACATATGATATTCTTAAGCTTGAGAATCGAGTTGCTTGAATCTCTTCACATCGGTGGCGTTCATGAGGGTGAGACGATTGGGAACACCATTTTCCACAACATACCAGAGATCGTTGTCAATTGTCTCAAGATGCATTCGCATCTTGTTCTTCCAGTAGGGGTAGTCTGTTCCATCAAAGATAGGACACCCAGCCGAGACCTTGATCACACCTGCGGTCGACATAACTAAAACTCCAGGTGGTTAAACCAAAATCACACAGAACAAGGGAGTACCTTGCTCTGATACCAATTGAAAGTGTGTTATATCGACTAGAGGGGGGGTGAATAGGCGATTTTTATGAATTCTTCACTAAGGAATTTGCCGGTGAGGAAATTCCTTAGCGAAGAACTACTTGCAGCAGAATAAGTACTCAGAAGTAAGCATAACAGAATACATGCATGGTCATCATGATGAAATGAAGACAATCACAGAGTACAGAAAGCGTAAACACATGATAACACAAGATGAAGACAAACAGACTGAAGAAATTGAACTGAGGAAATAGAGAAAGTCTTCAGTCAAAGTCTTCAAACACATATATGAACAAACACTCAACATAGTTATGAGGAAATGAAAGAGTTGAGGAAATAGAACCAGTAAGGTTGGTGAAGACAATGATTTGGTAGACCAGTTCCAACTGTTGTCTCAGTTGTACGTCTGGTTGGAGCGGCTGAGTATTTAAACTCGAGGACACACAGTCCCGGACACTCAGTCGCTGAGCACGCAGCTCAGGACACCAAGTACTCACCGTATTCTCCTTGAACTAAGGTCACACAGACCTCGTCCAATCACTCGTGGTAAGTCTTCAGGCGACTTCCAAACCTTCACAGACTTGGTCACTCGGCGATCCACAATTCCTCTTGGATGCTCTAGACCATGACGCCTAACCGTCTGGAAGAAGCACAGTCTTCAAAGGTAACAAGCATCGGATCCACGCAGGATCAATCTCTTCAGTGATGCTCAATCACTTTGGGTTTGTAGGGGTTTGGTTTTTGGGTTTTTCCTCACTCGATGATTTTCGCTCAAAGTCCTCGGAGGATGGGTTGCTCTCAATTGACAAGTGTCAAGTTCTCTCGGAGCAGCCAACCAGCTAGTGGTTGTAGGGGGCGGATATTTATAGCCTAGGGAGCAGCCCGACATGATAAGACATAAATGCCCTTCAATGATATGACCGTTAGGTGGATAAGATATTTTGGAACAGGTGACGCAAGAAGACAAGAACGGTCGAAATTTGACTCTCAAATTCCTCGGGGCTATCATGTTCCTCCTTTGTGTAGGCAATTCGCCTGGCGAATCCTAACTCTTCGATCGAGCAAATTCCTCGGCGACGTAAGAACTTCGTCTCATCCTTTGAAGAAATTGACTGAATCTGTATGAGATTTCAAAGGCTTCACTCGAAGGGATTGGTAGGTGTAGGATTTTGTGTTGAGCATCACATGGAAATTTTCCTTAGTATTTCCTCGACCCCTTTATCGATGACGTGTTTCCTATGACTCAAGAAAGAAAAAACGAAACTACGAAAACAAAAGTCTTCACGCTTCATGTTCCTCAAATGAATACCAAGTCTTCAAGGTCACACCAATTTCTTCACTTTCAAAGTCTTGAAAAGTCTTGAATATCAAATTCTTGATCGAAGAACTTCATTTTTAGGGGTCGACTTTCTCTGTAAATATCAAACTCCTCATAGACTTATAGACCTGTGTACACTCATAAACACATTAGTCCCTTAACCTATAAGTCTTCAATATAGCAAAATCACTAAGGGGCACTAGATGCACTTACAACAACAACTCCACCTTCTTCACCAACAACAAAGGAGACATAATCACATGGGTATGGGCACTCCCCTTGGCAACTGCCAAGCTTGGGGGAGGTGCCCCGGTATCGTATCTCCATCACAACTCCTATCTTTACCGTTTTTCTTAGTTCGATCCTATTAGTAGTATCTTGATTTAGTAGAATAAAGTCATGGCATGATCGAGTTTTGAGTTTTGCTTTATGATCCCTCTATGTGATCGAGTCCGTGAGCTATATATATAATAAAGATTAGTGTTGAGTCAAGGGCTTGATTTCTTCGCCATGATCTGGGGTGAATAAAAGAAAAGAATAAAAAGAAACAAAGAGTATGATGATTAAAAGTTGTTGGGAGTTGGCAAATATAGCTTTGGTCATCGTTGCAATTAATAGGAAGTAATAAGGAGAGAGAGGTTTCACATATAGATATATTATCATTGACATCTTTTATGATTGGGAGCACTCATTAGAATATGACATGCTAAAGAGTTGATGTTGGACAAGGAAGACAACATAATGAGTTATGTTTTCTTATATCTGAGATAAAGTATGTTGTCATGGATCCTCTAACATGTTGAGCTTGCCTTTCCCCCTCATGCTAGCCAAATTCTCAGCACCAAGTAGAGATACTACTTGTGCTTCCAAATACCCTTAAACCAGTTTAGCCATGAGAGTCCACCATATCTACCTATGGATTGAGTAAGATCCTTCAAGTAAGTTGTCATCGGTGCAAGCAATAAAATTGCTCTCTAAATATGCATGACTTATTAGTGTAGAGAAATAAGCTTTATACGAACTTGTCGTGGAAGTAATAAAAGCGACAGATCGCATAATAAAGTTCCACATACAAGGCGATATAAAGTGACGTTCTTTTGCATTAAGATTTTGTGCATCCAACCATAAAAGCGCATGGCAACCTCTGCTTCCCTCTGCGAAGGGCCTATCTTTTATTATTATCCTCTACCTTATGCAAGAGTCACGGTGATCTTCACCTTTCCTTTTCATTTTATCCTTTGGCAAGCCCAAAGATGTTGGAAAGAACATGATATATATATATATATATATATATATATATATATATATATATATATATATATATATATATATATATAATTAATTGGATGCAGGGAGCATGAATTATTATTGTTGACATTACCCTTGAGGTAAAAGGTTGTGGGGCAAAACTACAAGCCCTATCTTTCTCGTGTCCTAAAAAACTCCGTAACCACAAGTATTGCGTGAGTGTTAGCAATTATGAAAGACTAAGTGATAGTTGAGTATGTGGACTTGCTTTTAAGCTCTGACATAGACTCTTTCCGATGTTATGATAAATTGCAATTGTTTCAATGACTAAGGGTATAATTTGTTGGTGCTCAATAAGGTTTCTGATTCATACTTTGGCTTTGTGAAAAGATCATCATTTAAACATGAGTAATCATATGACAAAATCTCTATATGTTGTTGTTATGAGAATAATCATGATGCCTTCATGTCCGCATTTTAATTTTTATCGACGCCTCTACCTCTAAACATGAGGACATATTTATTGTTATCGGCTTCTCGCTTGAGGACAAGCGAGGTCTAAGCTTGGGGGAGTTGATACGTCCATTTTGCATCATGCTTTTATATCGATATTTATCGCATTATGGGCTGTTATTTCACGTTATGTCACAATACTTATGGCTATTCTCTCTTATTTTACAAGGTTTACATGAAGAGGGAGAATGCCGGGAGCTGGAATTCTGGGCTGGAAAAGGAGCAAATATTGGAGACCTATTCTGTGCAACTCCAAAAGTCCTGAAACTCCACGGAATGTCTTAAAATAAATAAAGAAAAATTGTCGCCAAAGATGAAGGCCAGGGGGCCCACACCCTGCTCATGAGGGTGGGGGCGCGCCCTACCCCCCTAGGCGCGCCCCCCTACCTCATGGGCCCCCTGGTGGCTCTCCGATGCCCATCTTCTCCTATATGAGCTCTTTCGATGAGAAAAAAATCATAGACAACCTTTCGGGACGAGACTCCGCCGCCACGAGGTGGAACCTTGGCGGAACCAATCTAGGGCTCCGGCAGAGCTGTTCTGCCGGGGACACTTCCCTCCGGGAGGGGGAAATCATCACCATCGTCATCACCAACGCTCCTCTCATCGGGAGAGGGCAATCTCCATCAACATCTTCACCAGCACCATCTCATCTCCAAACCCTAGTTCATCTCTTGTATCCAATTCTTGTCTCCAAGTCCGGGATTGGTGCTAGTAGGTTGCTAGTAGTGTTGATTACTCCTTGTAGTTGATGCTAGTTGGTTTACTTGGTGAAAGATCATATGTTCAGATCCTTTATGCATATTATTACCCCTCTGATTATGAACATGAATATGCTTTGTGAGTAGTTATGTTTGTTCCTGAGGACACGGGAGAAGTCTTGCTATTAGTAGTCATGTGAATTTGGTATTCGTTCGATATTTTGATGAGATGTATGTTGTCTAATCTCTAGTGGTGTTATGTGAACGTCGACTACATAACACTTCACCATTATTTGGGCCTAGAGGAAGGCATTGGGAAGTAATAAGTAGATGATGGGTTGCTAGAGTGATGAAGCTTAAACCCTAGTTTATGCGTTGCTTCGTAAGGGCTGATTTGGATCCATATGTTTCATGCTATGGTTAGGTTTACCTTAATACTTTTGTTGTAGTTGAGGATGCTTGCAATAGAAGTTAATCATAAGTGGGATGCTTGTTCAAGTAAGAACAGCACCCAAGCACCGGTCCACCCACATATCAAATTATCAAAGTACCGAACGCGAATCATATGAGCGTGATGAAAACTAGCTTGATGATATTCCCATGTGTCCTCGGGGCGCTTTTCCTATTATAAGAGTTTGTTCCGCTTGTCCTTTGCTACAAAAAGGATTGGGCCACCTTGCTGCACCTTATTTACTTTTGTTACTTGTTGCTCGTTACAATTTACCTTATCACAAAATTATCTGTTACCACTTATTTCAGTACTTGTAGAGAGTACCTTGCTGAAAACCGCTTATCATTTCCTTCTGCTCCTCGTTGGGTTCGACACTCTTACTTATCGAAAGGATTACGATAGATCCCCTATACTTGTGGGTCATCACACTTATACCTTGAAATTTAGTGAGAGATCGTCTTATAATGCTACCGTCGAACTAAGCAAGATAAGATGTATAAAGGATAAACATCACATGCAATCAATATAAGTGATATGATATGGCTATCATCATCTTGTGCCTTTGATCTCCATCTCCAAAGCACCGTCATGATCACCATCGTCACCGGTGCGACACCTTGATCTCCATCGTAGCATCGTTGTCGCCTCGCCAACTATTGTTTCTACGACTATCGCTACCGCTTAGTGATAAAGTAAAACAATTACAGGGCGATTGCATTGCATACAATAAAGTGACAACCATATGGCTCCTGCCAGTTGCCGATAACTCGGTCACAAAGCATGATCATCTCATACAATAAAATTTAGCATCATGTCTTGACCATATCACATCACAACATGCCCTGCAAAAACAAGTTAGACGTCCTCTACTTTGTTGTTGCAAGTTTTATGTGACTTCTACGGGCTGAGCAAGAACCGTTCTTACCTACGTATCAAAACCATAACGATTTTTCGTCAAGTGTGCTATCTTAACCTTCAACAAGGACCGGGCGTAGCCACACTCGATTCAACTAAAGTTGAAGAAACTGACACCCGCCAGCCACCTGTGTGCGAAGCACGTTGGTAGAACCAGTCTCGCGTAAGCGTACGCGTAATGTCGGTCCGGTACGCTTCATCCAACAATACCGTCGAATCAAAGTATGACATGCTGGTAAGCTGTATGACTATTATCGCCCACAAATCATTTATGTTCTACTCGTGCATATAACATCTACGCATAAACCTGGCTCAGATGCCACTGTCGGGGAACGTAGTAATTTCAAAAAAATTCCTACGCACACGCAAGATCATGGTGATGCATAGCAACGAGAGGAGAGAGTGTGTCCACGTACCCTCGTAGACCGAAAACGGAAGCATTAGTTAAGGCGGTTGATGTAGTCGAACGTCTTAGCGATCCAACCGATCCAAGTACCGAACGTACGGCACCTTCGCGTTCAGCACACGTTCAGCTCGGGGACGTCCCTCGTACTCTTGATCTAGTTGAGGCCGAGGGTGAGTTTCGTCAGCACGACGGTGTGGTGACGGTGATGATGAAGTTACCAGCGCAGGGCTTCGCCTAAGCACTACGACGATATGACTGAGGTGTGTAAGTGTGGAGGGGGAACCGCACACGGCTAAATGATGTCAACTTGTGTGTTCTAGGGTGCCCCCCTGCTCCCGTATACAAAGGAGCAAGGGGCGAGGCCGGCCACCCTTGGGGCGCGCCAAGGAGAGGGGGGAGTCCTCCTCCTAGTGGGAGTAGGACTCCCCTTTCCTAGTCCAACTAGGAAGGAGGAGGGGGAAAGGAAGGAGAGGGAGAGAGGGAGGAAGAGGCGCCCCCCCTCCTTGTCCAATTCGGACTCCCAAGGGGGGGGCAGCCCTAGGCCCTCTCCTATCTCTCCCACAAGGCCCATATTGGCCCATTAGTTCCCCCGGGGGTTCCGATAACCCCTCGGCACTGCCGTAAATATCCGGTGACCCCCGGAACTCATCCGGTGTCCGAATATAGTCGTCCAATATATCAATCTTTATGTCTCGACCATTTCAAGACTCCTCGTCATGTCCGTGATCACATCCAGGACTCCGAACTACCTTCGGTACATCAAAACACATAAACTCATAATACCGATCGTCACTGAACTTTAAGCGTGCGGACCTTACAGGTTCGAGAACTAGGTGGACATGACCGAGACTCATCTCTGGTCAATAACCAATAGCGGAACCTGGATGCTCATATTGGTTCCTACATATTCTACGAAGATCTTTATCGGTCAAACCGCATAACAACATACGTTGTTCCCTTTGTCATCGGTATGTTACTTGCCCGAGATTCGATCGTTGGTATCTCAATACCTAGTTCAATCTCGTTACCGGCAAGTCTCTTTACTTGTTCCGTAATACTTCATCCCGCAACTAACTATAGTCACAATGCTTGCAAGGCTTATAGTGATGAGTATTACTGAGAGGGCCCAGAGATACCTCTCCAAAATACGGAGTGGCAAATCCTAATCTCGATCTATGCCAACCCAACAAACACCATCGGAGACACCTGTAGAGCATCTTTATAATCACTCAGTTACGTTCTGACGTTTCATAGCACACTAAGTGTTCCTCTGGTATTCGGGAGTTGCATAATCTCATAGTCATAGGAACATGTATAAGTTATGGAGAAAGCAATAGCAATAAACTAAACGATCATAGTGCTAAGCTAACGAATGGGTCAAGTCAATCACATCATTCTCTAATGATGTGATCCCATTTATCAAATGACAACTCTTTGTCCATGGCTAGGAAACTTAACCATCTTTGATTAACGAGCTAGTCAAGTAGAGGCATACTAGTGACACTCTGTTTGTCTATATATTCACACATGTACTAAGTTTCCGGTTAATACAATTCTAGTATGAATAATAAACATTTGTCATGATATAAGGAAATATAAATAACAACTTTCAAGTTGTCCATAATAGGGGACACGACTAATCATGATTAGTTTGTACACTCTGCAGAGTTTGCGCACTTTTCTCCACAAGACTCGACCACCTCCATGATCGAAAGATCGAGACATAGCCTTTCTGAAGTATTGCCTCTAAACCCTGGGTAGACCGGTATACCTATTTTCCCCTACATCAGCTAGTCTACCACGGAAAGAGGTAACACAACTTACTCAACTATGCCAGAGCCCATAATGGCTTATGGCTGCACACGGAAGTTTCTAGGCATGAAATATCTTATGATACCTTTGAGCCTGGGTGGCGGACTTAGGGTAATCACACGGGTATTCCAGGATTCCCCTTGGGCAAGCAATGGTTGCTCCAGGTGCCCCAAACAATCCACCCAGATGTGTATTAAAATTGCCACCTTAGGTTATCCCAAAATTATTAACTCTTGCAACTTGCATGGATCACACATACCAATCCCCGTCTACGAGCATGGCTAAGCAACATATAGTGTAACGAATATTCCCGGGGTGTTTCAAGGATCATAGGTTCCTACCTCATGAACTGCATAGCATAACCACATGTTCCCAAATCCTACTAATGCAATCTTTGAGGGTGAAACTAATGTATAGTAAAAATTGGGTATTAAAAAATATGATCAAAGTGTGAACTTGCCTGATTCTTGAAGTTGATTCTCAATTCGTTATCGTCACTCCTTCACCTTACGATATCTCTAGCGATGGAATAAAATCACCTCAATACATAACAATTCCAAACGAAGATCCAAATAAAAGATGTAAATTAACAATACAATGATATTCTTAGGATAATTATCATGACATGGCTATGGTTTGAGATAGGATCTAGTTTGGTCTTGAAGGATACTTGACATAGTCATATCTTAGGTTGGATCAAATTGGTACACAGTGGACATCATGGTTTGATAGAATCATGTTCGAATGCTGAAAGAATTATGACGTAAGTCATACTTTAGGGCTATGTTCTAGGTTGAATATTTAGAAATGTCTCATGATGATCTACACATAGAATTCAAGTAATTGGGTTGGTTCATATGAATGGTATGGGCTCATGTTAAATAAACTAATGATGGGATTGAAATACGATAAAAGAAAAGCAATTTGAAGTGTAGAGGCCAGAATAGTAGCTACACATGGACGAAAAATTATGGGAGGTGTTCCAACAGAAGGGTATGGTTCTAGGGACCAACTTTGCTAACTGGAACATTTCCATATGATTTCTAGATTAAAAGATATAGCAAAATATTGTCAATTCTTATTTAAATCAGAACTAATTTTTAATTTGCGTAAAAGTGAAATTTCTAATTTTTATAATAAACTAGAGGTCCGCAGCTATCCAGGGATATCATATTTTAAAATCGGACATACGGCTAAGGAGATATGATTTTCCAAAGTTTGGGTATTTTTGAGGAAATCAATACAGGATTTTACATGAAGCTCACCGTACATGTCGCCGGCGACGAGGAAGACAGCGGCTCAGGCGTACTCTGGCGAGTAGGAGTGGCGTACGGTGAAGCCCACGACGCGGAGAAGAAGGTGATGTCGCCGGAGATGACCAATTCGTCCTCGGGAAGCCGTGTAAACCAGCTGGAGTTCGCCGGAACTTCGTGTTGGATATGCTCGTCGCAGTTTTGTGAACTCCGGCTGCGGATTCGAGAGGTTCAAGGGGTCAGGGAGGTGCGCACGAGCAATCGAGCATACACATTCGGAGAAAGAATTGGAGGGACAAGGGGCTCACCAGAGTCGATGCTAGCTTCGTTGGATGTGGCAGCGGACGGTCAACTCCGGCGAGCAATTGCTCACGTATGAGAGCGAGGCAGAGAGGGGTTTCAGGCTTGGGAACTGAGAACTATGTTGTGTTTATCGGGGTCCTATTTATAGGGGAAGAGGGAGCTGGTATGGGGAGATCAAGGGAGCTCAACGTGGCCATTAATGGCTGTTGTGCATGTACGTTTCACGGATCCGTTCGCCTAACTGAGGGAACAATGTTGGGTTTTAATTACCTGAATGGGTTCTCCTTGCATCCCTCTTTAATTTTCATGTGGGCGGCAAGTCGTAACGGGGAATAAATTGAGTGGGAGGAGGAGAGGAAGAGGTGGTGCCATGGCTGTTCGTCTTGTTTTGTTCGTGTTCTTGGACGATTCGTGAACGAAAGGAACAGAGAGGAGGAAGAAGAGGTGGCATGGGCCTTAGTGGAAACTGGCCCAAGTGAAAAAGGAAAGGAAAAGAAAAGAAAAAAAACAAAACAAGGTTGGCTGCGCTGTGTTGTTGCCTCGCGCCTGTGTGAGATTTAGAGAGAGAGAGAAATGGACTGGGTCAAAGCTAGAGTTTAGGAATTAGTATTGAATAATAATTACATACATAAGTACGTGCATACTTTTTTTTACCTAAAACAAATAATAAAAATGTTTACACTAGTGTCAATATTATTTAGAGTCCAAGAAAATTAGTTTACGAATTTAATAAAATACATTTTGTGCACAAACTACTATTAATGCTTTATGGACATAATTGATTTACTCAAAAATCAATTTTGAGTTTTGCAAATTAACAAAAGATAATTGTGCAGTATTAAATATTTCCAAATATATTTTTGGAGAAGTCACATTATCTCCTCTCATTAAATTTATTGGTTAATTTGTAAATATATGAATCGCATTAAATTTCCAAATAAGATCTAATTTCAAATGGAACTCCAAAATCAAAGAACCTCAAATGAAATTTTTATCCACCACATTTGAGAAAGTCATTTTATTCTCACTCCATAGTATTGAATATGGTTTCAAAATATTTCAAATGAGTCAAAAGAAATGAATGCCCCTTTAATTTCTTGAATAAACTTTTCAACCATAGTTTTCTCATTGGATGGAAATGTTATCCAACATGGTGTGAAAAATTTTAAACAAGGACTCAAAAAGTTTTAGTTTCTCCTGAAAACCGAAGCAATTCAATCAATAGTATCTTATTATTAACATTTCAAAATTTGGAAAATTTTGGGATGTTACATCCAAGAACCATAAAACTTCCTACCAAGAATAGACACTCTATGTCTAAGACTCCCGAACGTAGACTCATTCATCTTTCTTCAATGATGATTAAACCAAAGCAATGAAGACCAATGCTCTGATACCAATTGAAAGGGTCGAGAAAAGGGGTCTAGAGGGGGTGATTAGACTTCTTGACCAAATAAAATCTAACATTTTCCCAAATTTAGTTGTAGGCAGATTTTAACAATTATGACAAGTCAAGTAACACCCTACACATGCAAGTCTAAGAGTATAGCAGCGGAATGTAAGACATAGCACATGTAAGTAAAGGGAAGGGTTTGGACATATTTGGATAAAGAAAGTGGCTGAGGGTTTGGAGCAATATCACTATGCACTTGAGAAAAATGATCATTAAGCAACACCTCATCCCCTTTTAATAGTATTGCCTTTTCTATGACTCAATGTGATCTTGGATCACTTAGCCAAAAATGTAGAGTCTTGAGCTTTTGCCAATCCATTTCCTTAGCAATTAGAAGGGGTTCCACATATTCTTGTCTGCCACTGTTGAACTTATCTGAAATATACTAGATGAAATTATTAGTCCAACAAAAGATATGTTGACATTAATTACCAAAACCGTCAAGGGAGCACTCGTGCTTTCAACTGTCTATAGCAATCTTCCATGTCATCTCCAGACAATAATAAAAACACCCTCTGCAATAGATTGCCTGTTTGTTCAAACTGTAGGACCCCCAAATTAGGAACTGCAATTTAAATCTTGCCTGCCTCGGATCTTGAGGTCCAGAAGACCAAGTTCTCAACATCCATACAACGAACTCCATACAACGGGGAAAGGCTATCACTAAGGACCGAAAACTAATCACTAACCATGATCTGTAATTCTACCAACAAACTCCTCTCTCTCTCTCTCTCTCTCTCTCTCTCTCTCTCTCTCTCTCTTCGTTCTCTCTCCTCCACGTAATAAAAAAAAATCTGAGTTGTGAATTCTTATAGACGGCTGAGTAGACCCCATTGTACTTGCCCTTAGGTGTGCTGCATTTGGGAAATTATTGATTAACTAATAATAAAAATGAAGATGTTATTTTGGTTTACGGTTTGAGATTAGAGTTCCTACTGTATTATTCAGCAGCATCAAAGCGAATCCATGCAGAATACTGCCCATTAATGGTTAATTCTTGCAAGGTTTGGACAATCTAAACTCTGTGTGACTACCTTGTCGGTCCACAACAACATACTCCCTCCGTCCGGAAATACTTGTCATCAAAATGAATAAAAGAGGATGTATCTAGATATATTTTAATTCTTGATACATCCCTTTTTGTCTATTTTGATGACAAATATTTTCGGACGGAGGGAGTACCACCGAGTAGATATATCTTTTTTTTTAAGCTACCGAGTAGATATATCTTGCTCGCTGAATTTGCGCTGAACATTAATCAAGGATTCGATGTCGTTAACCAGAAAAAAACATTCCAACTTGCGTTCATATGTTCATTGTTATCACTAGCACGTCAGCTTGGGGGTTTGATGTGCTAGGCGTAGCGCGTACGTGAACCAGGTGGCCGGCAGGTCGGAAAGTGGTCTGACCCAAGATAGGCTGAGGCACACCGGGTAGTGGCGGTGGTGCCGTCCAGTCGCTGCTTTTGGTATCCTTCGGTCGGACCTTTAATTCACCTTGGAAAAACATTTACGCTACACAGCGTCGGTGTCTTTAACCTGCGCTCTTGGACTGAACCGGAGCAAAGACTGGTTCTTGCTGGCATTTCTATGATCAACAATGGCAGGTGATGTGAACCCGCACCGCCCAAGCATATTTTTGCTTACGCCGCATCCTGGAGAAGAGTAATAAGAGTAACAAAACTTTACTTTTAAAAGGCCTGGCCTAATTATCTATTGTTAGGATTTGGCTTATTGAATCTGTAAACAAGGTCCCATCAAGAAAAAAAAAATTGAACAAGGGACGTATATGTGCACAAAGACTCTGACCAAATGCAGCCATGAATTTCTCGCAAAAAAAAAATGCAGCCATGAAAAGGGGCATGAGATGAGACGGTTACAAATTTAAATTAAAATAACCCGGCATTCGATATCCTCCACAGGATTACTACGCGCCAGACAAAAGCTAGAGAAATGAGAGACCAATAATTCTACTTTTTATATGAGGCAATTTGCCTGGCTGACGAACATGTCAGCAGCCAATCAGAAGCTCGGTCAGCCGCACCGCCCTCTCTTCTTCGACCTCTCACCGGCGATGCGAGCTACACGTCCCCGTCCCACATGACCACGTTCTGTTTATCCCAGTCCCTGACTGGTGGTCCCGCACAAACATTCCCTACGCATATCCCTATCTCGACCTTACGTTACACTTTTTCGTCCGGCGTAATCAAACACTTCCCGTTCCCATCAAAACCTTCCTCCTTTTCTTTCTTTTTCTTTCTCTCCGGCGCCACGATAAATCTGTCCGGCCGCCGGCGGTTCGCCCCTGCCAACAGACGGCAATGGCTCGCAGCCAGATCACACCGCTCCTTCTCTTCCTGCTGCTCTTATCGGCCGCGCTCCCGTCCCTGGCTCAACAGGGCAACAGCACGGGCCACACCCGTTCCTCTAGAACCGCCGGCGGGTTCTCGCCCACCACCGTCGTCGTGCTCGTCGTCCTCATCGCGGCCTTCGTCGTCCTCACGCTCTTTTCGATCTACATCAACCGCTGCACCGGCGGGCACCCTGTCCCTCGCCGGCCGTTCCGTAGCACGGCTCCTGATCAGCCCGTCGATGCCGCCGCCCACTCGGATCGCTGCCGCCCCCGCGGCATCGACAGGGAGGTCGTGGAGGCCTTCCCGACAGCTGTCTACGGCGATGTGAAGGCGCGTATGGCGACCACCAAGTCGGGCCCGCTCGAGTGCGCCGTCTGCCTCACCGAGTTCGAGGACAGCGACGAGCTCCGGGTCCTCCCGGCGTGCTGCCACGTCTTCCACCCGGACTGCATCGACCCGTGGCTCGCCGGCGCGGTCACCTGCCCGCTCTGCCGGGCCGACCTCACCGAGCCCCCCGCGATCCCGGCCGGCGCCGAGAGCCGCGGCTACCTGACGGAGACGGCTGTGCAGGAGGAGCCGGAGGAGCTCGACGAGGAGTGCTCGGTGGTCTCTTTCACGGCTGAATCTCTCACCAGTTTCAGCACAGTATGGAGGCACGAGTTCACGGGCGCGGAGTACAACCACTACCGCAGGACGCAGTCGGCCATGGACGCGCCGGACCGGCACACTCTCAGGCTGCCGGAGCACGTCATGAAGGAGCTCGCCGCCGTCCGGAGGCACCGGCGAGCGGCCAGCCTCGCCGCAGAGTACCCAGACACCGCGGATCAGAGGACACCAGGGTGGCTGACCTCGTTCCTGCGGTCCATGTCATGGCAGCGGCAGAGCCGCGGGGACTCGGACGCCGGGGAGGAACACGGCGGCAGCAAACGGATTCATCCCGTGGCCGGAGCGCCGGTTGAAAGACCGAGCGGGTCGGGGTCCGGCGGGGACGAGAAGAAAGAGAGCTCCGACGTTGACGCGTTAAACCGGGTTTGACCTCTTCGTTCGTTCTTGTCTGTAATCTTCGTCTGAATTCCTTATGCAAATAGAAATTTTATAGACCTATAAACTCACTCATGGTTTTACTCGGCACTCCATGGCTTGCGATCTCCTTGTTTCTTTCTCTCTTTGGAGGAAGAAGATCTCCTTGGATTCATGCACCTGCTGCCGTACACAGAAGTTTTCAGATTATGAATTACATCGTCCTGAATTAATTGTGCAATTAGTTCTGCTACAGAAATTACCGCGTTTACTTGTGCGACTTATGGCAAGGAGTTAATTACTTCCTATGTTACCTGGTGGCCCTTGATTGCACTTCCCTGATTGTCAACGACGCATCTACTAAGAACGCACTCCATAAGTGTTCTAATGCCATAACCGGACCATATCGTTTAAGTTACTTGGGACATCGTCAGTAGCCCCTCGACCGGTCTTTTAAGTTGGACGCACCTCGGTTCTTCTGAGCAAATCTTCGCTTTAGTTTGTCAGTCTTGAAAAAACTGATTTAACGAATTCTCCTGTATCCTATTCCTTGATTGCTGGATTGCATCCGAGGAGCTTCATGCCCACCTCGGTTTCCGCCAAGCACCTCATCATTTCCGTGCCGATCCAGATGTCAGAAATCTTTCCATAAGGTCATTCCTTAGCCGCAAAGTATTTTCGCGCTCGGCTTAGTGATGATGGCCTCGCCCGGCTCTGGCATCACAAGCCGACCCCATGCGTTACCCCACGTGGCTGCAAGGTGCCTCTGTCTCGACAGTCAAATAACATGCGGACATGGGCCAGGGCCCCACCACAGTCATGTCTTAGGCTACTCCTAGTGGGGAGTAACATATACTAGTACTCCCTCCGTCTAGGTGTGTAAGTCATCTTACGTTGTGCACCGCAATTAAGGTGGAGAGAAAAACAAGAAAACTTAATGTCTTTTTGCTAATTAATAGCATTGCATGCAATGAACTAACCACTGCATGTCATGTTTGGTAGTCTCAAGTCATTGAAAGCATGCACGACCCACATCTCCTATTGGTTAATATGTCACAAAACAAGAAACGAGGAGGGAGTTAATGTACCGTGCCTAAGTATTTTGGGATTATTTAGTTTTGTAAGGTGACTTACACACCTAGACGGAGGGAGTATCATGCATATGATACTTACTACTCCCTCCGTCCGCCAAAGAGCGTACGTCTGGCTCCTGATTTTTTCCCAAAATAAGTGTACATCTGGCTCCCCCGCTGGTAATTTTCCGTTCACCCCCTGGTCTACGCCTCGAGGTCACCGCACCGAGCGACAACCCAATCCTCTCGTCCTCCCCCAAATCGAAGCCGGTCTTCCTCCTCTCCCCCAAACTCTCTCCCTCCCGATCCAATCCCACATCACAGAGAGTCAATCATCCAATCCAACGCCATTGCTGGTCATGCAGAGATTAATGGCAGCCGGTCCATATAAGCTGCCGGTAGGGTGTGCATCAAACCGCATCCATGGAAGGCGGCAGAGGAGAAGAAGCCGGCGATGGCCAGCAAGGCAAGGCCGTCGCGACGGCCGGCGGCGGAACACGCGACCGCGGCGGATCTGGATCTGGAGGCCCTCGCCGTGCTCTAGCAGCCAGGTTCCGTCCTCGTCCGCCCTCGAAGACCAATCGGGTTCGGCGGAGCGGCGTCAGAGCAAATATTTCCAGGTACCTAGAGCTGGTAGATGAAGCAGGGGTTGGCGGTGAAGCCGGTGTCGGGCACGTAGGCACTGTACCCTGCGGTGGAGCGGCTGGGCAGGACGGCCCGACGGCAAGTGTTGGGCAAAACGGCGCACCGGCAGGTGCCGGGCAAGCTGGTCTTGGGGCTGACCAGGACGCCATGGAGAAGACAAGCAATTCTACTACTCCGTGAGTACCAGTAGCTCTGTAAGTTTGGTGATGCAAGCTGTACTCCGTGAATGAATAATCAAGTCTTGGTCTCTAATGTTGAGGCTTGCATGATCCGTTGCAATACAACGGTTATCTTGTCAATTAGTCCAGCTTTAGTCTGGCCAGATGCAAATCAGTTTAATCTTGTCATGTATGAAAAGTAGTTGGCTGGATGCAATCTAAGTGTGGCTGCATATCATTGCAATCTTATCAAGTATGTTGGCTTATGCAATCTTCGATTCGTACTATGGTTGGTAGATGACAGTGTCGTTACAATTTTCGGTTGCATAATTTATATTATGTTGACGAACGGACAATAAGTCCTGGTCTTTGAAGTTACAGATGCTAGATGTTGGATATTTTAGATTGTTCCAATTTTAGGCTCCGTTTGGAAGCGAAGTTTCTTATAAACCTAAGCATTTCAATACTACAGTTTTTTATGCCAATGACAACAAAGAATGTAGTATATGAAAAGATCAATTTTGTGCATACTAAATAAACAGTTGGATAAATAATTTTAACCCAAAGTCCAGCATTGCAAAAGTACAGCATTGCACCACATCTAATATTACAACTCCTAGTCGGCTAAGGCATGTGTGATGCTCTCATATAGTTCGCGATCGCACTCTAAAACATTAGGAAGATTTCCTGCTCGTTCTAGGCCATCCTTGTACATGTGAGGGATCTTGTAGTCGTTGCCTCCACCTCTCTTCATGACCTCAATTAAGCAGCTTTGTAGTGTTAGGAAAATTCTGTTTATCTTATCGGCATCATAGGCATCATATTCATGATGCACATTGTTTATTAGCTCATCTAAATTGTTAGACACCAGCCTATCAGACATTGACTGTAGTGAAGAAAATAGGCCAAGGTCTAGGATATTCATATCCGGTGAGTTCGAGGGCTGTTGCATGAGGCGAATATCAAGCCCAGTTTGGGCAACAGCATTAAGAAAACCTAGATCATTGCTTGGGACATGTGAGGGCGCATTGTCTTGCTGGATCCATATGGTCTCACCTGCGAGCTCTTGAGGCCAAACTGCTTGAATAGCTGGCAGCACCTTTTGAATCAAAAAGTGCCTGGACGTCTCTATGTTAACTGAGATTGTTTTCGTGATTAGTGTCCCTCTTGGACGGTAATCACTTTTCCTTGGCGCTGGCTCCTACAAACAACAAAGCCACTCAAGTTAGATTAAGTACTGATGTGCATAATAAATAAAATAAGTAAAGGTTGAAACTCACCTTTTTGATAAAGGGCCAAATGCCTATCTTTCCATCGAAAATGCAAATACCTTTTGCATTGTATCTAGGCCTCGCTATAGCAACCAAAAACATGAGTTTGGCAATGGAGTTCTTATTTTGCACAGTCCTATGCGGGTCTTGTTCTGATGGCAGCTTGTAGAATTTCATGTTCTTCTGAGTGGTGTTAAACCACTTTTCATCTATATGGATTATATTCCGCATATCCCTGAACGTGGGCCTATTTTGCAAACTTTACTGGTCAAACATAGAGAGACAAAACTGCAGCGTAGCCTTTTCGTTTGCTTCCTTCAAATATGGTTTGAGTGAGCTTGAATGCCTATCGAGCAAGCCGTCCGTAAACATCCTATGTAGTGTGGTCTTCTTCACACCCAAAGCTCTTGCGAGGCTGCGTATAGTTCTCCTTTGACTCCGAGGAATCTCAGCAACCATGCTGAGGTCAACTACAATCCTTTTGCGCCCATAGTTTTTCGGCTTCCTTGATCTTACATCAACGGGTACACCTTGTCGAAGACACTCCTTCACTCTCCTCCAAACACTTCTGACCTTGTGCACTGAAACATGGAACATGTTTGCAACTTCTCTAGTTGTGGTCTTCTTTAATTTCCGATTGACACTTCTTGCTAGCAATTCTTCATAAATACCAGTCCTTTGCAAATCTGTTAAATTCTTGTATTTGTCTTCATCATGAACTTGCTCATTATCTTGTTGCTCTTGCTCCACATCCATGTCTTCTTCTGGTGCTGAATCGTCAAGCTCTTCTTCCTCAAATTGAATCTCTATATCGCCTGCATACACACCATAGTCATCGTCGTCAACTTGAAGGTTCTGTAATGCTTCATCCATTGCTTGCACTTCCTCTTCCATGCTTTGGAAAACACCACCTTGGTCTTCAAGTTCGTCATCTACAAGATGTGGTCATGTGAGTAGTTGAATAAAATTTTAATTAAACATAAATTTATCTTACTTACCCGATTCATCCGATTCATGCAGGTCCTCTTCTCCTTGAGCAACATCAGCCTCATGTTCATCTTCTACCTCAAGACATTGCCCGTGTTTAGATTGAAGTGACGTGCGGGCTGGAGTTCTTCATGCACGGTTTTGAAAATCAAAAGTCATAACACAGGTCAAGATTTCTTTTTGACAAATTTAACTATGAATAGAGAATATTTTCTCGGTCTTGGCTTTCTATAACAGGCACTTTTGAAAATTGTTTGTCTTGTCGCTTGTACGTTGTCAATGTAGTTTCAACACAAATTTATTTTCCTAACCTGATTCATCCGGTTCATGTAGGTCCTCTTCTCCATGGACAACATCGGGCTCATGTTCATCTTCTACATTAAGAAATATGTTTAGATCGAAGTGAACAAGAAGAAGGATTGAACAAGAAGAATTGAATAGATTAGCAAGGAGTACCTGGGTCCATGTTTAGATCGAAGTGATGTTCGGGTTGGAGTTCTTCATGCAAGGCAGCTCCATCTTCTTCTTGTACAGCTTGCTCATCCAAGGCAGCTTCATCTTCTTCCTGTACAGGTTGCCAATTGAGATCAGGCAACCTGCCATCTTCTTCCTCTCGCTCATCTGGTGCTGCTAAGTTCAAGTAGATGGCCATGGCTAGTGTGTGTGTGTGTGTGTGTGTGGTCTACTGTTTGGTCCATGTAAGCTGGCTTTGTAGCTGGGATTAGACCATTGGTCTCCCTTCTAATTTTTGTGGCGCCAAGTACCTTTGTTGTTTTACTAGTACTACAGCCGTTGGAGGGAACGGTGAAAGTTGGAGTACACTGTTGGAAATATGCCCTAGAGGCAATAATAAAAGGATTATTATTATATTTCCTTGTTCATGATAATTGTCTTTTATTCATGCTATAATTGTATTATCCGGAAATCGTAATACACGTGTGAATACATAGACCACAATATGTCCCTAGTGAGCCTCTAGTTGACTAGCTCGTTGATCAATAGATAGTCATGGTTTCGACTATGGACATTGGATGTCAATGATAGCGGGATCACATCATTAGGAGAATGATGTGATGGACAAGACCCAATCCTAAGCATAGCACAAGATCGTGTAGTTCGTTTTGCTAGAGCTTTTCCAATGTCAAGTATCTCTTCCTTAGACCATGAGATCGTAACTCCGGATACCGTAGGAGTGCTTTGGGTGTGCCAAACGTCACAACGAATCGGGTGACTATAAAGGTACACTACAGGTATCTCCAAAAGTGTATGTTGGGTTGACACGGATCGAGATCGGATTTGTCACTCCGTGTTACGGAGAGGTATCACCGGCCCACTCGGTAGTGCATCATCATAATGAGCTCAAAGTGACCAAGTGTCCGGTCACGGGATCATGCATTACGGTGCGAGTAAAGTGACTTGCGATAACGAGATTGAACGAGGTATTGGGATACCGACGATCGAATCTCGGGCAAGTAACATACCGATTGACAAAGGGAATTGTATACGGGGTTGTTTGAATCCTCGACATCGTGGTTCATCCGATGAGATCATCGAGGAGCATGTGGGAGCCAACATGAGTATCCAGATCCCGCTGTTGGTTATTGCCCGAGAGCCGTCTCGGTCATGTCTACGTGTCTCCCGAACCCGTAGGGTCTACACACTTAAGGTTCGGTGACGCTAGGGTTGTATGAATATGAGTATGCAGTAAACCGAATGTTGTTCGGAGTCCCGGATGAGATCCCGGACGTCACGAGGAGTTCCGGAATGGTCCGGAGGTAAAGAATTATATATAGGAAGTGTTGTTTCGGCCATCGGGAAAGTTTCGGGGTCACCCGGTATTGTACCGGGACCACCGGAAGGGTCCCGGGGGTCCACCGGGTGGGGCCACCCATCCCGGAGGGCCCCATGGGCTGAAGTGGGGAGGGGAACCAGCCCATAGTGGGCTGGTGCGCCCTGGCCCACCTCTGCGCCTAGGGTTGAAACCCTAGGGTGGGGCGCCCACTTGCCTTGGGGCACTCCACCCCCTTGGCCCGCCTCCCTTGGGAGATTAGATCTCCAGGGCGGCGCGCCTGGGGCCTATATAAAGGGAGGGAGGGGCAGCCGCACTGAAGTTCTGCGCCTCCCTCCCGCTACACCTCTTCCTCCTCCGTCACGAAGCTTGGCGAAGCCACTGCCGAGTATCTTGCTGCTCCACCACCACCACGCCGTCGTCTGCTGCTGGATCCATCTTCTTCAACCTCTCCTTCCCCTTGCTGGATCAAGAAGGAGGAGACGCCATCCGCTCCGTCACGTGTGTTGAATGCGGAGGTGCCGTCCGCTCGCACTCGGTCATCGGTGATTTGGATCACGGCGAGTACGACTCCATCATCCATGTTCTAGTGAACGCTTCCGCACGCGATCTACAAGTGGTATGTAGATGCAATCTCTCTCCATGACTCGTTGCTTAGATGAACTCATAGATGGATCTTGGTGAAACCGTAGGAAAAATTTTAATTTTCGCAACGCTCCCCAACAAAGGGCATCATGAGCTAGGTCTATGCGTAGTTCTCTATTGCACGAGTAGAACACAATTTTGTTGTGGGCGAGATCTTGTCAACTTGCTTGCCGCTACTAGTCTTTTCTTGCTTCAGCGGTATTGTGGGATGAAGCGGCCCGGACCGACCTTACACGTGCGCTTCGTGAGACGGGTTCCACCGATCGACATGCACTAGTTGCATAAGGTGGCTAGCGGGTGTCTGCTCTCCTACCTTAGTTGGAGCGGATTAGATGAAAAGGGTCCTTATGAAGGGTAAATAGAAGTTGACAAAATCACGTTGTGGTTATTCGTAGGTAAGAAAACGTTCTTGCTAGAACCCAATTGCAGCCACGTAAAAGATGCAACAACAATTAGAGGACGTCTAACTTGTTTTTGCAGCAATTGTCATGTAATGTGATATGGCCGAAGTTGTGATGAATGATGAATGATATATTGTGATGTATGAGATCATGTTCTTGTAATAGGAATCACGACTTGCATGTCGATGAGTATGACAACCGGCAGGAGCCATAGGAGTTGTCTTAATTATTGTATGACCTGTGCGTCATTGATTCAACGCCATGTAAATTACTTTACTTTATTGCTAAACGTGTTAGCCATAGTAGTAGAAGTAATAGTTGGCGAGCAACTTCATGGAGACACGATGATGGAGATCATGATGATGAAGATCATGGTGTCATGCCGGTGACAAGATGATCATGGAGCCCCGAAGATGCAGATCCAAGGAGCTATATGATATTGGCCATATCATGTCACTACTTTATATAATTGCATGTGATGTTTATTATGTTTATGCATCTTGTTTACTTAGAACGACGGTAGTAAATAAGATGATCCTTAGAATAATTTCAAGAAAGTGTTCCCCTAACGTGCACCGCTGCTAAAGTTCGTCGCTTCAAGCACCACGTGATGATCGGTGTGATAAATCCTTACGTTCACATACAACGGGTGTAAGACAGTTTTACACATGCATAAACACTTAGGGTTAACTTGACGAGCCTAGCATGTACAGACATGGCCTCGGAACACAAGAGACCGAAAGTTCGAACATGAGTCGTATGAAAGATACGATCAACATGGCGATGTTCACCGACGATGACTAGTCCGTCTCACGTGATGATCGGACACGGCCTAGTCGACTCGGATCATGTAACACTTAGATGACTAGAGGGATGTCAAATCTGAGTGGGAGTTCATTAAATAATTTGATTAGATGAACTTAATTATCATGAACTTAGTCTAAAGTCTTTGCAAAATGTCTTGTAGATCAAATGGCCAACACTCATGTCACCATGAACTTCAACGCGTTCCTAGAGAAAACCAAGCTGAAAGACGATGGCAGCAACTATTCGGACTGGGTCCGGAACCCGAGGATCATCCTCATAGCAGCCAAGAAACAATATGTCCTAGAAGCACCGCTAGGTGATGCACCCATCCTGCAGAACCAAGACATTATGAATGCTTGGCAGTCTCGTCGATGATTACTCCCTCGCTCAAAGGCGGCATGCTTTACAGCTTAGAACCGGGCTCCAAAAGCGCTTTTGAGCAACACGGAGCATATGAGATGTTCGAGGAGTTGAAAATGGTTTTCCAAGCTCATGCCCGGTCGAGAGATATGAAGTCTCCGACAAGTTCTATAGTTGTAAGATGGAGGAAAATAGTTCACGGTGAGCACATACTCAAAATGTCCGGTTGCACAACCGCCTGTCCCACTGGACATTAACCTCCTGGACGAGGCGGTCATTGACAGAATCCTTCATCGCTCCCACCAAGCTACAAGAGCTTTGTGATGAACTACAATATGCAGGGGATGGTGAAGACCATTCTGAAGTATTCTCAATGTCAAGTCAGCAGAGGTTGAAATCAAGAAAGAACATCAAGTGTTGATGGTCAATAAAACCACTAAGTTCAAAAAGGGCAAGGGTAAGAAGAACTTCAAGAAGGACGGCAAAGATGTTGCCGCGCCCGCAAGCAAGTTGCCGGAAGAAGTCAAAGAATGGACCCAAGCCCGAGACAGAGTGCTTTTATTGCAAAGGAAGGGCCATCGAAGCGAAACTGCCCCAAATACTTAGCGGACAAGAAGACCGCAACACTAAAGGTACATTTGATATACATGTAATTGATGTGTACCTTACCAAGACTCGTAGTAACTCCCGGTATTTGATACCGTGCCGTTGCTCATATTTGTAACTCACAGCAGGAGCTGCGGAATAAACAGAGACTGGCGAAGGACGAGGTGACGATGCGCGTCGGGAATGGTTCCAAGGTCGATGTGATCGCCGTCGGCACGCTACCTCTACATTTACCTACGGGTTTAGTTTTGAACCTCAATAATTGTTATTTAGTGCCAAGTTTGAGCATGAACATTGTATCAGGATCTCGTTTAATGCGAGATGGCTACTCATTTAAATCCGAGAATAATAGTTGTTCTATTTATATGAGAGATATGTTTTATGGTCATGCTCCGATGGCCAATGGTTTATTCTTAATGAATCTCGAACGTAATATTACACACATTCATAGTGTGAATACCAAAAGATGTAAAGTTGATAACGATAGTCCCACATACTTGTGGCACTGCCGCCTTGGTCACATTGGTGTCAAGCGCATGAAGAAGCCCCATTTTGATGGACTTTTAGAGTCTCTCGATTATGAATCATTTGACACATGCGAACCATGCCTCATGGGAAAAATGACCAAGACTCCGTTCTCCGGAACAATGGAGCGAGCAACCAACTTATTGGAAATCATACATACCGATGTGTGTGGTCCAATGAGCGTTGAGCCTCGCGGAGGATATCGTTATGTTCTAACTCTCACAAATGACTTAAGTAGATATGGGTATCTCTACTTGATGAAACATAAGTCTGAGACCTTTGAAAAGTTCAAGGAATTTCAGAATGAGGTAGAGAATCAACGTGACCGAAAAATAAAGTTCTTACGATCAGATCGTGGAGGAGAATATTTAAGTCACGAATTTGGTACACACTTAAGGAAATGTGGAATCGTTTCACAACTCACGCCGCTGAACACCTCAGCATAACGGTGTGTCCGAACGTCGTAATCGCACTCTATTGGATATGGTGCGATCTATGATGTCTCTTACCGATTTACCGCTATCATTTTGGGGATACGCACTAGAGACAGCTACATTCACTTTAAATAGGGCACCGTCTAAATCCGTTGAGACGACACCATATGAATTATGGTTTGGAAAGAAACCTAAGCTGTCGTTTCTAAAAGTTTGGGGATGCGATGCTTATGTCAAGAAACTTCAACCTGAAAAGCTCGAACCCAAGTCGAAAAAATGCGTCTTCATAGGATACCCTAAGGAAACCATTGGGTATACCTTCTACCTTAGATCTGAAGGCAAGATCTTTGTTGCCAAGAACGGATCCTTTCTGGAAAAAGAGTTTCTCTCGAAAGGAGTAAGTGGGAGGAAAGTAGAACTCGATGAAGTACTACCTCTTGAACCGGAAAGTAGTGCAGCTCAGGAAAATGTTCCTGTGGTGCCTACACCTACTAGAGAGGAAATTAATGATGATGATCAAGGTGCTTCGGATCAAGTTGCTACTAAACTTTGCAGGTCCACAAGGACACGTTCCACACCAGAGTGGTATGGCAACCCTGTCCTGGAAATCATGTTGTTAGACAATGGTGAACCTTCGAACTATGAAGAAGCGATGGCGGGCCCGGATTCCAACAAATGGCTTGAAGCCATGCAATCCTAGATAGGATCCATGTATGAAAACAAAGTATGGACTTTGACAGACTTGCCCGATGATCGGCGAGCGATAGAAAACAAATGGATCTTTAAGAAGAAGACGGACGCGGATGGTAATGTCACCATCTATAAAGCTCGACTTGTCGCTAAGGGTTATCGGCAAGTTCAAGGGATTGACTACGATGAGACTTTCTCTCCCGTAGCGAAGCTTAAGTCCGTCTGAATCATGTTAGCAATTGCCGCATACTATGATTATGAGATATGGCAGATGGACGTCAAAACAGCGTTCCTTAACGGTTATCTTAAGGAAGAGCTGTATATGATGCAGCCGGAAGGTTTTGTCGATCCTAAGAATGCTAACAAAGTATGCAAGCTCCAGCGATCCATTTATGGGCTGGTGCAAGCATCTCGAGTTGGAACATTTGCTTTGATGAGATGATCAAAGCGTTTGTTTATGCGACTTATGGAGAAGCCTCGCTTACAAGAAAGTGAGTGGGAGCTCAGAGCATTTCTCATATTATATGTAGATGACATACTTTTGATGGGAAATGATATAGAACTCTTGGACAACATTAAGGCCTACTTGAATAAAAGTTTTTCAATGAAGGACCTTGGAGAAGCTACTTATATATTAGGCATCAAGATTTATAGAGATAGATCGAGACACCTCATAGGTCTTTCACAAAGCACATACCTTGATAAGATTTTGAAGAAGTTCAAAATGGATCAGTCCAAGAAAGGGTTCTTGCCTGTACTGCAAGGTGTGAGATTGAGCTCGGCTCAATGCCCGACCACGGCAAAAGATAAAGAAGAGATGAGCGTCATCCCATATGCCTCGGCCATAGGATCTATTATGTATGCCATGCTGTGTACCAAACCTGATGTAAACCTTGCCGTAAGTTTGGTAGGAAGGTACCAAAGTAATCCCGGCAAGGAACACTGGACAGCGGTCAAGAATATCCTAAAGTACCTGAAAAGGACAAAGGACATGTTTCTCGTTTATGGAGGTGACGAAGAGCTCGTCAGAAGGGTTACGCCGACGCTTAGCTTCGACACGATCCGATGACTCTAAGTCACAAACCGGATACGCTTATATGTTGAATGGTGGGCAAGAAGCTGGTGCAGCTGCAAGCGAGCGTCGTGGCGGGATCTACATGTGAAGCGGAGTACATGGCAGCCTCGGAGGCATCACATGAAGCAATATGGGTGAAGGAGTTCATCACCGACCTAGGAGTCATACCCAATGCGCCGGGCCGATCAAACTCTTCTCGTGACAACACCGGAGCTATTGCACTTGCCAAGGAGCCCAGGTTTCACAAGAAGACCAGGCACATCAAGCGCCGCTCAACTCCATCCGTGAAAATGTTCAAGATGGAGACATAGAAATTTGCAAAGTGCATACGGATCTGAATGTCGCAGATCCGCTGACTAAACCTCTTCCATGGGCAAAACATGATCAACACCGTAACTCTATGGGTGTTCGATTCATCACAATGTAACTAGATTATTGACTCTAGTGCAAGTGGGAGACTTTTGAAAATATGCCCTAGAGGCGATAATAAAAGGATTATTATTATATTTCCTTGTTCATGATAATTGTCTTTATTCATGCTATAATTGTATTATCCGGAAATCGTAATACACGTGTGAATACATAGACCACAATATGTCCCTAGTGAGCCTCTAGTTGACTAGCTCGTTGATCAAAAGATAGTCATGGTTTCTCGACTATGGACATTGGATGTCAATGATAACGGATCACATCATTAGGAGAATGATGTGATTGACAAGACCCAATCCTAAGCATAGCACAAGATCGTAGTTCGCTTTGCTAGAGCTTTTCCAATGTCAAGTATCTCTTCCTTAGACCATGAGATCGTGTAACTCCGGATACCGTAGGAGTGCTTTGGGTGTGCCAAACGTCACAACGAATCGGGTGACTATAAAGGTACACTACGGTATCTCCGAAAGTGTATGTTGGGTTGACACGGATCGAGATCGGATTTGTCACTCCGTGTTACGGAGAGGTATCACCGGGCCCACTCGGTAGTGCATCATCATAATGAGCTCAAAGTGACCAAGTGTCCGTCACGGATCATGCATTACAGACGAGTAAAGTGACTTGCGTAACGAGATTGAACGAGGTATTGGGATACCGACGATCGAATCTCGGGCAAGTAACATACCGATTGACAAAGGAATTGTATACGGGTTGTTTGAATCTCGACATCGTGGTTCATCCGATGAGATCATCGAGGAGCATGTGGGAGCCAACATGGGTATCCAGATCCCGCTGTTGGTTATTGCCCGAGAGCCGCCTCGGTCATGTCTACGTGTCTCCCGAACCCGTAGGGTCTACACACTTAAGGTTCGGTGGCGCTTAGGGTTGTATGAATATGAGTATGCAGTAAACCGAATGTTGTTCGAGTCCCGGATGAGATCCGGACGTCACGAGGAGTTCCGGAATGGTCCGGAGGTAAAGAATTATATATAGAAAGTGTTGTTTCGGCCATCGGGAAAGTTTCGGGGTCACCCGGTATTGTACCGGGACCACCGGAAGGGTCTCGGGGGTCCACCTGGTGGGGCCACCCATCCCGGAGGGCCCCATGGGCTGAAGTGGGGAGGGGAACCAGCCCATAGTGGGCTGGTGCGCCCCCCTTGGCCCACCCTCTGCGCCTAGGGTTGAAACCCTAGGGGGGGGCGCCCACTTGCCTTGGGGGGCACTCCACCCCCCTTGGTCGCCGCCCCCCTTGGGAGATTAGATCTCCAACGGCCGCCCCCCCTGGGAGCCTATATAAAGGGAGGGAGGGGCAGCCGCACCAAGTTCTGCGCCTCCCCCTCGCTACACCTCTTCCTCCTCCGTCACAAGCTTGGCGAAGCCTCGCCGAGTATCGCTGCTCCACCACCACCACGCCGCGCTGCTGCTGGAGCCATCTTCTTCAACCTCTCCTTCCCCCTTGCTGGATCAAGAAGGAGGAGACGTCATCCGCTCCGTACGTGTGTTGAACGCGGAGGAGCCGTCCGTTCGGCACTCGGTCATCGGTGATTTGGATCACGGCGAGTACGACTCCATCATCCACGTTCTAGTGAACACTTCCGCACGTGATCTACAAGTGGTATGTAGATGCAATCTCTCTCCCATGACTCGTTGCTTAGATGAACTCATAGATGGATCTTGGTGAAACCGTAGGAAAATTTTTAATTTTCTGCAACGTTCCCCAACATACACTTGCTGGCGGGAAGCCATTTCTAGTATTTGGATTCCTTTTTGCTTGTTTGCATTAACTGGACACTATAACCGAAGCAACACAGCCGCGGCCAGCTACATAAACGAGGAGAGTAAGGGGTTTTATGCAAAAAATGCTTAACTTGTCTCCAAAGTGGCAGATGCACACTCTTTGGCGTACGGAGGGAGTAGCATTTAACATGATGAAGGAAATATGCCCTAGAGGCAATAATAAAGTTATTATTTATTTCCTTATACCATGATAAATGTTTATTATTCATGCTAGAATTGTATTAACCGGAAACATAATACATGTGTGAATACATAGACAAACAGATAGTCACTAGTATGCCTCTACTGGACTAGCTCATTAATCAAAGATGGTTGTGTTTCCTAACCATAGACATGTGTTGTCATTTGATTAATGGGATCACCTCATTAGGAGAATGATGTGATTGACATGACCCATTCCGTTAGCTTAGCACTTGATCGCTTAGTATATTGCTAATGCTTTCTTCATGACCTATACATGTTCCCCGTAACTATGAGATTATGCAACTCCGCCACCGGAGGAACACTTTGGTACTACCAAACGTCACAACGAATCGGGTGATTATAAAGGAGTACTACAGGTGTCTCCAAAGGTACTTGTTGGGTTGGCGATTTCGAGATTAGGTTTTGTCACTCCGATTGTCGGAGAGGTATCTCTGGCCTTCTCGGTAATACACATCACTTAAGCCTTGCAAGCATTACAACTAATGAGTTAGTTGTGAGATGATGTATTACGGAACGAGTAAAGAGACTTACCGAACGAGATTGAACTAGGTATTGGATACCGACGATCGAATCTCGGGTAAGTAACATACCGATGACAAAGGGAACAACGATGTCGTTATGCGGTTTGACCGATAAAGATCTTCAGAGAATATGTAGGAACCAATATGAGCATCCAGGTTCCGCTATTGGTTATTGACCGAGAATGGTTCTAGGTCATGTCTACATAGTTCTCGAACCCGTAGGGTCCGCACGCTTAACGCTTCGATGACAGATTCATTATGAGTTTATAAGTATTGATGTACCAAGGTTGTTCGAGTCCGGATATGATCACGGACATGACGAGGAGTCTCAAATGGTCGAGACATAAAGATTGATATATTGAAGCCTATGTTTGACTTCGGAAGGGTTCCAATGAAAACAGGAAGTTACGGAACACCGGGGTTACTGAACCCCGGGGGTATATGGGCCTTAATGGGCCACAAGGAGAAGAGGAAGGGCCGGCCAGGGGGGCAGGCCGCCCCCTCCCTCTAGTCCGAATAGGACAGGAGAGGGGGCGCGCCCTTCCTCTTCCCTCCCCAATCCTACTCCAACTAGGAGAGGGGAGTCCTACTCCGGTGGGAGTAGGACTCCTCGGCGCGCCCCCTAGGGCCGGCCGCACCCCTTTGCTCCTTTATATACGGGGCAGGGGGCACCCCATGACACACAAGTTGATCTACGGATCGCTCCTTAGCCGTGTGCGGTGTCCCCTCCACCATATTCCACTTCGGTCATATCGTCGAGAGCTTAGGCGAAGCCTGCGCCGAGAAGTCATATCGTCATGAGCTTAGGCGAAGCCCTGCGCCGGTGGAGCATCAACATCGCCACCACGCCGTCGGTCGACGTAACTCATCCCCGACACTTTGCTGGATCGAGTCCGGGATCGCCATCGAGCTGAACGTGTGCGTAACTCGGAGGTGCCGTGACGCTCGGTGCTTGGATCGGTCGGATCGTGAAGACGCATCGACTACATCAACCGCGTTGTTATAACGCTTCCGCTTTCGGTCTCACGAGGGTACGTGGACGGACACTCTCCCTCTCGCTGCTATGCCATCACCATGGTCTTGCGTGTTCGTAGGAAATTTTTTGAAATTACTACGCTCCCCAACAAAGGCATCCGAGCCTGGTTTTATGCGTTGATGTCATATGCACGAGTAGAACACAAGTGAGTTGTGGGCGATATAAGTTATACCGCTTACCAAAGATGTCATACTTTGGTTCAGCGGTATTGTGAGATGAAGCGGCCGGACCGACATTACGCCAGACGCTTACGCGAGACTGGTTTCACCGCCCGAGCACTCGTTGCTTAAAGGTGACCGCGGTGTCTGTCTCTCTCACTTTAGTTGAACTGAGTGTGGCTACGCCCGGTCCTTGCGAAGGTTAAAACAGCACCAACTTGACAAACTATCGCTGTGGTTTTGATGCGTAGGTAAGAACGGTTCTTGCTCAGCCGTAGCAGCCACGTAAAACTTGCAACAACAAAGTAGAGGACGCCTAACTTGTTTTTGCAGGGCATGTTGTGATGTGATGTGGTCAAGACGTGATGCTATATTTTATTGTATGAGATGATCATGTTTTGTAACCGAAGTTATCGGCAATCGGCAGGAGCCATATGGTTGTCGCTTATTGTATGAAATGCAACGCCATGTAATTGCTTTACTTTATCACTAAGCGATGGCGATAGTCGAGAAGCAATAGTTGGCGAGACGACAACGATGCTACGATGGAGATCAAGGTGTCGCGCGGTGACGATGGTGATCATGACGGTGCTTGGCGATGGAGATCACAAGCACAAGATGATGATGTCCATATCATATCACTTATATTGATTGCATGTGATGTTTATCCTTTATGCATCTTATCTTGCTTTGATTGACGGTAGCATTATAAGATGATCTCTCACTAAAATTATCAAGAAGTGTTCTCCTCGAGTATGCACCGCTGCCAAAGTTCGAGTACCCGCACACCACGTGATGATCGGGTGTGATAAGTTCTACGTCCATCTACAACGGGTGCAAAACAGTTGCACGCGCTGAATACTCAAAGTTAAACTTGACGAGCCTTGCATATAACAGATATGGCCTCGAACACGGAGACCGAAAGGTCGAACGTGAATCATATAGTAGATATGATCAACATAGTGATGTTCACCATTGAAACTACTCCATCTCACGTGATGATCGGACATGGTTTAGTTGATTTGGATCACGAATCACTTAGATAACTAGAGAGATGTCTGCCTAAGTGGGAGTTTTTAATATGATTAATTAAACTTAAATTTATCATGAGCTTAGTACCTGATAGTATTTTGCTTGTCTATGTTTATCGTAGATAGATGGCTCGTGCTGTTGTTCCGTTGAATTTTAATGCGTTCCTTGAGAAAGCAAAGTTGAAAGATGATGGTAGCAATTACACGGATCGGGTCCGTAACTTGAGGATTATCCTCATTGCTGCACGTAAAAATTACGCCCCGAAGCACCGCTGGGTGACAGCTCGCTGCGGGGAGCCGAGCCGAAGTTGTGAACGTCCCGCAAAGCAAAGCGATGACTACTCAATAGTTCAGTGTGCCATGCTTTACGGCTTAGAACCGGTCTTCAACGACGTTTTGAACGCATGGAGCATATGAGATGTTCCAGGAGTTGAAGTTAATATTTCAAGCAAATGCCCGGATTGAGAGATATGAAGTCTCCAATAAGTTCTATAGCTGCAAGATGGAGGAGAATAGTTCACAAGTGAACATATACTCAAAATGTCCGGGTATAATAGTCACTTGATTCAACTGGGAGTTACTCTTCCGGATGATAGTGTCATTGATGAATTCTCCAATCATCGCCACCAAGCTACAAGAGCTTCGTGATGAACTATAATATGCAAGGAATGACTAAGACAATTCTGAGCTCTTCGCAATGCTAAAAGCATGGAGGTAGAAATCAAGAAAGAGCATCAAGTGTTGATGGTCAACAAGACCACTAGTTTCAAGAAAAGGGCAAAGGGAAGAAGAAGGAAACTTCAAAAGAACAGCAAGAAAGTTGCTGATCAAGAGAAGAAACCCAAGTCTGACCTAAACCTGAAACCGAGTGTTTTACTGCAAGCGATCGGACATCGAAGCGGAACTGCCCCAAGTATTTGGCGGATAAGAAGGATGGCAAGGTGAACAAAGGTATATGTGATATACATGTTATTGATGTGTACCTTACTAGAGCTCGTAGTAGCACTGGTATTTGATACTGGTTCTGTTGCTAATATTTGCAACTCAAACAGGGACTACGGAATAGACGAGCATCGGCAAAGGACGAGGTGACGATGCGCGCGTGGGAAATGGTTCCAAAGTCAATGTGATCGCGGTCGGCACGCTACCTCTACATCTACCTTCGGATTAGTTTTAGACCTAAATAATTGTTATTTGGTGCCGCGTTGAGCATGAACATTATATCTGGATCTTGTTTGATGCGAGACGGTTATTCATTTAAATCGAGAATAATGGTTGTTCTATTTATATGAGTAATATCTTTATGGTCATGCACCCTTGAAGAATGGTCTATTCTTGTTGAATCTCGACGAGAGTGATACACATATTCATAATGTTGAAACCAAAAGATGCAGAGTTGATAATGATAATGCAACTTATTTGTGGCACCGCCGCTTAGGTCATATCGATTGTAAAACGCATGAAGAAACTCCATACCGATGGGCTTCGGAATCACTTGATTATGAATCACTTGGTACTTATGAACCATGCCTCATGGGCAAGATGACCAAAACGCCGTTCTCTCCTAACTATGGAGCGAGCAACTGATTTGTTGGAAATCATACATACCGATGTTTGTGGTCCAATGAATGTTGAGGCACGCGCGGGTATCGTTATTTTCTCACCTTCACAGATGATTTGAGTAGATATGGGTATATCTACTTAATGAAACACAAATCTGAAACATTTGAAAAGTTCAAAGAATTTCAGATGAAGTGGAAAATCATCGTAACAAGAAAATAAAGTTTCTACGATCTGATCGTGGAGGAGAATATTTGAGTTACGAGTTTGGTTTACATTTGAAACAATGTGGAATAGTTTCAGCAACTCACGCCACCCGAACACCACAGAGAAATGGTGTGTCCGAACGTCGTGTCGTATTTTACTTGATATGGTGCGATCTATGATGTCTCTTCTGATTTACCGCTATCGCTTTGGGGATATGCTTTAGAGACGGCCGCATTCACGTTAAATAGGGCACCATCAAAATCCGTTGAGATGACACCGTATGAACTGTGGTTTGGCAAGAAACCAAAGTTGTCGTTTCTTAAAGTTTGGGGCTGCGATGCTTATGTGAAGAAACTTCAACCAGATAAGCTCGAACCCAAATCGGAAAAATGTGTCTTCATAGGATACCCAAAGGAGACTGTTGGGTACACCTTCTATCACAGATCGGAAGGCAAGATTTTCGTTGCTAATTTCGGATCCTTTCTAGAGAAGGAGTTTCTCTCGAAAGAAGTGAGTGGGAGGAAAGTAGAACTTGATGAGATAATCAGATCTGCTCCCTTATTGAAAGTAGTTCATCACAAGAAATGGTTCTGTGACAACTACACCAATTAGTGAGGAAACTAATGATGATGATCATGAAGCTTCAGATCAAGTTACTACTTGAACTTCAGAGGTCAACCAGAGTAAAATACGCACTGAGTGGTACGGTAATCCTATTCGGAAGTCATGTTACTTGACCATGGCGAACCTACAAACTATGAAGAAGCGATGGTGAGCCCAGATTCGCAAAATGGCTGGAAGCCATGAAATCTGAGATGGGATCCATGTATGAGAACAAAGTATGGACTTTGGTTGACTTGCCGATGATCGGCAAGCCATTGAGAATAAATGGATCTTTAAGAAGAAGACTGACGCCGATGGTAATATAACTGTCTACAAAGCTCGACTTGTTGCGAAAGGTTTTCGACAAGTTCAAGGGGTTGACTACGATGAGACTTTCTCACCAGTGGCGATGCTTAAGTCTGTCTGAATCATGTTAGCAATTGCCGCATTTTATGATTATGAAATTTGGCAAATGGATGTAAAACTGCATTCTTGAATGGATTTCTAGAAGAAGAGTTGTATATGATGCAACCAGAAGGTTTTGTCGATCCAAAGGGTACTAACAAGGTGTGCAAGCTCCAATGATCAATTTATGGTCCAGTGCAAGCCTCTCGAGTTGGAATAAACGCTTTGATAGTGTGATCAAAGCATATGAGTTTATACTGAGACTTTTGGAGAAGCCTCAGATTTACAAGAAAGTGAGTGGGAGCTCAGAGCATTTCTAATATTATATGTGGACGACATATTATTGATTGGAAATGATATAGAATTTCTGGATAGCATAAAAGGATACTTGAATAAAAGTTTTTCAATGAAAGACCTCGGTGAAGCTGCTTACATATTGGGCATCAAGATCTATAGAGATAGATCAAGACGCTTAATTGACTTTCACAAAGCACATACCTTGATAAAGTTTTGAAGAAGTTCAAAATGGATCAGCAAAGAAAGGTTTTTACCAGACATAAGGTGTAAGATTGAGTCGACTCAATGCCCACCACAGCAGAAGATAGAGAGAAAATGAAAGATGTTCCTATGCTTCAGCCATAGGCTCTATCATGTATGCAATGCTGTGTACCGACTGACGATGCTTAGCTGTAAGCTTGGCAGGAAGGTACCAAAGTAATCCAGAGTGGATCATCGACAGCGGTCAAGAACATCCCAAATACCCGAAAAGGACTAAGGATATGTTTCTCGATATGGAGGTGACAAAGAGCTAGTCGTAAATGGTTACGCCGATGCAAGCTTTGACACGATCCGGACGATTCTAAATCGCAAAACGGATACGTATTTTTATTAAACGGTGGAGCTGTCGGTTGGTGCAGTTCTAAACAAAGCGTCGTGGCGGATCTACATGTGAAGCGGAGTACATAGCTGCTTGAAGCAGCAAATGAAGGAGTCTCGATGAAAGAGTTCATTTCCGATCTAGGTGTTATACCTAGTGCATCGGGACCAATGAAGATCTTCTGTGACAATATCGTGCAATTGCCTTGGCAAAGGAATCCAGATTTCACAAGAGGACCAAGCATATCAAGAGACGCTTCAATTCCATTCGGGACCAAGTCCAAGTGGGAGACATAGAGATTTGTAAAATACATACGGATCTGAATGTTGCGCACCGCTGACTAAGCCTCTTCCACGAGCAAAACATGATCAGCACCAAGACTCCATGGGTGTTAGAATCATTACTGTGTAATCTAGATTATTGACTCTAGTGCAAGTGGGAGATCAAGGAAATATGCCCTAGAGGCAATAATAAAGTTATTATTTATTTCCTTATACCATGATAAATGTTTATTATTCATGCTAGAATTGTATTAACCGGAAACATAATACATGTGTGAATACATAGACAAACAGATAGTCACTAGTATGCCTCTATCGGACTAGCTCATTAATCAAAGATGGTTGTGTTTCCTAACCATAGACATGTGTTGTCATTTGATTAATGGGATCACCTCATTAGGAGAATGATGTGATTGACATGACCCATTCCGTTAGCTTAGCACTTGATCGCTTAGTATATTGCTAATGCTTTCTTCATGACCTATACATGTTCCTGTAACTATGAGATTATGCAACTCCGCCACGGAGGAACACTTTGGTACTACCAAACGTCACAATGTAATCGGGTGATTATAAAGGAGTACTACAGTGTCTCCAAAGGTACTTGTTGGGTTGGCGATTTGAGATTAGGTTTTGTCACTTGATTGTCGGAGAGGTATCTCTGGGCCTTCTCGGTAATACACATCACTTAAGCCTTGCAAGCATTACAACTAATGAGTTAGTTGTGAGATGATGTATTACGGAACGAGTAAAGAGACTTACCGTAACGAGATTGAACTAGGTATTGGATACCGACGATCGAATCTCGGGTAAGTAACATACCGATGACAAAGGAACAACGATGTCGTTATGCGGTTTGACCGATAAAGATCTTCAGAGAATATGTAGGAACCAATATGAGCATCCAGGTTCCGCTATTGGTTATTGACCGAGAATGGTTCTAGGTCATGTCTACATAGTTCTCGAACCCGTAGGGTCCGCACGCTTAACGCTTCGATGATGTTCATTATGAGTTTATAAGTATTGATGTACCAAGGTTGTTCGAGTCCGGATATGATCACGGACATGACGAGGAGTCTCGAAATGGTCGAGACATAAAGATTGATATATTGGAAGCCTATGTTTGACTTCGGAAGGGTTCCAATGAAAACAGAAGTTACCGGAACACCGGGGTTACTGAACCCCGGGGTATATGGGCCTTAATGGGCCACAAGGAGAAGAGGAAGGGCCGGCAGGGGCAGGCCGCGCCCTCCCCTCTAGTCCGAATAGGACAAGGAGAGGGGGGCGCCTTCCCTCTTCCCTCCCCAATCCTACTCCAACTAGGAGAGGGGGGAGTACTCGGTGGGAGTAGGACTCCTCGGCAGCGCCTCCCTAGGGCCGGCCGCACCCCCTTGCTCCTTTATATACGAGGCGGGGGCACCCCATGACACACAAGTTGATCTACGGATCGTTCCTTAGCTGTGTGCGGTGTCCCCTCCACCATATTCCACTTCGTCATATCGTCGAGAGCTTAGGCGAAGCCTCGCGCCGAGAAGTCATATCGTCATGAGCTTAGGCGAAGCCCTGCGCCGGTGGAGCATCAACATCGCCACCACGCCGTCGGTCGACGTAACTCATCCCGACACTTTGCCGGATCGAGTCCGGGATCGCCATCGAGCTGAACGTGTGCGTAACTCGGAGGTGCCGTGACGCTCGGTGCTTGGATCGGTCGGATCGTGAAGACGCACGACTACATCAACCGCGTTGTTATAACGCTTCGCTTTCGGTCTCACGAGTACGTGGACGGACACTCTCCCCTCTCGTTGCTATGCCATCACCATGGTCTTGCGTGTTCGTAGGAAATTTTTTGAAATTACTACGTTCCCCAACACATGATACGGTATCTATCTATGTTACTCTAAGACTAACCACAATGGGAATAACTGCGGTAGTAACATCGAGTCCAACTCAGCAAATTTGCTTATGTGGCAATGAGTTAATGAGGAGAGATGTAGTAATAGTAACTTAGATAGTTACTGTAACATCACATGTCCCAATGCAATATGAGTCTATAACCTAATAAATGAAACTTTGCATGTTACCACACTTATGTTACTAGTGTATGTTACTAGTGGGGAGTACTACCCACTATTGAGGTAGTAATATAATCTAGGAATATGTGTATGTTACTAGTATATGTTACTCGTGGGGAGTATTTGGACTAGTAACATGCACATGTTACTAGTCCATGTTACTATATTCATAGTGGGGAGTAACATATAGTTCATATCATGCAAGTCATCATTTATTAAAATGTAGACTCATTTTGCCTTGGTATGTGTTATGTTACAGTAACATATTATGTTACTTCAACCATCTCTCCTCTCATTAACTACATGCCACATAAGCAAATTTTTTTGGGATGTGTTATGTTACTTGCTAAGTTACTCCCACTATGACCAGCCTAACACTCTCTCTTATTTAATTGTGTGCCACATAAGCATGTTTGCTAGTCCCAAGTACATATTACCGGTTATGTTACCGCCACTATGGCCAGCCTTAGGCTGGTTATAATGGAGAGTAACTTAGACTAGTGTCATGCATATGACACTAGTGTAAGTTATTATCTTTATAGTGCAAAGTAACATAATAGTAGTATCATAGATTGCTTCATTTATTATCTCATAGACTCATTTTGCCTCGGGAAGCGCTATGTTACAGTAACATATTATGTTACCACAAGCACCTCTTTCCTTATTAAATACTTGCCACATAAGTAAAATTGCCTTGGAATGTGTTAAGTTACTACCTAAGTTACTCCCACTATGGCTAGCCTTATTTGAAAAGTGATCGTGCACCTCGAAACATACGATAATTAATCAATCACACCCTGATTCATGTGTACGATTAATGCATGGTGTCTGGGGAAATGGAGGAATTACTGCCACGCGGCATGGTAATCTGTCGCTGTTTCGTGCTTTACCCTGCTCATAAATACAAATCGCACATGCTCCCCAACAAGGCCAAGGGTGATCATTCTTGGTATGACGTAGGATTGTCAGGGGACTAACACACATAACCGTGCTAGAACATGGTTAATAATATAGCCAACTGCTGGTTACAAGTCATTGCCATATCATCTATAGCTCATCTTATAGCCAATATGTATAATATATGATTAAAAGAGCGAAATTACTATTACGTTGAATTATGCGTACGATTTTGTAAGACTTGATCTCACTCATCCGGCCAGTTGATCAAATGGCTGCTGAGGACTGTCGTCCGAAAAATTGTACAAATTCGTCGTATGTGTAGCAGTTCTCTTAGAAGAGTGTACTATTTTTTAATTATATAGCCCATCTTTCACTCTCACAAAGTGCCCAGGAGCACGTGCTAGAGCTGACTGTTCACCAAGAGCCCGCTTACCTTCTCTCTCTTTTTTCTTTCCTCCAACTAAGCAAAAATATACTAATTTATTTCTTATAGCCAGCTGACTCAGCTCTATTGTACTTGCTTTTATCGGCTCTGCAGGAAAACCCTACTAAAATAAATATGCACATGAAAAAGCTAGACCTGAAGAACCAAATCCAGGGACACATCATCCTGCAAACATCTCCTGATGATACGAAAAGCACTATTGAAACTAGAAGGACCTTTTTTTCACGTTAATGACAACACTATTAGTTGTCGTCATTCAGAGACAAATTTATTTCTAACTCTCACGCCACTGAATCGAAGCCCCCTCGCATCGCTCTGACGACAGACTGGGGAAATGGAGGCGTGGCCTTGTTAGGGAGTCCAGGTGGATCGCCTTTGCGATCACAGGAGCAAGAAGAGAATATCACATGGAAACAAGATTCAAAGAGAACATCGTGAACACCACATTTGGAAGTTTCCAAAAAAACTGAAAAAAAAAAGAAATACAGGATGTTAAGAGGGTGATGTTGTATTGCCATGCAAAATTTAAGTTCAAACACTTATGGGAGCGAGCTATAAAAAGAAGAGTCAATTACACTGGTGGTGCTACAACTTGGCGTAAACGGTCACTTTGGTGCTAGAAGTTGTGGCGTACATTGAAGTGGTGCAAAAACTTGGCATTAAGGTGCAAATACGGTGCTTATCTCATTTATGTACGGAATAGGTGCTGACTAGGCGCGTGGGGCCCACTGTCAGCCATTGAACCAGAGAGAAGGGGTGTGTGGCCTGATTTTTTGGAAAACACCCTCGAAATATTTATTTTCACAAAAAGCCCCTGTTGACGTGTGAGTGGCATTTTTTCACCTCTATGAGGAGTGGGCCCCATCTGTCAAACCAGAGTAAAAATTAAATCAAAAGGGAGGCTGCCTGGAGTCGAAGCCATGTCCGACTACAAACCCCCAACACGGCTAACCAGTACGCCAACAAGATCTTATGTTTAATTTGGATAAAAAAGCTATATGTACTAACCTGGCAGCATGGGGAGCTTTTACGGGCTGCACATAGTATATATAGCTTTAAAATTTATTTGTAAAAACATAACTAATAAAAAATATGTTCACATATTTGTGTGATACAAATATTATACATGAAAATGATTATTAGTAAATGATAACATTTAAATATACATCCTTGCATGATATAAAAAAATATTTAGTTAATATGGACAGTTAATAAAATTAAAATATTTAATGAATACGTAAATATTATATAGTCACGGCTTAGATTTAAATTATAGAAAATGAATATTCATATGAGCAGTTTAAATTATAAATTATCATTATTTTTGTTATAAAAACATTGAACTATACAAACGTGCATATAATTATTGAAATGTTGTATACCTAAAATAATTTTATGAATTGTAATTTAACTTTGTAAATTGTAAATTATGAAAACACTGTTATAATTCATAAATATTTTTTAAATAATATGTGAAATTTTTATAAACACAAATATTCATTCATTATTTTTATTACTGAGATTATAATTTAGATTTTTTTAAAACACTTATAATTTTGATTCTTTCTACAGAAAAATAAAAAAGACTAACAGGTGCAGAAGAAACCGCAAGATCTGCAGCCCATTTAACCTCCACCTGCGCTGCCATTACCATGGATAAAGATTTTACCCGTTCCGGACGAAGAAAACTGAATGGGTGCAGTGGTTGGCCACCTCGTTTGCGTGGGCGTTGTTTTGGGTTCGATCCCCACCAGCCACATCTAGCATTTTGTTTTCTGTATTGGGTGACATGCGGGACCCACATCTCACAGAGGTGACAAAATCTTCCCACGTCAACAGGGATTTTAAAAAAATAATATTTCAAGGGCGTTTTTGAAAAAATCAGGCCACATGGCCCTTCTCTCTGGTCGAGTGGCTGACCGCGGGCCCCATGCGCCTAGTCAGCACATACTCCGTACATAGACGGGATAAGCACCATATTTGCACATTAATGGCAAGTTTTTGCACCACTTCAATGTACACCACAACTTCTAGCACCAAAGTGACCATTTGCGCCAAGTTGTAGCACCACCAGTGTAATTGACTCTAAAAAGAATTCAACAAAGAATAGTGATGTTTCCTTTCACCCAAACTTGGTTTTCATGTGATATTCTCTTCAGGAGAAATTATTGAAAACAACGAGCAGCCAATTTCCCTTTTCTGTTTTGTTTTCATTATCTTGAGATGGCGAAAGCATCATCGAGGAGTCACAGAAAAAAACGAGAACAAGGAAACGAAGTGAAAAAAACCGGCCAAACTTCATTCCAACTGGCCGAGCTTGTATTGCTTGGATACGAACAGCAAAGAATGTATACACCACAATATCAAAACAACAGTACAAAACTGTGCTAAGCCTCCTCTCCCTTGCAAGAGTGTCGATGTTGAAGCATGTAACACCGCAGCCATCTCATCCCCTCAATCCACCGTACAAATCTGACTAGGAGCCCGCCGAGCTGCGCGCAGCAGTAATGGTTTCCACGCGCGTGTACACGGCCGGCCGGCCGTGTACGATGCCTGTACCTTAGAGGGAACTTGCTCTCGTAGCTCTCCGGTCACCGGACCTCGGACCACTTGTCCATCCGTGTGCTCGCGACCATGGCCTGCCAGTGACATTCAGGTCAAAAAACGCATCATCGGTCAGCACTACTACCACCCACCCAGCTACACGCAAGAAACCCACAATTTTCAACCGGCTCGGGCTCGCTCACTCACCTCCTTTTCCCAGTCGCAGCGAATGGTCATGATGGCCAGGATCAGCGTCTGGACGGCGGTTCCGCCGATCATCCCCGCCCAGATCCCCTGCGAAAGATTTCGCACAAAAAAGTCGTCAGTGCGGCGCCGAGACCGAAGCGTAGAAGCAACCACGGCAACAGCCAAGATGAGAGAGATGTGCTAGCTAGCACGTACCAGGACGCCAAGGTTGAAGAGCCAGCCGAGGAGGACACCCATGGGGACGCCGATGAGGTAGTAGCTGCCGATGTTGACGTAGGCCACCGCGGACTGCCAGCCAGACCCAACAGCCACACCTGCGTTTGTTTCAGGAGAACACAACCATGATGAATGAATTCTGCAGAGGAGGGCCCATAACAGATTGATTGGGCCTAAATGATATAAGAAGAGGTCGAGCTGGGCCTGGGTAGGGTACCTGAGAGCACGGGCTGGATGCTGTTGAGCAGGATGGTGAAGGCCAGCAGGATGGCGAGGTTGTTGACGGCGTCCAGCACGACGGCGCTGGAAGTGAAGATGAGCGCCAGCTTGTCGTGGAGGCCCATGATCAGCACCCAGAAGAAGAGCCCGATCACCAGCGACGTCAAGGACGACACGATCGTTGCGAACCGAGCCCCCTTCCCGTTCCCGGCGCCCAGCTCGTTCGCCACCCGCACTCTGCAAAGCATGCAGCGACGTGTACTTAAATTAGCATGCTGAACTCTGTTGTTCAATTGGCATAAACAGGTGCACAAAATGTGCATGGCAAGACGGTGGTGATTACCCAGTGCCCGCGAAGAACGCCAATGGAATCATCATCTCCCATGCGTTAATGGTCATGCTGTCCACAAGCAACAAAAAGGAGAGAACATTTGCATTGTCAGAATCACCATCGAGCAAACCTTGTTAAACTGACGAGTACTTTCTTCTGGGGTACTCAAAACTATAGCACACGATGAGTAGTTACCAGATGGAGAGCGCATCCACCGCAATAGCCGCGTCCTTCAGGTTGCCTGTCAGCAAGATTAGTACCCTATAGTACCAGTTCTCCAAGCTGCACAAGAAACAAAAAATTGTCAGTCCCACATGGATGAAATGTTATTTGTATTGACCATGTCGTTATCAAAGTAAATAAGTATGCGTCTGAGATCTGATGCCCGATGATTTGACTTTCTTCACATTGTACGGGCGGGAATCAATCAGAAAAAAAAAGATGCAAGCAGCACACTATAGTATGTCAGTAGATCAGTACTACAAGTCTACTAAAAAAAGTAGATCGGCAGAAGCACGTACCATAGCATGACGCCTGACGCGGCGGAGAGCTTGACGAACTCCCAAATGTCGGCGAACGCCTCGACGGAGAAGCCGTGCCACGTGTCCGGGCAGCCGCCGCAGGCGACGTAGCCGAAGAGCATGGCGAAGGTGGCCCACCAGGAGAAGTTGAGCGTCAGCGCGATGCCGACGAGCCCGAACTGGAACCGGGTGATGAAGAGCCAGCTGACGAGGAGGTGGACGCAGAGCGCCACCCCGGAGGCGGCGGCGCTGACGAAGTTCTTCATCTGGCACTGCAGGAACCGCTGCAGCGGGAAGAGCAAGGCGAAGGAGAAGTGGAGAGGGATGAACCACACGGAGACCCTGCCGGCCATGGCCGACAGCTCCGGCGACTGCCCCGTCAGCAGCAGCACGTCCTCGGCGAAGAAGTACATGGGGAGGAGCAGCACCGCGCAGCCGAGCAGCACGATCCAGGAGCGCTGCATGTAGACGCCCATCATGTGGAACTTCTTGGCGCCGAACGCCTGCCCGCACAGCGTCTCCAGAGCGCTCGCCATGCCAAGCTGCACGTCGCGACGAGTTAGTGTCAAAGTTCAGTAAATTGAAAAATTAAAAACAAGAACCCCAGTAACCAACGAACATTCACCAGGAGGGTTTGGCATCTGAGAACCATTTTGATGGCAGTTTTGGTTATCGAGGGATATCAACTTCTTCAGAATAGCATGACAGACTCTTACAGAGAAGGCAAATTTTCCTTTTCGAGATTGCTAAATCTCGGTCGACCGAGTCTTAACGAAGTCTCAATCGATGCCATATTCGTTAGATCTTACGTTGAGATCAGTGTAAAATTTCTCTTTTAAGTTTTTCTTTCATCCTTTTTATATGTTCTATCACTTGACTGAGTCGACTGAGCTCTGGCCACACCCTTTTCTTTTACAAGAATCTGACACTGGTTACATTTCCAAAAATAAAGAGATAGTACCCTTAAATCTAAAACAAAATTTATATCTGCCCTAAATCTAAAACACAATTTATCGGAAGGATCAACCGACACCACATGCACGACATGGTCTCTCCCAGAAAGGTCTCATGCAGTGCATAAAAACCAATCTCGACGAGTGGAGAGCGGCGGGATCTGTCCCTATCCGGAGGGTGCCGACAAGATAGAAAGCTAGGCTAAGATTCTGGAGATCCGTCCTTTCAGTCTCGACCACGGGACCGATCGAGAGCTCCGTCCGTGCCTTCTCGCATCTACACTCCTCTACCTCTCTCTCGATGGCTCGAGCTGCTTTCTGCATCAAACTGGGAGTGGACAATGGAGAATGACACCTCCCCATCTCGTTTATGCGATTAAAAATGCTCTCCACAAGTCGTTGCAAGTCTTTGTTTCATGGGCTGGCCTAGTGTAAGAGATGCTGAGATACTCTAGCAACAAGTTTAATCTGTGTCTAGCCAAGTCAATGGGTGCCTGCCAGTAGGAGCTTGCAGCATTTAGTGCGGATTCGACAGAGCTGCTTGCTAAACAAATCGGCGGGACGTTCGTTCTAATGCGAAATAGGGGGAGGCGCCCGTAGTAGGCCTCCGCCCACTAAATCCAAACCACGGCGAGGGAATCCCAATGCTTGTTCGTTTCTTATTACTATTTTTCTACATAAAATGAAAAGCGAAAGAGAAACCTAGTAGGGGTACGTCAGTCCTGACGCTCGTCATGGTGCCCGGGCCCACATGTCAGTGGCAAGGGTAGGACAAAAACACGTACTGCATGGACCGCAAGTATCGAGTGGGCAGCAGAGGTGCTCGCTTGCTTCAGCTCACGTTCCTTTCCTTGCCACTGATGTGAAGAGCAACGTGGACTAAGTATGGCAGCCCATAGTGCTAAAATTGGTAAATAATTAAGTAGTGGCAAAATGTTATTTTCTTTCTATATCGGTGATGATAAACTGTTTTCACGATAATATAGACCAGCCTTTTCTTTTATTATTGGGGAGTGGTGAATTTGGGGGACTCCGAATTTGAGTTGTAATTCTATCTGCTGCGCTGGCGCTGGAGGAGCAGAAATTCTAACCATATTGGGACGCCGGCCCCCAAAGATAGATCGGGAAGGACGACGACGACGATTCGAAACAGACCAGCAGGGAAACGAATGAATTAGAACGGAGACGGGCTGCGTACCATGAGGCCGAAGCTGAAGCCGACGACGACGGTGTTGGCGATGGAGATGGCGGCGAGCTCGAGGTCGCCGAGGTGGCCGGCGAAGGCCTGCGTGATGACGTTCATGCTGAAGGTGACGATGCGGCTGAACATGGCCGGCGCCACGATCACCCACAGCTTCTTCGACTCCTCCAGCACCCGCCTCCCGAGCTTGCTGGATCCCTCGCCGCCGTCGACCACCTGCCAGTCATCCTTCTTGGCGCCGCCGTGCCCGTCCAGGAGGCCGACCCGGCACGCCTCCTCGTCGCCCCCTCGCCGCGATCCCGCCATGGCCCCGAAACTCGATTGGCCGATCGAAGCTTCTCGCCTCTTCTTCTTTCTTTATTGTTGCTGCGGCTCTGGCTCTTGTTGTCGATCGCTGCAGGTCCGCGATTATGATTTGAGCGAGAGCCGGCGTGGTAGGCTGCCCCGCCTTTAATAGGAGCGGAGGAGGTAGCTGGCACGTGGCAATTGCGTGCTTGTCTTGGGCAGTCCAACCCGAGAGAGAAATACCTTTAACTGCTTCAATAACTGTGCCTGCACTCCGATGGGAACTCTCCACAAATTATTCACGTATCGTGGCTGTCAACGCCTTGCAAACTTTGCAACGGGACGCGCCTCCGGCTGTCCGGAACTGTGCCGATCCCGGCACGCCGAACCCCGGCCGAACTCGAAAGTACTCCGGTCATCGCCCCCGTGTTCCGCCCGGGCCCGGGATGCTTCTCCGAGGGTGGTTCCGAGACGTGCCCACATCCGATTCCGATCCAAAAAGGGACGATCGGGCCGCATCGTGTTGCTTCACTGGACCCCGTTCTCACCAGCAACATTCCGATAATAATGTATAAAATCACTCGCGTGCAGCCGCGGGCTGATATTCTAATTAACGGCGTGTGAAAGATAATGCTCACGAGCGTGTTGCTTGTCAACGCCCACGGTCGTGTTGCCAACGTTGTAGGTGACGAGATTAGGTCCCTTCTTCTACTTAGGAACGAGAAGAATGTGTCATGTACGGGGTCTATACTAGGGCATGGCTTGGGCACGTCATGCATGTCGCAGCCGGTTTTGTTCTGTCCGGCCTCCGGAAGTCTCCAACCGTGAATTGGCAATGTGCTGCTACTAGGTGGTGTCTCCGTCAAGCTGCCCCGTTCGACTTGCTTGGAGATACAATACGCTGTTGAGTCGCTCTCTGCGGTCTGCACCAATGTGCTCCGTACTGATTTTGCATAGCAACGGTACTTGGTATAGTACACTGCGTTGTCGGGTTGATTCTCTGTGTGACAGTCGGGTGCAGTGCTAGACCGGTTCCGTTCAGCCCGGGCGCCGATTTTGGTGTTTTGGCCTTTTTCTAAAGTTTAGCCGGATCTGACCTTCATCTGAAAGTATTTCGAGATCTAACCTTTTTTTTCTACCGCCAGGGTCGATGGCGGTAGGGTATGACAACCTACCGTCAAGGCCATTGGTGGTAGAAACACACACCCTATCGCTAAATTTTTCTAAGTATCAGATACAGTGTATGTACTCACCTACCATTGGGCAGATCGACGGTAGGGGTACACAGGCTACCGCCAGCCGGATTGGCAGTAGGCCAGCACTGCGCTGACGTGGATAAGTTTCCAACCTCCGGGGTCCTCGGCGATAGCAAAAGAGTCAGATCTCGAAATACTTTTGGATGGGGGTCAGACCCAACTAAACTTAGCAAAAGGGTCAAAACATGAAAACCGGCCCAGTCTGGGCGACTCCTACAATCTCTCAATCTGAAATTCTCTGACACTTCAAATAAATTTCTTGACATGTGTCTTATTGGCACAGAAGATATGCATTCCAGTTAGCTTTCTCACTCTCTCTCTCTTGCGAGAAGGTCAGTTTAGTCTCTAAGCCAACCATATGAACTTACTTTTTGTGACTAAAACAAATACTACAACCTTACAGCATCTCCAACGCCGTTTCTAAACGGACACACTATTTGTCCGTGGACTAGTCACTAACATGGGAAACAACCATCCAACCATGTCCCTTAAATGTTTGACCCTGTTTTTTACACTCAAAATAATTATGGAGAATATTTCATCCATAAATAACATGCAAATATCTCTAGTACAACAATAGGTCAAATATAAATATTACATCTGAGATAATCGCATGTTCAACAAGGTTTTCGAATTCAGCAATTCCAATTCAACGATACTCGAGTTAGAATCGACATCTGCCGTCCCGCATAGCGGATGGGTGGACGGCGGCGTAACCTAAGGCCGACAGACGTGTGGCCGGAGAGGTACAGCGGCGGCGGCGGAGGGGGAGGGTGCGGATGTAAAGCAAGGGCAGCAGGGACGGAGTGGAAGACAAGTGGACAGAGAGGGGGATTTGAGTGGGCCGGGTGTATCGGAGTCCTATGTGGCGGCAGTCCAGACTCCAGCAAGCCCCTCCCTATTTTGCTTCCATTTTGCAGGAAAACGGATTGCCGGACACGTAGGCCGAGCGATGGGTGAGGGAGTCCCGGACTAGGGGGTGTCCGGATAGCCGGACTATCGTCACGGCCGGACTCCAAGACTATGAAGATACAAGACTGAAGACTTCGTCCCATGTCCGGATGGGACTTTCCTTGGCGTGGAAGGCAAGCTTGGCAATACGGATATGTAGATCTCCTACCATTGTAACCGACTCTGTGTAACCCTAACCTATCCGGTGTCTATATAAACCGGAGGGTTTTAGTCCGTAGTACAGAACAACAATCATACCATAGGCTAGCTTCTAGGGTTTAGCCTCCTTGATCTCGTGGTAGATCTACTCTTGTACTACCCATATCATCAATATTAATCAAGCGGAGTAGGGTATTACCTCCATCGAGAGAGCCGAACCTGGGTAAAAACATCGTGTCCCTTGTCTCCTGTTACCATCCGCCTAGACGCACGATTGGGACCCCTACCGAGATCCGCCGGTTTGACACCGACATTGGTGCTTTCATTGAGAGTTCCTCCGTGTCGCCACCGATAGGCCCGATGGCTCCTTCGGTCATCAACAACGACGCGGTCCAGGTGAGACTTTTCTCCCGGACAGATCTTCGTGTTCGGCGGCTTTGCATCGCGGGCCAATTAAGCAGCCATCCGGAGCAGATCAAAAGCTACGCCCGCCATCAGTCGATTTGGAAGTTTGAACTATACGGCCGATATCCGCGGAGACTTGATCTTCGACGGATTCGAGCCGCAGCCAAGCAGCCGCGACTTTGTCTCGATGGGCATGATCTAGCTCTGCAGCGAACGGTGACTGGAGGCCGCACCAAAGATCCGCTCCGACCCTTAATCCGGGCCGGATTCCCGATCGAGGACGAGTGGTTGACACCGCCTCGGGGCTACAATCTCTACGGCGATCGAGCGAACTCCATCCCTGTCGCTGCGAAGACCTCGACTCCGGGTGTCGGACTCCTCTCGGACTCCGAACCTCCGCGCCTGCCAATCGAATCCGATTGGGCGCCGCTTATGGAGTTCACGGCCGCGGACATCTTTCAAAGACTCGCCCTTTGGCGACATTCTGAATTCCTAAAGTCTCTCTCTTTATCCGGAGAGCCTGGCGGCAGGATCATGACGGAGGGTTGGGATGCGGACGATGAAGAAATTCAACGCCCACCCACCATCCACTTTGTAGCCACTGTCGATGATTTAACTGACATGCTCGACTTCGACTCCGAAGACGTCGACAGTATGGACGACGACGCGGAGACGACCAAGACCCAGCGCCTGAGGCACCGGAAGGCCACCTCGTCATATGACATATACATGGCGGACATCCCAAAAGACGGAACGGCGACGGAACAACGGAGGATGACCTCCAAGAAACAGCCAAGCGCCGACGTCGTGGCGCCGCTCTAAATCCCGCCACAATAAAAACGGTGATTCAGCACGGAGATAATAACACCTCGGACGGTGCGAAGAGAACCCCTCCAGCAGGACTCGGCGCAGGAGGAGGAGAAGCAAGTCCGCACGACGGTCTGCAGCGGCAAAGAGAGGTCGAGGACGATAATTATCGCCTCCCTCCAAGATGAGGCAAGCCTCGACAACAATTTGTCGTGCTCGAGGATCCCGCCAACATGAGCGTTTCAAAAGCAGGCTTATAGCCACGGCAAGCAGCCTCAAGAAAAGCAAAGAACAGCTTAGAGTCGACCAGATCTGCTAGGCAGACGGATGGACCAAGTCCTTGCAGCCAAGAGTATGAACTCGAACGCCCTCCAAAAGCTACCCCAAACGCAGGCCGTTGCCTCGATCGGAGGAGGAAGCACCCAAGTCACCAGCAAGACGACATGGCAGACCGGCCACCCGTGGGTCGCGACGGAGAAGCCTCTCGGCCCTCCGCTCAAGCCACACCCCGACGCCGCTCAAAAAGTACCAAGGCACGGAAAACGCTACGGACTTGCGAGATATATTGGAGGATAAGGCAAAACATACAAGATCGATCTACGAGATCGCGGGCGCCTAACGACGCTGGGATGATTACCGTCAGCGGATCAAACAAACCGGTCGGGCCGAACATAGTAGACAAAGCTCATATGAGCTACGTGGTGATATAGCCCAATCTGAGGCGCCAAGACACCCACTATGCTTCACGATGAAGTAATGGATCATCAAATCCCTGAGGGTTTCAAACCCGTAAACATCGAATCATACGATGGCACCACAGATCCTGTGGTCTGGATCGAGGACTATCTCCTCCATATCCACATGGCCCGCGGTGATGATCTACATGCCATCAAATACCTCCCACTCAAGCTTAAAGGACCAGCTCGGCATTGGCTCAACAGCTTGCCAACAGAATCAATTGGTTGTTGGGAAGACCTGGATGCCGCATTCCTTGATAACTTCCAGGGCACATATGTGCGACCACCAGACGCCGATGACCTTAGCCACATAATCCAACAGCCAGAAGAATCGGCGCACAATTACGGACACGGTTCTTAACAAAGAAAAATCAAATCGTTGATCGTCCGGATGTAGAGGCCCTTGCAGCCTTCAAACATAACATCCGCGACGAGTGGCTTGCCCGGCACCTAAGACAGAAAAGCCAAAATCCATGGCAGCCCTCACAACACTCATGACCCGCTTTTGTGCGGGAGAGGACAACCGCTAGCTCGAAGCAACAACTTGGCCAAACATCCCGATAGTTCGGATACCAAGGACAGCAATGGCAGGTCGCGTCGCAACAAGAACGAGCGCCGCGTTAACGGCGATATCTCAAGATACGGCCGTGAATGCCGATTCAGAGGCTCTAAACCCGGTCGTGGAAGAAGCCATTCAAAAGAAATACCCAGGCCCGTCCCAAGTTGGACCGAATACTCGATCGCTTGTGCGGATACATGGCACCCCGAAAACTAGCCAATCACACCAACAGGGACTGTTGGGTGTTCAAGCAAGCAGGCAAGTTAAGTGCCGAACTCAATGACAAGGGGCTGCATAGCGATGACGAGGAAGAGCCCCGACCACCGAACAATAGAGGACATAAGGGTTTTCCCACGCAAGTGCGGACGGTGAACATGATATACGCAACCCATATACCCAAAAGGGAGCGGAAGCGTGCACTAAGGGACGTATATGCGATGGAGCCAGTCGCCCCGAAGTTCAACCCATGGTCTTCCTGCCCGATCACCTTCGATCGAAGGGACCACCCCACTAGCATCCGTCACGGCGGTTTCGCCGCATTGGTTCTTGACCCAATTATCGACGGATTTCACCTAACCAGAGTCCTGATGGACGGCGGCAAGAACTGAACCTGCTTTATCAAGATACGGTCGCAAAATGGGCATAGACCCTCAAGGATTAAACCTACAAAGACGACCTTTAAAGGCGCCATAACGGTGTAGAGGCCAGGTTATGCGGGCTCGGTTACACTCAAGTGGTCTTCGGATCCCGGATAACTTCCGGCGAAGAGTTAATCTTCGACATCGTCCCATTCCGCAGCGGCTATCATGCATCGCTCGGACGAACCGCATTGCAAAGTTCAATGCGGTGCCGCACTACGCATACCTCAAGCTCAAGATGCCAGGGCCCTCGAGGAGTAATCATGGTCAATGGAACACCGAACGCTCTCTCGAATGGAGGAGCACACAGCTGCCCTCGCGGCGGAGGTACAAAGCAGCCTCTCACATCAATTCTCGAGTCCGGCCACTAAGCGTCCCGGACAACATCAAGCGCGCCGGAGTAACCTACAACAAGACCGCTTGCACGATTCAAGCATGTAGCAATCCGCCCCAACCCCGCCCTCGCAAAATCGCTGAAGCTAGTATTACGCGTACATAATTACGCTATGGAGATACCATGGGCATATGGGGAGGGCAAGACCACGGCACGCCAAGAATGCGGCTCGACCGCACTGTGGGCCTCGATTGTGTCATTCTTTTCCTTTTCCTTTTTCTTCCTTTTTCTCTTACTTTCAGGACTCCGTCTTTGAGAAGTCCTGTCCGGCACTTGAATCGCCGAACTCACGATGCAACAGCCAGGGAAGAGGAAAGCCACGTCGAATGTTCAGGTGGTCTCTATTACGAGCATTATAGCTGTTTTACATATCATCCCGCAGCTTACCCCTGGAGGGGGACATGCTAGATAGTCTATCCCTTGCTTATCGCACTATTTGTATCGTTCTGCTTTCATTGCAGTACCTTCTTTGAATAAACAATACATAGCCTTTGCTTATTATTGCTCTACTTCCTTTATTTATACATATGTTCATCTCACGACATGTTGCAACCGTACACTTTGGTACGGCCAATACACCAGGGGCTTAAGTATCCCAAAATTATGGTGTGATAAGTCCGAACACTTTCACAAGTGCGGCACCCCGAACTTATAGCATTATATGAATCGGCTCCGAATCATGTCTTGGGTCAATAGTTGGGTTTGCCCGGCTCCGTGTTTTGGTACCTTACGCCCGCTATATCGGCTAAGGTAGCACCGGAGAACCATCGCGATTGTGCCCAGCTTGAGCTGGGTCGAGCACCTCGATGGAAAAGCTAAACTGACCGTCATGATAGGGTGAGAGCCGGTCGCTGTTCGAGAGGTTTTTCCGGGTCCCTAAAGACTTATGCCGCTTAGAGCGAGGAACCGGAATTGTTCGGCCAAGGCATGGATAGCGCCCCAAACTCGGTCTTCCGAATACTAGGGGCTTCGCCGAAATTTAAAATTATAGAATTCTATGGCTAAGTGAGAGTGTTCAAGCATTATAAGTCCGGTTGCCTTGTTCGTTGTGTTGAGCGCCTCCCTAGATGGACCCAAGAATGGGAACAAGAGTGCTCAAGTTTATCCCGAACACCCCAAAGACTCGTGGCATGGGGGCTGAAGCCAACGACTTGCCATCTCTCAAATTTGATAAACGGCCGCACAGAAGGTAATATTTTAAATTAATAAGCGTTGCTTAGCGCACATGAACAAGTTTTCAGCGTACAGGATAACAAATGCGAGTTTATTCAAAAATTACATCTTTGGAGCACTCATCCGCTATTCGGCGGGCACCCTTCTGGAGGCCCTCATAGTACATTTCGGGCATGCGATGCTCATGGCCCTTCCGTGGCCCGTCCGTCACAAGCTTCTCCGCATCCAGCTTGCCCCAGTGCACTTTAGCATGGGCAAGGGCCCGACGGATACCTTCAATGCAGACGGAGCGCTTGATGACTTCAATCCGTGGACAGGCATCCACCAGCCGCTGCACCAAGCCGAAGTAGCTCCCGGGCATGGCCTCCAATGGCCACACCGCTTATAAGGCCCTTCATGGCCTGTTCGGCGACCTTGTGGAGCTCGACCAGCTGCTTTAGCTGGTCGCTCGGGGGGCACCGGATGGTCGGCCTCGATATCGAGACCGAACACCTTTTCCGTCGAGCTCCCTCCTTGGCGCGGTAGAATGCGGCAGATCGCATACACTACGGGCAAATCTGCGAATGCTCCTAGAGAGCTCGAATCCGGGTAAGTAATAGGTAATTCACTTTCACATGCTTGCTTTGCATAAAGAATGCCTTACCCGCCGCTATCTTCTTTAACGACTCAATTTCTTGAGGGCTTTTGGGCCTCGGCCTTAGCAGCTTTGGCACTCTCAAGAGCCGAGGCGAGCTCGGACTCTCGAGTCTTGAGTCACGCTCCAAACCCTCGTGTTTTCCACGAGCTTGGAGCTCTTGCCGTCTGTAGCCAGCTCGCCTCCCCTTCTCTCGCTCGGTGCGTTCCGCAGCCGCTTTATTTTCGACCACGGACACCGCTTCCTTCAGGGTCGCCACCTCATTCGTGGCCCCTGCAGTACCCAAGTTATTCCTGTTATTTTTTGCAACCAAAACCTTTTCTATATGGTATTTCTTTAAATAAGGTATTACTTACCTTCCTTGTCCTCGAGCTGCCTCTTGGCTTGTCCGAGCTCGTTCTCGGACCGCTCGAGGTTCTGCTTCAATGCATTGACCTCCATGATCGGTCGACAGAGGTCAGCAGCGCAACCTGCATTCCCATATTGACATACCTATGTTAGACTCCTGCGTATATCTTTTTAGATCCTTAGTCCGGCTTTTCTTTCCGAACACCGAACTAAGCATCAGGGGCTACTGTCTATGCGGTAATATTTTTACATATTCTAAACTTACCTCAAAGCCCATTAGAAGGCTGGCATAGCTTCGGTCAGCCCGCTCTTGGCGGATCTGAATCTGTCCGGATCACCGCACTCATAATAAAGGCGGTGCTCCTCCTCGATGGAAGCGTTGTTAAGCGCCTCAAGAAGCTATCCGGTGCCTCCGGTTGGACCGAGGACACATGCGTCTTACCCTTCTTGCAAAGGATCCGCTGGCCAGACTCCGAAACCGCTGATGGTTCCGCATGGAGTCCGACGAGGGTCGGGCTTAGAGCCCCTGGGGTCTTTCCCCAGCTGAGTCCGGAGGTTGCCTTGTGGCACCTCCCGTGCTACCTCCTCTTGACCAAGCCCCTTTGGGGCCCCACCGTGGCGTCGTCTGCAGCGTGGAGGCGAGGAGGCGGGCGGAAGCGGCACTCTCCATTTCCGACGAGCCCAGGGACCCGCTCGATGAATCGGCGAACTCGCCCTTGGGCGGGCTGCACGATTGTTCGACATTAGAGAACACTCTGCAATAATAAAAAAACCATGGGTATCCGGACACTTACGATCTCGCCAGGGGCTTGGCCCTTGTAGGCCAATCCTCCTCCTCGTCGTCGATGTTGGTGGAGAAGTCCGGAGGAAGGGTTCTTCCCTTCTTGGACCCTCCGGCCTCCCAGTTGGGGCGGCTTTCCTTTTCTTCTCCTCCCCCGCTGGGGGAGGAGCTTCTTCTTCTTCCTCCTCGTCCTCAGGAGAAGATTTTGCTTCAGAATCTGACAAAGACTGGCGTGGGAGCTCCTTCAAGTTCCGTGGCCTCCTTCTTGGCCTTCTTCTTGGCACCACATGGGGTGCGGAGCCAGCAGCCCGTCAAATCAGGCGTCCGCTGGTCTTCTGAAAAGGAGCCGACAGTTAATCTGTCGGGACGTCTTCAACCGATCTGTCAAAGAATAGGGAGTTTTAGATCCCACCTAGAGTCAATCTATGAAAAAGAGTCCCGTAAAGGGTAAAATAACTTACCTCGCCGGCTTGACGCCGCGAGCTGTATCCGCGATATTTGTTAGTGGATGCTGGGGCTTCGGCGCCTTGAACAGCACCTTCCAGGCGTCTTCGTACGTATTGTCGAAGAGCCGGCTCAAGGTTTGGTCTTCAGGCGGATCGAACTCCCACAAATTGAAGGCCCGTTGTTGGCGGGGAGAATCCGGCGGATGAGCATCACCGGATTACGTCGACAAGCCCGAGATTCTTGTCCATCGAGTTTGGCGCATGTTTGAGTCCGGATAGCTCTTCGAATTCCCCACGTCAGGCCGTCTCTTTCCATGGCGAGAGCCGTGTGGGAAGCGATCTAAATTGGGGCCGCCACCCATTCGGGTCACGTGGCTCGGTGATGTAGAACCACCCGATTGCCACCCCTTTATTGTCTCCACGAAGCGCCCTCGAGCCATGGGACTTTGGCCATCTTGCCAACCATGGCGCCTCCGCACTCCGGCAGCGGCCGCCCACTACCTTCGTCCGGACATTGAAGATCTTCAGCCATAAGCCGAAGTGGGGCTGGATGCAGAGGAAGGCCTCGCACACGACGATAAACGCCGAGATGTTGAGGATGAAATTCGGGGCCAGGTCGTGGAAGTCCAGGCCGTAGTAGAACATGAGCCCCCGGACAAATGGGTGAAGTGGAAAACCTAGTCCGCGGAGGAAGTGGGGAGAAACACCACCTCTCATGGGGCCCGGGGTTGGAATGAGCTGCCCGCATCGGGCAGCCTATGCGTGATGTCGCGGACAAGTATCCGGCCTCCCAGATCTTGTGATGTGCCCCTCCGTGACGGAGGAGGCCATCCACCTGCCTCCCGCTCGACATGGTTGGAGAAGGTTGAGGTGGGATGTGCGGACTTAGGCGCTGGAGCTCGAGTCTTGTGAAATGGATAAGCAAAGTAGGAAGAAGGCGTGGGTGAAAGGGTGGATCCTTATCCCTTATATGGACGAAGGCTATCGTCCCCACCAGCCTGGTAAAACTCGCTTATTTCCCAAGCGCCAGTAATCAATGGCGCGGTGGGTTACCCACGTCCGTATTGATGAGAATCCGGAATAAGGGGGCACGATCTATGCTTTGATAAGGCGTGCCAAGAAACCGCCTCGCTAAACACGCTGAGGTGGGACAGGTAAAAATGATTCATATAAAGGCTGGCCGTGGTGTGATGTCACGCCCGCGAATACGTCAGCAGATCTATGCAAAAATCATTCTCTCTACGGTGTTATGTGGAACTTGTTTTGCAGAGCCGGACACTATCCTTGTGTTCAAAACCTTCTATGAAGCATTCGGAGGAGGAACCCGCCTCGCAATGCCGAAGACAATCAAAGCGCCGGACTCGTCGTCATTGAAGCCTGGTTCAGGGGCTACTGAGGGAGTCCCGGACTAGGGGGTGTCCGGATAGCCGGACTATCGTCACGGCCGAACTCCAAGACTATGAAAATACAAGATTGAAGACTTCGTCCCGTGTCTGGATGGGACTTTCCTGGGCGTGGAAGGCAAGCTTGGCGATACGGATATGTAGATCTTATACCATTGTAACCGACTCTGTGTAACCCTAACCTATCCTGTGTCTATATAAACCGGAGGGTTTTAGTCCAGAGTACAGAACAACAATCATACCATAGGCTAGCTTCTAGGGTTTAGCCTCCTTGATCTCGTGGTAGATCTACTCTTGTACTACCCATATCATCAATATTAATCAAGCAGGAGTAGGGTATTACCTCCATCAAGAGGGCCCGAACCTGGGTAAAAACATCGTGTCCCTTGTCTCCTGTTACCATCCGCCTAGACGCACAGTTCGGGACCCCCTACCCGAGATCCGCCGGTTTTGACACCGACAATGGGGTACTACGCTGGATGGAAAATTTTGCGTCCGAACTACTCGGTTCGAATGCTTGCAAGAGGTTTGAGGGTCCGAGTTGGAGATGTCATTATGTTTAATTTTAGACTTTTTTTGGAAGTTGTTTGTTTGCAGTTTTGTAATGATATTTGGTAAGGATGTGACTAGATTTCAATCGACTCAAGTTTAACAAAGACCAGTAAGTTGATAAAACATATAAAAAGAAGAAAGATATTTAAAATAAAATTTTACATAGATCCTCACGTAAGATCTAATGAATATAGCATCCACTGAGACTTTGTTAAGTATCGGTCTGCTGAGAGTTAGCAATCCTGTAACAGTGGTAATCGATAGCGCTAACATGCCTGTTTAGGATGCTTAGTAAACTGATAGCTCCGGTATCGGTCCCATTCTATTCAAATTTGATTACGCTTGCTACCCGACATATAATGGAATAAGGATACAACCATCTCCCTCCCTTTGCCATCGACTTGGTCGTCTTCTTCCCCAACCCGCCTTACCGAGATCTTCATCTTCCATTAGGGCACGAACGTCAATCTAGTTACAGAGAATGGTGTCCACCTCACCCTCATGCCCTATTTGCAATACGGAGCGTTGCTCGTGCAACGACTCCTCGTGCGACCACCCAGACCCATGCATTCTCCCCTGTCAAAGTTGCTTTCTACATAGTCAAGCTACCCGAGGAGCACTACATCATGCGCTGCATCGAGGACCCCATCAGCGTCCGTCTCAGCCGTGGCCGACCAGCCCTCGCCGTCAATAACCCAGACAGGGATGACCGGCTATCGACGCCACTAAACACCTCACCAAGAATGACCTGTCGGATCCGCCCACTGAGCCTTTACTATGGGTCAAGAGGATTGGCAAGCTCTCTCGTGCAAGCAACAACAACATCAACCCGGACAAATCGCTCAATTGTTGATGCCCTTTGAGATCTGGTTTGTATAGCAAAGGTTCCCTGCCTTTTCCCTGAGGAATGATCTGAGTTATTGAACCCACGAGAGAATCAGATTCCAAATTTTCAACCAGACCTTTGACAACCTTAGGGGTGTAAACATTAGAATTATAATAGGCATGAGTATGAAGTCTTGATCCTTACAACCATATATTTATGCTCGCGATAATCATGGTAAATAAGACATTTACATTTGTGCCCCTAACTCGAACCCACTAATCAGATTTACCATTAATTTTGAAGCATACTCAAATTCCCCCTATGTCGTCAGTTGCACTTATAGAAATGCCCTTCGGTTCCGTTACAATCTAGTCAAAGGACTTGACCAATTTCTAGGCGTTCGTTGGACATTTTTGCCCCTCTATTCAGGTGCCACTTACAAGTGGAACCAACTAAAGAAAAACCAAAAACAAAAACCCTATCCACCATCTCACTCACTTACATGTGGGCCCATCGAAGAAAAATAAAAACATAAAGAACCCTCTCTCATTATATGTGGGACCCCTGTTGTCTATTGCACAACCTTCTTCTTATAGACGTTGTTGGGCCTTGATACGTCTCCAACGTATCAATAATTTTTTATTGTTCCATGCTATTATATTATTTGTTTTGGATGTTTATGGGATTTATTAAACACTTATATATTATTTTTGGGACTAACCTATTAACCCAGAGCCCAGTGCCAGTCTCTGTTTTTCCCTTGTTTCAGTGTTTCGCAGAAAAGGAATATCAAACGGAGTCCAAACTCCCATGGAAATGACCTGTCGGATATGGGAGAGTTAATTTTGGAACGGAAGCAATTCAGAAGACATGGAGTGTACGTAAGAGAAGCAACGAGGAAGGCACGAGGCAGGGGGGCGCGCCCACCCCTCTGAGCGCGCCCTCCACCCTCGTGGGCCCCTCGTGGCTCCCCTGACCAACTTCTTTCGCCAGATATATCCATATACCCTAAAAACTTCGGGGAACAGAATATATCGGGAGTTCCGCCGCCGCAAGCCTCTGTAGCCACCAAGAACCAATCGGGACCTGTTAGGCACCTGGGAGGAGGAACCCTCACCGGTGGCCATCTTCATCATCTCGGCGCTCTCCATGGCGAGGAGGAGTAGTTCACCACAGGGGTGAGGGTATGTACCAGTAGCTATGTGTTTGATCTCTCTCTTTCTCTTGTGTTGTTGAGGTGGTACGATCTTGATGTATCGCAAGCTTTGCAATTATAGTTGGATCTTATGATGTTTCTCCCCCTCTACTCTCTTGTAATGGATTGAGTTTTCCCTTTGAAGTTATCTTATTGTATTGAGTCTTTAAGGATTTGTGAACACTTGATGTATGTCTTGCCGTGCTTATCTGTGGTGACAATGGGATATCACGTGATCCACTTGATGTATGTTTTGGTGATCAACTTGCGGGTTCCGCCCATGAACCTATGCATAGGGGTTGGCACACGTTTTTGTCTTGACTCTCCGGTAGAAACTTTGGGGCACTCTTTGAAGTTCATTGTGTTGGTTGAATAGATGAATCTAAGATTGTGTGATGCATATCGTATAATCATACCCATCGATACTTGAGGTGACATTAGAGTATCTAGGTGACATTAGGGTTTTGGTTGATTTGTGTCTTAAGGTGTTATTCTAGTACGAACTCGATGATAGATCAAACAGAAAGAATAGCTACGTGTTATTTTACTACAGACTCTTGAATAGATCGATCATAAAGGATAACTTTGAGGTGGTTTCGTACCCTACCATAATCTCTTTGTTTGTTCTCTGCTATTAGTGACTTTGGAGTGACTCTTAGTTGCATGTTGAGGGATAGTTATATGATCCAATTATGTTATTATTGTTGAGAGAACTTGCACTAGTGAAAGTATGAACCCTAGGCTTTGTTTCCTAGTATTGCAACACCGTTTATGCTCACTTTTATCGCTTGATACCTTGCTGTTTTTATATTTTAAGATTACAAAAACCTATATCTACCATCCATATTGCACTTGTATAACCATCTCTTCGCGAACTAGTGCACCTATACAATTTACCATTGTATTGGGTGTGTTAGGACACAAAGACTCTTTGTTATTTGGTTGCAGGTTGCTTGGAAAGACCATCTTCATCCTACACCTCCACGGATTGATAAACCTTAGGTCATCCACTTGAGAAATTTGCTACTGTCCTACAAACCTCTGCACTTGGAGGCCCAATAACGTCTACAAGGAGAAGGTTGCGTAGTAGACATCAGGCCTCCAAGTGCAGAGGTTTGTAGAGGCCTCAAGTGGATTTTACAAGGAGAAGGTTGCGTGGTAGACAATCAGGCCTCAAGTAGATCACGTGAATATCCCATTCTCACCACTCATAAGCACATGCAAGACATACAAAGTGTTCTCAAATCCTTAAAGACTCAATCCGATAAGATGTCAAACTCAATCCATTACAAGAGAGTAGAGGAGAAACATCATAAGATCCAACTATAATAGCAATGTTCATGATACATCAAGATCGTACAAATCAAGAACACGAGAGAGTTGACATAAAATCACATAGCTACCGGTACATACCCTTAGCCCCGAGGGTGAACATACTCCTCCTTGTCATGGAGAGCGTGGGATGATGAAGATGGCACATAGCTACTGGTACATGAGGTGATTCCTCCTTGTCATGGAGCGTCGGGATGATGACCAGGGTCCCGATTTGTTCCCGATTTGTGGTGCTACAGAGGCTTTGCGGCGGCGGAACTCCCGATCAAGGTTATGTTTTGGAAGTTTGGGTATATATAAGAGGTGTTGGCGTCGGGAACAAGTCAGGGGGGTCTCCGAGGCGGCCACGAGGTAGGGGGCGCGCCCCCCACCCTCATGGGTGCATCGGGACTCTTCTGGCCTATCTCCAATTCTCCGTGGGCTTCTTCTGGGCCAAAAATAATCTCCGTGAAATTTCAGGTCAATTGGACTCCGTTTGATTTTCCTTTTTTGCGATACTCAAAAGCAAGGAAAAAACAGAAACTGGCACTGGGCTCTAGGTTAAAAATCATATAAAATAGCATATAAATGCATATAAAATATCCTAGATGGATAATATAATAGCATGGAACAATAAAAAATTATAGATACATTGGAGACGTATCAAGCATCCCCAAGCTTAATTCCTGCTCGTCCTCGAGTAGGTAAATGATAAAAACAGAATTTTTGATGTGGAATGCTACCTAACATATTTATCAACGTAATCTTCTTTATTGTGGTAACAATATTCAGATCCATAATATTCGAGACAAAAGTTTAATATTGACATGAAAATAATAATACTTCAAGCATACTAACCAAGCAATTATGTCTTATAAAAATAACATAGCCAAAGAAAGCTCATCCCTACAAAATCATATAGTTTGGCCATGCTTCATTTTCGTCACACAAAAATGCTCTCGTCATGCACAACCTCGATGACAAGCCAAGCAATTGTTTCATACTTTAGTATTCTCAAACTTTTTCAACTTTCACACAATATATGAGCGTGAGCCATGGACATAGCACTATGGGTGGATTAGAATATGATGATGGGGGTTGTGTGGGGAAGACAAAAAGGGAGAAAGTCTCACATTGACGCGGCTAATCAATGGGCTATGGAGATGCCCATCAATTGATGTCAATGCGAGGAGTAGGGATTGCCATGCAACGGATGCACTAGAGCTATAAATGTATGAAAGCTCAACAAAAGAAACTAAGTGGGTGTGCATCCAACTTTCTTGCTCACGAAGACTCAGGGCATTTGAGGGAGCCCATTGTTGGAATATACAATCCAAGTACTATAATGAAAAATTCCCACTAGTATATGAAAGTGAGAATATAAGAGACTCTCTATCATGAAGATCATGGTGCTGCTTTGAAGCACAAGTGTGAAAAAAGGATAGTAGCATTGTCCCTTTTTTTATTTTTCTTAGGCCTTTTTTTTGCCTTCCCTTTTTTTATTTGGCCTTTCTTTTTTTTGGCCTTTCCCTTTTTTTCGAGACAATGCTCTATTAATGATGATCATCGCACTTTTATTTATTTACAACTCAAAGATTACAACTCGATACTAGAACAAAGTATGACTCTATATGAATGCCTCCGGCGGTGTACCGGGATGTGCAATGAAACAAGAGTGACATGTATGAAAAATTATGAATGGTGGCCTTTCCACAAATACGATGTCAACTACATGATCATGCAAGGCAATATGACAATGATGAAGTGTGTCATAATAAACGGAACGGTGGAAAGTTGCATGGCAATATATCTCAATGGCTATGGAAATGCCAAAATAGGTAGGCATGGTGGCTGTTTTGAGGAAGATATAAGGAGGCTTATGTGTGATAGAGCGTATCATATCACGGGGTTTGGATGCACCGGCGAAGTTTGCACCAACTCTCAAGGTTAGAAAGGGCAATGCACGGTACCGAAGAGGCTAGCAATGATGGATGGGTGAGAGTGCGTATAATCCATTGACTCAACATTAGTCATTAAGAACTCACATGCTTATTGCAAAAATCTACAAGCCATCAAAACCAAGCACTACGCGCATGCTCCTAGGGGGATAGATTGGTAGGAAAAGACCATCGCTCGTCCCCGACCGCCACTCATAAGGATGGCAATCAAAGAAACACCTCATGCTTCAAATTTGTCACACAATGTTTACCATATGTGCATGCTACGGGACTTGCAAACCTCAACACAAGTATTTCTCAATTCCACAATTACTCAACTAGCACGACACTAATATGACCATCTTTATATCTCAAAACAATCATCAAGTATCAAACTTCTCATAGTATTCAATGCACTCTATATGGAAGTTTTTATTATACCCATCTTGAATGCCCATCATATTAGGACAAATTCATAACCAAAGAAAATTACAATGCTGTTCTAAAGACTCTCAATATAATATAAATGAAGCATGAGAGTTCATCTATTTCTTCAAAATAAAACTACCGCCGTGCTCTAAAAAGATATAAGTGAAGCACTAGAGCAAACGGCAAACTACTCCGAAAAATATAAGTGAAGATCAACAAGTAATTGAACAATTATGTAACTATGTGAAGACTCTCTAACATTTAAGAATTTCAGATCTTGGTATTTTATTAAAGAATCAAGCAAAACTAAATAAAATAAAATGATGCTCCAAGAAAAACACATATCATGTGGTGAATAAAAATATAGCTCCAAGTAAAATTACCGATGAACGAAGACGAAAGAGGGGATGCCATCCAGGGCATACCCAAGCTTAGGCTCTTGGTTATCCTTGAATATTACCTTGGGGGTGCCTTGGGCATCCCCAATCTTAGGCTCTTACCACTCCTTATTCCATAGTCCATCGAATCTTTACCCAAAACTTGAAAACTTCACAACACAAAACTCAACAGAAAACTCGGAAGCTTCGTTTGTATAAGAAAAATAAATCACCACTTATGTAATGTTGTTAAGTCATTCTAAATTCATATTGGTGTAATATCTACTGTATTCCAACTTCTCTATGATTCATACCCTCCGATACTACTCATAGATTCATCAAAATAAGCAAACAACATAATGAAAACAGAATCTGTCAAAAACAGAACAGTCTGTAGTAATCTGTATCATTCGAATACTTCTGTAATACCAAAAATTCTGAAATAAATTGGTGGACCTGAGGAATTTATCTATTAATCATATGCAAAAAAATCAACCTAAAAGCACTCTCCAGTAAAAAATGGGAGCTAATCTCGTGAGCGCACAAGTTTCTGGTTTTTTACAGCAAGATCGCAAAGACTTCACCCAAGTCTTCCCAAAGGTTCTACTTGGCACAAACACTCATTAAAACATAAAACCACATCTAAACAGAGGCTAGATGAATTATTTATTACTAAATAGTAGCAAAAAGCAAAGAACGAAAATAAAATTGGGTTGCCTCCCAACAAGCGCTAACGTTTAACGCCCCTAGCTAGGCATGATGATTTCAATGATGCTCACATAAAAGATAAGAATTAAAATATAAAGAGAGAATCATGAAGAATATGACTAGCACATTTAAGTCTAACCCACTTCCTATGCATATGGATTTTGTGAGCAAACAACTTATGGGAACAATAATCAACTAGCATAGGAAGGCAACACAAGCATAACGTCAAAACTTTAAGCACATAGAGAGGAAACTTGATATTATTGCAATTCCTACAAGCATATATTCCTCCCTCATAATAATTTTCAGTAGCATCATGAATGAATTCAACAATATAACCATCACATAAAGCATTCTTTTCATGATCCCCAATCATATAAATTTTATTACTCTCCACATAAGCGAATTTCTTCTCATGAATAATAGTGGGAGCAAACTCAACAAAATAATTATCATGTGAGGCATAGTCCAATTGAAAACTAAAATCATGATGACAAGTTTTCTGGTTATCATTATTCTTTATAGCATACATGTCATCACAATAATCATCATAGATAGCAACTTTGTTCTCATAATCAATTGGAACCTCTTCCGAAATAGTGGATTCATCACTAAATAAAGCCATGACCTCTCCAAAACCACTTTTATAATTATCCCAATAAGATTCAACATCCTCCATCATAGTGGGATCATTACTTAAAGTTGACACTCTTCCAAACCCACTTTCATCAATATAATCATCATAAATAGGAGGCATGCTTTCATCATAATAAATTTACTCATCAAAACTTGGGGGACAAAAAGTATCATATTTATCAAACATAGCTTCCCCAAGCTTGTGGCTTTGCATATCATTAGCATCATGGATATTCAAGGAATTCATACTAACAACATTGCAATCATGCTCATCATTCAAAGATTTAGTGCCAAACATTCTAATGCATTCTTCTTCTAGCACTTGAGCACAATTTTCCTTTCCATCATTTTCACGAAAGACATTAAAAAGATGAAGCATATGAGGCACCCTCAATTCCATTTTTTGTAGTTTTCTTTTACAAACTAAACTAGTGATAAAACAAGAAACAAAAATATTCAATTGCAAGATCTAAAGATATACCTTCAAGCACTCACCTCCTCGGCAACGGTGCCAAGAACTGCTTGATGTCTACTACACAATCTTCTTCTTGTAGACGTTGTTGGGCCTCCAAGTGCAGCGGTTTGTAGGACCGTAGCAAATTTCCCTCAAGTGGATGACCTAAGGTTTATCAATCCATGGGAGGCGTAGGTTGAAGATGGTCTCTCTCAAACAACCCTGCATCCAAATAACAAAGAGTCTCTTGTGTCCCAACACACCCAATACAATGGTAAATTGTATAGGTGCACTAGTTCGGCGAAGAGATGGTGATACAAGTGCAATATGGATGGTAGATATAGGTTTTTGCAATCTGAAAATATAAAAATAGCAAGGTAGCAAGTGGTAAAAGTGAGTATAAACGGTATTGCAATGCGTTGAAACAAGGCCTAGGGTTCATACTTTCACTAGTGCAAGTTCTCTCAACAATAATAACATAATTGGATCATATAACTATCCCTCAACATGCAACAAAGAGTCACTCCAAAGTCACAAATAGAGGAGAACAAAAGAAGAGATTATTCTAGGGTACGAAGCCACGTCAAAGTTATCCTTTCTGATCGATCTATTCAAGAGTCCTTAGTAAAATAACACGAAGCTATTCTTTCCGTTCGATCTATCCTAGAGTTCGTACTAGAATAATACCTTAAGACACAAATCAACCAAAACCCTAATGTCACCTAGATATTCCAATGTCACCTCAAGTATCTGTGGGTTTGATTATACGATATGCATCACACAATCTCAGATTCATCTATTCAACCAACACAAAGAACTTCAAAGAGTGCCTGAGGGAGTCCTGGATTAGGGGGTATCCGAACAGCCGGACTATATCCTTTGGCCGAACTGTTGGACTATGAAGATACAAGATTGAAGACTTCGTCTCGTGTCCGGATGGGACTCTCTTGGCGTGGAAGGAAAGCTTGGTGATACGGATATGTAGATCTCCTTCTGTTGTAACCGACTCTGTGTAACCCTAGCCCCTCCTGTCTATATAAACCGGAGGGTTTAGTCCGTGGGACAACAACAATCATACCATAGGCTAGCTTCTAGGGTTTAGCCTCTACGATCTCGTGGTAGATCAACTCTTATAATACTCATATTCATCAAGATCAATCAAGCAGGAAGTAGGGTATTACCTCCATAGAGAGGGCCCGAAGCTGGGTAAACATCGTGTCCCTTGTCTCCTCTTACCATCCGCCTTAGACGCACAGTTCGGGACCCCCTACCCGAGATCCGCCGGTTTTGACACCGACATTGGTGCTTTCATTGAGAGTTCCACTGTGCCATCACCATAAGGAAGGATGTCTCGTCTCATTGTCAAGGACAGCGTCACCTCTGGGGGAGCCCTGGCTGTCGGCCAGACTCTCCGGTTAGGCGATTTCATCATGACCGCCCGTTCGGCTACTGCGCCTACGATGACTTCTCGGGTCATCCAAAACAGCCTCCACGTCGACTCGGAACTTGCCGAGCAGATGGATCCGATGGAGCTCTCTTCCCTAAATGCGCTCTTGGATCGCATCGCCGCTTTGGGGGTCGCTACGGACTATGATTGGATCGGGCTTAAACCCGACCAAAGGGAGATTAACTCTCCGCTGGTCACCGATCAGATAGCGGTGGTGGAGGAACAACACGATAATTCTTCCTCAATCTTGAGGATAAACTATGTCCGGATTCCAGATCTCTCTGATCCGGATACCCGTATACGGAAGGACATCTCCCAAGCCTTGAACCTAGAATCAGGAAGTGGGCCAGACCTATCGGGCGACATCCCGTAGCCCGAACCCCCAAGATCGGAAACTCCCATGCCCCTGGGTCTCAGATCGGGTCAGGGTCCGGACTCAAATCCGCCCACCCACTCAGATACAAGCGATCTCTCCCACATTAGACAAGAGCCCCAGGAAACAGAACATCACTATTGGGCCAGATTCCTCCTTGTAATGAACAAGGTCAAGGACTGTCGGGAGGAAGACGCAATTTCATTCTTCTGCAATAATTGCACGGACAAGGGAATCCTTAACGCCATAAGCCGTTGCAACATAGTACACTTTGCTGACTAGGCGGCCATAGTACGAAAGTACTGTGCGATGGAGAGTGCCTGGAAAACCGAAACAGAATTTTGGGATAATCCGGCTTTGGCTAAACACCCAGTCCGAATCAAAATGGTGCACCCCCGTAATTCACCCGATTCAATCACAAAAAAGCAAAAGCCCACTACAGGTCATGGAACCGTATTGGAGGGATGGCTTAACGGACCCTGCAAAATTCACAGTACGGTGAATACCACACCAACGCACAGCCTTAGAGCATGTTGGGTACTCCGGCAGGTTGCTAGGAGCGGCGAGGATCTCCTCATTCAAAACACTGCAGAGCAACATCCCGTGAATTACAATACGGTCTTAACAGTCTTCAAGACATTCGCCTCAAATAATAGGCGCAAGCAAGCACTCCGCAGCCTTGCCGAGATCTGCCAGGTGGAAACAATAAATCCATGGAGCGATACGGCTATCACCTTCAGTTCCAGTGACAAATCTAAATGCCGAACAGCCCGAGCACCAGCCGCATTAGTCCTTAGTCCAATTGTGGACGGCTTTCGGCTCACTAAAGTGCTCATGGACGGCGACAGCGGATTAAACCTCATTTATGAGGAAACTCTTCACAAAATGGAAATAGACTGGAACCGCATTGAGCAAAGCAGCACAACCTTTAGAGAAATCATCCCTAGTCAGGAGGCACGTTGCGCTGGGAAAATCACACTAGATGTGATATTCGGCACACTGGAAAATTACAGGTCCAAAGAAATAACATTCCAAGTAGCCCCGTTCAGTAGCGGATACCACGCCTTTCTAGGGCGGGAGGCATTCACGATCTTCCAAGCTATACCCCATTACGGGTACATGAAGCTCAAAATGCCTGGGCCTAATGGAATTATCACTCTAGCTAGTGATCCGAACCTAGCGCTCCGCGCTGTAAACAAAACAGCCGCACTAGCCCTCGAGGCACTATCCGAAGCCCTAGCGGCAGAGGAGTTATCTGCGCTACGCTCGACCGTGGACAGGGACGACGTGATACTCGACAAGAGATCCAAGTCCACCTCTTTCAAACCAGCGGACGAAATAGTCAAATTTCAAGTCCACCCAACGGACCCTACCAAAACAGCCTCAATCGGGGCACAGTTAAACCCCGATGTGGACGCCACACTACGGGAGTTCCTGCGCGAGAACTGGGATATATTTGCCTGGCACCCATCAGATATGCCAGGAATCCCACGCAAGTTGGCCGAGCATAGCCTTAACATTCTAAAAGGATTCAAGTCGGTCAAGCAGACTCTTCGGCGCTTCTCCGAACCTAAGCGACAAGCTATGGTGAGGATCTAGCCCAGTTATTAGAGGCCGGATTCATCAGAGAAATAAAACACCCAGACTGGCTAGCAAACCTGGTGATGGTACCAAAGAAGGACAAATCCTGGCGCTTATGTGTCGACTTCAAAGACCTCAATAAAGCTTGCCCAAAGGATCCCTTCCCCCTCCCCCCGCATCGATCAAATTATCAATGCCACCGCGGGACACGACTCATTGTGCTTCCTCGATGCATACTCCGGCTACCACCAAATCAAGATGGCCGAGTCCGACCAAGCCGCAACGGCGTTTATCACGCCATAGTGCCCCTTCTGTTTCAACACAATGCCTTTCGGGCTTAAGAACGCCGGTGCAACGTACCAACGCATGATTCAGACATGCCTGGAAAAGCAGATCGGCAAAACAGTGGAAGCATACGTAGACGATGTGGTCGTCAAAACTAGACACGTCGACTCCTTAATAGACGACTTGAGGCTTACGTTCAACAACCTCCGAACATATGACATCAAGCTCAATCCAGGAAAATGCGTTTTCGGCGTGCCCGCCGGAAAGCTCCTGGGCTTCATCGTCTCCAGTAGAGGAATTGAAGCAAATCCGGCTAAAATCCGAGCCTTGTCACAATTGGCCATCCCAACAGACCTCAAACAAATCCAGAAATTAACTGGATGCGTTGCGGCCTTAAGCCGCTTTATCTCCCGATTAGGAGAAAAGGCACTACCCCTTTATCGCCTTCTTCGGCACACCGAACACTTCGAGTGGACGGATGATGCCACGGCCGGACTGGAAGAAATAAAAGCCATACTGGCCACCAACCCATTCCTGGCCGCACCAAACACTAGCGAACCAATGCTGCTATACATAGCGGCGACTCATCAAGTCGTAAGCGCAGTGCTTGTCGTCGAACGAGAAATGGATGGACATAAATTCCCCCTTCAAAAGCCGGTATATTATGTACCCACTGTCCTTACCCCATGCAAATCACGGTACCCGCATTATCAAAAGATAGCATATGCGGTATTCATGGCATCCCAGAAAGTACGACACTACTTTCAAGAGTGTTCAATTACAATGGCCTCGGAAGTGCCACTGAACGACATAATAAACAACCGCGACGCCACAGGCCGGATTGCCAAATGGGCCATTGAGCTCCTCCCATTCGACATAACATATAAACCTCGTGAGCTATTAAATCGCGGTATTGGCGATTTTGTCGCCGAATGGAATGTTTAACTCCCTAAAAGTGCGGCGCATACTCAATTGGATCATGCACTTTGACGGCTCTAAAATGTTGGCGGTCAGGGGGCTGGCGTCGTCTGGCGTCCCCTACGGAATACTGATACAATATGTACTCCAAATCTCAGTCTGAGACTCCAACAATGCCGCCGAATCACGAGGCCACATTACGGTCTCTCGGATGGCAGTTTCCATGGGCATACAGCGCTGGAGGTGCTTGTGGACTCGAACCTCGCAATATCCCAAATAAATGGAACTTGACGCTAAAGATCCGAAAATGGCGGCTTATCGCAATGCCGTACTCAAGATGTCAGCTCGGTTTGAGGGGCTCGAATTCCACCATGTAGCTCGGGAAAACAATCGGTAGTAGGCGTCCTCGCCAGATCGGGCGCTAAGCGATCGGTCCCACCAACATATTCTTGGAAAGGCTATTTAAGCCATCCGTGGCATGGGAAGGAAACAAGCAACAACAGTCGGACCCGGCTACAGCGCGGATACGAACACTCTGACATAATCGGCGGCTCCGCCACTGAAATAACACCTTCAGCCCACGTGATAATGGCCGTCATCGCCCCATGGACTGAACCATTCCTAGCCTACCTAACCAGGCAGGAACTTCTCGAGGACCAAAATGAGGCACGCTGTATCGTGCGACGATCTAAAGCCTACAAGGTCCACGAGGGAGAGCTCTATAAGAAAAGCACCACTAGAGTCCTTCAAAGGTGCATCTCCGAAGAGGAAGGGCGGAAGCTTCTGGCAGAAATTCATGCCGGACTCGGTGGCCACCACGCCGCAGCCCGGGCCCTCGTAAGTAAGGCCTTCCGTACAGGATTTTATTGGCCGACGGCCCGAGTAGACGCACAGGACTTGGTCCAACACTGCGTCGGTTGCCAGCTTTTTGCAAACCAAAACCATATGCCACCCGTCAGCCTACAAACAATCCCCATTACCTGGCCTTTTGCGGTCTGGGGGCTTGACATGGTTGGACCCCTTAAAGGGGGAACCCATAAGAAAAAATACTTACTGGTAATGGTGGATAAATTCACCAAATGGATAGAAGCCAAACCTGTTAAAACGGCCGAATCCGGACCAGTGATAGACTTTATATCCGGGGTTGTACACCGTTATGGTGTCCCCCACAGCATCATCACTGACAACGGCATGAACTTCACTGCCGACGAGGTGAAGCTATGGTGCAGCAACATGGGCATCAAGATCGATTATGCTTCTGTCTATCATCCACAAACTAACGGTCAAGTCGAACGAGCAAATGGTCTTATCATGAGCGGCATCAAACCCAGATTAGTGTGGTCCTTAAAGGAATCTAACATGCACTGGGTAGAAGAGCTCGACTCCATACTCTGGGGGCTGCGGACCACGCCGAATCGCATTACCGGATACACACCGTTCTTTATGGTGTACGGTGCAGAGGCGGTTCTGCCCTGCGACATAATTCATGACTCACCTCGAATGCGCATGTATGAAGAGAGAGAGGCCGAGCTCGATCGGCAGGACAGTTTGGACGCCCTCGAGGAGGAGTGTGACGTGGCAAAATCTCGTTCCGCATTCTACCAGCAACAGGCTAGAAGAAACCAAAGCAGAGAAGTACGGGCCAAAACCTATAACATTGGCGAACTCGTTCTACGCCTACCATATAAGAAAAAGGACAAGCTCAAGCCCAAATGGGAGGGTCCCTTCATTATTGAACAGGTCTTAACCGGTGGAGCGTAATGTCTACGGGATGCATCGGACAACCGCCTCGAGCCAAATCCATGGAACGCAGCTAGACTCCGAAGATTCTATGCCTAGTGCCGAACTCCGTGTTCGTCTCCTTACCTCTGTCAAATTTTTATACATTAGTTATATGTCTTTTCTTTCTTTCTTTCTTCCCCTTTTCTTTCGAGGCCTTGAAGGGCTAAAATGTGTTTTGACTACACAAACTTGATGCGCCAGCCGCGCTCATTATACCTGGGGGCTTCCTATACAGAAGCTTAAATATTTTATGGGCTTCATGCCCCGCACATGTGTTATTCTTCCGCATGTACCTTTTTTTCGCCACTATATGCATCGATATGACTTAAGTTTTGGCCAAGCTGGGTTGCCTGGCTCTTGTATTTATGCCTACGTTCCCGTTAATTCGTCTAGGGCATAAGGGGAGCACCTCTGCGATTGTTACTGCCGGGTCATCCGGATGTGTACCTCAGACTAGGTGAAGCCGAAAGCTAGCGTTCTTAAGGGAATATTCGGTCGGTGAATAAAAGATGACTTTTTTTTTCCACTTGCCCCCAGATGTTTTTGCCTGTGTCTCTTCTCGCAGTTCGGACATGCACATTAGGGCATGCGTACCCAGGGAAAGGAACCCTTAATGGAACTATTCTCCCTGGAAGATGTTTCTTACTACCCATGTAATATAACATAACTAGTTGGGTACTTGTCTGTTCAAGCACTTATGACCCCTACGCCTGGTTTCCACGCATCCCCCGGTTTTTACATAACTGAGCTGGTATTCGGATACACTCCGGACTATCGGGTCTAGAGGTTGAAGCGAAAAGGTCCGCCATGACAAATGATTTACAATCCGGCTAGAGACATTCTACATGTCATTTTAATTACATAGTCACTTAGACTGATTAAATTCTTCTTCTATGCAATCCAACAGGCTGTCTAGCCTACAATCCTATTGGGAATACTTGGCGGCTAACTCTACTTGGTGATACACCAAACTAACAGGGATTTCTTTCCCATCGGGCCCCACAGGTCCGACCTCGGCCATGTGGTTTGGGTCAGCCTTGGTATACCGCGTCTTCACCATGGCCCAGGCTTCCCTGGCACCTTGACGGCAGGCCGATACCTTCCATAATCGGAAGCGCCGCCGCTCCCTTGAGCTTCTCTGCAAGTTCTCCAAGGCCTTGAGCGGGGAGACGGATGGCCACAAGGCCTGGGCAATACCTTGCATCACCGTCGAACTTGTTCGATGCGGTTATGAGAGCTCAGTAGAAGATCACCCGCAGACCGGGCATCTCGTTCACGGGGCGACACACGACATACCTGCAGACATATCTCTGTTAGCTGGCTTCTTTGCCGAACTCTTTTTGAAGCTCGTTCAAGCACTTACTGAAAATGCCGCGTCGAAGCCGCTTGTTCTCCTTAACGGAGTCTGACAGCTGGCTGCGAACATCCTTTAGTTCCACGCTCAGCTGGGTATTGGCACCTTGGAGATCGTTTTTCTCCTGCCTAACCTTTGTCAGCATGCGCTCGCCAGCCTTTAGCTGCCGTATGACATGTTGCTCATCCGGATTCACTCCGGCGTCATCTGCAATATTTATTGTCAGAATTGCATGCATGCCGCATCCTATATGGTACATGTCATTCTTTAAAGCAGGTGTTACCAGAGGGGGCCTTCTCGGACTCCTTCAATGCGGCCACTGCGGCCCGTAGCTGGGCCTTGCACTCTTCCACCTCTTGAGACAATTGGGTATTCTTCTCTGTAAGAACCTGCACAGATAATGATCCTTAAATCAGTTGTGCCAACTGTTTCAAGTCTTTGGGGCTACTGATATATATAATCATCAAATTTTCTTACCCGTATATCCTTTACATACTGGTCCGTGGCTCTGGCAAGACCATTTTGAGCAGCACGGATGTACGCGTCTCCCGAATTGAAGGCATCAAATGCCTCTTGGGAGAAACAGGCGTCACGGAATACGGCTTGGCGACGCCTATGATTCATGGCGCTCTCTACCTTGGAATTTGTAGCGAAGATTTTATCCGCATCCTCTGTAGGAGGAACGTCCGACGCGTGCCCCGCCTCCGTGTCCGACCCTGGAGCCGGCTAGTGGAGGCGTGATCGGCAACTTCTCCGGATATAGTCCGGCGAGTACTTTTCCTTCTGGGAAACATGGGTGTTATTATGTTTTCAAAGATAAACCCACAGAGCGAGGTTTTATATCATACCTCTGCGCCGGCGTCTCAGTCCGAACCGCTTTCCTTTTCAGCCTGCCTGGCCTTGGTACCCCTTGCTGGCAACTCGACACGGGCTCGGCATGGCGTCCGGAGGACCTTCCCTGCAAGACACCGTACAGATATGAAAGGTAAGGTGCGTGGAAAGGGATGCTTCTCAAAGATTAGGCCCCTGGTCTCACTTACATGCGTGGCAGGGAGTAGCCCCGGATAGTCGGCTGTAATAGCCACCATGGCCTCATAACGGCTTAATTGATAAAATATCCTATCGATTAGCTCCATGAATATGTCAGGATCCTCTTGAAGGCCGGGGTTGAGGGACCGTTCGGGTTCCTCTGGTTGTGGAGGTGGGCTGTTTATCTCCCTTACTACCTTACGCAGCTCCTGCGATGAACGGGCAAAATAAGACATTTATTGTGGAAATGCGGAAGGGAAGGGCATGAAAAGTGGCAGCTTACCCAGCTCAGAGGATTGTACATGGAGAATCCGTCCCGCGGCTTGATGCGGAGGAACTCCTCTTCCTCTCCCTTGTACAGACCGGACATAATCTTTGCCAGAGCGGCAACTGAGTCCGGCCCCTTACGACCGCAGCGGGTGGCATCTGAAGGAAATATGCCCTAGAGGCAATAATAAAGTTATTATTTATTTCCTTATATCATGATAAATGTTTATTATTCATGCTAGAATTGTATTAACCGGAAACATAATACATGTGTGAATACATAGACAAACAGAGTGTCACTAGTATGCCTCTACTTGACTAGCTCGTTAATCAAAGATGGTTATGTTTCCTAACCATAGACATGAGTTGTCATTTGATTAACGGGATCACATCATTAGGAGAATGATCTGATTGACATGACCCATTCCGTTAGCTTAACACTTGATCGTTTAGTATGTTGTTAATGCTTTCTTCATGACCCATACATGTTCCTGTAACTATGAGATTATGCAACTCCGTTTACGGAGGAACACTTTGGGTACTACCAAAAGTCTAACGTATCGGGTGATTATAAAGGAGTACTACAGGTGTCTCCAAAGGTACTTGTTGGGTTGGCGTATTTGAGATTAGGTTTTGTCACTCCGATTGTCGGAGAGGTATCTCTAGGCCTTCTCGGTGATACATCACTTAAGCCTTGCAAGCATTACAACTAATGAGTTAGTTGTAAGATGATGTATTACGGAACGAGTAAAGAGACTTACGGTAGCGAGATTGAACTAGGTATTGGATACCGACGATCGAATCTCGGGTAAGTAACATACCGATGACAAAGGAACAACGTATGTCGTTATGCGGTTTGACCGATAAAGATCTTCGTAGAATATGTAGGAACCAATATGGGCATCCAGGTTCCGCTATTGGTTATTGACCGAGAATGGTTCTAGGTCATGTCTACATAGTTCTCGAACCCGTAGGGTCCGCACGCTTAACGTTTCGATGACAGTTCATTATGAGTTTATAAGTATTGATGCACGAAGGTTGTTGAGTCCGGATGTGATCACGGACATGACGAGGAGTCTCGAAATGGTTGAGACATAAAGATTGATATATTGGAAGCCTACATTTGGACATCGGAAGTGTTCGAGTGAAATCGAAATTCTGAATGCAGGGAGGTTACGGAACCCCAGGGAACTACATGGGCCATAGTGGGCCTTGGAGGAAAGGAGAAAGGGCCAGCCCTAGGTGGCGCGCCCCCTTCCCTAGTCCTATTAGGACTAGGAAAGGTGGGCGGCCCCCTCTCTCTCTTTCCCTCCTAATCCTAATCCAACTAGGATTGGAGGGAATCCTACTCGGAGGGAGTAGGACTCCTTGGTGCGCCTCCCCCATGGGCGGCCACCTCCCCTTGGCTCCTTTATATCTCAGGGGGGGGCACCCATGACACACAAGTTGATCTCGGATCTTTCCTTAGCCGTGTCGGTGCCCCTTCCACCATATTCCACTTCGGTCATATCGTCGCGGAGCTTAAGCGAAGCCTGCGCCGAGAAGTCATATCGTCATGGAGCTTAAGCGAAGCCCTGCGTCGGTGGAGCATCAACATCGTCCTGCGCCGTCGTCTTGTGGAACTCATCCCGACACTTTGCTGGATCGGTCCGGGATCGTCATCGAGCTGAGCGTGTGCGAGAACTTCGGAGGTGCCGTCGTTCGGTGCTTGGATCGGTCGGATCGTGAAGGCGTCGACTACATCAACAGCGTTGTTATAGCGCTTCGCTTTCGGTCTCACGAGTGCGTGGGCGGACACTCTCCTCTCGTTGCTATGCCATCACCATGGTCTTGCATGATCGTAGGAAAATTTTTAAATTACTCGTTCCCCAGCAGTGGCATCGAGCCTGGTTTTATGCGTTGATGTCATGTGCACGAGTAGAACACAAGTGAGTTGTGGGCGATACAAGTCATACTGCCTACCAGCATGTCATACTTTGGTTCAGCGGTATTGTGAGATGAAGCGGCCGGACCGACATTACGCGTGCGCTTCGCGAGACTGGTTTCACCGCTCGAGCACTTTCGTTGCTTAAAGGTGACCGGCGGGTGTCTGTCTCTCTCACTTTAGTTGAATCGAGTGTGGCTATGCCGGTCCTTGAGAAGGTTAAAGCGGAGTCTATTTGACGAAATATCGTTGTGGTTTTGATGCGTAGGTAAAACGGTTCTTGCTCAGCCCGTAGCAGCCACGTAAAACTTGCAACAACAAAGTAGAGGACGTCTAACTTGTTTTTGCAGGGCATGTTGTGATGTGATATGGTCAAGGCGTGATGCTATATTTTATTGTATGAGATGATCATGTTTTGTAACGAGTTATCGGCAATGGCAGGAGCCATATGGTTGTCGCTTTATTGTATGAAATGCAAGCGCCATGTAATTGCTTTACTTTATCACTAAGGAGTAGCGATAGTCGTAGAAGCAATAGTTGGCGAGGCGACAACGATGCTACGATGGAGATCAAGGTGTCGGCGCGGTGGCGATGGTGATCATGGCGGTGCTTGGCGATGGAATCACAAGCACAAGATGATGATGACCATATCATATCACTTATATTGATTGCATGTGATGTTTATCCTTTATGCATCTTATCTTGCTTTGATTGACGGTAGCATTATAAGATGATCTCTCACTAAAATTATCAAGAAGTGTTCTCCTGAGTATGCACCGTTGCCAAAGTTCGTAGTACCAAGACACCACGTGATGATCGGGTGTGATAAGTTCTCGTCCATCTACAACGGTGCAAAACAGTTGCACGCGAGAATACTCGAGTTAAACTTGGCGAGCCTAGCATATAACAGATATGGCCTCGGAACACGGAGACCGAAAGGTCGAGCGTGAATCATATAGTAGATATGATCAACATAGTGATGTTCACCATTGAAACTACTCCGTCTCACGTGATGATCGGACATGGTTTAGTTGATTTGGATCACGTGATCACTTAGATGACTAGAGATGTCTGTCTAAGTGGGAGTTTTTAATATGATTAATTGAACTTAAATTTATCATGAACTTAGTACGATAGTATTTTGCTTGTCTATGTCTCTTGTAGATAGATGGCTCGTCTTTGTTGTTCCGTTGAATTTTAATGCGTTCCTTGAGAAAGCAAAGTTGAAAGATGATGGTAGCAATTACGGACTGGGTCCGTAACTTGAGGATTATCCTCATTGCTGCACGTAAAAATTACGCCCCGGAAGCACCGCTTGGTGACAGGCCTGCTGCGGAGATCTTGAGCGAGAAGTTGTGAGCGTCGGCAAAGCAAAGCTGATGACTACTCAATAGTTCAGTGTGCCATGCTTTACGGCTTAGAACCGGGTCTTCAACGACGTTTTGAGCGTCATGGAGCATATGAGATGTTCCAGGAGTTGAAGTTAATATTTCAAGCAAATGCCCGGATTGAGAGATATGAAGTCTCCAATAAGTTCTATAGCTGCAAGATGGAGGAGAATAGTTACACGGTGAGCACATACTCAAAATGTGCAGGTATAACAATCACTTAATTCAGCTGGGAGTTAATCTTCCGGATGATAGTGTCATTGACAGAATTCTCCAATCACTGCCACCAAGCTACAAGAGCTTCGTGATGAACTATAATATGCAAGGGATGACTAAGACAATTCCCGAGCTCTTAGCGATGCTAAAAGCTGCGGAGTAGAAATCAAGAAAGAACATCAAGTGTTGATGGTCAACAAGACCACTAGTTTCAAGAAAAGGGCAAAGGGAAGAAGAAGGAAACTTCAAAAGAACAGCAAGAAAGTTGCTGATCAAGAGAAGAAACCCAAGTCTGGACCTAAGCACGAAACGAGTGTTTTTACTGCAAGCAGACCGACCTTTGAAGCGGAACTGCCCCAAGTATTTGGCGGATAAAAGGATGGCAAGGTGAACAAAGGTATATGTGATATACATGTTATTGATGTGTACCTTACTAGAGCTCGTAGTAGCACAGGTATTTGATACTGGTTACATTGCTAATATTTGCAACTCGAAGCAGGGACTACTGAAATAGACGAGCACCGCAAAGGATGAGGTGACGATCTGCGTGGAAATGGTTCCAAAGTCAATGTGATCGCGATCGGCACGCTACCTCTACATCTACCTTGGGATTAGTTTTAGACCTAAATAATTGTTATTTGGTGCGGCGTTGAGCATGAACATTATATCTGGATCTTGTTTAATGCGAGGCGGTTATTCATTTAAATCGAGAGAATAATGGTTGTTCTATTTATATGAGTAATATCTTTTATGGTCATGCACCCTTGAAGAATGGTCTATTCTTGTTGAATCTCGACAGTAGTGATACACATATTCATAATGTTGAAGCCAAAAGATGCAGAGTTGATAATGATAGTGCAACTTATTTGTGGCACTGCCGTTTAGGTCATATCGGTGTAAAACGCATGAAGAAACTCCATAATGATGGGCTTCTGGAATCACTTGATTATGAATCACTTGGTACTTGCGAACCGTGCCTCATGGGCAAGATGACCAAAACGCCGTTCTCGGAACTATGGGCGAGCAACTGATTTGTTGGAAATCATACATACTGATGTTTGTGGTCCAATGAATGTTGAGGCACTTGGCGGGTATCGTTATATTCTCACCTTCACAGATGATTTGAGCAGATATGGGTATATCTACTTAATGAAACACAAATCTGAAACATTTGAAAAGTTCAAAGAATTTCAGAGTGAAGTGGAAAATCATCGTAACAAGAAAATAAAATTTCTACGATCTGATCGTGGAGGAGAATATTTGAGTTCTGAGTTTGGTTTACATTTGAAACAATGTGGAATAGTTTAGCAACTCCGCCACCGGAACACCACGGAGAAATGGTGTGTCGAGCGTCGTGTCGTACTTTACTAGATATGGTGCGATCTATGATGTCTATTTCGATTTACCGCTATCATTTTGGGGTTATGCTTTAGAGGCGGCCGCATTCACGTTAAATAGGACACCGTCAAAATCCGTTGAGACGACGCCTTATGAACTGTGGTTTGGCAAGAAACCAAAGTTGTCGTTTCTTAAAGTTTGGGGCTGCGATGTTTATGTAAAGAAACTTCAACCAGATAAGCTCGAACCCAAATCGGAAAATGTGTCTTCATAGGATACCCAAAGGAGACTGTTGGGTACACCTTCTATCACAAATCTGAAGGCAAGATTTTCGTTGCTAAATTCGGATCCTTTCTAGAAAGGAGTTTCTCTCGAAAGAAGTGAGTGGGAGGAAAGTAGAACTTGATGAGATAATCAGTATCTGCTCCCTTATTGGAAAGTAGTTCATCACAAGAAATGGTTCTGTGACAACTACACCAATTAGTGAGGAAACTAATGATGATGATCATGAAGCTTGAGATCAAGTTACTCTGAACCGTGGTCAACCAGTAAAATACGCACAGTGGTACGGTAATCTTATTACGGAAGTCATGTTACTTGACCATGGCGAACCTACAAACTATGAAGAAGCGATGGTGAGCCCAGATTCCATAAAATGGCTGGAAGCCATGAAATCTGAGATGGGATCCATGTATGAGAACAAAGTATGGACTTTGGTTGACTTGCCGATGATCGGCAAGCCATTGAAAATAAATGGATCTTTAAGAAGAAGACGACGCCGATGGTAATGTAACTGTCTACAAAGCTCGACTTGTTGCGAAAGGTTTTCGACAAGTTCAAGGGTTGACTACGATGAGACTTTATCACCCGTAGCGATGCTTAAGTCTGTCCGAATCATGTTAGCAATTGCCGCATTTTATGATTATGAAATTTGGCAAATGGATGTAAAACTGCATTCTTGAATGGATTTCTAGAAGAAGAGTTGTATATGATGCAACCAGAAGGTTTTGTCGATCCAAAGGGTACTAACAAAGTGTGCAAGCTCCAGCGATCAATTTATGGTCAGTGCAAGCTTCTCGGAGTTGGAATAAGCGCTTTGATAGTGTGATCAAAGCATATGGGTTTATCTGAGACTTTTGGAGAAGCTTTGTATTTACAAGAAAGTGAGTGGGAGCTCAGAGCATTTCTAATATTATATGTGGACGACATATTATTGATTGGAAATGATATAGAATTTCTGGATAGCATAAAGGATACTTGAATAAAAGTTTTCAATGAAAGACCTCGGTGAAGCTGCTTACATATTGGGCATCAAGATCTATAGAGATAGATCAAGGCGCTTGATTGGACTTTCACAAAGCACATACCTTGATAAAGTTTTGAAAAAGTTCAAAATGGATCAGGCAAAGAAAGGTTTTTACCTGTATTACAAGGTGTAAGATTGAGTCGGACTCAATGCCCGACCACAATGAAGATAGAGAGAAAATGAAAGATGTTCCTATGCTTCAGCCATAGGCTCTATCATGTATGCAATGCTGTGTACCAGACCTGACGTATGCTTAGCTGTAAGCTTGGCAGGAAGGTACCAAAGTAATCGAGAATGGATCCTTTGGACAGCGGTCAAGAACATCTGAAATACCGAAAAGGACTAAGGATATGTTTCTCGTATATGGAGGTGACAAAGAGCTAGTCGTAAATGGTTACGTCGATGCAAGCTTTGACACTGATCCGACGATTCTAAATCGCAAACCGGATCGTGTTTTTATTAAGCGGTGGAGCTGTCGGTTGGTGCAGTTCTAAACAAAGCGTCGTGGCGGGATCTACATGTGAAGCGGAGTACATAGCTGCTTGAAGCAGCAAATGAAGGAGTCGGATGAAAGAGTTCATTTCCGATCTAGGTGTCATACCTAGTGCATCGGGACCGATGAAGATCTTCTGTGACAATCTTGGTGCAATTGCCTTGGCAAAGGAATCCAGATTTCACAAGAGGACCAAGCATATCAAGAGACGCTTCAATTCCATTCGGACCAAGTCCAAGTGGGAGACATAGAGATTTGCAAAATACATACGGATCTGAATGTTGCGGACCCGTTAACTAAGCCTCTTCCACGAGCAAAACATGATCAGCACCAAGACTCCATGGGTGTTAGGATCATTACTTTGTAATCTAGATTATTGACTCTAGTGCAAGTGGGAGATGAAGGAAATATGCCCTAGAGGCAATAATAAAGTTATTATTTATTTCCTTATATCATGATAAATGTTTATTATTCATGCTAGAATTGTATTAACCGGAAACATAATACATGTGTGAATACATAGACAAGCAGAGTGTCACTAGTATGCCTCTACTTGACTAGCTCGTTAATCAAAGATGGTTATGTTTCCTAACCATAGACATGAGTTGTCATTTGATTAACGGATCACATCATTAGGAGAATGATCTGATTGACATGACCCATTCCGTTAGCTTAACACTTGATCGTTTAGTATGTTGTTAATGCTTTCTTCATGACCCATACATGTTCCTGTAACTATGAGATTATGCAACTCCGTTTACGGAGGAACACTTTGGTACTACCAAACGTCACAACGTAATCGGGTGATTATAAAGGAGTACTACAGGTGTCTCCAAAGGTACTTGTTGGGTTGGCGTATTTGAGATTAGGTTTTGTCACTCCGATTGTCGGAGAGGTATCTCTAGGCCTTCTCGGTGATACACATCACTTAAGCCTTGCAAGCATTACAACTAATGAGTTAGTTGTAAGATGATGTATTACGAACGAGTAAAGAGACTTACCGTAACTAGATTGAACTAGGTATTGGATACCGACGATCGAATCTCGGGTAAGTAACATACCGATGACAAAGGAACAACGTATGTCGTTATGCGGTTTGACCGATAAAGATCTTCGTAGAATATGTAGGAACCAATATGGGCATCCAGGTTCCGCTATTGGTTATTGACCGAGAATGGTTCTAGGTCATGTCTACATAGTTCTCGAACCCGTAGGGTCCGCACGCTTAACGTTTGATGACAGTTCATTATGAGTTTATAAGTATTGATGCACGAAGGTTGTTTGGAGTCCGGATGTGATCACGGACATGACGAGGAGTCTCGAAATGGTCGAGACATAAAGATTGATATATTGGAAGCCTACATTTGGACATCGGAAGTGTTCCGAGTGAAATCGAGAATTTACAGAGTACAGGAGGTTACGGAACCCCCGGAACTACATGGGCCATAGTGGGCCTTGGAGGAAAGGAGAAAGGGCCAGCCCTAGGTGGCGCGCGCCTTCCCTAGTCCTATTAGGACTAGGAAAGGTGGGCCGCCCCCTCTCTCTCTTTCCTCCTCCGAATCCTAATCCAACTAGGATTGGAGGGGAATCCTACTCCCGGAGGAGTAGGACTCCTTGTGCGCCTCCCCCTTGGGCCGCCACCTCCCCTTGGCTCCTTTATATCTGAGGGTAGGGGCACCCCATGACACACAAGTTGATCTACGGATCTTTCCTTAGCCGTGTCGGTGCCCCTTCCACCATATTCCACTTCGGTCATATCGTCGCGGAGCTTAAGCGAAGCCTGCGCCGGAGAAGTCATATCGTCGCGAGCTTAGGCGAAGCCCTGCGTCGGTGGAGCATCAACATCGTCCCACGCCGTCGTCTTGTGGAACTCATCCCGACACTTTGCTGGATCGGAGTTCGGGATCGTCATCGAGCTGAACGTGTGCGAGAACTCGGAGGTGCCGTCGTTCGGTGCTTGGATCGGTCGGATCGTGAAGGCGTCGACTACATCAACAGCGTTGTTATAACGCTTCGCTTTCGGTCTCACAGGGCGTGGGCGGACACTCTCCCCTCGTTGCTATGCCATCACCATGGTCTTGCGTGATCGTAGGAAAATTTTGAAATTACTACGTTCCCCAACAGCATCGTCTTCCCCGTTAAAATCCCACATTGGGCGGCCTTGATATTGAAGTGGCTACACCCCTCGCATAATGCATATTGACATAACTTCGGTCGTAGTCAGTCCTGATAGAGCCAGCACCTTTATCCGGCTCATCAGGTAAGAAACGTCTCTATCATCTTCCTCCTGAGGGCTCCTTGGTCGCCAGCTTAGGCGCTTCTTCAGAGGAACATTATTAAACTCAGGAAGGCCGATCCGAATAGGATCCGAAGAGGGACGTCCTCTATATAGAACCACTCAAGGCCAGTCTTGGATGCCTTCTTGAGTGCCGACAGGTATCCGGTCCTGGCGATCGCCATATTCGGCTCCGCCCACTTGAGACAAATGACCCCTCACGTATGCGGGTGCGAGGCAGAATAGCCTCTTCCATAGCTCGAAGTGAGCTTCGCAACCCAGAAACAGTTCGCAAAGAGCGACATAGCCAGCAATGTGCAATATGGAGGCAGGAGTGAGATTATGCAGCTGGAGGCCGTAGAACTCCAGGAGCCCGCGGAGGAACGGGTGAATTGGAAATCCTAGTCCCCTTACCCGTTCCCCTTTGGAGGGATTGGATAAGCTCTCTGCTTGTTCTCCGCCATTATAGGTGGCAAGCCCGGCTCGAATGGGGACCATATACGCTGGGGGGAGAAATCCCTGGGTGATGTAGCCTCACTAGTTGGCTATGCGGGACGGAACACTTCTTCCAATCACCGGGCTTAGGGTTGCGGGGGCGAGAGGAGGAGCTGCGGCGACTGGCCATGATGGAATGGATTTTTTCCAGGCGTGCTCCGATGGATACTCGCTGTGGGAGGATTGTGTGATATGGATATGTGAATCCCCATCTCTTTAATAGGCGATTTGCCCACATGGCTAGGGTGGCAATTGTAAAAATGCCCCGGCTTCTCGCATTCGCTCGACGCATGGAGGTTCTCCATTATTAGGTGCAGAAGCCAAGGAGTGCAACATTTATGGGAAGCCGGACACTATTCAAACAAGTATTCAGAATTTGGAGAATAAACCGCCTTGCAATGCCGAAGACAATCTGCGCGACGGACTCATCGTCATTGAAGGCTGGTTCGGGGGCTACTGAGGGAGTCCTGGATTAGGGGGTATCCGGACAGCCGGACTATATCCTTTGGCCGAAGTGTTGGACTATGAAGATACAAGATTGAAGACTTCGTCTCGTGTCCAGATGGGACTCTCTTGGCGTGGAAGGCAAGCTTGGCGATACGGATATGTAGATCTCCTTCTGTTGTAACCGACTCTGTGTAACCCTAGCTCCCTCCAGTGTCTATATAAACCGGAGGGTTTAGTCCGTAGGACAACAACAATCATACCATAGGCTAGCTTCTAGGGTTTAGCCTCTATGATCTCGTGGTAGATCAACTCTTGTAATACTCATATTCATCAAGATCAATCAAGCAGGAAGTAGGGTATTACCTCCATAGAGAGGGCCCGAACCTGGGTAAACATCGTGTCCCTTGCTGATACGTCTCCAACGTATCTATAATTTTTTATTGCTCCATGCTACTTTATCTATTGTTTTGGACTATAATGGGCTTTATTTTCCACTTTTATATTACTTTTGGGACTAACCTATTAACCGGAGGCCCAGCCCAGAATTGCTGTTTTTTTTGCCTATTTCAGTGTTTCGAAGAAACGGAATATCAAACGGAGTCCAAACAGAATGAAACCTTCGGAAACGTGATTTTCTCACCGAACGTGATCCAAGAGACTTGGACCCTATGCCAAGGAACACCGGAGGCGGTCACGAGGGTGGGGGCGCCCCCCCTAGGACGCGCCCCCTGCCTCATGGGCCCCCTGTTGCTCCACCGACGTACTCCTTCCTCCTATATATACCTACGTACCCCCAAACGATCAGAACAGGAGCCAAAAACCTAATTCCATCGCCGCAACTTCCTGTATCCACGAGATCCCATCTTGGGGCCTGTTCCGGAGCTCCGTCGGAGGGGGCATCCATCACGGAGGGCTTTTACATCAACACCATAGCCTCTCCGATGAAGTGTGAGTAGTTTACTTCAGACCTTCGTGTCCATAGCTAGTAGCTAGATGGCTTCTTCTCTCTTTTTGGATCTCAATACAATGTTCTCCCCCTCTCTCGTGGAGATCTATTCGATGTAATCTTCTTTTTGCGGTGTGTTTGTTGAGACCGATGAATTGTGGGTTTATGATCCAGCTTATCTATGAATAATATTTGAATCTTCTTTGAATTCTTTAATGTATGATTGAGTTATCTTTGCAAGTCTCTTCGAATTATCCGTTTGGTTTGGCCAACTAGATTGGTAGTTCTTGCAATGGGAGAAGTGCATGGCTTTGGGTTCAATCTTGCGGTGTCCTTACCCAGTGACAGAAAGGGTTGCATGTTGGAAATATGCCCTAGAGGCAATAATAAATTAGTTATTATTATATTTCCTTGTTCATGATAATCGTTTATTATCCATGCTATAATTGTATTGATAGGAAACTCAGATACATGTGTGGGTACATAGACAACACCATGTCCCTAGTAAGCCTCTAGTTGACTAGCTCGTTGATCAATAGATGGTTACGGTTTCTGACCATGGACATTGGATGTCGTTGATAACGGGATCACATCATTAGGAGAATGATGTGATGGACAAGACCCAATCCTAAGCCTAGCACAAAGATCGTAGTTAGTATGCTAAAGCTTTTCAAATGTCAAGTATCTTTCCTTAGACCATGAGATTGTGCAACTCCGGATACCGTAGGAATGCTTTGGGTGTACCAAACGTCCAACGTAATCGGGTGACTATAAAGGTGCACTACAGGTATCTCTGAAAGTGTCATTGGGTTGGCACGAATCGAGATCTGGGATTTGTCACTCCGTGTGGCGGAGAGGTATCTCTGGGCCCACTCGGTAGGACATCATCATAATGTGCACAATGTGACCAAGGGGTTGATCACGGGATGATGTGTTACGGAACGAGTAAAGAGACTTGCCGATAACGAGATTGAACAAGGTATCGGGATACCGACGATCGAATCTCGGGCAAGTACAATACCGCTAGACAAAGGGAATTGTATACGGGATCGATTGAGTCCTTGACATCGTGGTTCATCCGATGAGATCATCGTGGAACATGTGGGAGCCAACATGGGTATCCAGATCCCGCTGTTGGTTATTGACCGGAGAACGTCTCGGTCATGTCGCATGTCTCCGAACCCGTAGGGTCTACACACTAAGGTTCGATGACGCTAGGGTTATAAAGGAAGTTTTGTATGTGGTTGCGAATGTTGTTCGAGTCCGGATGAGATCCCGGACGTCACGAGGAGTTCCGAATGGTCCGGAGGTAAAGATTTATATATGGAAAGTTGTTGTTCGGTTAGGAAAAGGTTGGGTTTTTCGGTATTGTACCGGAAGCTTCGGAAGGTTCGGAGGATTCGGAGGGGTCCGGAGGTCCGAAATTGTTCCACCACGTCCAATACAGTAGCATGGGCTATAGGGGGCGCCCTAGCCTTAATGGGCCAGGGCACCAGCCCCCAAGGCCCATGCGCATAGGAAGGAAAACCCTAAAGGGGAGGCCTCCACTTGACTTGGGAGGCACTCCTCCCCTTGGCCGCCCCTAGATGGGATCTAGGGCTGGCCGCACCCTTGGGGTGGGAAACCCTAAAGGGGCGCAGCCCCTTCCCTATATATACTTGAGGTTTTGGGGCTGCCCAACACATGAGAACTTCTCCTCTTGGTGCAGCCCCGCCTCCTCCTCCTCCTCTCCCTTGGTGCTTGGCGAAGCCTGCGGGATTGCCACGCTCCTCCACCACCACCACGCCGTTGTGTTTCTGCTGGATGGAGTCTTCCTCAACCTCTCCCTCTCTCCTTGCTGGATCAAGGCATGGGAGGCGTCACCGGCTATCGTGTGTTGAGCGCGGAGGTGCCGTCCGTTCGGCACTAGGATCTCCGTGATTTGAATCACGACGAGTGCGACTCCATCAACCCCGTTCACATGAACGCTTCCGCTTAGCGATCTACAAGGGTATGTAGATGCACTCTCCTTCCCTCGTTGCTAGTTTCTCCATAGATAGATCTTGGTGACACGTGGAAAATTTTGAATTTCTGCTCGTTCCCCAACATTGCAAAACACGTATTGTATTGTTGCCATCGAGGATAACAAGATGGGGTATTTATCATATTGCATGAATTTATTCCTCTACATCATGTCATCTTGCTTAAGGCGTTACTCTGTTTTTAACTTAATAATCTAGATGCATCTTTGGATAGCGGTCGATGAGTGGAGTAATAGTAGTAGATGCGAATCGTTTCGATCTACTTGTCTCGGACGTGATGCCTATATACATGATCATACCTAGATATACTCATAACTATGCTCAATTACATCAATTGCTCAACAGTAATTTGTTCACCCACCGTAGAATACTTATGCTCTTGAGAGAAGCCACTAGTGAAACCTATGGCCCCGGGTCTATTCTCATCATATCAATCTCCATCACTTTAATACTTGCTTTGTTTTTACTTTGCCTTTTACTTTTCACTCTGCATCTATATACCAAAATACCAAAAATATTATCTCTATCAGATCTCACTCTAAGTAAGTGACCGTGAAGGATTGACAACCCCTAATCGCGTTGGTTGCGAATAGCTATCGTTTTGTGCAGGTACGAGGGACTTGTCGTGGCCTCCTCTGGATTGATACCTTGGTTCTCAAAACTGAGGGAAATACTTACGCTACTCTGCGCATCATCCTCTCCTCTTCGGGGAAAACCAACGCAAGCTCAAGACGTAGCACTTGCCTCCTGTTACCATCCGCCTTAGACGCACAGTTCGGGACCCCCTACCCGAGATCCGCCAGTTTTGACACCGATAGTGCCCCAAAGTTTCTACCAGAGAGTCAAGACGAAAATATGTGCCAAAACCTATGCATAAGTTCACTGAACTCGCAAGTTGATCACCAAAACATACATCAAGTAGATCACGTGAATATCCCATTGTCACCACAGATAAGCACATGCAAGACATACATCAAGTGTTCACAAATCTTTAAAGACTCAATCCGGTAAGATAACTTCAAAGGGAAAACTCAATCCAATTAAAGAGAGTAGAGGGGGAGAAACATCATAAGATCCAACTATAATAGCAAAGCTCGCGATACATCAAGATCGTGCCAAATCAAGAACACGAGAGAGAGAGAGAGAGAGAGAGAGAGAGATCAAACACATAGCTACTGGTACATACCCTCAGCCCCGAGGGTGAACAACTCTCTCCTCGTCATGGAGAGCACCGGGATGATGAAGATGGCCACCGGTGAGGGATTCCCCCTCCGGCAGGGTGCCGGAACAGGGTCCCGATTGGTTTTTGGTGGCTACAGAGGCTTGCGGCGGTGGAACTTCCGATCTAGGTTATGTTCTAGAAGTTTGGGTATATATAAGAGGTGTTGGCGTCGGGAACAAGTCAGGGGGGTCTCCAAGGCGGCCACGAGGTAGGGGGGCATGCCCAGGGGGAGGGCGCGCCCCCACCCTCGTGGGTGCCTCAGGACTCTTCTGGCCTATCTCCTATGCTCCGTGGGCTTCTGGTGGTCCAAAAATAATCTCCGTGAAATTTCAGGTCAATTGGACTCCATTTGGTTTCCTTTTCTGCGATACTCAAAAACAAGGAAAAAACAGAAACTGGCACTGGGCTCTAGGTTAATAGGTTAGTCCCAAAAATCATATAAAATAGCATATAAATGCATATAAAACATCCTAGATGGATAATATAATAGCATGGACCAATAAAAAGTTATAGATACGTTGGAGACCCCCACATGTAAGTGTCTAGTTATTTTCCTGAAATGATTTAGCAGTTTTGTTAATTGCTAGGGCCCACAGATTTGTCCAATTAACAAGCATATTCTTAATAGAATCTAGGATTAGGGCTAAACTAATTAATGGGCCCCACATGTCATAGGAAACCCACTAGTTCTAATTAAGCCAGCAGCGTTAAGTCACCGGCGAGCCACGACAGGGGGCATCAGAGCTCTGTCCGGTGACCAAAACAACGGTACTTTCGTCCTACGTGCATCTGGGCTCGGTCCATGTCGAATGGAAGTGGTAGGGCGAGCGGGGACGACTGGAGTGTCGGCCATGTCCGAGGCCATCGGTGGCACCGTAAAAGCTTGGTGGCAGAGGGGCTAGAAGTCACTGGGAAGAGGCGGTAAAGGTGCATCGGAATCAGGGGCTCACCACAAGCATGCCAGAGTGGTAGAAGGGACTGGCGAGGACTGATTGCGAGCACATGGACCTCATCTGCGGCCGCTGGAGCAAGGCATCGTGGGGAGGGGGCTGGACGAAGAGGATCCCATCGGCGCTGTAATATCTGCGACAACAGATGGATCTCTATGATGGTAAGGGAGCATCAGGGGAGCTCGTACGACGGTGAATCGAAGAGGGCAGACGGTGGGCAAAGGCGGCGGAGATGGCGGTGGTTGCGGAGTTGCAAGGCACCTGAGGTCGCTATCGTCGGCGTGGTGATTCTCAGCTTGACGACGGGGCTCGGAGACATGGCGGTGCAGCTTGTTGGCGGCGTTGGCCACGAGAACGGTGGCTCTCGGGTGATCACGCGGGCTACATGCCCCCGGCCTCAGTAGGAAGAAGATGACCAGCCAGCGGCCTGGACCGAAAGGTAAGCACGCCATCTCTCTTTTCTTCTATAATTTTTCTTTTATTTTTTTCTAGGGGCCAAAATGTCCAGCAAACGCCCAGAAAAGTCAAACCCTTTGACTGGAGGTAACGTCATGGAAGGGCATTTCTATCTGGCGGCAGATGGGCAATTTTGAGTATGCTTCAAAATTAGGGGGAAATTTGAGTGGTGGGTCAGAGTTAGGGGCACAAATATAATTGTCCCGTATCTATTTATGCTCTAGAAGACACCCGTTAAGATGTGCTTGCAACACGGTGATGTGGGGAATGTGCTCAATTACGTCTTTACCATTGCGTCTTGCGAGGCCTGCATCAAGAGTCAATTGTCCAACCGCAGGCCAGTACCGCATCGCAAGGTTACCTCAATTTAGACTAAAGCATTGGGTTCCATCAGTAACATTCCTGGGGATGAAATGATATTGTACCAATTTGAACCGTTTGAGGTTGGGATGACGAGACTCTGGTGGACTGAAACGCGTTTCGCTGCAGCAGATGGAATCACGAGGAAGAGGGGGACAAACCCCACACGCATGGACTCGAAGGGAAGAAACAAAACATGGTCGGTTCAGACAGGGCTGCCTGGATTGAAGCGAAAATTTACCGGTGTGGGGTTTGTCACGAGCATGAATTTCTCAGCTCACGCGACAAAGGATTAATGATGAGATGCTGACATTGGAGATGCTGACATTAGTATCCGATAAATCTCTAAGAACACTTATATTTCAAAACGGAGGGAGTATAAATCTAACACAACTAGTTTGTAGCTCGTACTAATGGAAAGCTACCACTCAGCGCTCATAAACCATTTACTGTCATGACGCAAGTAGGCACCATCCACATCATCATTGATTAGCAAACAAAATAGTCACAATAACGTGTTGTGGGCATGCACATGAGTTATCTCTCTCGTGCCTTTCCAGCGTTCTTGGAAGCATGTATATTGAAACTCTCAGTCAGTCCCCCTTGCCCCGTGCCGCCCCCGCGCGGCTCGGGCGGCGGCGCAAGATCCCGCCGCATGCGGCGTCCTTTTCCTCCTCCCGCCTCCACGGCCGGCCGGAGCCGTCACGGCAAAGCCCCTCGTGGTGGCCGGCGGCGGGGGCTCTCCTCTCCTTGTCTTGGTCGTGGTGGGCGCGGGGCTACCATTCTGAGCGCTGGCGTCGGGCGTGCATGGGGTCTGATGACGTGGCAACACTTTCTCCAGTCGGCGGCGCACTGCGGTGTGGCGATGTTGGGGAGGGTGCTCGACTGTGCCCCGTGGTGGCGGCCGGGGTCCGGCTTTGGGCCTCCGGCAGCTGCGGGTGGAGTCCTTCCTTCCTGTCGCGGGCGCATGGCGGTGCATCTCTGGCAGCGGTGGTTCCGACGGTGACGCATCTTCGGATGGTGAGGAGGTGACAGCTGGCGTCGGCGCCCCTTTTGGGCCCCATCTGGGTCTGGGCGGGTCTGCCTCGGATTCGTCTGCGACGGCTTCGGCGGACAGAGGTACGGCTCATGTGCGGGGTTGCAGAGACGGCGGCGCGCCAACTGCAGCGGGGCGACGGGAGCTTCACAAGCCTCTTTCGGGCTCGGCGGGGCCGTGAGGCCTGGTGTGCTCCTCTTGCTGTGTCCGGTTGGTGACCTCCGACGGCGGTGAAGGTTGTCCTCTCCCGCGTGGCCGCTCCTCGTTCCCGGCTGCTCCCTCTTGGACCCATCGGTCCCGCTTCTCTTACCATGGTGAGACAGCGGTGGTGATTCCAAGATCATGGTGGCGCATGTTGGTGGGCGGCAAGTTTGGTGGAGGGCGATGTATCAGCCGGGGTTGTGTTTGTTTGGCGGACGGGAGAAATCCCTGTTGGCTTGGCCGACACCGACGTGGTGATGCTCGTGGGTGCCCCCGGTCCCTTCTAAATAGCGTCGGGTATTCCCCTTCCCCACGCGCCTCCGCGTACCGGGGGAAAACCTAGGACTAGTCCGGGCAGCAGCTTCACCATCGCCGCGTTCCTTCTTGAAGGTGTTGCTTGGTATGCGGCGGTCCGAAGTGCTAGGAGCATGGTGGAAATTCTCCGGCGGAACGGTTGCGAGTCATCATCGTTTTCGTCGATGCAACTCTGTTGTCATTAGTTTCTTTTTTTGGTGTGCTTGTGTTGTTTGCCCCAGCAATGGACTCAGAGATGTATCGGGTGGTTGCTATATCTATATAGCGGGGTGAAAGCCTATTTCGGAAGCATGTATATTGAGGTCCCACTTTCCACTAAGGACGATGTATTGTATTGTATTGTATGTATGTATATATGTATGTAGATTGACGAAGGGGTAAAAGTCGGACAACGTCACTTTGCGCCGTGCTGCGTTTTTCTCCATCTATCCGCATGTCTGACCGGCCGAACCACGACGAGATCGGCACCAAGATTTTTTACATAAAAATCTAGCAGTTGGTGCCAATCTTTGCGATGTAAAAAGGGATTAGGAAAAAAAGTACGTTGATGTGTCTTGATAGTATTCGGGGAAACGGGGGCTGAAAGAAGAGAAAATTTCTTATATAACATTGTTTTGAATTTTATTTTTCTATTTGATACTGAAAAACTTTTTCTTCCCTATATAACACCTTGTCTAAATTTGATGCCCTTTACGACACTTTCATCCATTTTAAACTTTAACGGTATTAAATGACACCTGAAAAAAACCTATTTGCCCCTCACGAGGTATGTGACCAAAATTGCACGTGTAGATTATTTTGCTATAGGTGCGTGAGCAATTTCCAAGGAAAATCGATCGAGTGCTTCTGGTAGCTCTTGTGTACATGCTGCTACGGGTGCGTCTTCTTTTTTTTCCTAACCTCTGCTGCAATTTTTTTTGAGCAATCCGCATCCTTTATTAAACGTTCAAACATAATGGGATACAGATGACTAAAAGAGCAGCTGCCTTTGCCAAGGCATGGGCCTCTCCATTGTGCTTTTTATTTTCATGAATAAAACTAGTGTCGCTAAACAACCTCCTCTGATGTTTTATGTCCTGTAAGATAGGATAATATCTGCATGGAACTTCCTCCCGTAAATTTGTTACGACCTCCAAGCAGTCAGTGGCTACACACACATATTGGAGCTGCAGATCGGCAGCAAGCGAGAGAGCTTCGCTACATGCCTGAGCTTCGAGGATTGTCGGATCGAGACGGCCCTCATAGATGATCGCCGAGGCACCAATGTAGTTGCCCCCCTTGTCCCTACAGATGACCGCTGAGGCGGCCCGGTCCCCTATCTTGGAGAAGCCACCATCGACATTGATCTTGAACTCATGACGCTCGGGGGGAAGCCACCCGATCCGTGCTGCTGGCTCCATCCGTGCTCCTGTATTCACTTGCAAGTCCCTGGAATTTGCATGCCCCTCCTTTTGGCGTGCACTATTTTTTGGTAGCATCTCCAGATCTGCCAAGAATTTGTTTACAAAGATATGATTGGATAGCGGACTTTGAAACTGATCATCATGTATGGCTCGATGTCATGCCCACCAGATGGCCCACATGGTTACGAGAACACGTGCCAGATCGTCGGTGTTTAAAGTATCCACCAGCCATAGCATCCAGAGCTTTGGATCTTCCATTCTGTTTGAGATGACCGTATCTGTGAGGTCCTCATCGGCGAGAGCCCAAACACAATGTGCCATGCGGCAGTCAAAGAGAGAGTGGCGCCAAGTATCCACTGCCGCGTGACAAAGCGAGCACTCCGCCGAGTCGGCCATACTTCTATGCTTTCTGACTTCTCCTGTGGGAATGGAGCATTTGGCCAATCTCCAAGCAAAGACGCGGACTTTCGGAGGGACCGCCGCTCCCCATAGCTTTGCCCAAGATCCTCTGTCTGCTTCAACACGCGAGTGCCCATCATTGTGTTTGAGCCAGTCCATGCGCTGCTGCTTGGTGGCTGACAGAAGCTTGTATGCCGACCGAACTGTGAAGACACCCTTTCGTTCATAGTGCCATGACCAGAAATCTTGGCGAACTCGAGAGCTGAGCGGGATGTTAAGGATTGCCTCCTTGTCCATTGGGTACAAATGTTCATCCAAAGCCTCCATATCCCATGCAAAGGTGATAGGATTAATGAGATCCGAGACAAGCTGCGGGGGATTCAAAGTTTTTGGGCACATCGGTCGCAGCTTGAAATCGCGTGGTATCCAGTTATCTACTCAGATATTAGTGTCCTCACCAGAGCCAATCCGTTTAATCAGCCCGAGCTTGAGCGTGTCTCTGCCTTCCACTAAAGATCGCCAGACCCGTGACGGGTTCTTTCCCAACTCCGCTTCAAGAATCGAAGCCGAAGGATAGTACACAGCTTTGAGGATGCGCGCACTAAGGGAATTTGGTTCCTGGAGTAGCCGCCATGCTTGTCTTGCAAGCAAAGCAAGGTTGAAAAGCTCGATGTCACGAAACCCCATGCCTCCCATAAACTTCGGCTGTGTCATCACTTCCCAAGAAACCCATGTAGTCTTTCTCTCGCCATTTTTGGATCCCCACCAGAATTTCCTCAAGAGACCATTGATGTGTTGACACAGGCCTCGAGGTAACTTGAAGCACGCCATTGAATACATCGGGATTGCTTGGGCGACCGACTTGATAAGCACCTCTTTCCCCCCCACAGAAAGTGCCTTTTCCATCCAGCCCTGCACTTGCTTCCAGATCCTATCTTTGAGGTACTTAAAAGACCCTTCCTTTGCTCTTCCCACATCCGCAGGGAGGCCAAGGTATTTTTCAGACAATTTCTCATTCTGGACTGCGAGGATTTGTTTGATTTCCTGCCTCACACCTTCTGAACAGCCTTTACTAAAAAATATAGAGGACTTCTCCTTGTTGATGCGCTGTTCTGAAGCAAGGCAATACCTTTGCAAAAGGCTTTCAACTCTATAGGCCATCTCAGGTGTGGCATCAAAGAATAGGAGACTATCATCTGCAAAAAGGAGGTGGTTTACCTAAGGGGCTCCCGGTGCCACTGTTAAACCATTGATGCTCTCACCTGGTGTTGTGGATTTCAGTAGGCAAGAGAGGCCTTCGGCGGCCAATAAGAAGAGATACAGCGATATAGGATCACCTTGCTTGAGTCCACGAGAAGGCCTGAACTCCTCTTGTTTACCACCATTAAAGATAACAGAGAAGGAAACCGTGTTGGGGAACGTTGCAGAAAATTAAAATTTTCCTACGGTTTCACCAAGATCCATCTATGAGTTCTACTAAGCAACGAGTCAAGGGAGAGAGTTTGCATCTACATACCACTTGTAGATCGAGTACGGAAGCGTTCGAGGGAGTGGTGATGATGAAGACGTTCCCAACGTGATTCCGATCACCGATGACCAAGTGCTGAACGGACAGCACCTCCGCGTTCAACACACGTACGGGACGACGGCGTCTCCTTCGTCTTGATCCAGCAAGGAGGAAGGAGAGTTTGAGGAAGATCACTCCAATGGCAGCACGACGGCGTGATGCGATGGAGGGATCAGACTCGGCAGGCTTCGCCAAGCGTGTGCGGAGGAGGAGAGGTGTTGGGAGGGAGGGCTGCGCCTTCAATCATGTGTGCAGCCCTCCCTCTACCCCTCTATTTATAGGGAAAGGAGGAGGGCCCCCCTAGATCCATCTAGAGGGGGCGGCGGCCAAGGGAGGGGGGCTTGCCCCCAACCAAGGGGCCCCTTTAGGTTTCCCCCTCAACCCTAGGCGCATGGGCCAAGGGAGGGTGCGCCCAGCCCATGAGGGGCTGGCTGCCCCCACGCAGCCCAAGTGGCCCCCAAAATGGGTGGCCCCTCCCGTGGTCCTCCGAACCCTTCCGTGGACCCTCCATAAAACCGATATGACCGAAACTTTTCCGGTGTCCGTTTGATGACTTCCCATATATAAATCTTTACCTCCGGACCATTCCGAACTCCTCGTGACGTCCGGGATCTCATCCGGACTCAACAACATTCGGTAATCACATACAAGTCTTCCTATTAACCCTAAGCGCCACCGAACCTTAAGTGTGTAGACCCTACGGGTTCGGGAGACATGCTGAACATGACCGAGGCGCTCTCCGGTCAATAACCAACAGCGGATCTGGATACCCATGTTGGCTCCTACATGCTCCTCGATGATGTCATCGGATGAACCACGATGTCTAGGGTTCAGCAACCCGTATGCTATTCCCTTTGTCGACGGTATGTTACTTGCCCGAGACTCGATCGTCGGTATCCCAATACCTCGCTTAGTCTCGTTACGGCAAGTCACTTTACTCGCATCAGAATGCATGATCCCGTGACCATACACTTGGTCACTTTGAGCTCATTATGATGATGCACTACCGAGTGGGCCCAGTGATACCTCTCCGTCATACGGAGTGACAAATCCGCCTCGATCCGTGTCAACCCAACAGACACTTTCGAGATGCATGTAATGCACCTTTATAGTCACTCGATTCGTTGTGGCGTTTGGTACACCCAAAGCATTCCTACGGTATCCGGAGTTACACGATCTCACGGTCTAAGGAAGAGATACTCGACATTGGAAAAGCTCTAGCAAAACGAACTACACGATCTTTGTGCTATGCTTAGGATTGGGTCTTGTCCATCACGTCATTCTCCTAATGACGTGATCCCGTTGTCAATGACATCGATGTCCATAGTCGAAACCATGACTATCTGTCGACCAACGAGCTAGTCAACTAGAGGCTTACTAGGGGCGTATTGTGGTCTATGTATTCACACGTGTATCACGATTTCCGTATGATACGCTTATAGCATGAATAAAAGACAATTATCATGAACAAGGAAATATAATAATAATACTTTTATTATTGCCTCTAGGGCATATTTCCAACAGTCTCCCACTTGCACTAGAGTCAATAATCTAGTTTACATTGTGATGAATCGAACACCCATAGAGTTACGGTGTTGATCATGTTTTGCCCATGGAAGAGGTTTAGTCAGCGGATCTGCGACATTCAGATCCGTATGCACTTTACAAATTTCTATGTCTCCATCCTGAACATTTTCACGGATGGAGTTGAAGCGACGCTTGATGTGCCTAGTCTTCTTGTGAAACCTGGGCTCCTTGGCAAGTGCAATAGCTCCCGTGTTGTCACGAGAAGAGTTTGATCGGCCCGACGCATTGGGTATGACTCCTAGGTCGGTGATGAACTCCTTCACCCAAATTGCTTCATGCGCTGCCTCCGAGGCTGCCATGTACTCCGCTTCACATGTAGATCCCGCCACGACGCTTCTGCTTGCAGCTGCACCAGCTTCTTGCTCCACCATTCAACATATACACGTATCCGGTTTGTGACTTAGAGTCATCGGATCTGTGTCGAAGCTAAGCGTCGACGTAACTCGTTCTGACGAGCTCTTCGTCACCTCCATAAACGAAAACATGTCCTTTGTCCTTTTCGGTACTTCAGGATATTCTTGACCGCTGTCCAAAGTTCTTTGCGGGATTACTTTGGTACCTTCCTACCAAACTTACGGCAAGGTTTACATCAGTCCGGTACACAGATGGCATACATAATAGATCCTATGGCTGAGGCATAGGGATGACACTCATCTCTTCTTTATCTTTTGCCGTGGTCGGGCATTGAGCTGAGCTCAATCTCACACCTTGCAATCTGAGCAAGAACCCTTCTTGGACTGGTCCATTTTGAACTTCTTCAAAATCTTATCAAGGTATGTGCTTTGTGAAAGACCTATGAGGCGCCTCGATCTATCTCTATAGATCTTGATGCCTAATATATAAGCAGCTTCTCAAGGTCCTTCATTGAAAAACACTTATTCAAGTAGGCCTTAATGCTGTCCAAGAATTCTATATCATTTCCCATCAAAAGTATGTCATCTACATATAATATGAGAAATGCTACTGAGCTCCCACTCACTTTCTTGTAAACGCAGCTTCTCCATAAGTCTCAAGATAAACCCAAACGCTTTGATCATCTCATCAAAGCGAATGTTCCAACTCGAGATGCTTGCACCAGCCCATAAATGGATCGCTGGAGCTTGCATACTTTGTCAAGATTCTTAGGATCGACAAAACCTTCGGCTGTATCATATACAGCTCTTCCTTAAGATAACCGTTAAGGAACGCTGTTTTGACGTCCATCTGCCATATCTCATAATCATAGTATGCGGCAATTGCTAACATGATTCGGACGGACTTAAGCTTCGCCACGGAGAGAAAGTCTCATCGTAGTCAATCCCTTGAACTTGCCGATAACCCTTAGCGACAAGTCGAGCTTTATAAATGGTGACATTACCATCCGCGTCCGTCTTCCTCTTAAAGATCCATTTGTTTTCTATCGCTCGCGATCATCGGGCAAGTCGGTCAAAGTCCACACTTTGTTTTCATACATGGATTCTATCTCGGACTTCATGGCTTCTAGCCATTTGTTGGAATCTGGGCCCGCCATCGCTTCTTCATAGTTCAAGGTTCATTGTTGTCTAACAACATGATTTCCGTGACAGGGTTGCGTACCACTGCAGTGCGGAGCGTGTCCTAGTGGACCTCTGAAGTTCAAGAGCAACTTGATCCAAGTACCTTGATCATCATCATGAATTTCCTCTTCGGTTGGTGTAGGCATCACAGAACATTTTCTGAGCTGCACCACTCTCTGCTCAAGAGGTAGTACTTCATCGAGTTCTACTTTCCTCCCACTTACTTCTTTCGAGAGAAACTCCTTTTCCGTAAAGGTTCCGTTCTTGGCAACAAAGATCTTGCCCTCGGATCTTAAGTAGAAGGTATACCCAATGGTTTCTTTAGGGTATCCTATGAAGACGCATTTTCCGACTTGGGTTCGAGCTTTTCAGGTTGTAGTTTCTTGACATAAGCATCGCATCCCCAAACTTTTAGAAACGATGCTTAGGTTTCTTCCCAAACCATAATTCATACGGTGTCGTCTCAACGGACTTAGGCGGTGCCCTATTTAAAGTGAATGTAGCTGTCTCTAGAGCGTATCCCCAAAATGATAGCGGTAAATCAGTAAGAGACATCATAGACCGCACCATATCCAATAGAGTGCGATTCGACGTTCGGACACACCGTTCTGTTGAGGTGTTCCAGTAGCGTTAGTTGTGAAACGATTCCACATTTTCTTAAGTGTGTACCAAATTCATGACTTAAATATTCTCCTCCACGATCTGATCGTAAGAATTTTATCTTTCGGTCACGTTGATTCTCTACTTCATTCTGAAATTCCTTGAACTTTTCAAAGGTCTCGGACTTGTGTTTCATCAAGTAGACATACCCATATCTACTCAAGTCATCTGTGAGAGTGAGAACATAACGATACCCTCCATGAGCCTCAACGCTCATTGGACCGCATACATCGGTATGTATGATTTCCAACAAGTTGGTTGCTCGCTCCATTGTTCCGAGAACGGAGTCTTGGTCATCTTGCCCATGAGGCATGGTTCGCATGTGTCAAATGATTCATAATCTAAAGACTCCAAAAGTCCATCAGCATGGAGCTTTTCATGCGCTTTACACCAATGTGACCAAGGCGGCAATGCCACAAGTATGTGGGACTATCGTTATCAACTTTACATCTTTTGGTATTCACGCTATGAATATGTGTAACACTACGCCGAGATTCATTAAGAATAAACCATTGACCATCGGACATGACCATAAAACATATCTCTCATATAAATAGAACAACCATTATTCTCGGATTTAAATGAGTAGCCATCCCGTATTAAACGAGATCCGGATACAATATTCATGCTCAAACTTGGCACCAAATAACAATTATTAAGTTTTATAACTAATCCGTAGGTAAATGAAGAGGTAGCGTGCGACGGCGATCACATCGACTGGAACCATTCCCGACGCGCGCATCGTCACCTCGTCCTTCGCCAGCCTCCGCTTATTCCGCAGCTCTGTTGTGAGTTACAAATATGAGCAACGGCACGGTATCAAATACCCAGGAGTTACTACGAGTCTTGGTAAGGTACACATCAATTACATGTATATCAAATATACCTTTGGTGTTGCGGCCTTCTTATCCGCTAAGTATTTGGGGCAGTTCCGCTTCGGGACCCTTCCCTTGCAATAAAAGCACTCAGCCTTCAGGCTTGGGTCCATTCTTTGACTTCTTCCGGCAACTTGCTTGCGGGCGCGCAACCTCCTTGCCGTCCTTCTTGAAGTTCTTCTTGCCCTTGCCCTTCTTGAACTTAGAGGTCTTATTGACCATCAACACTTGATGTTCTTTCTTGATTTCAACCTCGGTGACTTCAGATAGAAAATACTTCAGGAATGGTCTTTACCATCCCCTGCATATTGTAGTTCATCACAAAGCTCTTGTAGCTTGGTGGGAGCGATCGAGGATTCTGTCAATGACCGCCTCATCGGGGAGGTTAATATTCAGTGGGTCATACGGTTGTGCAACCTGGACATCTTGAGAATGTGCTCACCGATGTAACTATTTTCCTCCATCTTACAACTATAGAACTTGTCGGAGATGTCATATCTCTCGACCCGGCGTGAGCTTGGAAAACAAGTTTCAGCTCCTCGAACATCTCATATGCTCCGTGATGCTCAAAACGCTTTTGGAGCCCGGTTCTAAGCTGTAAAGCATGCCGCCTTTGAACGAGGGAGTAATCATCGACGTGCTCGCCAAGCGCTCAAATCGTCTTGCAGTCTTTGGGAGAGCAGGTGGGTCACCTAACGGTGCTTCTAGGACATATGCCTTCTTGGTAGCTATGAGGATGACCCTCGGGTTCGGACCCAGTCCGTATAGTTGCTGCCATCATCTTTCAGCTTGGTTTTCTCTAGGAACGTTGAAGTTCATGTTGACATGGCGTTGGCCATTTGATCTACAAGACATATCATTCAAAAGTTTTAGACTAAGTTCATGATAATTAAGTTCATCTAATCAAATTATTTCAATGAACTCCCACTCAGATTAGACATCCCTCTAGTCATCTAAGTGATACACGATCCGAGTCGACTAGGCCGTGTCCGATCATCACGTGAGACGGACTAGTCATCGTCGGTGAACATTCTCATGTTGATCGTATCTTCCATACGACTCGTGTTCGACCTTTCGGTCTCCGTGTTCGAGGCCATGTCTGTACATGCTAGGCTCGTCAAGTTTAACCCTAAGTGTTTTGCGTGTGTAAATCTGTCTTACACCCGTTGTATGTGAACGTAAGAATCCATCACACCCGATCATCACGTGGTGCTTAGAAGCGACGAACTTTAGCAACGGTGCAGTTAGGGAGAACACTTCTTGAAATTGTTGTAAGGGATCATCTTATTTACTACCGTCGTTCTAAGTAAACAAGATGTATAAGCATAATAAACATCACATGCAATTATATAGTAGTGACATGATATGGCCAATATCATAAAACTCCATTGATCTCCATCTTCGGGGCTCCATGATCATCTTGTCACCGGCATGGCACCATGATCTCCATCATCATGATCTCCATCATTGTGCCTCCATGAAGTTGTCACGCTAACGACTACTTCTACTACTATGGCTAACGCGTTTAGCAATGAAGTAAAGTAAGTTACATGGCGTTCTTCAATGACACGCAGGTCATACAAAATAAAGACAACTCCTATGGCTCCTGCCGGTTGTCATACTCATCGACATGCAAGTCGTGATTCCTATTACAAGAACATGATCTCATACATCACAATATGTCATTCATCATTCATCACAACTTGGCCATATCACATCACATGTCAATTGCTGCAAAAACAAGTTAGACGTCCTCTAATTGTTTGTTTGCATCTTTTACGTGGCTGCAATTGGGTTCTAGCAAGAACGTTTTCTTACCTACGAATAACCACAACGTGATCTTGTCAACTTCTATTTACCCTTCATAAGGACCCTTTTCATCGAATCCGCTCCAACTAAAGTAGGAGAGACAGACACCCGCCAGCCACCTTATGCATCTAGTGCATGTTAGTCGGTGGGACCGGTCTCACGTAAGCGTACGTGTAAGGTTGGTCCGGGCCGCTTCATCCCACAATACCGCGGAAGCAAGATAAGATTAGTAACGGCAAGTAAGTTGACAAGATCCACGCCCACAACTATATTGTGTTCTACTCGTGCAATAGAGAACTACGCATAGACCTAGCTCATGATGCCACTGTTGGGGAACGTTGCAGAAAATTAAAATTTTCCTACGGTTTCACTAAGATCCATCTATGAGTTCTACTAAGCAACGAGTCAAGGGAGAGAGTTTGCATCTACATACCACTTGTAGATCGAGTACGGAAGCGTTCGAGGGAGTGGTGATGATGAAGACGTTCCCAACGTGATTCCGATCACCGATGACCAAGTGCTGAACGGACAGCACCTCCGCGCTCAACACACATACGGATTTACGGCGTCTCCTTCGTCTTGATCCAGCAAGGAGGAAGGAGAGTTTGAGGAAGATCACTCCAATGGCAGCACGACGGCGTGATGCGAGATGGAGGGATCAGTACTCGGCAGGCTTCGCCAAGCGTGTCACGGAGGAGGAGAGGTGTTGGGGAGGGAGGGCTGCGCCTTCAATCATGTGTGCAGCCCTCCCTCTACCCCTCTATTTATAGGGGAAAGGAGGAGGGGCGGCCCCTAGATCCATCTAGAGGGGGGGCGGCCAAGGGAGGGGGCTTGCCCCCAACCAAGGGGCGCCCTTTAGGGTTTCCCCCTCAACCCTAGGCGCATGGGCCAAGGGAGGGGTGCGCCCAGCCCATGAGGGGCTGGCTGCCCCACATGGCCCAAGTGGCCCCCAAAGGGGTGGCCTCCCGTGGTCCTCCGAACCCTTCCGTGGACCCTCCATAAAACCGATATGACCCAAACTTTTCCGGTGTCCGTTTGATGACTTCCCATATATAAATCTTTACCTCCGGACCATTCCGGAACTCCTCGTGACGTCCGGGATCTCATCCGGACTCGAACAACATTCGGTAATCACATACAAGTCTTCCTATTAACCCTAGCGCCACCGAACCTTAAGTGTAGACCCTACGGGTTCGGGAGACATCTGAACATGACCGAGGCGCTCTCCGTCAATAACCAACAGCGGGATCTGGATACCCATGTTGGCTCCTACATGCTCCTCGATGATGTCATCGGATGAACCACGATGTCTAGGGTTCAGCAACCCGTATGCTATTCCCTTTGTCGACGGTATGTTACTTGCCCGAGACTCGATCGTCGGTATCCCAATACCTCGTTTAGTCTCGTTACGGCAAGTCACTTTACTCGCACCGTAATGCATGATCCGTTACCATACACTTGGTCACTTTGAGCTCATTATGATGATGCACTACCGAGTGGGCCCGTGATACCTCTCCGTCATACGGAGTGACAAATCCTGTCTCGATCCGTGTCAACCCAACAGACACTTTCGAGATGCCCGTAATGCACCTTTATAGTCACTCGATTACGTTGTGACGTTTGGTACACCCAAAGCATTCCTACGGTATCCGGAGTTACGATCTCACGGTCTAAGGAAGAGATACTCGACATTGGAAAAGCTCTAGCAAAAACGAACTACACGATCTTTGTGCTATGCTTAGGATTGGGTCTTGTCCATCACGTCATTCTCCTAATGACGTGATCCCGTTGTCAATGACATCGATGTCCATAGTCGAGAAACCATGACTATCTCGTCGACCAACGAGCTAGTCAACTAGAGGCTTACTAGGGACGTATTGTGGTCTATGTATTCACACGTGTATCACGATTTCCGTATGATACAGTTATAGCATGAATAAAAGACAATTATCATGAACAAGGAAATATAATAATAATACTTTTATTATTGCCTCTAGGGCATATTTCCAACAAACCGATGATACACACCTCATTACTGTTTGTGTAAACCGTGGGCTGATCCCCAACTTGAGCATAACCTTCTCCAGATAAGTCCACTCGAGCCGATCGTAGGCTTTCATCATATCAAGCTTCAAAGCACAAAACCTGTTACTCTTGAGCTTCCTTATTTTCATGTAGTGGAGACACTCATAAGCAGATATGAAATTGTCAGTAATGAGACGCCCTGGTACAAATGCTGACTGTTCCTCGGAGATGATATCAGGGAGAATAAGCTTGAGCCGATTAGCCAACACCTTTGATGCAATCTTAAAGATCACATTGCAGAGGCTTATCGGTCGAAACTGTGCTAAATTTTTTGGGCTAGCAATCTTGGGAATTAAAACAATGAACGTTTTGTTTATCTCCTCCGGAGAATCCTCTCCATTAAGAACTCGAAGCACCATATCAGTAACCTCATCACCACAGAGCTCCTAGTGCCTCTGAAAGAAATGTGTCGGGAAGCCGTCTGGCCCTGGGGCCTTTGTCGGAAACATCTGAAACAAGGCCGCTTTCACCTCGGTCTTATTGTACTGTGCATCCAGAGATGCGTTCATGGATGTATCTACCCTGGTCGGTATGTGGGAGAGGACCTCCTCAATTCCCACCATACTTTCAGAGGCGTAAAGATTACTATAAAAAGTAGTGGCCATACCAGCCATCTCATGCTCCTCCTTACACAAAGTTCCATCCGCTCGCTGCAACTCAACTATCCAGTTCTTTGCCTTCCAGGCGCTGGCTTTAGGGTGAAAAAATTTCGTGTTACTGTCTCCTTCCGCTAGCCACTGAATACGCGCCCTCTGACGCCACATGATCTCCTCCCGTAGGCAAAGCTCGACCATACGGGCTTCGACCCGATCTTCCTCAGCCGACGGCGCCACGCGGCTAGGGAGCGAGCGTAGCTCCTCCAGTTGTGTGCGGAGGTGACGCAGCTCAGATCTCACCGCGCCAAACGACGTCCGGCCCCAACTCTGTAGTTTTCCAGCCACCACGGACAGCTTATGAAAGATCTCAGAGACACTTTGAGCCCGCCCAGCAATAGTCCAGGCATCGAGTAACACTTCTCCAAAGCTTGGGTCTCTTTCCCACATACACTCATAGCGGAACTGTTTTTGCTTTGCGCGAATACTCGTGTCAATCAAATCGGTCTCCAGAAGAATAGGAAAATGATCCGATTTTGCAGCTGTAAGGTGTTCAACATAGGCAAAGGGAAATAAGGTAGACCAAAAAGATGACGCCAGAGCTCTATCCAAGCGAACCCGACAGTAGCTCCCTCCAGCAACCTTCTTCTCCTACGTCCAGTCCAAGCCGCGATACCCCAGGTCCGCTAAGCCACATACATCAATAGCTTCTCTGAACGCATCAATCTGTGAGCTATCGCGCGCATTTGGCCCATGCTGCTCTTCCGGCCTCAAGATCTCATTAAAGTCCCCAATACACACCCATGGGAGTGTGCTCTCACCCCTCAAACGCTTCATGGTGTCCCAAGTTTTATACCGTAGGCTCCTGGTAGCTTCACCATAAAAACATGTCAATCTCCATTGCTCCTTGCCCGGTTCAGTGACCCAGGCATCCACATGATACTCCGAATAATTCTTTATTGAAACATCTAATGAGTTTTTCCAAAAAATACAAAGCCTACCACTGCGACCACTACTACCGACACCAAAGCTGAAATCATAACCTAAAGACGTACGCGAACCTTCAACACGATTCTTCTGTAATTGGGTTTCGACTAAACACAAGATAGATGGCGAACTGATCTCCACGAGATCACGTAACTCACGGACTGTCGCGGGATCGCCTATCCCGCGACAGTTCCAGCTTAGGATTTTCATTGGGCTTGGCGGCGCCCCGAGTCGGAGCCCGCCAATAACGCCATCTTGTTTGTGTTTTGCTTCAGTGGTGATGCTGATATCTTCGCTTTCTTGGCATCTCGGGGGGACACATATGCTGGAGGTGGTGGGGGTACAGCCGTAAGTGCCAGGCCTAGGCCCTGAACTACCCCAAGACCGGTGTCAGAGCTCCCAGTCGCGCCTTGTGTTTGCTGGTTATCATCAGGCATGTTTCCAACCGAAACGAAGCTCAGGTTTCTGCGAGCCCCCTGACCTCCTTCATGCTCCTTCCCTTTTGTGACAGTTGATTTCAGCGGACTAGTCACATCATCTTCCTCTCCCTCTTTTGCTCCCGAATCCAACCCCGCCTCCTGAGATGAGCATTTGCGTGCAGGTGAAGTATGCCGAGGCGGCGGTGCACCCCTTCCCGATCTTCCTCTTCCACGGCCTCCAAAACGACCACCATGCGAGGCTCGACCTCCTCCTTGCTGCTCCTGTACTATCTCCCTTCTCTGTGCCAACATCCAGCTTCCCCATTGCTTGTCCTTCGCCTCCCAAACTCCATCTCCACACTCCTCATGATTATGACCCATGAGTCCAAAGACTTGACAGAAGTATGGTATCTTCTCGTACTTGACAGGGAGGAGTTTCCTGCCCTCACCCACCACGTTCAACGGAATAACCCTAGTAAGCGGTTTATCCACCAAAACCCTAGGCCGGATTCGGACGTAGTTCCCTTCATAGAAAAGCCTAGGAGATAGTTGTGTTTCCTTCACCCGGCCAATCCGCCTAGCGAGTTGATCAACAACCTCAATTTTACGATAGAGCTCCGGTATATTGCGTATCTGTGCCCAGACATACATGCCATCAAAAGTGAAGGATTCCGGGTCTTGCTTGCCATCATAATCTTCGATCAGCATCCCCATCCCCCTGAACAGCCACGGACCTCCATGGACAACTTTCTTCCAATCTCCCAAGCAAAACATCTGAAAGATATATAGGTTTTCCCCCGCCTCCCTATACTGCGGCACATGTGCTAAGCTCCAAATCGATCTCATGGTTTCGAACATAGCAGATGCGCTGAAGATCCAGGTCGTGTTTACCTTCGCGATCGCCAACCATCGCGCATCTGCTGCATACTTCTTTGATTCCTCCTCCCCCACGATCACGTCGTCTAGTTCATCATCTTTGAGATCCAGGTGTTGCAGCATCTCCTCCAAATTCTTCCCTGACCAACCCGCCGAGGACGATCCTGCTCCTGTCGCCATGCTTCCCGATCCCGATCCAGGCTGCGCAGAGAGACGCCCGGCGATGTACCGGAGAAAAAGCTCTAGGCGGCGATGCGTGCGCCGCCAGAGGCGATAAACCCTAACCTAGAGGGTAGAACCTCTGCTGCAAATAGGTACGTCTTGTACTAGTCTATTGGACTTTGGGGAGCCATGCCTCCTGCTGGGCCTGGTTGTGAATGAGTCGTGCCCGTGGGATTGACTGATTATGGGTTCTGGCCGAACCCTTGAAAACTGCTAGTTTATTCGTTCGTAAAGTGTGATGGTGTGCGGTGGAGGCAGCAGCCGGCAGGTCAGTAACTAATTGAAGGTGCTTTTCTTGCCGTCGACTGAAATTGAACTAGATCAAGTACATGCTTATGTTCTCCCATTTTAGTTTCAGTCAAGCACGTCTTTTATTCTACTGCTCTATCATTGTTCAAAGAACTGCTAAAACAGTTCAATTTCAGCTGTCTAAAACGTTTTACAAAAATGAACAGAGGGAGTAATTGATTAGTTTAGTATGGTAAATTGGGGATCGGTCATTCATATAAGCTTCATCTAGTGGGGTATGTGGGCAACCTAATATGCATACACGTGCAAAGCTAATCAAAGATGAGCTAGCGCATGCATGTACCAATACATGTTTCCTTCCCTGTATATTCTGCATTTAAAAAAAATCTTCAGTAATTATCTTCTCTTTGGTACAAAATCACATAGAACACCATCGAGACAGAGTTGCATATTGAAGCTAAACTATCACATAATTTTTTTGTCACATACCACGTGAGGGGCAAATAGGTCTTTTCAGGTGTCATTTAACACCGTTAAGGCTTAAAATGGACGAAAGTGTTATAAAAGGCATAAAATTTAAACTCGGTGTTAAATATGGAAGAAAATATTTTTCAGTATCAAATAAGGCAACAAATTTTAAGACGGTGTTAAATAGGGAATTCTCTCCTGAAAGAAATGGTCTCGTGCCAATCTGAACCGTACTCGAACTGAAACGCGTTCTGCTGCAGCAGATGGACCTCCCAGACCAGTAGTCCACACGCATCTAGAACAGGATGTATGGTGCATGGAATCGAAGGGAAGAAACAAAACATGGTCGGTGCAGCCAGGGCTGCCTGGATTCAAGCGAAGAATTTACCGGTGTCGGGTTGGTGACGAGCATGAATTTCTCAGCTCACGCGACAGAGGATTAATGATGAGATGCTGACATTAGTACCGGATGAAGTCACCGCTTCTGTCAGCGATAATAATGTGCTCGTACGTACATGTGCCGATGTGTACTGCTGCCAATGCAAAACCGGCTTCTCCCTCCAACACTGTATCGTCCAAACAAAATGTATAGGTATATCCTGAGGCTCAGCTGTATTCACGTCGACTGGCCGGTGAAGTCACCATCGATCTGTCCACTGTTATGGTCGATTGGACGATGCCGTAGGTGAGCATTGACTTGGAGCCGTCGGTTAGATCGATCCATCAGTAACCACTGCCATCAGCGTTTTACTACGCAGTACTACTGACGCGCGTGCGAAAGCCACGTGCTCTACTGTATGATGTGCGTGCGATGGCGGTTCGCTGGTTCCCTTCGCGGTGTGGTCGACCCGCTGGATCGATCGATCCTACCATACGCACCACCATCGCAAGTATTGATTCTCGCGTAGTACGTCAAGGTCTGCATCTCGAGCGGTTCAGCCGTACGTACATACTGGCCCAGGCCATAAAAGAAGCAGATCGAACTTCGCCTTTCTGATGATGCGTGGTCATGGATGTACATGGACCAGCCGCCGATCCCTTGTTTCGTTTGGCCCATTTCGTGGGAGAGGGTCCAGCTCCGGCACCATGCATTCCTGGTGCATTCGACAGTACTATTTCTTTTGGCGAAGGGATTGATACACGTACATATTCCCTCTGTTCCGAATTACTTGTCGCACGTATAGATGTATCTAGATGTATTTTATTTTTAGATACATCCATTTCAGCGACGAGTAATTTAGGACGGAAGGAGTATTAGCATAGCACCACCGAAAGCTTTTAGAGCATCTCCACGGCGTCCTAGGGACTGAAATATTGCCTCCTGAAAGCTAGCTGGCGCTATTTTCGTTGCGGGGGCGGTCGGTTCCCAACCACCGCCCAAGTTAGCCTCAGGCGCCATTTTTTTAAAGACAAATTCGGCTAAATTACAAAGAAAATGACAAGAATTTGGACCAAATTCAAGCGGTTTTTTATATTTGTATAAATTTGAAAGACATAATTAAAAAACTAAAAAAAACTACGCCACCCCCGCCGCCCCGAGCCTACTGCATGCCGAGGAGCTTGTAGAAGGCGGCGTAGTCGCCGTCGCCATCATCGTCGTCGTCGTCGCCGTCTTGGACGTCGCCGTCCTTACTACAGCCCTGTCCTGGGTCGCCGAGGCGGACAGGGTTGGACGGTGTCGGTGCCTCCTCGTCGCTGTCGTCGAGGATGACGACCCCGCCCTCGTCGCGGCCGCGGCGCCGAGCGGCGATCTCCTCGAGGGCGCAGCGCTAGCGCTCCATCTCCTCCCGCACGTAGTCGTCCCGCGCCCATTTCAGGCCGGTCTAGAGGTCGGCGGCCATGGTGATGTGCTCCTGCTTGACGACGACGGGCGGCGTCGCCGGCTCCTTTTTCGGCCAGACCAGGCGAAGACGGCCGCGAGGAGGAGGGGAAGGTTGGCGGCGACGACCCTCGTTTATGACGAGGCTGCCGTTGCGCCGGCGCTCCGGCGTTTCTTGGGGCTCGGCCTTGACGGCGGCGAGCGGCGTTGGTGTGCCGGAGGAAGAGGAGGACGCGCCCGCCATTTTCCTCGACAGCCACGAGCTGCCGCTCCGGTGCGAGAAGGACAGCGCCGGGTACTCCATCCGCAACGAGTTGTCGTCCTCGATGTGCTCGAGGACGGCACGGAGAGTGCACCCGGGGACGCCCCACACATTGACGGCGGCCATCGGATATGTGCCGCCCCCGCGGTGCCGGAGCGCCCTTCGTCGACGCGAGATGGTCGGCGTGGCGGCGCTCGAAGTATGTCGTCCACAAGGCGTTGCTGTAGGGGGCGTACCTTGGCTACGGCCGTGCTTCCTTCGGCAGCGCCGACCGGATCCGCACGATCTCGGCGGGGCGGTCAGCGCCGATGGGCGGCGGGGGCACGGGGACTCCTCCGGCGCTGAGCCTCCATGAGTCTGGCACACGCATTTCGGGTGGCGCCGGGTAGTCCGCCTCGTGGAGGAGGCGCTCCTCCCACTCGTGTAGGTGGCGGCGGCCGAAGCCATTGGCCACTGCTCCGTCGCCGGGGAAACGCTCGGCCATCAGGGAGGAGAGAGGACGAGCAAAGGGCGCCGAGGGGGAAGAAGGTGGTCGGCGGCGAGAGAGCTGTGGGAGGCGGGTGTGTGGCCAGTGGCGACGAAAGACGGCTTTTATAGCGGCGAGTGGGCAGCGACAATGTGGACGCGTGGCAAGAAGGGGCGGGGACGTGTGGTGGTGCGCTTTCACTGCGCCGCCCGTGATCAATGAAAGGCTGACCGGCGGGAGCCTTCACATTGATTCGTGCGGGTGAAAGGGATCGAGAAGAGGTGTCTAGAGGGGGGTGATTAGACACTAAGTACTAAAAGTTGCAGTTTTTAACTTCTTTAAGTTTAAGTGGAGTTTAGGCACAAGTTTAACACTCACAATACATATCAAGCAAGCATGCAAAGAGTATATGAGCAGCGGAAAGTAAAGCATGCAACTTGCAAGAATGTAAAGGGAAGGGTTTGGAGGATTCAAACGCAATTGGAGACACGGATGTTTTTGTCGTGGTTCCGATAGGTGGTGCTATCGTACATCCACGTTGATGGAGACTTCAACCCATAAAGGGTAACGGTTGCGCGAGTCCACGGAGGGCTCCACCCACGAAGGGTCCACGAAGAAGAAACCTTGTCTATCCCACCATGGCCGTCGCCCACGAAGGACTTGCCTCACTAGCGGTAGATCTTCACGAAGTAGGTGATCTCCTTGCCCTTACAAACTCCTTGGTTCAACTCCACAATCTTGTTGGAGGCTCCCAAGTGACACCTAGCCAATCTAGGAGACACCACTCTCCAAGAAGTAACAAATGGTGTGTTGATGATGAACTCCTTGCTCTTGTGCTTCAAATGATAGTCTCCCCAACACTCAACTCTCTCTCACAGGATTTGGATTTGGTGGAAAGAAGATTTGAGTGGAAAGCAACTTGGGGAAGGCTAGAGATCAAGATTCATATGGCAGGAATGGAATATCTTGGCCTCAACACATGAGTAGGTGGTTCTCTCTCAGAAAATGGATGTTGGAAGTGTAGGTTCGTTCTGATGGCTTTTCTCCACGAATGAAGAGTGGGTGGAGGGGTATATATAGCCTCCACACAAAATCTAACCGTTACGCGCAACTTGCCAAACTCGGTGGGACCGAATTGGTAAACTCAGTCGGACCGATTTAGCAAATCTAGTGACCGTTAGGATTTTCGGTGGGACCGACATGCAACTCGGTAGGACCGATATGGTTAGGGTTAGGGCATAACGTAATCTCGATGAGACCGATTACACAAACTCGGTGAGACCGATTTTGGTAATAAGCTAACCAGAGAGTTGGTCACGCAAACTCGGTGAGACCGATTACACAAACTCGGTGGGACCGATTTTGGTAATAAGTTAACCAGAGAGTTTGCATTGTAATCTCGGTAGTACCGATTACTTAAACTCAGTGAGACCGAATTTGGTAATGGACATACACAGAGAGATTACAATCCCTTCTCGATGAGACCGAGATCCCTATCAGTGAAACCGATTTGCCTAGGGTTTGTGGCAGTGGCTAAGACATCTGAACTCGGTGGCGCCGGATAGAAAGAGTCGGTGGGGCCGAGTTTGACTTTTGGTTTAGGACATATGTGGATGTGAGAAAGTAGTTGAGGGCTTTGGAGCATATCACTAAGCACTGTAGAGCAAGAAACTCATTAAGCAACACCTCATCCCCTCTTGATAGTATTGGCTTTTCCTATAGACTCAATGTGATCTTGGATCACTAAAATAGAAAGTGTAGAGTCTTGAGCTTGGAGCTTGAGCCAATCCTTTGTTCTTAGCATCTTGAAGGGGTTCCACATCCTCTAGTCCATGCCACTCCATTGTTGAACTTGACTGAAACATACTAGGTAAAAGTGTTAGTCCAACAAGAGATATGTTGACATTAATTACCAAAATCACCCAGGGAGCACTTGTGCTTTCAATCTCCCCCTTTTTGATAATTGATGACAACATACATCAAAGCTTTAGATAAAGATATAAAGAATAACGAGTAAAGCTTTGGAAAGACATGTAACATGCATAGGCTCCCCCTACATGTATGCAATCATGTGGATATGGAATATAGAAGCATGTGAGAGCATAACCATGACAGAGTAAGCAATGTGTTACATTTATCTTGGCTATATGCATCAGAGCAAATGATGTGAATATGGGAAATGTACCTTCATGCTCATGAGTCCTTCTTGCAAACAGTATGTACATCAGCAAGAATTCCTCATACAGATGACTGTGATGCATATACTTACCTTGTGGTCTTGAGTTGGCTTAGGATGGAATGAACCTGTGAAAATAGGGTCAGATAACACAGATACACCTACTGGCCAAAGCAAGCAAAAGAAGCCACAAGAGTACCAAGACTGGGATGACATGTAGAGAGTGAGTACTAAGTACCACTTTGAATATAGACATGTCCCCAAAGGTAAAGATGCGCAATGAATTTAAAGAATTTCTTTCCCCTTAGATGTCTTGCTCCCCCTGAATCTAGCATGGGATACTGGGAGAAGATAGGGAACAGAAAATCAGAGAAAAAATGCGTTATCAGAGCTCAAAGAAATAAATGAACAGAGCTAATGCAAATAAGCACATATGAACATGTCTTTCCCCTCAAGAAGACATGTGGAATCTCTCCTCTTGAACACCAAGCATCTGGGATCCTTGAAGATTACTCTCTTCTTGAGTATTCTCTCCCCCTGGAGATATCTTTCTCCCCATGTTGAAGTGATAAGGCTTTGATGTGATCTCTCTCTCTCTCTCTCCCCCTTTGACATCAATTTCCAAGAAGGGCCTTCTGGAATTTGTCGTGAATGGGTTTGGTCCTTGAGTCACAGCATAAAGCACTGATAAAATGTGATGCTTGTAGAGGACAAGATTCATGGAGTGGAGCTGGATCAAAAGTAATGCAGGAATAAGTGGCAAAATGTTTTTCCTGTAGTGAAATCGGTGGCACCGAGTGGTATGCTTCGGTTGCACGAATGATTTCAGTTAGACCAAGACAAGAAACCGCATGACCGAGTTCATCACAGAGAAAACACTTGTCACCTCAGCTCACTAGACAAGTAAGATCTCACAAGGATTTGCAAGGAATTAACTGAAACATTTGCAATGAATTGGATGCAGGGAATGCAGAACCAATAGAAAAGAAAAGAAATCTAGATGAAGTTTTTTTTGAAAGGGGAAACAAATATGCATGAGACAAATGCAAGAGCACAAAAAAAGAACACAAGAAAACTTCATCTAGAGATGGTCGACGACAAAGTCACCTATGTTAGAGTATATTGACTTAGGAGTCAAGTGAGATCACTTGATCATAGGTCATACTCATCGTTTAAGCTCAAAATGGGATTACCATTTTTCGTTTAAGCATCTTGATGTATTCACATCTTGTCGAGTTGCTTTGACTCATGTCTTGGAGTAAAGCTTCTCTAAGATGGAATAACATACCTTGGGTGGTGGTGTTGATCGTGATCATGTAGTTGAACTTGTGTGGGTTGCTCAAGGTTGATGTAGCTCATCAAGAGTTGGGAGCACCACTTGGAATTTGAGTTCATCTACCTACATGGGTTAGTTCTTGCAAGGAAGAGCACTTGTGTATCCAAAATGACAATCATGAAACTCAACATAGAATTTGTCAAAGGATATGTTTGAATGGTTTTGTGCTTCCTTGTCTTCAACCACCATTGTGTAGAGACTTGGTGATGTAGAGATCGCTCAAGATGTGAGTGAGTTGCAATCTCATAGACTTAGATTCATCCAAGTACCTACAAGGGTTAGATAACATGCAAGGTGCAAATATATCCAAGATATAAGATTATCATCATAAGAGAAATATCAAGGATTAGTCATAAGCTCATGTCTTGCATGTATCCAATGGAGTTCCTGCTCCAAGTTTGAAGCATCAATGATGTTCAATTCACATCTTAACCTGAAAAACACTTTCTCATCAAGTGGTTTAGTGAATATATCCGCTAATTGCTTTTCGGTGCGAACATGCTTAAGATTAATGTCACCCTTAGCAACATGATCTCGAATGAAATGATGACGAACTTCAATATGCTTAGTTCGAGAGTGTTGCACGGGATTGTTAGCAATCTTGATAGCACTTTCATTGTCACAAAGTAATGGAACATGTTTCACATATATCCCATAATCTTTAAGAGTTTGGGTCATCCAAAGTAATTGAGCACAACATGAACCAGCGGCAATGTATTCCTCTTCGGCGGTGGATAAGGATACCGAGTTTTGTTTCTTGGAAGATCAAGACACAAGAGATCTGCCAAGAAATTGACAAGTACCCGAAGTGGACTTTCTATCAACCTTGTCAACGGCATAGTCCGAGTCGGAGTAGCCAACAAGATCGAAAGAGGCCCTCTTAGGATACCAAATGCCAAAATTTGGTGTATGGATTAAGTATCTCACTATCCTTTTCACGGCCTTAAGATGACATTCTTTAGGAGCAGCTTGATATCGTGCACACATGCACACACTTAGCATGATATCAGGACGTGAAGCACATAGATATAACAATGAACCAATCATAGAGCAATAAACCTTTTGATCGACCGGTTCACCATCTTTGGTCAAATCAAGATGTCCACTAGTAGGCATGGTTGTAGTCATACCTTTGCATTCTTGCATATTGAACTTCTTGAATAAGTCCTTGGTGTACTTTGTTTGAGAGACAAAGGTACCTTCCTTAGTTTGCTTGATTTGCAAACCGAGAAAGAATTTGAGTTCACTCATCATAGACATCTCAAACTTCTCCGACATTAGCTTTCTAAACTTTTCACTAAAATGAGGGTTAGTAGAACCAAATATAATATCATCAACATAGATTTGGCACACAAATAGTTCTCCGTTGACCCTTTTAGTAAAAAGAGTAGAATCAATTTTTCCGATTTCAAAGCCTTTTTCAATAAGGGACTTGGTCAAGCATTTATACCATGCTCTAGGAGCTTGTTTAAGACCATAAAGAGCTTTGTGAAGTTTGTAAACATGACCAGGTTTCTTAGGATTAACAAAGCCGGGAGGTTGTTTAACATAAACTTCCTTCTCTATTTCACCATTTAGAAAAGCAGTTTTAATGTCCATTTGGTACAAGGTGATATCATGGTGATTAGCATAGGCAAGTAAGATGCGAATGGACTCAAGTCTAGCAACGGGAGCATAAGTCTCACCATAGTCCATACCTTCGACTTGTGTGTAGCCTTGGGCGACGAGACGTGCTTTGTTGCGAACTACTTGTCCATCTTCGTCTTGCTTGTTGCGAAACACCCATTTGGTACCGATGATGTTGTGGTTGTGGTTGTTGTCGGGCTTCTCAACCAATGTCCAAACTTGATTTCTCTCAAAGTTGTGTAGCTCTTCGTGCATGGCGTTTATCCAATCCGGATCTTCCAATGCTTCTTCAACCTTCATAGGTTCAATCCTAGAGATGAATGAATAGTGTTCACAAAAGTTAGCTAAACGAGTTTTAGAGCGAGTGATTCTCCCGGTTTGGATATCATTGTAGATTTGCTCGACGGGATGGTCTTTAGCGATTCTTGCTCGAACTCGTGAAAGCTTTTGCTTGGGTCTTGGTTGAACATCTTCTTCATCTTGTTCTTCTTCTTGGCTTTCTTCATTGTTGGCGTTGTCGTTCTCTTGTCGTGGTGGAGAAGGAGGTTGTTGACGTTCATCTTGGTGCACTTCCTCATTTACTTCATCTTGGTGTGTCCCACTTGTGGATGCTTCCATATCAACTCTTGGTTCACCTTGTCGTGAGGTAGAAGCTTCCACTTGGACGGACGAGGTACTCTCCTTCATCTCCGTTGGACGAATCTTGCCAATAGACAAGTCTTGAATTGCTTCCGAGGGGTCTTTGTCTCCTACATCAATTGGCAATTGCTCTACTTGCGAGCCGTTAGATTCATCAAACTTCACATCTACCATTTCATCAACCTTTCGGGTGAAATTGTTGTAGACACGGTATGTGTGAGAGTTTGAGCCATAACCAAGTAGGAAACCTTCATGAGACTTAGGAGCTAATTTAGAACGACGATGCTTATCAAGAATGTAGCACTTTGAGCCGAATACTCGAAAGTATCCAACTTGGGGTTTGTTACCGGTGAGAAGCTCAGATGCCATCTTGCCGAGTAGCTTGTGAAGATACAAGCGATTTGTTGCATGACAAGTTGTCTCAACCGCTCCGCCCAAAAGTGCTTCGCGCCTTGTACTGATCAAGCATCGTTCTCGCCATTTCGATGAGCGTCCGGTTCTTCCTCTCAACAACTCCATTTTGTTGAGGTGCGTACGTAGCCGAGAACTCGTGTGAAATCCCTTCTTCGTCAAGAAAGGTGTCCACATTTGCGTTCTTGAACTCCGTTCCGTTGTCGCTGCGAACCTTCTTGATCTTTACTTCAAATTGATTTTGGGCCTTCCTAGCGAAGTTTTTGAAGATCTTTTGAACCTGCGATTTATCATCGAGAAAGAACACCCACGTAAATTTTGAAAAATCATCAACTATAACTAGACCAAAAGAATTTCCACCGAGACTCTTGTAGGCGTTGGGACCAAAGAGATCCATGTGAAGTAGCTCGAGTGGCCTCCTTGTGGTCATGATGTTCTTCACGGGATGCCTTCCTCCAACTTGTTTACCTCCCTGACAAGCGCTGCAAAGTCTATCCTTATCAAATATGACATCGTGAACTCCAAGGATATGATTTCCTTTAATAAGCTTTTCAAGGTTTCGCAAAGCAACATGACCTAGTCTTCTATGCCACAACCAGCCTTTAGAAGATTTAGCAATAAAACAAGTTCGGGGTTGAGCATTTTTAGTGAAATCAACAATGTATAGATCAGCTCTACGCACACCGATAAAGACCATTTTATGATTATCTCTATGAAACACTTGGCAATCTACTTCAGTAAATAGGACATTGAAACTGAAATCAGCAAGTCTAGATACTGAAAGTAAGTTGTATCCAAGAGATTCAACAAGCATGACATTTTGTATGGAGCTATCATGTGATATGGCCACCTTACCGAGGCCAACCACCTTACCCTTTGAGTTGTCACCGAAAGTGACATACTTTCGAGGACCATCGTTTTCAGCAAGCTCCCGAAACATGTCTTTATCTCCGGTCATGTGATCGGTACATCCACTATCAAGAACCCATTCCTTTCCTCCTGCCATATATCCGCGAAGATTTGCCATAAGACCAAAGTGTCTCATTGCATCATCAAGATCGAAGTCACTATCATCATCCTCATCATAGTATCCATGTTCAACATCATCTTGTGATTGATCAATTCCTAGAGAGGGTAATTCATTAGATAAATGATCATCACAATGGTCATCTTTATGAATTCTAATAGCTTCGGATATGATATCGCTAATTGATGAAGACATGTACCTAGGGTAGGGTCATGAACCTGTCTAAGATACCCTCCCCAAGGACATCCTTAGAATAAACTGCCTTCCAGTCGACCTGGGAGGATTTCACTCGACAGTCTCAAAGACACTCGACCATGAAGACCCACTCGACCACCAGGAGTTCGAGAGCCACTCGGTGTCCTAACGGTCTGTAGTTAAGTAGTCTTTATGCTCATGATGACACTTTATGTAAGGCGTTACCAGTAACGCCTGGTATTAATGTACCTTTAACCCTCCGCTACGTGGGCTGGGTGGGGTCCTGGCACACTCTATATAAGCCACCCCCTCCACAGGTAGAAGGGTTCGCACCCCTGTAATTCTTACGCATATAATTCAGTCGACCACCTCCGAGCTCCGAGACGTAGGGCTGTTACTTCCTCCGAGAAGGGCCTGAACTCGTAAAACTCGTGCATACCAACTACTCCATGGCTAGTACCTTGCCTCTCCATACCTACCCCCATTCTACTGTCAGACTTAGAACCACGACAGTTGGCGCCCACCGTGGGGCAGGTGTTCTAGCGATTTGTTGGAGAAGTTGGGATTCCTTCGATCTCCTTCGTCATGGTTTCAGGTGGAGTTTTGGTCGAGGGCCGCGAGATCCGTCTCGGTGCGCTCACGTTCATCGCCGACGACTCTGCTTGGCTTCAGGAGGCTCCTCTTGACGTCGACGCGCTCCCCGTCCGCGGGGCAACACACTTTCACGCGTGCGTCCGCGGCGTCCTCCTGCGGCAACCGTCGACCCAGTACGGGTCGGTTCTTGTGCCGTCCTCACCCCCCGTCTCCCACCGGTGCAAGCGCTCCGGTCGGTCGAGGCTTCAGCGGTGGGTGAGGCATGCGGTGGCTCGCCAGTCGGCCACTTCCCAAGTCACGGCAATCAAGCCCGACGAATCTCTCTACGGCCTGTTCGATCTGTCGACTGGCTCCGCAGAGACTGCATCCGAGTGCGATAGCAGCGATCCGGCGGCAGAGGTTCTGATGGTCGACGGACCACGCAGTCCTCCTGGATTCCCCCGCACCGACAAAGGCGACGGTGGAGGCGATCCGGCGCAAGCTCACGAAGAGTACCAACCCGAGCCCCTCACTTCGCTGCAGAGGGAAGAACTTCGCCGCCGGAACATGGATGCGCTTCACACTCCTATCATTGGAGAAACCCCCGAGGCTCGTGCCTTGGAGGATGCGCGCTTGGCTAACCTTGCCGAGCACACTCGACTGGAGAACCTCCAGCGAGTTCTCGACGAGCGCATGCGTCCACGGGTTCCAGAATCCAGTCGATGTCAGCTCTTTCCACAACCAACTCAGGTATATCGAACTCCGATTCAGAATTTAGCAGTTGCAGCCCGTATAGCAGAGTCGATTCAGCCTTCCCAGTCGGAGGCGGGTAGAGGTTTGCAACAGATCGAGATTTACTCCGGTAGCGGAGATCAAAATTCAGTCGATCACAACACGGAACAGGATTCACAGCAGATCCGTCGCTGCGAATTCAGTCTAATCGGCCCATAGTCCAAGATCGCCCCCGAGGCATGAGGAACGAGGAGGCCGGCGTGATGATCAGTTCAGGAACCGTGAGCCGTATGAGCACTAATTCGATCGCAATGATCGACGTCGAGTGCCCACCCCTCCCCCAAGGGGTGGATCATACGCTCCTCGGCAACAAGCTGACAGACGCCAAAGACAAAGGTCAAGCGAAGAGTTCCAATCGACCCGAGAGCCAGGCTTTGATGCGAGATCCATTATCGTTCAAGGCTTGGTCGACAGGAACAGAGCTCACTGAGAAGGCCATGAGAGAGATGTTCCCTCCAGCAGTAGAGTTCATGTCTCAGGGCCAGAATGTTTTAGCAGGGCCATCAGAGCCGCAGTAATTCCTCCCAACTTCAGGTTGGCGACTGGAGTCAGTAAGTTCACCGGTGAGTCCAAGCCTGACACTTGGCTTGAGGACTACCGAGTGGCTGTCCAGATTGGCGGCGGCAATGATGAGGTAGCTATGAAGCATTTGCCCCTTATGTTGGAGGGTTCGGCCAGAGCATGGTTGAATTAGTTAGCGCCCAACAGTATTTACACTTGGGAAGATCTTGCCCGAGTGTTTGTCAGGACATTTGAAGGGACTTGCAAGCGCCCAGCAGGGTTGACAGAGTTGCAGTCGTGTGTACAGAAGTCGAATGAAACTTTGAGAGATTACATCCAGAGATGGATTACCTTGCACCACACAGTTGAGAATGTGTCCGATCACCAATCGATCAGGCTTTCAAGGAAGGTGTCAAGAACAGGGAGTTGAGTTTGAAATTCGGTCGGACAAGAGATATGACCCTGAGTCGGATGATGGAGATTGCCACCAAGTATGCTAATGGTGAGGAAGAGGATCGGCTCCGGAGTGGTAAATACAAGTCAGCCGCTAATGAAGCCGGCGGAGGAAACTCCAGTCGGAAGCAGAAGCACAAAGCCGAGCCAGCCGCTCCCGGAGAAGCCTTGGCAGTGACCTCGGGAAAGTTCAAGGGGAAACCCAAGGGTCTGTGGAACCCCAAGAAGGTGAAAGACCAAGATGGGAATGATGTGTTGGACTTGCCGTGTCACATTCACACGAAGAAAGATGAAGAGGGTAAACTCATTTACCCGAAGCATACCACTCGACAGTGTCGGCTCTTGATTCAGCAGTTCCAAGGGAAGAAACCCAAGGATAAGGAAAAGGGGTCGGACAAAGTTGAGGACAAGGAAGATAGTGATGGTGGATACCCCCAGGTCAATTCCACCCTGATGATTTTTGCTGACGTTGAAAGCAAAAGTCGATTGAAAGTTATCAACCGAGAAGTGAACATGGTCGCTCCGGCGACGCCCAATTATCTGAATGGTCCTGCACCGCCATCACATTCGACCGATCGATCACCCAACACACATTGCCACCCCTGGGAGGCAAGCGTTGGTGGTCGATCCAGTCGTCGAAGGCACTCGACTGACCAAAGTTTTGATGGATGGCGGTAGTGGTTTGAACATTTTGTATGCAGAGACGTTGAAAGGGATGGGCATTCCGATGTCCAGACTCAGCACCAGCAACATGAGCTTCCATGGAGTCATTCCTGGAAAGAAGGCTGAGTCACTCGGTCAAATTGCTCTTGATGTGGTTTTTGGTGATTCGAAGCATTTCCGCAAAGAAAAGTTGACCTTTGAGGTCGTGGATTTCCAGAGCGCTTATCACGCTATTCTGGGAAGGCCGGCGTATGCCCGTTTCATGGCTCGACCATGTTATGTGTACCTTAAACTGAAGATGCCCGGCCCCAAGGGTGTGATCACTGTCACTGGCAATCGGAAGAAAGCGGAAGAGTGTTCCCAGAAAGGCTCTAAGATTGTTGATGCTCAGATGGCGGTGGTAGAATTGCAAGAATATCAGAAGACTGCAGATCCGAGTGATTTGTTGCGAGCCAAGAAGCCTGCTACGGAGTCGGCATTTCAGTCGTCCGGTGAGACGAAGCAGGTTCATATTCACCCGACCGACCCCAATGTTGCCCCGACCAACATCTCAACAACACTCGACTCCAAATAGGAAAAAGCGCTCGTCCAGTTCCTCCGTGAGAACTGGGACATCTTTGCATGGAAGCCTCACGACATGCCGGTGTTCCTGTGGAGTCTGGCCGAGCACCGTCATGAAGTCGACTCAAAAGTCAAACCTGTCAAAGAACATCTTCGACGGTCCGCTTTGAAGGAAATATGCCCTAGAGGCAATAATAAAGTTATTATTTATTTCCTTATATCATGATAAATGTTTATTGTTCATGCTAGAATTGTATTAACCGGAAACATAATACATGTGTGAATACATAGACAAACATAGTGTCACTAGTATGCCTCTACTTGACTAGCTTGTTAATCAAGATGGTTATGTTTCCTAACCATAGACATGAGTTGTCATTTGATTAACGGGATCACATCATTAGGAGAATGATCTGATTGACATGACCCATTCCGTTAGCCTAGCACTTGATCGCTTAGTATGTTGCTATTGCTTTCTTCATGACTTATACATGTTCCTGTAACTATGAGATTATGCAACTCCGCTTACGGAGGAACACTTTGGTACTACCAAACGTCACAACGTAATCGGGTGATTATAAAGGAGTACTACAGGTGTCTCCAAAGGTACATGTTGGGTTGGCGATTTCGAGATTAGGTTTTGTCACTCCGATTGTCGGAGAGGTATCTCTCGCCCTCTCGGTAATGCACATCACTATAAGCCTTGCAAGCAATGTAGCTAATGAGTTAGTTACGGAATGATGCATTACGAACGAGTAAAGAGACTTGCCGTAACGAGATTGAACTAGGTATTGGATACCGACGATCGAATCTCGGCAAGTAACATACCGATGACAAAGGGAACAACGATGTTGTTATGCGGTTTGACCGATAAAGATCTTCGTAGAATATGTAGGAGCCAATATGGGCATCCAGGTCCCGCTATTGGTTATTGACCGAGAATAGTTCTAGGTCATGTCTACATAGTTCTCGAACCCGTAGGGTCCGCACGCTAAGGTTTCGATGATGTTATATTATGAGTTTATGAGTTTTGATGTACCGAAGGAGTTCGAGTCCCGGATGAGATCGGGGACATGACGAAGAGTCTCGAAATGGTCGAGACGTAAAGATCGATATATTGGACGACTATATTCGAGTTCGGAAAGGTTCCGAATGATTCGGTATTTTTTGAGTACCGGAGAGTTACGGAATTCGCCGGGAGAAGTATTGGGCCTTATTGGGCCTCAAGGGAAAGAGAGAGGGCTGCCTAGGGCAGGCCGCGCCCCCATGGCCTAGTCCGAATTGACTAGGGGAGGGCCGCACCCTCCTTCCTTCCCTCTCTCTTCCCTTTCTTGTCTCCTACTCCTAATACATGGAAGGACTCCTAGTTGGACTAGGAAAAGGGGGAATCCTACTCCCGGTGGGAGTAGGACTCCCCATAGGCGCGCCCCTCCTAGGGCCGGCCTCCTCCTCCCTTGCTCCTTTATATACGGGGGCAGGGGGGCACCCCAGGACACACAAGTTGATCTACGTGATCGTTCTTAGCCGTCTGCGGTGCCCCCTCCACCATATTCCACTTCGTCATATCGTCATGGAGCTTAGGCGAAGCCCTGCGCCGGTGAAGTCATATCGTCGCGAGCTTAGGCGAAGCCCTGCGCGGTGGAGCATCATCATCGCCACCACGCCGTCGTGCTGACGGAACTCATCCCGGACGCTTTGCTGGATCGGAGCCCGGGGATCGTCATCGAGCTGAACGTGTGCTGAACTCGGAGGTGCCGTGCGTTCGGTACTTGGATCGGTCGGATCGTGAAGACGTACGACTACATCAACCGCGTTGTTATAATGCTTCCGCTTTCGGTCTACGAGGGTACGTGGACATACACTCTCCCTCTCGTTGCTATGCCATCACCATGGTCTTGCGTGTGCGTAGGAAATTTTTGAAATTACTACGCTCCCCAACAATGGCATCCGAGCCTGGTTTTATGCGTTGATGTCATATGCACGAGTAGAACACAAGTGAGTTGTGGGCGATATAAGTCATACTGCTTACCAGCATGTCATACTTTGGTTCGGCGGTATTGTGAGATGAAGCGGCCCGGACCAACATTACGATACGCTTCGCGAGACTGGTTTCACCGCTTGAGCACTCGTTGCTTAAAGGTGACCGTGGGTGTCTGCTTTCTCACTTTAGTTGAACTGAGTGTGGCTACGCCCGGTCCTTGCGAAGGTTAAAACAGCACCAACTTGACAAACTATCGCTGTGGTTTTGATGCGTAGGTAAGAACGGTTCTTGCTCAGCCCGTAGCAGCCACGTAAAACTTGCAACAACAAAGTAGAGGACGCCTAACTTGCTTTTGCAGGCATGTTGTGATGTGATATGGTCAAGACGTGATGCTATATTTTATTGTATGAGATGATCATGTTTTGTAACCGAGTTATCGGCAATCGGCAGAGCCATATGGTTGTCGCTTTATTGTATGAAATGCAACGCCATGTAATTGCTTTACTTTATCACTAAGCAAGAGCGATAGTCGCAGAAGCAATAGTTGGCGAGACGACAACGATGCTACGATGGAGATCAAGGTGTCGCGCCGGTGACGATGGTGATCATGACGGTGCTTGGAGATGGAGATCACAAGCACAAGATGATGATGGCCATATCATATCACTTATATTGATTGCATGTGATGTTTATCCTTTATGCATCTTATCTTGCTTTGATTGACGGTAGCATTATAAGATGATCTCTCACTAAAATTATCAAGAAGTGTTCTCCCGAGTATGCACCGCTGCGAAAGTTCTTCGTGCTGAGACACCACGTGATGATCGGGTGTGATAGGCTCTACGCTCAAATACAACGGTGCAAAACAGTTGCGCCGCGAATACTCAGGTTAAACTTGACGAGCCTAGCATATAACAGATATGGCCTCGGAACACGGAGACCGAAAGGTCGAACGTGAATCATATAGTAGATATGATCAACATAGTGATGTTCACCATTGAAACTACTCCATCTCACGTGATGATCGGACATGGTGTAGTTGATATGGATCACGTAATCACTTAGAGGATTAGAGGGATGTCTATCTAAGTGGGAGTTCTTAAGTAATATGATTAATTGAACTTTAATTTATCATGAACTTAGTCCTGGTAGTATTTTGCAAAATTATGTTGTAGATCAATAGCTCGCGTTGTTGCTTCCCTATGTTTTTTGCTTCCCTATGTTTTTATATGTGTTCCTAGAGAAAATTGTATTGAAAATGTTAGTAGCAATGATGCGGATTGGATCCGTGATCTGAGGTTTATCCTCATTGCTGCATGTAAGAATTATGTCCTTGATGCACCGCTAGGTGACAGACCTATTGCAGGAGCAGATGCGGCGTTATGAACGCTTGGCTAGCTCAATATGATGACTACTTGATAGTTTAGTGCACCATGCTTAAACGCTTAGAATCGGGACTTCAAAGACGTTTTGAACGTCATGGACCATATGAGATGTTCCAGAGTTGAAGTTAATATTTCAAGCAAATACCGAGTTGAGAGATATGAAGTCTCCAACAAGTTCTATAGCTAAAAGATGGAGGAGAATCGCTCAACTAGTGAGCATGTGCTCAGATTGTCTGGGTACTTCAATCAAGTGGGAGTTAATCTTCCAGATAAGATAGTGATTGACAGAATTCTCTAGTCACCATCACCAAGTTAGTAGAACTTTGTGATGAACTATAATATGCAAGGGATAACGGAAACGATTCCCAAGCACTTCGTGATGCTGAAATCGACGAAGGTAGAAATCAAGAAAAACATCAAGTGTTGATGGTTGACAAGACCACTAGTTTCAAGAAAAACGGCAAAGGGAAGAAGGGGAACTTCAAGAAGAACGGCAAGCAAATTTCTGCTCAAGTGAAGAAGCCCAAGTCTGGTCCTAAGCCTGAGACTAAGTGCTTCTACTGCAAAGGGACTGGTCACTAGAAGTGGAACTGCCCCAAGTAGTTGGCGGATAAGAAGGATGGCAAAGTGAACAAAGATATATTGGATATACATGTTATTGATGTGTGCTTTACTAGTGTTTATGGCAACCCCTCGGCATTTGATACTGGTTCAGTTGCTAAGAGTAGTAACTCGAAACGGGATTTGCAGAATAAACAGAAACTAGTTAAGGGCGAGGTGACGATGTGTGTTGGAAATAGTTCCAAGATTGATATGATCATCATCGCAAGCTCCCTATACTTTCGGGATTAGTGTTAAACCTAAATAAATGTTATTTGGCGTTTGCGTTGAGCATGAATATGATTTGATCATGTTTATTGCAATACAGTTATTCATTTAAAATCAGAGAATAATTGTTGTTCTGTTTAAATGAATAAAACCTTCAATGGTCATACACCCAATGAAAATAGTTTGTTGGATCTCGATCGTAGTGATAACACATATTCATAATATTGATGCCAAAAGATGCAAAGTTAATAATGATAGTACAACTTATTTGTGGCACTGCCGTTTGGGTCATATCGGTGTAAAGCGCATGAAGAAACTCCATGCTGATGGGTTTTTGGAATCACTTGATTATGAATCATTTGATGCTTGCGAACCGTGCCTTTTGGGCAAGATGACTAAAACTCCGTTCTTCGAACAATGGAACGAGCAACAAACTTATTGGAAATAATACATACCGATGTATGCGATCCGATGAGTGTTGAGGCTCATGGCGGTATCATTATTTTCTGACCTTCACAGATGATTTGAGCAGATATGGGTATATCTACTTGATGAAACATAAGTCTGAAATAATTGAAAGGTTCAAAGAATTTCAGAGTAAAGTGGAAAAATCATCGTAACAAGAAAATAAAGTTTCTGCGATCTGATCACGGAGATGAATATTTGAGTTACGAGTTTGGTCTTCAATTAAAAACAACGTGGAATAGTTTCACAGCTCACACCACCTGGAACACCACAACGTTATGGTGTGTCCGAACGTCGTAACCGCACTTTATTGGATATGGTGCGATCTATGATGTATCTTACCGATTTACCACTATCGTTTTGGGGTTATGCATTAGAGACAGCTGCATTCACGTTTAATAGGGCACTATCTAAATCCGTTGAGATGACACCGTATGAACTATGGTTTAGCAAAGAAACCTAAGTCTGTCGTTTCTTAAAGCTTGGAGTTGCGATGCTTATATGAAAAGGTTTCAACATGATAAAGCTCGAACCCAAATCGGAAAAATGCGTCTTCATAGAATACCCAAAGGTAACTATTGGGTACACCTTCTATCACAGATCCGAAGGCAAGTTATTCGTTGCTAAGATGGATCCTTTCTAGAGAAGAAGTTTCTCTCGAAAGAAGTGAGTGGGAGGAAAGTAGAACTTGATGAGGTAATTGTACCTTCTCCCTTATTGGAAAGTAGTTCATCACAGAAATCAGTTCCAGTGATTCCTACACCAATTAGTAAGGAAGTTAATGATGATGATCATGAAACTTCAGATCAAGTTGCTACCAAACCTCGAAGGTCTTCCAGAGTAAGATCCGCACCAGAGTGGTACGGTAATCATGTTCTGGAAGTCATGTTACTAGACCATGATGAACCTACGAACTATGAGGAAGCGATGATGAGCCCAGATTCCGCGAAATGGCTTGAGGCCATAAAATCTGAGATATGATCCATATATAAGAACAAAGTGGGGACTTTGGTTGACCTGCTCGATGATCAGCAAGTCAAGTTAAATAAATGGATCTTCAAGAGGAAGACGGACGCTGATAGTAGTGTTACTATCTACAAAGCTCGACTTGTCACAAAAAGGTTTTCGACAAGTACAAGGTGTTGACTACAATGAGATTTTCTCAACTGTAGCGATGCTTAAGTCTGTCCGAATCATGTTAGCAATTGCCACATTTTATGAAATCTGGCAAATGGATGTCAAAACAACATTCTTTAATGGATTTATTAAAGAAGAGTTGTATATGATGCAACCGAAGGTTTTGTCAATCCTAAAGGAACTAACAAAATGTGCAAGCTCCAATGATCCATCTATGGACTGGTGCAAGCATCTCGAGTTGGAATAAATGCTTTGATAGTGTGATCAAAGCATATGGTTTTATATGCAGACTTTTGGAGAAGCCTGTATTTACAAGAAAGTGAGTGGGAGCACTACAGCCTTTCTCGATAAGTATATGTGAATGACATATTGTTGATCGAAATAATGTAGAATTATTCTGCAAAGCATAAAGGAGTGTTTGAAAGGAGTTTTTCAAAGAAAGACCTCGGTGAAGCTGCTTACATATTGAGCATCAAGATCTATAGAGATAGATCAAGACGCTTGATAAGTTTTTCAATGAATACATACCTTGACAAGATTTTGAAGTAGTTCAAAATGGAACAGTCAAAGAAAGAGTTCTTGCCTGTGTTACAAGGTGTGAGATTGAGTAAGACTCAAAACCCGACCACGGCAGAAGATAGAAAGAGAATGAAAGTCATTCCCTATGCATCAGCCATAGGTTCTATAAAGTATGTCATGTTGTGTACGGATCTATTGCATACCCTACCACTAAGCTTGGCAAGGAGTGCAATAGTGATCTAGGAGTAGATCAATGGATAGCGGTCAAAATTATCCTTAGTAGAATAAGGATATGTTTCTCGATTATGGAAGTGAAAAAGGTTCGTTGTAAAGGGTTACGCCGATGCAAGTTTTAACACTAATCTAGATGACTCGAGTCTCAATCTGATACATATTGAAAGTGGGAGCAATTAGCTAGAGTAGCTCCGCAGCGAGCATTGTAGACATAGAAATTTGCAAAATACTTACGGCTCTGAATGTGATGTACCTTGACTAAAATTATCTCACAAGCAAAACATGATCACACCTTAGTACTCTTTGGGTGTTAATCACATAGCGATGTGAACTAGATTATCGACTCTAGTAAACCCTTTGGGTGTTGGTCACATGTCGATGTGAACTATGGGTGTTAACCATATAGATGTGAACTATTGATGTTAAATCACATGGCGATGTGAACTAGATTATTGACTCTAGTGCAAGTGGGAGATCAAGGAAATATGCCCTAGAGGCAATAATAAAGTTATTATTTATTTCCTTATATCATGATAAATGTTTATTATTCATGCTAGAATTGTATTAACCGGAAACATAATACATGTGTGAATACATAGACAAACAGAGTGTCACTAGTATGCCTCTACTTGACTAGCTTTTTAATCAAAGATGGTTATGTTTCCTAACCATAGACATGAGTTGTCATTTGATTAACGGGATCACATCATTAGGAGAATGATCTGATTGACATGACCCATTCCGTTAGCCTAGCACTTGATCGCTTAGTATGTTGCTATTGCTTTCTTCATGACTTATACATGTTCCTGTAACTATGAGATTATGCAACTCCGCCACGGAGGAACACTTTGGTACTACCAAACGTCACAACGTAAATGGGTGATTATAAAGGAGTACTACAGGTGTCTCCAAAGGTACATGTTGGGTTGGCGATTTCGAGATTAGGTTTTGTCACTCCGATTGTCGGAGAGGTATCTCCGGGCCTCTCGGTAATGCACATCACTATAAGCCTTGCAAGCAATGTAGCTAATGAGTTAGTTACGGAATGATGCATTACGTAACGAGTAAAAAGACTTGCCGTAACGAGATTGAACTAGGTATTGGATACCGACGATCGAATCTCGGGCAAGTAACATACCGATGACAAAGGAACAACGATGTTGTTATGCGGTTTGACCGATAAAGATCTTCGAGAATATGTAGGAGCCAATATGGGCATCCAGGTCCCGCTATTGGTTATTGACCGAGAATAGTTCTAGGTCATGTCTACATAGTTCTCGAACCCGTAGGGTCCGCACATAAGGTTTCGATGATGCTTATATATGAGTTTATGAGTTTTGATGTACCAAAGGAGTTCGAGTCCCGGATGAGATCGGGGACATGACGAGGAGTCTCAAATGGTCGAGACGTAAAGATCGATATATTGGATGACTATATTCGGAGTTCGGAAAGGTTCCAATGATTCGGTATTTTTCGAGTACCGAGAGTTACGGGAATTCGCCGGGAGAAGTATTGGGCCTTATTGGGCCCTGGGAAAGAGAGAGGGCTGCCTAGGGCAGGCCGCGCCCCATGGCCTAGTCCGAATTGGACTAGGGAGGGCCGCACCCCTCCTTCCTTCCCTTCTCTCTTCCCTTTCTTGTCTCCTACTCCTAATACATGGAAGGACTCCTAGTTGGACTAGGAAGGGGAATCCTACTCCCGGTGGGAGTAGGACTCCCCATGGCGCCCCCTCCTAGGGCCGGCCTCCTCCTCCTTGCTCCTTTATATACGGGGGCAGGGGGCACCCCAGACACACAAGTTGATCTACGGATCGTTCTTAGCCGTGTCGGTGCCCCCTCCACCATATTCCACTTCGGTCATATCGTCGCGAGCTTAGGCGAAGCCCTGCGCCGTGAAGTCATATCGTCACGGAGCTTAGGCGAAGCCCTGCGCCGTGGAGCATCATCATCGCCACCACGCCGTCGTCGTCGACGAACTCATCCCCGACGCTTTGCTGGATCGAGCCCGGGAACGCCATCGAGCTGAACGTGTGCTGAACTCGGAGGTGTCGTGCGTTCGGTACTTGGATCGGTCGGATCGTGAAGACGTACGACTACATCAACCGCGTTGTTATAACGCTTCCGCTTTCGGTCTACGAGGGTACGTGGACATACACTCTCCCCTCTCGTTGCTATGCCATCACCATGGTCTTGCGTGTGCGTAGGAATTTTTTTGAAATTACTACGTTCCCCAACACCGCCGTCCAGAAGAGAAAGGCCATAGGCGAGGAGGTGGCTCGGCTCTTAGCAGCAGAGTTTATTCGAGAAATTTACCACTCCGAGTGGCTCGCCAATGTGGCCATGGTCCCTAAGAAGGACAATTCACTGCGCATGTGCATCGACTTCAAACATATCAATCGGGCCTGCCCGAAAGATCATTTTCCTCTCCCCCGCATCGACCAAATAGTCGACTCGACTGCGGGATGTGAGCGGTTGTCTTTTTTAGATGCATATTTCGGGTACCATCAGATCCGTCTATATGGACCCGACGAGATCAAAACAGCTTTCATCACTCCATTCGGGTGCTTCTGTTATGTCACCATGCCATTCGGCCTCAAGAATGCCGGAGCCACGTTCATGAGGATGATTCAGAAGTGTTTACTCACTCAAATCAGTCGGAATGTGGGAGCATACATGGATGACATTGTGGTCAAGTCACGGAAGAGTTCCGACCTGTTGACTGACCTTGCTGAAACATTTGCCAATCTCCGGAGGTATGATATCAATCTTAATCCATCAAAGTGCACATTCGGAGTTCCTGGTGGAAAGTTACTCGGTTTTCTTGTTTCGAACGAGGAATCGACGCTAACCCGTAAAAAGTTGGCACTATACTCAATGAAACGCCTACATGCGTGTGCACGGCGTCCGAAGCTTCTCGGATGCTTGGCCGCTTTAAGTCGATTCATCTCTCATCTCGTGAAAAGGCACCGCCTCTTTACCGATCGATGAAGAAGTCGACAAGTTCGAGTGGACTCTGAAGCGATGCAGCGCTTGCGAGCTCAAAGCTCGCTCTCCACTAAGCCGGTGCTTGCTGCCCCAATCAGCAAGGAGCCGTTGCTGCTTTACATTGCAGCCACAGGACAAGTCGTCAAGACAAGATTTACGGTCGAGGCGGAAGAGGAAGGAAAAGCCTTCAAAGTTCAGCGCGCCAAAGATATTATCTTTCAAGTATTAACCCCATCAAAGCAAAGATACCCTCATTATCAGAAGCTTGTGTATGGGATTTATATGACCGCGAAGAAGGTTGCTCATTACTTCTCTGATCATTCCATTACAGTCGCCAGCGACGCCCCATTATCAAAGATTTTGCACAACAGAGACGCAACTGGTCGAGTGGCGAAATGGGCGATTGAACTTCTTCCCCTTGATATCAAGTTTGAGGCAGAGAAAGCCATCAAATCCCAAGCAATAGCAGATTTCATCGCCGAGTGGATTGAACAACAGTTACCGACTCAAGTTCACTCGGAGCACTGGACTATGTTCTTTGATGGTTCCAAGATGTTGAATGGTTCCGGTGCTGGGGTAGTATTGGTTTCCCCCCGAGGAGATAAGCTTAGATATGTGCTCCAGATTTACTTTGATTCTTCCAACAATGAAGCAGAATACGAAGCACTGTTGTATGGGTTGCGTATGGCCATTTCACTCGGCGTCCGTCGCCTCATGGTCTATGGCGACTCAGATCTGGTGGTTAATCAAGTGATGAAGGAGTGGGGCGTCGTAAGTCCAGCCATGACTAGCTCTTTATGTGCAAAGAGAAAGCTAGAGAAGAAGTTTGAGGGTTAGAGCTCCATCACATACCCCGACTGAAAATCAAGCTGCTGATGATTTGGCGAAAATAGGGTCCAAGAGGAAGCCATTCCCAGTGATGTGTTTTGGAGCACATCCGACACCGTCGATTCAAGAGGATCCTTTCATCAAGAAGCTCCACAGCCAAAAAGTGCCACCGATCCGATCAAGTTGAGGTCCCAAAGATGGTTGACCTAATCATGGAAGTCGTGGTTATCACTCCCGATCGACAAGACCGTACATCACGTATATCCCGAGGAAAGAGCTCCCGGAGAACGAAGAAGAGGCTAGACAGATCGTCCGTCGATCCAAGGCCTTTACCGTGATCAAGGGACGCTTATTCGTAGAAAGCGTGATCGAGTCACCGAAGCGCATAATGCCGTAAGAAGGTCGATAATTCTTGAGGATATCCACTGGGACCTGTGGTCACCATGCGTCCTCTCGGACCATCGTGGCTAAAGCATACCGAGCGGGATTTTACTGGCCCAAGGCAAATGAAATGGCAAAGGAAATAGTCGACAAATGTGAAGGATGTCAGTTCTACTCCAATATGTCACACAAACCCGCCAAAGATTGAAGACCATTCCCTCGTCTGCCTTTCGCTGTTTGGGGTTGGATATGATTGGACCACTGAGAACTGGCAGGAGTGGTTTCACTCATTTACTTGTGGCAGTCGACAAGTTCACGAAGTGGATCGAAGCTAAACCTATCAAGAACCTTGATGCGTGCACTGCTGTCAGTTTCATCGGAGAGTTGATATTTAGATATGGAGTGCCGCACAGCATCATCACTGACAATGGACAAATTTCGATTCCGACAAGTTCAAAGCCTTTTGCGCCTCTCAGGGCACACGAGTCGACTATGCTTCAGTAGCTCACCCCCAATCGAATGGACAAGCAGAACGAGCAAATGGTCTAATTCTCAAAGGACTGAAACCTCGACTGATGCGTGATCTCAAGCATGCAGCAGGAGCGTGGGTTGACGAACTTCCGTCGGTTCTTTGGGGATTGAGGACCACTCCTAATCGGTCGACTGGGGGAACTCCATTCTTTATGGTCTATGGAGCTGAAGCAGTTCTGCCGAGTGACCTGCTTCACAATGCCCCCCGAGTTGAACTCTACTCTAAAGCCGAAGCGGAGCAAGCCCGTCAAGATGCAGTCGACCTCCTTGAAGAGGAGAGAGAGATGGCCCTGATCCACTCGACCATCTATCAGCAGGACTTGCGTCGATTCCACGCCAGAAATGTGAAGAGCCGAGCCTTTCAGGAAGGAGATCTGGTCCTCCGAGTGGATCAACAGAAACCACACAAGCTCGCCCCCACTTGGGAAGGTCCCTTCATCGTCACCAGAGTTCTTCACAATGGGGCTTACCATCTTTACAATGTCGAACGCCAGATCGATGAGCCTCGGGCATGGAATGCGGAGCTGCTCCGCCCCTTTTACACTTAAAGAGCTCACTCGGGTGAGATGTAATAAAAGTACCTCTGTAGTTTGTTTATCTAAATCAAGAAGATTATAATTTTCCCAGTGATTGTTATTACTTTTTTTAAAATTCCCACCTAGTGGGTGACTTAGCTGCGAATCCGTTTCGTCTAAGTTTGTAAAAAATCCTTACCGAGTGATGAGCCAGCCTCTCACTCGGGGGCTTAGCTGCGAATCCGTTTCGCCTAAGTGTTTTAAATCCTACCGAGTGGTGAACCAGCCTCCCACTCGGAGGCTTAGCTGCAGTCCAAGTACTCGCCTAAGTATTTGAAAATCCTACCGAGTGAGGAGCCAGCCTCCCACTCGGAGGCTTAGCTGCAGTCCAAGTACTCTCCTAAGTATTTGAAAATCCTACCGAGTGAGGAGCCAGCCTCCCACTCGGAGGCTTAGCTGCAGTCCAAGTACTCGCCTAAGTATTTGAAAATCCTACTGAGTGAGGAGCCAGCCTCCCACTCGGAGGCTTAGCTGCAGTCCAAGTACTCGCCTAAGTATTTAATACAATGTGCACTTTGCAAGGACGACGAGGTACAAGTCGATTGTTGCCTTCCCCTTCAAAGCTAAGACACAAAAATCCTCCTCGGAGGCTTAGCCGCAGTCCAGTACTCGCCTAAGTTTGAAAAATCCTAAGTGGAGAGCAAACCTCCCACTCGGGGGCTTAGCTGCAGTCCAAGTACTCGCCTAAGTTTTAAAAAATCCTACCGAGTGGAGAGCAAACCTCCCACTCGGGGGCTTAGCTGCAGTCCAAGACTACCTAAGTATCAAAATCCTACCGAGTGGAGAGCAAACCTCCCACTGGGGGCTTAGCTGCAGTCCAAGATTCGCCTAAGTATCGAAAATCCCACCGAGTGGAGAGCAAACCTCCCACTGGGGCTTAGCTGCAGTCCAAGACTACGCCTAGGTATCGAAAAATCCTACCGAGTGGAGAGCGAACCTCCCACTCGGGGCTTAGCTGCAGTCCAAGACTACCTAAGTATTGAAAATCCCACCGAGTGGAGAGCAAACCTCCCACTGGGGCTTAGCTGCAGTCCAAGACTACCAAGTATCAAAAATCCTACCGAGTGGAGAGCAAACCTCCCACTGGGGCTTAGCTGCAGTCCAAGACTACTAAGCACGAATCCATTCCGATCCGCAAGGACAACGAAGAGCAGGTCGACTGTTACCTTCTCCTTTGGAGCTGCGCCACAAGTAAAACGTGCGCTCCATCCCGATCCGCAAGGATGACGAGGTACAGGTCGACTGCTTCCTTCTCCTACACCTGCAAGAGCAACAAAGTGTAGGCCGACTGGATCCACGTCAGAGCTGCATCTCAAGCATTGAAGCATAATCCAAGTGAAGAGCAAAGTTCACTCGAAGGCAAACAAAAGCATATTTCGACGATAAGTAAAGTTCGGATAGCATCCTAAGGATGCAGAAGTACCCGGGTGAGGGAGTCCTGGATTAGGGGGTGTCCGGATAGCCGAACTATCATCATTGGCCGGACTCCTAGACTATGAAGGTACAAGATTGAAGACTTCATCCCGTGTCCGGATAGGACTTTCCTTGGCGTGGAAGGCAAGCTTGGCGATACGGATATGTAGATCTCCTACCATTGTAACCGACTCTGTGTAACCCTAACCCTATCCGGTGTCTATATAAACCGGAGGGTTTTAGTCCGTAGGACGAACAACAATCATACCATAGGCTAGCTTCTAGGGTTTAGCCTCCTTGATCTCGTGGTAGATCTACTCTTGTACTACCCATATCATCAATATTGATCAAGCAGGAGTAGGGTATTACCTCCATCGAGAGGGCCCAACCTGGTAAAAACATCGTGTCCCTTGTCTCCTGTTACCATCCGCCTAGACGCACAGCCTCGGGACCCCTACCCGAGATCCGCGGTTTTGACACCGACATTGGTGCTTTCATTGAGAGTTCCTCCGTGTCGCCACCTATAGGCCCGATGGCTCCTTCAATCATCATCAACGACACAGTCCAGGTGAGACTTTTCTCCCGACAGATCTTCGATTCGCGGCTTTGCGCTGCGGGCCAATTCGCTAGGCCATCCGGAGCAGATCGAAGCTACACCCCGCCATCAGTCAGATTTGAAGCTTGAACTATACGGCCGATGTCCGCGGAGACTTGATCTTCGACGGATTCAAGCCACAACCGAAAGCGTGCGCCTTTGCCTCGATGAGTACGATCTAGCTCGCCACCGGTCGGTGCCTCGAGGCCGCATCGCTGCCGCCCCGACCCTTAATCCGGAGCCGGTTTCACGATCGAGGACGGTTGGTTGGACACCGCCTCGGGGGCTGAAATCTCTACGGCGATAAAGCCGAACTCCATCCCTGTCCTTTGCGAAGACCGTGACTCCAAGGCGCCAACTCCTCTCCGGACTCCGAACCTCCGCTACCCACGCTAATCGAATCCGATTGGGCCGGGTCATGGAGTTCATCGCTGCGACATCTTTAAGCACTCGCCTTTGGCGGCATCCTGATTCACTAAAGTCTCTCTTTTCGAGAGCCATGGCCAGACTTCACGGTCAGAAGGTTGGGATGCGGACGACGAAGAAATTCAACGCCCAGCCACCGCCCACTTTGTAGCCACTGTCGAAAGCTTAACCGACGTGCTCGATTTCGACTCCGAAGACATCGACTGTATGGACGATGATGTAGGAGACAACCATGAACCAGCACCTATAGGATACTGGACAACCACCTCATCCCATGATGTATACATGGTGGATACACCTAAAGGAAGTGACGACGAGGAACAATGGGACACTACGAAGGATAAATCCCTCGAAAAGCAGTCAAAACGGCAACGTAAATGCCGCACCAAGTCCTGCCTAGACAAAGACCCAGCCATAGAGCAGGGCGAGCTGGTGGACGACGAACATGCTATCGAGCAACCGTCCAACAGACAACTTGATAAACAACCCGTCCCAGCGAAGATAACAGTCCGGACGATCTCACGCGGACAAATTGTTGGAGCAGAAGAACCTCCACAAAAGGCTCGTACATCATCACTGTAGCCTGAAAAAGCGTATGTAAGCTCAAAACAGTGGAAGATGCACTCAGAATCAGATGGAGCAAAGCACTCAACATCATAGACAAATACGGGCGACAATACGAACAAAGAGCTACCCAAAGAGAAAACTATCGCTCGATTTGATGAGGAGGCCGAGAGCCCCACAATCAAAAAGCAAGAAGGCCACCCGTTGGATGGACGACCCCACGGCAAACAGAGAGCGGCAAATGGCGCCGCACACAAGCCGGTACGCGATCCGCATAAGGATTCGCATCAAAAGGATGGTCCAGTTAGGTCCATCTATGGGCCGAGAAAGCAAGCTCTTCAAAGCAATGCAAAACGCCAAATATCCGAACATCACGGCACACCCAAATATAGGGGTGCCGCACACCCCGTGTGTTTCACCGATGAGGTGCTGGATCACGAATTCCCAGCGGGATTCAAACCCGTAAACATAGAGGCATATGACGGAACAACAAACCCTGGAGTCTGGATTGAGGATTACATCCTCCACATACACATGGCTAGAGGAGATGATCTCCACGCCATAAAATACTTACCCCTCAGGCTCAAAGGGCCAGCCCGCATTGGCTCAAAAGCCTCCCTGAAAATACCATTGGAAGTTGGGAAGAGCTCGAGGATGCTTTTCGCAAATTTTCAAGGACTTATGTCCGCCCTCCGGATGCGACGATTTAAGTCATATAACTCAACAACCCGGAGAGTCAGCCCATAAATTCGGAACAGGTTCCTCACCAAAAGAACCAAATAGTCGATCGTCCGGACGCCAAGCCTTAGCAGCTTTCAAACACAACGTCCGAGACGAATGGCTCGCTGACACCTCGCCAGAGAAGCCGAGAACCATGGCTGCATTAATAAGTTTCATGACCCGCTTTTATGCTGGAGAGGGTAGTTAGCTGGCAAGATGCAGCACCAGCGACCCAAGTACATCCAAGTAAGGGATGGAAATGGAAAGCCACGACATAGCAAGGACCAGCGCGACAAAGGAAACAGCCCAAGAGCACGACAAGAACGCCGGATTCAAGCTCTCGACGTAATCATAAGAAAATGCCGCTCAAGGACAACAGCGAAGAGCTATCCAACCTAAACAAAATCTTGGACAAAATATGCCAAATCCATAGTACTTCCGGGAAGCCTGCAAACCATACCCACAGAGATTGTTGGGTCTTCAAGCAGTCCGGCAAACTCAATGCCGAACACAAGGGGCTCGACACACCAAGCGAGGACGATGACGAACCCCACAAGCAGAGCACCGGAAAACAAAAGAATTTCCCACAAAAAGTCAAAACAGTGAACTCACTTCAAGTGACAAAAGGGAAAAACAGAGCGGAGCCCATGGAAACACGCCCCGCACGGTCTATCCCAGCAGAGTCCCAATGATGGTTGTCAAAACCAATCACCTTCAATCATCAGGACTATTCCGGACGTATCTGGAACGCAGGATGGACTGCCTTGATATTAGATCCTATAATCGACGGACTCCAATTTACACAAGTCCTAATGGACGGAGGTAGCGATCTAAACCTGCTATATCAGGATACAATCTGCAAAATGGGGATAGACCCAACCAAAATTCGCCATAGCAACACCTCCTTCAAAGGGGTAATGCCAGGCCTATATGCCCATTGTACGGGCTCCCTACTGCTAGAAGTTGTGTTCGCTCATCCGACAACTTCCGCCAAAAGTTAACCTTCCACATCGCCCCATTCGAAAGTAGCTATCAAGCACTATCGGGCGTGAAGCTTCCGCTTTAACGCAATACCGCATTATGCATATCTTACACTTAAAATGCCCGGTCCACGTGGCATCATCTCATTAAAAGGGAGTATTAAGTGTTACTCGAGCACGGAAGAACGCGAGGCTGCCTTGACAGCCCCACACCAATTAGGCTCCGCTAAACAAAGCACCTGAATAGGTCATTCGAACCCCGGACACGGCTAGACGAGTCCGGCGCCTACTAGCGGCATACGCCCGTACAAGGGGCTGCACACATGTACAACAAGAGACAATAAAGCTCAATTTTATTCACTTCTCGAACCGTACTCTGTTTATTTAATATAAAGTACATTTTTTGCACGATCCTTTTTTCTTTTTAACTAAGTTCCTCTCTTTATAGATGAACAACGTGCTACACCCGGCCCGTGATACGGCACAACGGAGACACAGCGCAGACGCAAGCGGGGACCCGCTGTAAGGATTCTTTTCAGATTAAGACCTGCGTAAACCTTTTTACTGTCTCTTGTTGATACACATCCCCGGTTTCTAGCTATAACCAAGGAGGAGGCTGGCTTTTGGCATCGGCCGCACCAGAATTTTTGCACGCACGGACACCAAGGGCTTAGGGCATTATTCGCTCGCTTTATAAAGACCGAATACCTTAGGGAGTGTTCGGCGCCTCGAAAGTTAGGCCTTATATGCACCAGCTCAATCATGTCTTTGGTCAAATGTTGGGTTTGCCCGCTCCCATGTTTTGGTACCTTACGCCCGCTATATCGCTAAGGTAGCGCCGGAGAACCATCGCGATTGTGCCCCAGCTTGAGCTGGGTTGAGCACCTTAGTGGAGAAAGCTAAACTGATCTGTCATGATATAGCGTGAGACTGGTCAACCACTGATGACCCACCGAATGTTTAGAATTCCCGAATTACGAAGGACCGCTTTCCGTCAGCACATACGCCGCCATTTAATTCGGGAGCGCGGTGCCCCTAGGGGCTATATAGTAGCCCCACCATCGAACTCCTATGGCTAAGTGAAAGTGATAAAGCATTATAGTATGGTTGCCTAGTTTGCTACGCTATCACCTCCTTCACAGGACCAAGACGTTGGATTAAGTGTGAAAATGCGCTTTTTGTAAACACCCCGCACTATGTGCGTGGGGTTTCAACACTGCCATCTTTCGTGTTATATACACATATACATCAACGGCCGCATATGAGGCGTTTTAATACTTGAACGCACAAGTATAAAAAGCTCTTATATTATATTGAAACATTGTTTTCACAAATCATACATGTCATTTAAACATAATATCCTTCGAGCATCGCGTCTCTATTAAACGAGCGCCCGCAGACTTCCTCAAAATAGTGCTCGCAGTACTGGCTTCGTCTCAATCTTGGGATGCAACGTCGGTGGCCTTCATCTCCGCCAAGATGTCTTGACACGGCAAGGGCCACCCCGCTCCCTCAATACACGCCGACCGCTTCATTGCGCCGACACGCTGTACCGCACCAAGGAACTGTTGCACTAAGTCAAAATAACTCTTGGCTGGGGTCCGCTCGCCACAAATGAGTCATGACATGCTTCATGGCAAGTCCGGATAATCGATTCAGCTCGCCCATTCGCCAACCGATCGTCAATGGAAGAGGACGCCCAACTATGGAATTGCGACCAAAATAGCTCTTCCTTCAGTGCCCCCTTCCGCCTCGGAAGTGCTCAATCGCGCCAGCGGCCGCCGCTAAGTCCAGATAAGCATCCTCCGAACTCCACAGCTTGTCCAACTCGAGCATACTTCGATCCGTGATATTTCCTCCAATGTAAACGGTTTTCCAGCCGAATATCCCGGCCCGACTCGGCTCCTCCTTGGCAGCTCTCATAGCGGAACGGGCATCCTTGGATTCGGCGGTGGCCTTTTTCAGGTCCTCTTGTTCTTCTTGACGTTCTTTTTCAAGAACCTCGCAGCGGTCGGTAGTATTCTTCAGTTTCAGGGCCAAATCGGCCATTTCCTCTTTGCTTCGGCAGTGAGCAGCCCGTTCGGCTTTCAGCTCTTCGGCCGCCTTTAAAGCGGCCGCATCACTCTTTCGGGCTTGCTCTTTAGATCGGGCAAGTTCCGCCCGTAGCCTCTCCACAGCAGTGGCACAGTCTGCATCAAAGCACACAAGTAGTAAGGCATGGCTGTCAAGCTCCCTTACCAGGTGTCCGCGAGAAGTCGTGATACCTTGTGACTCGTCAAACCATTTATTGACCAGCGCGATGTCCGTGATCCGCCTCGTCAAATTGCCGCTTTAGTTCGGCATATACATCAGTCCGCTAGCCACGGACGCCCGCCACCTACATAGGAACGGCGACATGTTAGTATCGAGATTATGATCCTCGCACGCTGTCGGCCAGACAAGATCCGAGTCTCGTGGGCTACTATCTATACAGGCACATTCTATATGCATAAGCTGTCGGAAGGTACATCATTTCTTTCGTACTCAAACCCGCCGGTAAACTTCGGCGGTTTCATGCAATCCGCTCTCAGCGGATGCAATTCTTTCAATTACCGTAGCCATTAGCGCACGGTGATCTTCTGAGATATACGCCGTCTCGAGCAGGTCCTTCACTCCTCCGATCAAGACGCCCGCTTGGCGCGGACCGTCTCGCCCCGCTGACTGTGGAAACTCTCCATGACGACACTTCAGGGTCGCCTCGCGCATGAAGCGCGATAGGTGGAGGCGTTCGCTCTCTATCATCTCCGGACGAAGATCCCCCGAAGACGAGCTCTGCTGAGAAGGGCTGAGATCCGAACTACAAGGTACAATTTCGATTATCTTCAGAAATAAATACAGGGATGTTCTTTATTCACAGGACCCCTTCTTTTTACTTACAAATCATTGGAGGGCTGATCCTCGGGAAATAGTGCGGCTGGGGTACTTCCCGCGCGGACTTTCTGACGAAGACTTCTTTCCCCGTTTTGAGGCCTTGGCTTCCGGGTCTTCGGAAGCGGTCCTCTTCTCCCCTTGGAGGGAAGGATCCCAGATCCCCTCTTCCTTGAAAGCCTCCTTCGCGGAGGCAGTTGCTTCCTGTTCCCCCCCTTCGCTTTCTTTAAAAGGCGCGCCTTCAACATCTTGGTCAAGCATGGGATCCGGCGTGGTCTCTTGGAGGGGAGCCGGACACCTTATAAACTTTGCCTTGGCTATCCACTCCTGTTCAAGAAACGGCTCCCTTAAAGGGCATATATATATGATAAATGAATGAACAACCTGTCCGGTTACAGGGTTACTTACTTGAGTATTTGGGTGATTGCAGCTTAGACCTGCGTCCTCGGTCAAGTCCGAACACTTCTCTTGTGATCCGAAGAACAGTTTGTACATCTCCTTGGGCGTCACGCCCATAAAATGTTGGAGAGCTCGTGGTCCCTCCGGATTAAACTCCCACAGATGGAGGGGACGACGTTTGCAGGGCAGAAGGCGCTGAATCAGCATAACCTGCGCCGCCACGACCAGATTGATCTCTTTTCTTGAGGTCTCGAACACGGCCCTACAACAGGAACGCCCTTGACGGCCCCAGCCGAGCCCCTGTGTTGACCCATGAGGCCAGCCGCTGTGGTGGACCTGAGCAGAAGGTGGGTGGCGCCACCCATTTGGTGCCCCTGGGAGCGGTGATATAAAACCACTCCCGTTGCCACAAACCAAGCTCCTCTTGAAAAGAGCCCTCGGGCCACGGAGCATCAGCATACTTGCTTATGACCGCCCCTCCGCACTCGCTTGTTGCCCTCGATCATCTTCGCTCCACCTTGAAGGTCTTGAGCCACAATCCAAAGTGAGGGGTAATATGGAGGAAGGCTTCACATACGATACAATGAATGACGAGATATGGAGGATGGACTCCGGATTCAAGTCATGGAAATCCAGCCCATAATAAAACATGAGCCCTCGCACAAAGGGATCCGCGGAAGCCTAAACCCGAAGGAAGTGAGAAACGAACACCACGCCTCGCCGGCTCTCGGAGTGGGAATGACCTGCCCCGAGCAGGCAGCCTATGCGAGATCTCGCCGTTAGATACCTAGCGCTCGCAGCTTTAGCACATCTTCTTCGTGATGGAAGAAGACATCCATCGGCCGAGCTGGTCGGAGCCGACATCGTCAAGGTCCGGCGCCTAAATCTGAAGCTTTGGGTGTTAGAACTCGCGAGGCTAACTCGATGGAGGGTGGAAAAAGAAGAGGGCCTTGGTCTCATTATAAAGAGGTTGAATACCAAGAGCCCTCCCGTGGTCGATTGGGACTGCGCCGATAGAGGAGGCGTGCCAACGGGCACGGTTGGGTTACCCACGTCTCGTATTGATGAGAATCCGGAATAAGGGGCACGATCTACGCTTTGATAAGATGTGCCAAGGAAACCGCCTCGCTAAACGCTACTGAGGTGGGACAGGAAAAACGATTCAGATGAAGGCCTGGCCGTGGTGTGATGTCACGCGCTGAATACGCCGGCAGATCTCAGGCAAAATTATTCTCTACGGTGGTATGTGGAACTTGTTTTGCGAGCGGACACTATCCTTGTGTTCAAAATCTTCTATAAAGTATTCGGAGGAGGAACCCGCCTTGCAATGCCGAAGACAATATGTGCGCCGGACTCGTCGTCATTGAAGCCTGGTACGGGGGCTACTGAGGCAGTCCTGGATTAGGGGGTGTCCGGATAGCCGAACTATCATCGTTAGCCGGACTCCTAGACTATGAAGATACAAGATTGAAGACTTCGTCCCGTGTTCGGATAGGACTTTCCTTGGCGTGGAAGGCAAGCTTGGCGATACGGAAATGTAGATCTCCTACCATTGTAACCGACTCTGTGTAACCCTAGCCCTATCCGGTGTCTATATAAACTGGAGGGTTTTAGTCCGTAGGACGAACAACAATCATACCATAGGCTAGCTTCTAGGGTTTAGCCTCCTTGATCTCGTGGTAGATCTACTCTTGTACTACCCATATCATCAATATTAATCAAGCGAGGAGTAGGGTATTACCTCCATCGAGAGGGCCCAACTCAGGTAAAAACATCGTGTCCCTTGTCTCCTGTTACCATCCGCCTAGACGCACAGTTCGGGACCCCTTACCCGAGATCCGCCGGTTTTGACAACGACACCGGGCCTCAAGTCCGTTAAAGTTTATCGGTTACAAAAACCACTCGGCATTCCGAGGTAAATTTAAGGTAGAGCATAAAAGTTTTTTACTCCTCAGGTGGAGGACTGGAAGGAGCCACAAACTGGTCGAGGTCGATCCCATCAGCAATCCGGGTGGCAGCAGCGATGAAAGTCTCCATGAAAGATTGGAAATCATACTTCTTGGTATTGGCAACTTTGATGGCCGCCAGCTTTTCCTCCCGCACCTCCTTGCAGTGGACACGAACCAGAGACAGAGCAACATCAGCACCGCACCTGGCAGAAGACTTTTTCCATTCTTGCACTCGACTTGGAACCTCATTCAGTCGAGTCATTAAGGACTCGAGGTCATTCTGAAGCGTCTGGTCCGGCCAGAGTGTTGAGTCGATCCGCGTCACCGCAGCTTTCAGTCGAGCGAGATAGTCCACAACACCAACAATGCGAGACTCCAGTCGGAGCATGTTCATAGCGGCTTCATCCTTCACGGGAGAGTTGATGGGGTCCAGGCTTGTCTCCACTCGACTGGTCTCCTCTTTGAAGTTTTGACAGAATTCTGCAAATATGACTCGAGTTCAAGCTAATGGTTCTATGATGAGTCAATGATGACAAGTTAGTTGGATAAGGGAAATTACCTTCAAGCATGAGGAATAGCTTCTTGGCGAGCCCTCCCAGATAAGCCTCTAGATCATTCGTCCTCCCCGCCAGTTCGCCAGCCTTGTCAGTCAGAGCAACTTTGTCATTCTTCAGTCGGCTAACCTCCTTGTTGGCCGCGTCGAGAGCAGCCTTCAGCTTGGTATTCTCCTCTTCGAGTTTGCCGTCTGAGACCAGTTTCTCTTCCGCGAGCTTTGTTTTCTCCAAAGCCGCCTTCTGTGACTCTGCAAGGTCGTGGTCTTTCTTCTTCAGAGCCTCCTCCAGTTTGTCTGCAAAATAACAATAAGCCCAGAGTTGAGAATTGGTAGAAAGACAAAGACAGTCGTCAAGTTCTCACCAGCCATACCTTTCGCTTGTCTCTCGCCTTTTGCAAGTTCTCCGAGCAAGTTTCAAGTCAAGGTTGAGCTGGATCTGTTTGTTCTCCAATTCGGATAGCGGGCCACAAGCTCGCAAGATTTCTCAAGAGTCAATCGACAAAACATCAACGACAGGTCATTTCCGAGTGACTAAAGAAAAATCAGAGATTTCTAAGACTACAATGAATCAAAACATTCGACAAGAGTCTCTGGGATTACACTCTGGGTGCACTCAGCGTGCCCCCACTGGTTTTTACTAATTCTGACACCAACAATCAAAGAGGCAAAAAGGTTATGATCCTAAAACCATAGTTAATCACAAGAGTCAGCTGTGTAAAAACAGTTCCTTAGACTATAGTCGATCGCCAAAGAGTCCACCATAGTCTCGGGACTACACCCCTGGGTGCACTCTGTGCCCCCACCGGTTCCAAAGATCCATTCGACATGGCCCGACCAGACCGAGTGAAGAAGTTCAGTATAAAGACTATAGTCGATCGCCCACACCCACCATAGTCTCGGGACTACACTGGTAAACCTGCACTTCAGCGTGCCCCCACCAAGATACAAAAATTCAATCGACACATCCACCCATTGGGTGTACAGATGCAGATATGGAAATCTTCGTAAAGAAGAAATTTCAGTAGCATATCCTAACAGTAACAAGCAACTTACTTGGACATTGCTCAAGAGCCGAGCTTGCATCATAAGTCCGCTGGCTGGCCTCCCGGACCACCTTCACTTGCTCCATCATGATCCCTGCCTGGCGTATGGCCTCCTTAGCAGCACTCACTTGGTCATCCGGGACGTGGTGTGTGGCAAAAAGGGAAGGCGGGTCAGCAGTCGACGATGAAGGCCGACCACTCGTCAACGGCACAGCAAAGGACACAGAAGCCCGAGTGGCGTCGCCTCCCTCGTGAACTAGCGTCTCAGGCAGTGATACAACTGGAGTAGCCTTGCCAAGAGCACCTTTTTGTCCTTCCTCTTCCTCACTGTGTTTCATCATCGTCCATCGGAGATCAATGACATGAGGTGGAACTACAAGAAAGATTCAAAGGTAAAACAGAAACCAATCGACCATAAAGCTTAAACTGCAGAGATCATACCAAGGTTGAGGTGGCGGCATCTTCCATTTCTCGATCTTCATGCTTCACCGAGGTCTCTGAGGTGGCCGACCGCAGATTTCAGAAATTAGTTGATCACCAAGCGAGTCGCACCAAAAGTACACTCATGGTAGGCAGGAAAACACAAGTTCTCGCTGATTACCCGGAAATGGTGGGAATGACCATCCTCATCTTGGGCAAAGCCTTCGCCCGGCTTTGATGACGTTGTTCGGGGTTGCTTTGGCGGTTTCTCGATCAATCGAGAAGTCGTCCGAAAGTCGCTTCAAATCGATCGCCTCGGACGGGGCACGATAGCCTTACCGCTGCTCGACCACCGGATCATGCGTCGCCTTGGATCGCCTTTCCGAGGGGGTGGATCCACATCTCCTCCTCTTCCTCCTCCTCCTCCTCCTCCTCTTCATCGAGCTGTCGTTTCCTCAGACTCCCATTCCTCCGGCTTTCGCCTCGCTTCCTTCTTCTTCTTCGACTGGTTCTTGCGCCCGTTGGGCATTGAGTACATCTCGGTGGTGACCTAGAAGACAGCAAAACAAGGCGAAAGTCACGGCCGATTCGCAGCGAATGAGCAAATGCAACAGGATCATAGTCGGAGATCAGTGGTCATACCTTGTCTGGTTCGTAAGATTGGTCGAGTGGTGGGATCCTCCTAGCTCCACGAGGGTTATCCTTGTTCCCTGTGATGGCAGTCATCCACCTCTCCAATGTGGCGTCGTCGACCTCCTCTAGGTGGACCCGGGTGGTGTCCTCGGTACCAGAGTACATCCACATCGGGTGACCTCGGAGCGGTTGAATGCACCGTCGAAGGAAAACCTCCAGAAGATCCATGCCGGTCACTCCGTCGCGAATGAGCTGGACTACACGCTCCATCAACAATTTAACTTGGACCTTCTCCTCCGGAAGCACCTTCAGAGAGGACGGCTTGTTCACTCGATCCATGGAGAAAGGAGGGAGTCCAGTCGACTGCCCTGGCGTCGACTGGTCTTGGCAGTAGAACCAGGTCGACTGCCACCCTCTAACTGAATCGGGAAGAATCATGGCCGGAAAGGCACTCTTACCCCTCATCTGGACCCCAAGACCCCCACATATCTGGATTACTTGGGTTCTTTCATCATTCGGACTAGCCTTTTTCACCGTATGAGAGCGACAAGTGAATATGTGTTTGAAGAGGCCCGAGTGTAGCCGACAACCCAAAGTTTTTCGCACAAGGACCACAAAGCGGAGAGATAGGCAATGGAGTTGGGTGTGAAGTGATGGAGTTGTGCTCGAAGAAATTCAGAAAACCCGAAAGAAAATATTCGGTGGTAGAGAAAATCCATGGTCAACATGGGTGGCTAAGAGGGCGACTCACCCTCCCCGGCTGCAGCTGCCACTCCGTCCCGAAGCCTTGCGACCCGTGAGATCAATCCCTCGTTGGCAGTCATCGAGGTCTTTACGGGTGATGGTCGGCGGATCAATCTCCTGGACCCAACTTGCGGCAGCTGGACCGCGACGAAGATCCGTCTCGGTGGCGCTCTCCTTCGCTTTATCGCCCGTCGCTTCTTCGCCCGCTCCAAGGCCGTCGTCTTCTCCTTCACCATTGTCGCCGGCGGCAGAAGCGAAGGCAGCGGCGCTGAGCAGGTTACTGGCGCAGCGAATGAATCGAGGATGGAGGAGGGAAAGCGAGGGCGCCTGTTCAAAAGACCCCCCCTGTGCCTTATATGAATCGCTTCCGAGTGGCTGGTAGGTAGGCCGGACAATCCTGTCAAATCCATAGCAATCGCCGCGCTATCGTGGCGAAAAAAGGTGGCATGGAGATCGGCGTCCTTGCCTTATCCCATCCGAGTACCACGGCCTTCTCCGGCAGCGCTTCCCAAAATCGGATCCCGCTAAATCCGCTATGATGAGAGCAACTTGTCGACGGCAGATTTCCTCCGATCCGTGGCCAAAATCTCAAGTTCATAAAGTTCACTCAACGGATATAAAGGGATGGATCAAAGCGATCTGAAAGAAGTTGACACCATCACTACAAGGTCACTGATCCAGAGTAAGACACACTCATAGCACGAAAAACAGGTCGGAAATATTATCAACTCCTTCCTCACTCAAACCTCGATCCATTCGGGGGGTAATGATGAAGTCATATACCTAGGGTAGGGTCATGAACCTGTCTAAGATACCCTCCCCAAGGACATCCTTAGAATAAACTGCCTTCGATCGACACAGGAGGATTTCACTCGGCGGTCTCAAAGACACTCGACCATGAAGACCCACTCGACCACCAGGAGTTGAGAGCCACTCGGTGTCCTAACGGTGCATAGTTAAGTAGTCTTTATGGTCATGATGACACTTTATCTAAAGCGCGTTACCGATGCTTTGGTATGTAATACCTTTAACCCTCCGCTCGTGGGCTGGTGAGAGTCTGGCGCACTCTATATAAGCCACCCCCCTCCACAGGTAGAAGGGTTCGCACCCTTGTAATTCTTACGCATATAATCCAGTCGACCGCCTCCGGGCTCCAGACGTAGGGCTGTTACTTCCTCCGAGAAGGGCCTGAACTCGTAAAACTCGTGCATACCAACTACTCCATAGCTAGTACCTTGCCTCTCCATACCTAACCCCCATTCTACTGTCAGACTTAGAACCACGACACTAATGATCCCAACATTTCCTATAGCACACATAAGGTTTGTAAGCTCAAACAAACAATCACCAAATATAGGATCACTAGAATTCATCTTACTCAAGGCAATAGACTTATGGAGAATTTCATCTAAATTTTTCAAGGAATAATCTGGAAATCGTTCCTCAAGAAATTTCCATATAGTATAGGCACAATCAAGAGTAGGCAAACTAGCAATCAAGTTTTTGGGCAATCCTCTTATGATAAGATTGATGGTTCTAAGATTGCGAATCATGTCAAGATCCTCTTCAGGTGTGGGATGCAAGGGATCAATATGAGGTGCACAAGGGCTAGCAATGTACTTGTTAGAATGATATTCATTGAAAATCACAAGCATCTCATTTTCCACTCATGAAAATATTCTCCATCAAGAATAGGCACTCTATGTCTAAGACTCCCTAAAGTAGACACATCCATCTTCCTCCAAAGGTGTTTAAACCAAGGCAATGGAGACCAAAGCTCTGATACCAATTGAAAGGGATCGAGAAGAGGTGTCTAGAGGGGGGGTGTTTAGACACTAAGGGTGTCGTGGAATTGTCACGGCAGATGTCCTCATGAAAGGACTTAGTCGTAGGGCCATCGTCTGGGTTTACCTAGAGGGTTAAAAGCGGATACAAGACAGGGAATTATCTTGGTTCGACGCCGATGAAGGTAAAACCTACGTCCGGTTGTGATGTGATTGATATGGTTTGGCGACTAAGGGGCAATAGCTTTGCCTTAGCCTCGAATCCTCATCCCTAACTTCGCCGGTGCGTCCCCTTATATACGGGTTGGCCTTGATCGGTCTCTGATCCCAATCCGGCTTATACAAGAGTCGGCTTGATCTCTCCTTTCTTGTCTTACAACACAAGCTACAATACTAAAGGCGGTTTACATACATGGACTTTAATTCGCCTCTGGGCTCCGAGCTTCTATATGGGCTGGATCATGAGCGAGGGTAAACCCGGCCCTTAAAGGGGCGGTTCACACTCGATGGTTGTATCCCCAACATTAGGCCCCAGTTGACTTGAATCGGTTCATGTTAATCTTCACACCTTCGAGGAAACTCTTGATCTCTTTTCACATTTTGTAAACCGCCCGGCTGTTTGAACCGCCCGTGATGTCATCTTCCGATCCGCGTGTTAGGCGTCTGGCGTCATCTTTAATAAAAATCCAAGCAGTAGATTCCTGCATTTAATGCCATTCCGGGAATCGAGGCGGCCTACACCATCCGCCGCTTTTGACTCCTCGATTCTCGCGCCCGTTGATTGCTCCGGCTCCTTATAAATAAACCGGCCGCCTCCTGTCTCTTCTTCTTCTTCTTCTCCTTCCTCGCGGCGCTCCAGGTCTTGAAGCTCCGCCGTCGCCTCCGACCTTCGAGCGGCAGCGTCAGCGGCAGACGCCGCATCGACTGACCGTGTCGATTATTCCGCGCTCCTCCTCGGCCGCTCATTAGGTAAGGTCCTTTTCGAACCCTAGATCCCATCGTAGATCTTGTTCATCCCTTGATTCATCTCGTGTTCTTCACCTGCTACGCCATGGCCATGCGACCGGTCGTACCTTACATCCTGCGTGGGCGGCTGCACCGTCCATTTAACCCTCACGCATCTTCCTTTTTCGTAGATCCTTGAGTTTAGAATACCCGAACCCTCACGCTCTGCATAGATCGTGAAGGTTTTCTTCTTGGAACTTCGTAGATCTTGATTACTTCTACTCGCATGTGAAAACTGTTTGTCCGTGCCAGCGATTTATTTTCAACTCTGCCTTCTCCGTGGTTTAGCTGTTGATAGCTAATCCGTCACTCCATTAGTCCTTAGTTAAACGGAATGGGAAGCGGCTGCTGAATTGCGGTTTAACAATATCTGCAATGCGACCCGTTTAATGACAAACCGTCTCTTCCTCTCTCTCACAGCTTAGTCGTTCGAATGGCTCCTCAATTCTCAGCTTACCAGCTGGGTCGGTCCAAAATCACGAAACACAACTCAGCAGTTCGTCACTCTGGCGGTTTGGCTCCAAAAATGTCCTCCATTGGCGTGTTCGGAGGCGAGTTTCCTCCGAGCCTCAAGCGGGAGAAGTAATTGTGTTTATGCAGCACCTAGGCCGGGGTTACGCCGCCGGTTCAAAATTTTCGGGGCGTCCTTGCCGGTTTGCAACTCCATCCGCAGGATATCGGCCCAGTGCGTGTCGAACATATGCAACTTTCAAGTCTTACGTGAAGTCTATCTTCAAGAAGAACCATCTGTGGAGTTGTTAGGGATTTTTCCATTTGAACCGCCGCACAGAATTTTCGATGGTCCCAACCGCGGAGCTGGGCGGCGTTTCAATCCGAAGAGGAAAGAAGTCGATTTTCCTCACGCCAAGCACCACAGCCATCAAAGTTGGAACCAAACTTGGTTCTCTGCCGAACACTGCTCACCTTAGCGAAAACCCCTTGCGGGTTACCGTTCTCACCGGCTCGGCAACCAGCATCCACTGCCTTCACGCTTAACATGCGCGCTGAAGCGGAAGAACCGCACCGCAAATAATCAAGCTCCGAGCTCTAATGGCCAATAAGCAACGGCGTAGATCTTGTGCGTTGCTGGGTTTCTTGAGGCGTTTTGCCACTAAGCCGCCCGGCGGATTGATGCTGCAGTATACGGCAGCCTCAAAGATCCTCAAAAGCGTCACGAGCTGCCAATAACTGAACAGGAGGTCACCGAGATCGTCAAGAAGATGCTCGATGAGCCAATCTCCGTCTGCAGCCTAACGGGTTGGCTCCATTTTGTGCCGCCAACAAACGCCGTGTGTAAGCTTTACTCCTTGCCTTTTAGGCTCGTAATACTCTGTTGATATCGCTAATCCTTGTTACTTCTCGGTGAAAGCTCATACGAAACGCACAAACGGTTGGGCGCGGCGTGTAAAGTCCAAGGCCACTAAAGCAGGCAAGAAAAAGACCGCGAGTCCTCGATCCGCCGGAGGGCGAAGAATCGAAGCCGAGGTAAAACTTGACACTTACGAGGGCCGCCGTAAACCGACTTTCGCTTTGTATTTCTTCTTGCATATGCTTGGCCTTTATCTTCTTTTTACCGACAATTTTCTTCCCGAGGATGATCTGAAGCCGGTCATGCCGATCCTGTTGAGGTAATCCTTCTTTCCTCGAATCGACCTTGCGCTGTTAAGAGAATTCGTCATCGCCCGTCCGGAAAGTGAAAAAATACCATTCTGTGCTTATTTGAATCCAAATCTTTCCTTGAAGACACAGCCAGGCTGAACAGCGCCGTACAACCCGGCCACGATGTGTAGGTTACCTCGGCCGGTTTACGGACACCAACCCGGGCGTCGTGCGGAGGTGACTTGCTCTCTGAAAGCGTTATCCTTAAAGGTTTCTTCGATGTCCTCTCAATCCGTCGACCGAATTATCGGGCCTCTTCCAACTCGTCGGCGGTTCATCCACCACACTGCTGCCTCCGCTGAACATCGCCCGAGATGCGTAATTGCTGTCAGTCAATTTGATTCACCATCACCTTGGTCAATTTGTCTTGATCCAATTCTGAATATTGCAGCACCAAGGCTCGCTTGAGCAAGAAAGCAAAACTCTTGATCCTACTCCGGATGTTGATCCGGAAAAAACCCGAATAACCACATGAAAATCACAAAGCCAAAAAAGCTACGCGAGTTGTACAAAAGATAATCTTTGCTGACCCGCGGAAGTTGAACCGGAGGTCAAGTGGAAACCTCACAGCCTGCTCCATCAAACCCGTCCGCCGAGCGAATCGTAGTGATGAACCGCCGAGCCAAAGCAAAAGCGACATCAAGCCCAAACAAGACCGCTGAAAATGGCGATGTTATTGTAGCAGTCTTGGCTACACTGCTCCTAGCCAACGGTCGCTTTAGCAAAGCACAGCATCAAAGAAAGTTCCACTATTATGAGCAAAGACAAGGGAAGACTGATATGCGCTTACGACAATTTCTCTGCCAAGAACTTCATTCCGGCTACGAACCGGCTTTACACAAGCCGTGACTTTGAAGCTGGTCTAGTAAATCGCATGAAGGACCGCTATGAGGTAATGAGTTAACCTTTCTCATCTTTTCACTGCATAGTAGCCCCCAAGGGTGGTTTAACTTTGCAAAGTTAAGCCGGGACTTAAGTGTGTCTCCTCATAGCAAATTGAGATCAACTAGCCATTAGCCCCAAGTGCCAAGTTGAATACTTGTATTAAGCTTGGGACTTGTATAATAAAACCACTAACATGCTTCCTTTGTCATCGAGAATGAAATACACCAGACAAAATTTGTGCAACTCAAGGACCTCGAACCAATCTGAAACCCAAATAGCGAAGCCACCAAAGCCAAGGATGAGCTAAAACTGCCACGACCACCATGGAACAGCTGAAGGAGTGGTACAAATCCGGCCGGGTCAAGCGGGACACCGAGAAAGCCGGTTTAATAAAGCGGGCGGAGGAAGCCTGAGGCGGCCCTTAAACCGGTGTTGAAGAGCTTACGGACTCAAAGCGCAAGTGCATGCCATGACCTCTGCCGTCTTTGGTAAGCAAATTCACACCGAATATGCAATGTTAATGCTTCCGCGGTTTAACAGAGTTGTCTAAACACAATGTGGCAAAGCGTATTGCTCATCCGGGCTCTGACGTCGCGGAAAAAGCTCAAGGCTTCTTACACCTGATTGAGCAGCTATATACGGCGCCCAGTGGTCATATCGCCACTTCATATGACAACCGGGCGCCGTCCTGATCGAGAGGAGCTGGACCGGCTGTCCATGATTCAGGGGCAGCAGAAGAGATGAAGCGATCCATAGCCAGTGGCACCCTCACGGCGGCTTCGTGCCAAAGGCGTGGATAAGCGGATCTTGATCCGGTGACATAGCCAAAAGGATTTCCCAGCGCTCAAAGAAGCGGTGACACCTTTGATAACGGCATACTGAAGCGGATTACAAAGAAATCGTCCGTTAAGCGAGTCAATTGGCGGCGAAGCCAATCTGGAGGTTCACGCTCTTTTATAGCGCAAACAACAAGCGGGTGGAGTTTGTCATCCGGAGTGCGAGCCTTGTTCCCCAATCCGTAAGCACTTACGCTCGCTCGCGTTGATCGGCTGGTGATAAGTGAAGAAGCTGTCTTCGGGCCTTAACCGGATTGGTGGTCCACCAATGACTTCGGGCTTGGTGAGGAAGAAGAAGAAGCTGAACCGGCGCTGGCGCCGTCCCCTCTACCTCGCGCCAACCGGTGAAGCGGCATAATTCGTCGGACCGGGTGATGTGACCAAAGCTTCAGGCACAACTCCATATGAAGCGCCGGGCCTCCGAAGGCCTTGTAATAGGATAGTGCTTTATTTTGAACAATGCGGTATAACCTTAGTACGTAAACTTTTGCATGGTGGTGCTAGATCCGTTGGTTTTGTAGTGAATCCTGCAACATATTTTACTGCAATCACAAGTTCTTAAACCGCCATGGCGGTTCACGCCTCTGCCGATGTCGGGCACTCGATTGGCTTTAGCCAATCTGATGAAGTCCTTATAAACCATCACCGTCAAGGAGAAACGGTCCACAATGTGTATAGACCGATTTACCGTGTAAATGCGTGTGCCGAACATGATAAGCCTGTTACTCCATAATGGGATGTTAACAGCAAAAATAAACCGGAACAAAATCACCGGCTTAAAATGTCTTTGAATTAGGACAACATAAACCCGGTTTAAAGAGTTTTGTCGGTTTAAGAAGGCCAACAAAAGCCAAATGGCGGCATAAAGACCACATGGAAGCAAAATCAATGAGAAAATCACTTTGCAAGAAAAGGTTGTCTTGGCGGATCGAGATGGTGTTACCATGGTCGGACAGGACCAAGCCCCCTATCTGATGTAGCGATGGTTCAAGTCAGCGGTCCCCAAGCGAACTAAGTGGCATGATGCCGATCAAATGGCATTGCGATGGTTGGGTTCGACCAAAAGCCCCCAAGTGACTCTATGGCCTTAGGCCGACCAAGAGTGTGGTGGTTCAGAGCGTGACCATGCCCCAAATGATCGGTGGCGTTAGCACCTTAAGAGGTGTTGCATTGGTTCGGACACGACCAAGCCCCCAAATGACAAAAATTTGTGGGTTTTTAGGAATACTGTGGTTTCTGAAAAAACTTTGGTATTCAATACTTTGAGTCGTTTGGATGAAAAAATACTGCAATTCAACAAACCGTGATATCTCTAAAACTATGGTATTTTTGTTGTATACAAAAAAGAAATACGACATATTTTTTTAAACCGAGAAAGCGCTGGCTTGGTCTCTCTTGTGTCAACTTCTAGCCATCAATGCACTGTGATGCATAAATTGATAGCTAGCCCATCGATCACGTTCGACTAGGCGGACGTACCGTACTATGAGCTGCAAGCGTCGACCTTCATTGCATGTGTTAACTTCGTGGGTCTTTGGTTGATTACAAGACATAACTCTACTATAGATCTTAGCATCTAGGATAACATGCTTGTGCAAGGCTGAATGCATACGGTGGCTATTAGTACAAGCTGATCCCTGAGTGTAGCTGAATATGCATGCAACAACGTAACTGTTGACGCATACCAAAGAAAACTGAGAAAAACTGCCACTTGCCAAACACCTCAGCAGTTTTATCAAAACTGAGAAAAACTATGATTTTCAGAAACTGAAGTATTTATTACCCATGTATTGAAATACTTACGTTTTGGAATGCCATGGTTTTGAAAAAACGTTGTTGCCAAACTAGGACTAAGTACCAAAAGTTACAGTTTTTAACTTCTTTAAGTTTAAGTGGAGTTTAGGCACAAGTTTAACACTCACAATACATATCGAGCAAGCATGCAAAGTGTATATGAGCAGCGGAAAGTAAAGCATGAAACATGCAAGAATGTAAAGGAAAGGGTTTGGAGGATTCAAACGCAATTGGAGACACGGATGTTTTTGTCGTGGTTCCGATAGGTGGTGCTATCGAACATCCACGTTGATGGAGACTTCAACCCACGAAGGGTAACGGTTGCGCGAGTCCACGGAGGGCTCCACCCACGAAGTGTCCACGAAGAAGCAACCTTGTCTATCCCACTGTCGGGTGGTAGGTGCGACATATGCCAACGGGTGGCTTATCATTGTGGGAGCCAATAAGACGTCGCCGGTGCTTGGAAACGGGATGAGGCAAAGACATGCACGCCGGCGAATCTTATCGACTTGGCTCTGTGTGGAGATAACACCCCTCGCTGCTCTGCGGGGTCTCCGCATGATCACTAGATGGACAAGTGGATAGAAGTGGCTCCTTGAGCTGTGCGGTGAAAGGAAGAGGAAAGGCACGGCTAGCTCTCCTCCTCTTTCTGTGTGGTGTTATAAACTCTAAGAGATCAACCCTTTGCATGTGTGCCCTGGGGGGTTTATATAGGCCTACCCTCCAGGGGTACAATGGTAATCCGGCTGGGCGCGGGCCCTAGCCGTTAGTGTATACATTCGCCGGCTTCTCCGCCGGCCGCTGGGGCCCGCCGACTGGTGGGTCCCGCCGGATGCCGGCTTCTTGGACAACAGGCCGGCCCCACCGTTGAGGGCCTTGTCGGGGGCTGGTTACTATTGCCTCAATCCTGATGACGAGGGCTTTGTCGGGGTAAGCATGGCTACAGTGCCGCCGCCTTGGCGGCGATCACTGTAGCCTCACCTCGTCTTGTCTCCTTAATGAGGCGCTTCCTTCGAGGAGGGAACAAGCCCGGCTATGGGAGGCGGCCATATCTCAGAGCCGACTAGGGGAGGCGGAGCCGCGGGCATCTCTCGACTAGAGGGCCCGCCGCCTCTGAGTGTCTTGACAGCTGTCGTGGGTGATGTCATAGTCAACATGGCAACATGCAGCCGCGGACGGTGATGGCTTCCCGTCTGGTATGCTTTATCTGTAGCGCTCCGGGATGCGGGGGTGGCAGGCTTCACTGTAGCCGCGCCTCATCTCATCATCGTTATGTGGGTGCAGATTCCGAGGTGCGGCCTTGGCACTTTCTTGAGTGGCGGCTTCTTGGAGTCGGCCTTTTCATGGCGGCTATATGGGTCGGCCCTCTGTAGCCGACTCCTTGGAAGCGGCCCTCGTGTGCCTTCTTCCCTGTAGGTCTTGGTCGGGCCGCCTCTGACAACCGGCACGAGAGGCAGCCGGCTGGGGAAGGCGGCCAGGCGTCTGGATGTTGGATGGCTTGATTGGCTTGTAATTTTTGAAGCCCGGGGGAGCCGGCTAGGCTACCGTGGTCATTACTCGACAGTGGTCCCCGAAGCTGATTGAGCTTTGAGGTTGAAAGGAGGACAAGAAGCTCGATGAGCTTCCTATCCTGAGAAGCCAGCAGCTAGGAGCCGGCCTTGAATGGGTGCGCCGTCTTCGGGAAGTTCCGTAGCCAGAAGGACAGAACGCGAGCCGACTCGCGCGTTGACCGCGCGCCACCCTGCGGGCCACGTGGCCAGAAAAGGCCTGCCAATCCACGCGCACGACAGAACGTCACCGCAGGCCGGGGCCCACCAAACCTGCGCCTCGGCCCATGTGCGGATCCTCTGCGGCCTGAGCGGACCGCTCGCCTTCCCGCGGCGGTTTCAGCACGCCTTTAGGGCGCAATAATCGCGGGACATGGGGGGAGTGGGCGCAGTTAATCCCATGTTCCCCCACGCCTCGCCTCCTCGACTCCGCCGCCCGAGCCTATAAGTAGGGAGGAGGGGAGCAGCAGACTCCTGCCTTCGCCCTCGCTCCTCTCTTTCCTCTACCTCCTTCTTCGCTCTTCCGCCGCCGCAGCGCACTCACCACCGCACCGTTCCTCTATGAACCCTCTTGGCTCGCCGCGGTTCCTTCGCTGCGTGGTTGTGCTCTCCGCCGCCGCGCCTCTTCTCATCTCCTCTTGCTCCCGTGGCGCACTCTAGCTCGTGGGACGGCTCCAACGTCCATGAAGATCACATCGATTGGCTTCGCAAGCCGCTCTCCGGGCGAAGACCTCGTGAAGACCCGCCTCGCGCTTGGAGGCGGAGGTTTCGCGGCGCTGAGGAGGCGGCGGGTCATCTTCCTTTCGCCTTTGCTTGCGCGACCTCGGCCTGCCAATGGCGGGTTCTTCCTCCTTCCTCGAGATTACGCAATCTCCAGCCGCATCACCTCACCCCCAACACGGTGATGCTGCTGTAATCGCCGTCACCACACTGCGAGGTTTTCTCGAGTCCTCCCACCCTTGAGCTCTTGGGGAGTTCTTCGGTGCAAGCTTCGGCACCGTCTCGCGGGTGTGCCCGCCTTGTGGCGCCTTCGCCGCCCGAGCGGAGGGCGGCCGACAACAACCCCTTCCGCCTATCCGCTGATCCGGTCGGTGAAGCTCGCGTGTCGTACTTCTACATGAGGAACGTCACCTCGCAAGGCGACTACTTTAATCTGCCGGTTTACATAGCCGGCCCGCCGCCTGGGAGGCAGCCGTCTTGGTCCTTCCGAGCCCGGTCGTTCTCCTTGGCCGGGAACGCCGCCGTCACCCGGCTCCGGGTGATGGTCCAATCGGACGGCCTGGTGGGGGCCGACCTGGTCGCCGCCTTCTTGGAGCGCCGGGTGCTCCCGCTCCAAAGCCGGCCGCACATGATATGCCAGATGAGCGTCCGCTTTGACCCATGCCGGCTGAGCACCAGAGAGATGCCTCGTGGCGAGGTATCTTACATGGTGAATTACATCTCCAACTTCAAACTCACTTAGGAGTGGCAGTATGGCAAGGCGCCATATGCTCGGGCTGATCTCTCGCTTGTGGTGAGTCTTTCTTACTTTCTTCTTCTTTTGTTGCCGGGCTCGCGATGGCCGACTCTTGACTAATCGGCTTGTCTTTGGCGAGCCCCTTCTTCGGCGGCGCCCGAGCGCGCGAGGCAGGCGCCGGATTATAGCCGACCGCACCGTGGGCGACCCGGCGACCAGATCTGGGCGGCGCCATGGGCAACGCCGTGGTCGGAGCAGCGGAGAAAGCGGCGACCCGAGCTCACGTCCGGCCGGGGACTGGCGGATGATGGCGAAGCGAGGCCATCACGCCGCCAGGCCGCCCGACCGACCACCAAGCGCGGGACCTTCTACGCGCCAACTGCTCGGGGTGGCGCGCCGCGTCGGGCAGGTCGGGCGGGCCTCTTCGGCAACCGGCGAAAAAAACCAAAACTCATGGCGGCGACCAAGCGGGGCAGGCGGCCCGCGGCCCGCCCGCTTCCGCAAGGTGGTGAAGCAGCCACAGGCGGTCTCGGCGTAAGTCTTGGGTGTCTTGTACTTTTTGTTGTTTCCTTTGGTTGAGGCTCATCTAAGCCTTCTTCTTGATTTGTTGAACAGGTGCGCTTTCCTTGAGCAGGTTGGCGCCGCCTCCATGGTCGGACCGACAGGGAGGTCTTGACTCCGCGCGTGGATCCCCATCTTGACCTCATGGAAGCGGCCAGGCGGAGCAGCAGGGCCTTGGGAGAGGAGGCTGAAGCGGCGGGCGGAGAGCCGTCCGAGGCGGCGGAGAAGTCGGCGGCGCAAGCCGGCGCGACGTCAAAACCCAGCGGAAGCCGCGGCGCAAAGAAGGCGGAGGCTCTGCGCAATCAGCCTCGCAGCTCGTCATTCCTCTTGGCGCCATGGCTCCCAACATCCCGTGCCTCCGTCGGAGAAGCCGACCGCGACCAGCGGTGATGGAGAGGAGGAGGATGATGTGAGCGATCTGGGGGCGCCACAGCCGGCGCCGGCTGGGCGGGCCAAAGGCGGCCGACCTGCGCGGCACTGAGCAGCCAGCCGAGGCGAGTCGGCGGCGGGCGGATCTTGTGCTGCGATCGCCGCCTCGCCGGTATGTGAAAGAGGCATCCTCGGCGCGGAGCCGCGAGAGGCTGCGGTGCCAGCTCGGCGGCTCGGGACACAGGCGGCCAGGCGCTAACGCGTCCGTGGGCGCCAGGCCAGAACGACCGAGCTGAGCGATGGCGGCGCGGGAGGTCCGCGCGCGGCTTGGACCAGAACCGCCTCGCTGCAGCAGTACACCCGGAGTTCCTCGCTTCTGGCAGCGTCATCGGGTGAGTCTTAACCTTGGTCAATTTCTTTTGATTTCTTCCGTGGCGGCTTGGAACTTTTAGCAAGGCTTGGCGGCCGCCTTACTCTTATTCGCGTTAAATCGATTTTGGGGAGTATCACATCCAGCGGCTGCCTTCCACTCCAGGCCGGGGAGCTGAGCGAAGGCCGCCGACGACTAACAGGCGGAGTAGTACTGCGTCTTTTATCTCATGTGGGGCGGCGTCAGTACCACTGGAGTGTAGTCCCAGATTGGTCGACCTCTTGAGCAGCCGGGTCGGATCTTCCACAGCGACTTCTTTCTTATTGCTTTTTCCTTTTCTCCATGCTTGCGAGACTAATCTTGACTTGAGGGAGCAGCTCGGCGGGACCAGACCGCCCTTGGCGCCAAGGAGGCTGAGTGCAACGCCTAGCCCGAGGCGCGACCGCTGGCCAAGAGGCTGGCCGACAGGAGGAGGCCATAAAGCTGACCTGAAGGAGGCGCGAGACAGCGAGACCGCCCTTAAGGCGAGTTCGAGACCGAAGCGGCCAGGCTGGGCTGAAGCGAGGCAAGCGGCGAGCAAAGGCTATGGGCGGGTTGAGACTGATCGATGGTAAGCCGCCTTCCTTTTCACCTTTGCTTGCTCCTTGCCCTCTTGTTCGTCTTCTGATTTTTGCGCTGTTTCTTTGCTCTTCCATGATTACTTCCCTGGTTACTCCGTCGCCGCCAGACCAAACCATCCGAGGCCCACCACGAGACATGCCGACATGCAGGGGTTGAGATCACGCGAGACGCTTGACCCGGGCAACGAGGAGCAACTTTTGGCGATCGAGCCCGGCAGCCGGCTCACCGCATGCTCCGTCGGCTTGAGCGTGCTTGGGCGCAAGTGCTTGGCCGCTCTCGGCTGGCGAGTGATCCCCGTACCCCGGTCGGACTGCCGGCTGGCTGGAGGTTGCGGTTGGGCGCAGTGCAGAAGGGTTCCGCTACTTGATGCGGCGCCCGGGCGGGCGGCTGGAGTTCGTTCGGGCCTGGTATCTGGCTGAGCTTGCACCGATTGAGCACTTGGAGGCATGAGGCTAACGAGCTGGTGGCGGTGCGGCGGCTATCATCCAGTAGCGCCTCGGCTATCGCCGAGTACACCGACACCAGCGTTTTTCTCTGAAGTGAGCGACAACGGCGCCATGGCGGAGAATGGTTGGGCTGAACCTGCGGGCGAGACTCGGCGGAGAGATTGCTTCTAGCGGCGAAGCGGAGACAAAGAAGAGGAGGCGGCGAAGGCGTCGCGCCCGGCAATGGCGACCAGCCGGCTTCACCTGATCGTGCCTCCGGCAACAAAGGCGCAGCGGCGCGCCGCTGCGAGGTGATGATCAGGCCGAGACTTGCCAGCCGGCCACTCCTCCGGCCAGCACTGCCGCCTCCGCCGACCTGCCCGACTCGCCTGTCGCTCCCTTGGCCTGATCTGCCGCTCTTGCTTTCCTGTTGTTGCTCCTTGAACAACTTTTATTAAATTTGTGCAGTTCCACCCACTGGGGGTGTATTCAAACTATGTTGAATGCCGGCCTTTCGAAGGCTTTTGTGTAAATATAATTATGCATGTGTTTGGCTTTCATTCGAGTTTGCTTTTTATCCTTAGGCAGTTTCCTTTGCCGCCTTCCCTTGGTCGCCGCCTTCTCAGCCGAACAGCTGCTCTGTAGTCTGTGGCTGGGAAGGAACTTGGCCATTTGTGGGAAGGCAAGTACTTGAGCTTTCTTAGATTGTGGCAAGGTGGAATGGAAAGCCGGCCGGCCGGCTACTCTGGTAGCCGGTCGGCAATAGGAGGAAACCGGCTTTTGTTGTATGAGTTCGTTAGTCCTTAGCCGTTTTTCATGTGGCATCCTTTTCTACCTTTGACTCTTGCCAGCCGGACAGTCGGTTCTTCGAGCTGTGGCTTTTGACAAGAGAGGGCTTGGGTGCCGGCACACTACTTGTCATTGCGGGTGGAACTTTGAATATAACTCAAAGCGGCGGTCCCGGGCCGACTAGTCGAACCCGGTGCCGGACGAGGAGGAAGAGTGTAATGACAAAATCATAAGCATGATACTCGTCATTCATAGATAAAAGGTGGCAGTCCCCGAGTACTCCTCGGGGGCCCATTGTCTCATACTTAGTACAAAAGATAGCGTGATACATGCTGCATTTTAACTGTAAAATCTTCGGAGGAGGTTGGCGTTCAATGGTCGTTCCGACTCCTTGCCGGAATCATCTCTCTTTCGTGCCTTCGGCTTTTGTGCGTCGATTAGGTAGTAGGAGTCGTTTCCCAATGCTCTGCTGATGACGAAGGGGCCTTCCCAAGGGGTCGAGAGCTTGTGTTGGCCGGCTGTTCGCTGGATCAGCTAGAGCACAAGGTCGCCCTCTTGAAAGGATCTTGTCTTGACCTTCCGGCTATGGTAGCGGCGCAAACCCTGCTAGTAGATGGCGGACCGGATGAGGGCTAACAGCCGGCTTTCTTCCGGCAGGTCGACGCCATCTTCTCGTGCTTCTTTGGCCTCTGCTTCCGTGTACATGGTCACCCGAGGCGAGTCGAACTCGATGTCGGTTGGGATGACAGCCTCGACACCATATACAAGGAAGAAAGGGGTGAAGCCGGTTGACTTGTTTGGGGTAGTCGCGAGACTCGAGAGGGCGGCGGCAGCTCGTCGAGCCAACAGCCGGCCGAGCGCTCCGGCAACACGACCAGCGGGGCTTGATGCGGAAAGGATGAGGCCGTTGGCTCGCTCAACTTGTCGTTTGATTGCGGGTGGGCGATGGGCGCTAGAGTCGGTCGGATGCCTGCCAGCGCAGAAATGTGCCAATGCTCCCTTGGCAAAATTCGTGCCGTTGTCGATGATGATCTTTGTGTACGCCCGTACCGAGTTGTAATGTCTGCGATGAATGTCACGGCGATCGGCCCGTTCAGCTTCTTAATCGGCTGTGCTTGATCCACTTGGTAAATTTATCCTGGCGACAAGCAAGTGTGTCATGCCGCCCGTATCGTCTTAATGGGCCCACCATGTCCGGTCCCAGACGGCAAAAGGCGGTGAGGGAATGGTCTTGAGTCTTGAAGCCGGCGAGTGTTGCTTGGAGCTGAAGACTTGGCAGCCCTTGCAATGTTTGACCAACTCCTTGGCGTCGTCCAAGGCGATCGCCAAAATAATCCATGGCGGAAAGCTTTGGCAATGAGGATCTTGAGGCTGCGTGGTGGCGCATTACGCCTTGGTGAATGTCTTTGAGGATTACTATGCCCTTTTACGGCTCGGCCTTGTGCTGGAAGACTCGGTGACACTGCGTCTAACGAGCTCTGTTAGCGATTGTATATGCTTGACTCGGCGTTGGACTTGTCTTGCCTCGATCTCGTCGGCGGCAGTTCTCTGCTTACCGGAAGTTGAGGATGGGCTGAGCCCATGATGGGCTATGACTTCTTCAGTAGCCAACACGCTCTCGCAACCAGGCGGGTGGGCTGGGTTGTGAAGAGCTGGAGCTGGCGCCGCTGTGGCGTTGAAGCGATCCCGGGCCGACTACCGTAGTCCCCGGGCCGGGTTCTGAAGTCCCCGGGTCGGGTGCGACTATGGCAGTCCCCAAGCCGCCTATCAAAGTCCCCGGGCCGCCTGCTTGGTTCCCCAAGCCGGATTCGGCTGTGGCGGGGTTAGGTGGCACGAAGATGGAGTCGGATTCTGGAGATGGCTTGATAGACGGCTTGAGGAGGCGTTGGAGAGAGACGCCGGTTGGTATAGCTTGCCGAGTTGAGCCTATTCGTGCGGCGCATCGCTTGCTTTCGTTGTCGGCCCGTGTACGTGGAGAACTTCGCATCCTTCAAAGTATCCGCTGATTTGCTGAGCGAGAAGCGGTAGCTTGCCATGTTTGCGTCCTTGGCATCCCGGTCACGGATGATCTGCTGGACCACTAATTCGAGTCGCCATAGCACGGATCCGGCGGATGCCGAGCTCTTTAGCTGGCCGAGTCCGTGTATGGCGCCTCGTGCTCGGCCACATTGTTGGAGGCGGCAAAGTGAATTTGCAATGTGTATCTGAGTTTGTCGCCTTTGGGAGAGGTGAGGATGATGCGGCTCCCAATCCGGTCGCATCTTGGACCCGTCGAAGTGCATCCGCCAATGAGTGGAGTCGGAGTCGGCGGCAGTCTTGGGTCTCGGCCCGATCAGCGAGGAAGTCGGCCAATGCTTGGGACTTGATGGCGGTGCGAGGCTGGTAGAAGATCGTGTAAGGGCCAGCTCAATGGCCCATTTGCCACCGGCGGATCGTCCCCGGCTGCCTATGATCTCGGCGGCGGGCGGTGCATACGACCGTGATGGAGTGCTCTTGAAAGTAGGGCTTCAGCTTCTTGGCGGCGAAGTACGCCATAGCACATCTTCCGTAATGCGGGTAGTTACGCTTGAGGTGGGCGATGCCGGCAAGTAATACACGGCCTCTGGACTGGCTGAGCTCGGCCTTCTTCTGGGCGCTGGACCATGATGACGGCGCTGACCACCCGGCTGGTGGCGGCAATGTAAAGGAGCATGGGCTCTTTCTCAGTCGGCGCCGCCAAGACAGGCGGCGTGGCAAGCATCTTCTTCAGCTCGTGAAAAGCTTGGTCGGATTGGTCGTTCCACTCGAAGTGAGTGGTTTTCTTCATGAGTCGGTAGAGGGGGAGAGCCTTTTCTCCAAGCCGGCTGATGAAGCGGTTCAGGGAGGCCAGGCACCCGGTAAACTTCTGGACGTCTCGCAGCTTGGTGGGAATCTCCATTCTTTCAATGGCTTTGATCTTTACTGGGTTGCATTCAATGCCGCGTTTGAAGACCAGGAAGCCTAGGAGCTGGCCGGCTGGCACTCCGAACATGCATTTCTCGGGGTTGAGCTTGATCTGAAACCAGCGCAGGTTCTCAAACGTTTCCTTGAGGTCATCTAACAAAGTGTTGCGCTTCTCTGTCTTCACCATGATATCGTCTACATAGACGTGGGCATTTCTGCCGAGTTGCTTGAGGAGGCATTTCTGCATGCAACGCTGAAAAGTGGCACCGGCATTTCTCAAGCCGAATGTCATAGTCAGGTAACAGAAAGCTCCGAATGGCGTGATGAAGGCGGTCTTCAGACGGTCAGCCGGGTCCAGCTTTATCTGGTGGTAGCCTGAGTAGGCATCCAAGAAACTCAGCAGCTCGCATCCGGCTATGGAGTCTATCACTTGATCAATCCTGGGCAAGGCGAAGGGATCTTTTGGGCAGGCTTTGTTGAGGCTTGTGTAGTCTATACACATGCGCCACTTGTTGTTCTTCTTCAGCACGAGCACCGGGTTGGCAAGCCACTCTGGAAAGAACACTTCCATTACGAAGCCGGCCGCCAGGAGCCGGGCTATCTCTTCTCCTACAATTCTTCTCTTCTCCTCCGACAGCCGGCGGAGGGGCTGCTTGACTGGTTTTGCGTCCGCTCGGACGTGTAGCTTGTGCTCGGCGAATTCCTTTGGAACACCCGGCATGTCCTTGGGGGACCATGCGAAAATGTCCTGATTCTCATGGAGGAAATCGACGAGCTCGCCTTCCTATTTGCTTTCCAGGATTGCCCCAATGACGGCAAACCTTTCCGGGTGCTCTGGGTCCAGGGGTATCTTCTTTGTTTCCTTGGCCGGCTGGAAGGGACCTTGAGCATCACATTCCTTGGGGTCAGGGGACAGGGCTGGCTGCTTGCGGCATGGCCATGACTTCGGTCCAACATCTTCTTCTCTTGGCGACCACGAGGACTCGACCAGCCGGCTCAGTGGCTCTGGCCTTTTCGGAGGATTTCTTGTAATCGCCGGCTATGGTGAGGATGCCATTGGTACTCGGCATCTTCATCTTGAGGTACACTACAAGAAATATGTCAACTTGTGACCTTTTGTCAGTGACCCTGGAAGAATTGGTCATAGATCTATGACCATTTCAGACCAATTGGTCAAAAGCTGTTCGAGGGGCTCCAGACCCTAAACCATTGCGACCATTTTGGTCAGAAAGGTCGTAATTTCCTTACACGAAAAGGTCACAAAGCAAACAGTGCTAGTCCGCTGCCTTATTTCTAGTTGTTAATGACCAATATAGATGGTCATAGCCTTGTAGATTGTGGTGGGTTGTGATGACTAGGCGCCATCTCATCAGTTTTGCCTATGTGTCTTGTCCATGTGGCGGTTTTGCCCTAGGTTGTGAAGCAACCTATATTTCTATTATTCCCAAAATTCCCAAAAAATCTCATAAATTCTTTGGGTCATATCTTCGTCAAATATGTAAAACCTTCCTTGCCTAGTTCAAAATAATTCAAAAATATTCATTTTCCTATTCTGATAAGAGCAGCACTTTGTGAAGGAAGTACAACTTTGGCATGTCCAAATGGTATCCATTTTCTCTGATGCTTTCCTATGCCCAAATAACCATCCTCCACCAAATGCTAGCTCAATCCATTCATTATTTTGGGCCCAGCTTCAACATTCGTATTTATGTCCAGTGTGGTACTTTGTAAAGCAAGTACCACCTAGGCTCCTCCTTTTGAGGTGAAAATTTGTGAAGACGGTCTTCTTAGTAACTGATCATCCTCAGCCAAAACTCACGCCCATTAGCCATGTGCATTTCTCGTACCGCAAATCAAACACTTGGCTGCTTATTCATGTTTGAGCATCGATCGGTCTCCTCGTGAGAATATTATGTTGTGATTTTCTTCCTAGCACCTACCTGGGGAGTGCCCAACCCACTAGACATGCCTAGGCCGCCCAGAACACATGGCAACGCCACGGTCACGCTGGTGACCACGCTTGGCCAGCATCTTGAGCTTCTGGCGCTCTAGAGTTGGGGCCCTCGGCCACGGTCCAAACCTCGATGTCTCGCCATCAAACCATTTATTTCTGATTAAATAGATACTTATTTACCTAGAAATGATTTTTGGAAAGAATAAAGAGCAAACTATGAGGCAGCTGCAGTTCAAATTTGACCCGCTTCCAGCTGAATCGACGACAATTTGTCTTTTTCACCAGAGGTGGATCGAAACTTTTGACACCCAAACATTTTGTCAATTGTGCATTATATATGGCCTAGTATTTTAGAAAAATGATTTGGTCCATTTTTGCAACAATTATTTGGTAGTTCCTTCACAAAAAAAACCTCCTTTTGGGCACTCGGAAAATGAAAAATGAATTTTCCGTGCAAAAAAATGAAAACTTCCTTAGGCAACATTGTTTGGAATTCCAAGATGTACCTCTGTGCACAATATGAGATCATTTGAACAAACTATGCCATGAATGTGGCCATAAGATTGATCATTTGGCTTGAAAGTCATGAATCTTCACGCATGATAGCTCATTTCTGAGAACACTTTTTTAAAATAATTTCCGTATTGCAAGTTTATTATTTTTATGGAAACTTGGTCACATATAATGACACAATGCGAAGGTTTTCCAATTTTTTGATTTTTTTTGAATTTTTTTATGCCCGTTTCAAAATGCGGTCAAAACGGCGGGCTTGACCGTTCCTACCTAGTGGTTGAATATTGGAAATTTTTTGATGTTTCTCTGATTAAATAGGTACTTATGTAACTAGAAATTATTTTTGGAAAAAATAAATAGCAAACTACGAGGCGGCTGCAGTTCAAATTTGACCCGCTTCCACCTGAATCGACGGCAATTTGTCTTTTTCACCAGAGGTAGATCAAAACTTTTTACACCCAACCATTTGGTCAATTGTGCATTAAATATGGCCTAGTATTTTAGAAAAATGATTTGGTCCAATTTTTTGACAATTATATGGTAGGTCCTTCACAAAAAAACCTCATTTGGGGCACTCGAAAAATGGAAAATGAATTTTCCGTGCAAAGAAAATGAAAACTTCCTTAGGCAACATTGTTTGGAATTCCAAGATGTACCCTTGTGCACAATATGAGATCATTTGAACAAACTATGCCATGAATGTGGCCATAAGATTGATCATTTGGCTTGAAAGCCATGAATCTTCACGCATGATATCTCATTTCTGAGAACACTTTTTAAAAATAATTGCCATATTACAAGTTTGTTATTTTTCTTGGGAACTTGGCCACATATAATGACACAATGTGAAGGTTTCCCAATTTTTTGATTTTTTTTTGATTTTTTTATGCCCGTTTCAAAATGCGGTCAAAACGGCGGGAATGACCATTCCTAGCTAGTGGTTGAATGTTGGAATTTTTTTTGGTGTTTCTCTGATTAAATAGCTACTTATGTACCTATAAATTATTTTTGGAAAAAATAAATAGCAAACTATGAGGCAGCTGCAGTTCAAATTTGACCCGCTTCCAGCTGAATCGGCGGGAATTTGTCTTTTTCACCAGAGGTGGATCAAAACTTTTTACACCCAACCATTTGGTTAATTGTGCATTAAATATGTCCTAGTATTTTATAAAATTAATTTGGTACAATTTTGCAACAATTATTTGGTAGTTCCTTCACAAAAAAACCTCCTTTTGGGCACTCGGAAAATGAAAAATGAATTTTCCGTGCAAAGAAAATGAAAACTTCCTTAGGCAACATTGTTTGGAATTCCAAGATGTACCCTTGTGCACAATATGAGATCATTTGAACAAACTATGCCATGAATGTGGCGATAAGATTGATCATTTGGCTTGAAAGCCATTGATCTCCACACGTGATAGCTCGTTTCTGAGAACACTTTTTTAAAATAATTGCCGTATTACAAGTTTGTTATTTTTCCTGGGAACTTGGCCACATATAATGACACAATGCGAAGGTTTCCCGATTTTTTGAATTTGTTTGAATTTTTTATGCCCGTTTCAAAATGCGGTCAAAACGGCGGGAATGACCGTTCCTAGCTAGTGGTTGAATCTTGGAATTTTGTTGGTGTTTCTCTGATTAAATAGGTACTTATGTACCTAGAAATGATTTTTGGAAAAAATAAATAGCAAACTACGAGGCAGCTGCAGTTCAAATTTGACCCGCTTCCAACTGAATCGGCGGGAATTTGTCTTTTTCACCAGAGGTGGATCAAAACTTTTTACACCCAACCATTTGGTCAATTGTGCATTAAATATGTCCTAGTATTTTAGAAAATTAATTTGTTACAATTTTACAACAATTATTTGTTAGGTCCTTCATAAAAAAAACTCATTTTTGGCACTCGGAAAATGATTAAAAATTGGTAGAAAGATCAGAAATGCTTACAAATTGGTCATTATCCATAAAATTTAGTATAACTCTAGTAAAAATTTGTGTTGTTCCCTTTTGCAAAAAAAAATTGATAGCTACTTCACAAAATCACTCTATTTTTAGTACTTCAAAACTATTTTAAATCACTGATTTTCTAAACCAATGAGAACTCTTCCCACGGATCGATGACATGGCGTCCATCCATCCATCCATCCATATCTACATCCCACATCCATCCATCCATCATCTATATATAGAAAAAAAGAAAAAAAAGAAAAGAAACAGAGATACCCCCCACCCACAGCCCAAACCTTAGCTCAGATCGCCCTCTTCCCCCCATCTCATCGCTGCCGCCGCCCCCTCTCGATCCACTCCACTCCCTGCCCACCGCACCCTTCCGCCCCGACCGCCCCGACCCGACCCAAACCCTAGCTCACCCACCGCCCCGACCTCCGCTCCGCTCCGCTCCAGGCTATCGTCATCCAACCTCATCGTCGGCGGCCCCTCCCCTCTCCTCCTAGATCCACTCGGGCTACTCATGTCGTGGCCAGATCCGGCAGGAATTCCCTCCCTCCCATCAGCTCCACCGGCGAGCCCTTCCTCACCGCATCCATGGCGTCCCTGCGCCCTTCCTCACTGCATCGCCACCCAGACCCCTCCCTTCCCTCACCGCATCGCCACCCAGACCCCTCCCTTCCCCACCACAAGCAGCATCGCCACCCCAAGCCACCTCCCCTCTCCTCCTCCCCTCCCCGGCCCCCCTCCCGGCCCCAACCTTCCCGCCCCGCCGCCTCACCTGCACCCGTCGCCTCCTCCTCTCCCCTCCCCTTACGCCGCTTGCCGCCTCCGCGACCCTTGCCGGCGCGCCGGTGGAGGAGGCCCCCTTGTGGCGTGGAGAATCTGGCGCCTCCCGCTCAGCTCCTCGACCCGCCGCAGGAGGACGAGCCCTACCGGACGAGGTGATTTCCAGCCTTGCATTGTGCCGCTCCCTCCCTCCCTCGTTATACGTTGCTGACGCTGCTTGGGCAATGGTGTTTGTGTGCAGATGGATGCGGCGGACCCGACTTCTACGGATCGGGTGCGCCGGATGATCGCGCCTCGGGGTTGAGTTCCTCGAGGGCCCCGACGGCATGGGCGTCTCGCCTCCAGACGTCGACCGCTCCGCCGAGCAGGTGAGCCGCTGACCGCCGTTTCCATTCCCCGCCAATGTCCATGTTTCAAGTTGGACATACCACTTGCATTCGATGTGTCTTTGTGTAGTAAGGAACTATGTAATTTATTGATCACCGGCGATGAAGTAAATTAGTTATGTCGATCTTGTGTCAAACGTATTGTCTTACAGCTGCACCTTGGATTGATGGCTCATGTTTCAGTTCTTAAAATTAGCACCCGGTGTCTCAGTGTCATCTGGGACTTCGATATTCTAACGGCCAGTGGTACTTCTCCAAAATGACAACTCTAGTTGTATGGTTCACGTGCAAGCTGGATCAGATGGAACAACAGGCATGTGCCAACAGATTAGTATTACTTAGTTTGCTTGCAGCTGCTTTCTTCTTTGGTGTTCTTTGGTGGTTTGGTTGCTAGCTGCTGCTTTAGCTGCTTGCTTTGGTTCCTGGCTTACTGATTTTGCTAGGTGCTGCCGTTTGCTTGCTATCGCTGCTTGCTGCTAGCTGCTACTGCTAGCCAATGCTGCTTGTGCTAGCTGCTTGTGCTTGCTGCTAGTTGCTACCTAGTAGCTACTACCTTATAAATTGTAACTGTAAAATCATGTAATTTCTAACTTTTTCCATATTGTTCATTGATGTTTGTGCCCTGTTATTTCTGTACTGATGGTAGGATTTCTGTGTTAAACCTAGGCCTGTTGTTCTTTGTTTATCTCCATTGTTTCCCAGGTAGCTAGTTATCTGTCTGACTCCATTTCCTGTCAAAATTTGTTGTTCCACCAATAGTTTTTGCACAACACTTCTTGTATCAAGTTTTGATATAAATCTGTCATGCAGGTGTATGGAAGCACAAGAAGAGTGATGGCCATGAAGACTATGGTCTCCTTGTTAGCGAGCCAGCCATGACTCGTCCGACATTAGTGATACTGATGGTTCCCTAGCTAATAACTTGATTGTGGATTTAATTTTCCACTCCAACTGCATTTTGTGTTGTATGCCCTATCACATATATCCCAAGAATGTTGCATCGACTCTATTTGACATTTGTAACCTCATATTCAGTTATTCACCTGTCACTTTCTGGATAAGTTTTCTAAACCTTCATTACTCGCTGCAAACAATTGCTTAGGATGAAGATTGTTCTTCTATCTAGTTCATATGCATGATCATTTGTTTTGTGAAGGCATGCTTTTAACCTTTCGAGTCAGGCATGCATAAATTACATGCCCTATCGCATATAAAGTTCTGTTGAAACAAGGTGGAAGCATTTTTCTCATCTACGCTGCGTGTCTATATATAACAGCACCGTTTTAGTTGTTCTGGAGGTTATTAGTAGAATTCAACTAGCCAATTAACAAGTGAACTCACTATGCATTTGCTGAATCCATATTCGGAAAGTTCACTGACCCTGCTACTATAACAAACTGCTGGTGGTGGCTCTTTCCCAGGTAGTACATGCATCATCAATCCTATACAGCTGCTGCTCATATACTCATCAGTCCTATATAGCTGCTGCTCATATACTCATCAGTCTTATATAGCTACATGAGTGATATATACTACTTGCTTGCTGCTGTATCATATTGCTTACTTTTTTACATCAGATCAACTATGAAGAGAATTGGTGGTGGTTAGGGTGTTCTGGTGCTTATGTAATCTTCTTTCAGGCCTTTCGAGATAGAGTTCTTTAGCTGACAAGTTTAGCAAATGATGTAGTGCTTATGGTTTAGTTTTACACTTGCGTAAAAATGAATGGCTGCTACTGCTTCTAGTTTTAGGTTGGGATGAGATGCATGTTTGCATGCTTGTGCTTCTGTCACTACAATCTATACTACTGCTATTGTCATATCCTGGTTGTTTTGTTGCTATCAATATATGTCCCATGTTTTGTTTTCTTGCATGCTTACTACTACAATCTATACTACTATTGTGCCAGATGTTCACATGTTAATTTTTGTTGACTAAAATCTCTTATGCCGTTGACTTAGCTTGACCCAGAACAGCAGCATCCTTGATGCGACTAACCTTCACCTCGTTCTTTCCCTCGCAGACTCGAAGGAGGCCGTATGCAAGGCACCAAGGTGCATGGTGCTCGCAAGTGATGAACGGTGGTTGTTCGACATCAGCTACACAAACCACCATTGTGAGCTCCTACCTTTGCTATGCTACAACCATGCTCTGTTTCATGGGTTAGTTAGGATTTTGATGCTTTTTGCGCCGTGGTTGAGTCCTTGCTGACTGTTGTGTCGATGATCAAGTGTTGTTGCCTCATTCGGCTATTTTATTCGCTGCTGGTAATTAGTAGTATTAGAGTGTCGTTGGTTTATTAGGATGTGGCTGAAACCATTGGATGGCTTTCCTGTACATGTTATCCAGCATTAGTACTTGTCCCATTTTTGTTTCCTTCTTGGACATGCATGTTATGGTCCCATTTTTTGTTTCGGTCTTTGGACATGCATGTTATGGTTCAAGTGTCGATGATGTCTAGTAGATAGTTTGCTAGCTATATACCTGCTGCTGATTGATGCTCTTGTGGTATCCTCGAATCATATTATACTATATCTAGTGTTCTTGTGGTTACGTGAAGATGCATCACAAACATCTAGGTCTTTAAAGTTGGCTGAATCTGTTGCTTTATCATATATTTGGCCCGTAAACCTACATTTTATGAGATCTCTTTCAATATATAATTTTTGATAGTCCAGAATAATCTAATAATCTAATGCTAGTAGTCTATGTGTTCACTCTTTTACGTGAGCTCCGTGTCTATGAAATTTGAAGTTGAAGCAGTATAGCCCTACTCAAAGAAAGAGTTGTCTCTATGTTTGATCGTAATAGACGTAAATATTGCAATATTGTAACAGTAGGCATATTGGGGTTGTAATAGACTATCTACAGATTGTAGTAGACTTAGTGTTACTTGATGAACAATCTGATGGGTGAAAACAATTTAAGATGCACCTTTGTAATATCGTAACAGATTGTAGAAGACTAGTGTATGTTTGAAATAGTGATTATGTTTGTTGAAAAGATGTGAAATGGACTTGACCAGTGGGAACCACTTGTGAATAAAATCTGAGCATTTTTGAAATTTCTGACATGTGGGACTGATGTATGGCATTATGACTAGTGGGACCAGCGCTAAAATATAATGATTGAAAATAGAAAATAAATGATTGTAAGAAGGCCAAGGCCCAAAAATAAAGACGCTGAAATATTGGGCTTGGCCCATGTAGCCCACAAGAATTGACTTGGAAAACATCAAGAATTAATGGGCTAGGCCCATGTAGAAAACCGAATTGGACTGGGCTGATTCTTGTGCCACATCAGCTTGCCACGCTGGATGCCTACGTGACCTGGGGAGGTTGCTAGTGACCAAAACGCCACAGTAGGAATATTTTGGTCGTAAACTTCCACGACCTTCTCACAGAGAAGGTCGTAAGTCAGTTAACGACCCTCAGCTTTTGACCTTCTGTTTTTGGTCAAAAAAAGGTCACAAATGAAAAACCATGACCTTTCAGTGACCAATAGTCAAGGTCACAAGTTGACATATTTCTTGTAGTGGTAGGCGTAGTGGGGTACAGCCATGAACTTGGCCAGAGCAGGCCGGCCAAGCAGCGCATGGTAGGGGCTCTCAAGGTCCACCACTTCAAACCAGATTGCTTCTCGGCGGAAGTGATCCTTGTCTCCGAAGAGAACATCTATCTTGATCTTGCCGATTGGTGAACAGGACAGGCCGGGTACGATGCCATGGAACACGGTCCGGCTTGGCATGAGGTGCTTGGCCTTGATGTTCAGCTTCTCCATGGTGTCTCGGTACAGGATGTTGATGCTGCTCCCGCCGTCTATCAGTACGCGGGAGAATCGGTCCAAGCCTGTCCGTTGCTAGGGTTGCCTCCAAAACCAATGCATAAGAGCCGGGGCGGCATCACCTCTGGGTGGTCGGCCCGGCTCCACCGATAGGCCTCTCGACCGAAGGCATGTACTGGGGTTGTTGGAGGCGACGCGTTGACTTCTTGGTGTTGTCGGCGCCCGGCTGCGCCGTCTTGAGCTGGCTTGTGAAGATGGCGTGGCGGCATGCTCGTTGAGGAACTTCGTCTTGGATGGTCCCGATCACTGGTCGAGCGGCCGGTGTTGGGGAGCCGGAGGCGGCTGTCCAGCTGGCGGAGGCGGCACCAGCCCTTCGCCTTTGGTGATTTGGGTGAGCCAGTGGCATTTCCGGGTCATATGGTTGGACGGCTTCGCGCCGCTGTGGAACTTGCATGGGGCGTCGAGGGCTTGCTCGTAGGAGAAAGCCGGCTGCCAAGCCGGCCTGCCGCCCTTCGTCTTCTTGGGCGCGGGCCGCCCCTCGGGTTGCTTGTCTTCGACGGAGGCCACCTGCCGACTGGTTGGAGGCGACATTGGGCCCTTGTGCTTGTTGTCTCTCTGGTACGGACGTCGGCTGGAGTTGCCAGCCGGCGTTTTGGGAGCCGGGTTGAGTACCTTCCGGGAGGCGTCTACCCGGAGCTCGGTCTTCATTGAGGAGTCGGCGATGGCGTACTTGTCAGCTATGACTAGTAGCTCGTCGAGTGTAGTCGGCTCGTCGCAGAGAAGCTTGTGCTTGAGGAGGGTGCCTTCTCGGCACCCGGCGGTGAAGTACTCTATGGCTTGAACCTCGTGCACCCCCTCGCAAGAATTCCGGAGCTTGGCCCAACGCGTGAGGTAGTCGCGGGTCGACTCGGTGGGTCCTTGTACGCACAAGGAGAGCTGCCTGGCTTGGGAGCCCACTTGTAGGTGCTGGTGAAGTTGCGGATGAAGGCTTCGGTGTAGTCTAGCCAGCTGTTGATGCTGTACGGCTTGAGGCTGTTGAGCCAGGTTCGCGCCGTACCATGAAGCATGAGGGGCACATATTTCACGGCAACGCGCCTGTTGCCGTTCGCTATGCTGACGGCGGTAGAGTAGTCAATCAGCCAATCCTCCGGCTTAATAGAACCGTTATACTTGGGCGTGTCTCTTGGGAGCGAGAACCCCTTTGGGAAGGGCTCGTCAGCGGATCACGAGGGCGAAGCAAGGCGGCCCGACATCGTCTTCTTCTTCCAACGCCAGGGATCGCGCCAGGCGGTCGATCCGATGGCGGGTGTCGTTTTCGCCGACTCCTTCGCGGCGGCCTAGTCAGCTGCTGAGAGTCGGATGTGTGACAGGCGGCGGGGTGGGATATATTTCCCCACGAGGTGGAGGAGGGGGCGGGTTGCCTCGCTGCTCCACGGCTCGAGGGCGGCCTTCTGCGTTGCGCTCGATGGAGATCCGGGTTCGGCTGCGGCTGGCAGCCGGCTCCTTTTCTCGCCGTGCGCGGGCGTTGCCCACGGTCGGCGTGCATGACGTCGCGCCGTGCTCTCGGCGCGGGGGAGGGCTTTCGGCGCGGGCGCTGTCTTCATGCCGCTCTGCGGCCGCGCCAATCAGCTGCTGGATGCGCCTAGCCATAAAGGGGAGCTCGTCGGGCCCTAGCCCGTTCAGCTCTTCTACGGCCGCCTGGGCGGCGCGCAGGTTCTCGAGGGGCGTGGCGTAGACTGGGCGGTCTTCTCCTAGCATGTCAGCGATGGCTGCGCCGTGTTTCTTGACAATGCCGATTCGGCTCGACCCTTCGGGAGGCGGCGTGCCGAAGGCGGCGCGGTCAACTTCGCACTGGTGGACCTCGGTGAGGCGTCTCATGGAGGCTATCCTCCAGCCCTCCGCGTGGAGGGCAAGGCGGCGTGCCTCCAGCGCCTTGGCGTCGGTGTCGGCCGGGAGAGGGGCAGACAGATCGTGCAGCACCGCTTGCAGGGCGTCGTGGGCGTTCTCGCCAGAGGGGCCGCCGTGGCTGATGACCAGCACCTCGGTAACGGCGATGCCGCAGCTGTCGGCTTGGGGGAGCGGGACGTTGAAGACCACGATGTTGGTGGGGAAAGCATCGGCGATCTTTGTGTCGAGTCGACAAGCATCGGGTCGGTGGAGCCAACCGACTCAAATCCACAGCAGCTCGGCTGGAGGCGTGGAGTTGGTCGAGGAGGCGACGAGGTGGCTCGAGGCAGCCTGTGCCAGCGTCGAGGCGGGCTCGTCGGAGATGCGAGCCTCGCCAAGAAGGTCGGCGAGGCAGCTCGCCGCGCAGGCGTCAGCGACGCCTTGCAGCCTTGTCGGGGCAGCGCCATCGAGCGTGCGGGTTAGCTACGCTTCGCGGGGAGGAAGAGGGTTCCCGTCAAGAAAAGGTCTCCGGACGACGATGCACCTGGCCCCACGGTGGGCGCCAAATGTCGGGTGGTAGGTGCGACATATGCCAATGGGTGGCTTATCATTGTGGGAGCCAATAAGACGTCGCCGGTGCATGGAAACGGGATGAGGCAAAGACATGCACGCCGGCGAATCTTATCCAGCTTCGGGGCTCTCTGTGGAGATAACACCCCTACTGCTGCTCTGCGAGGTCTCCGCATGATCACTAGATGGACAAGTGGCTCCAAGTGGCTCCTTGAGCTGTTCGGTGAAAGGAAGAGGAAAGGCACGGCTAGCTCTCCTCCTCTCTCTATGTGGTGTTCTAAACTCTAAGAGATCAACCCTTTGCATGGGTGCCCTGGGGGGTTTATATAGGCCTACCCCCCCAGGGGTACAATGGTAATCCGGCTAGGCGTGGGCCCTAGCCGTCAGTGTCTACATTCGTCGGCTTCTCCGCCGGCCGCTAGGGCCCGCCGACTGGTGGGTCCCGCCGGCTGCCGGCTTCTTGGTCGACAGGCCGGCCCCACCGTTGAGGGCCTTGTCGGGGGCTGGTTACTGTTGCCTCAATCCTGATGACGAGGGCTTTGTCGGGGTAAGCATGGCTACAGTGCCGCCGCCTTGGCGGCGATCACTGTAGCCTCACCTCGTCTTGTCTCCTTAATGAGGCACTTCCTTCGAGGGAGGGAACAAGCCGGCTATGGGAGGCCGGCCATATCTCAGGCCGACTAGGGGAGGCCGAGCCTCCTTCGGGCATCTCTCTGACCAGAGGGCCCGCCGCCTATGGGTCGTACTGACAGCCTATCGTGGGTGATGTCATGGTCAACATGGCAACAGTGCCGCGCCTGACGGGTGATGGCTGCCCCGTACGTCGCACTGTAGCCATGCGCGCTACGGGATGCGGGGGTGGCAGGCTTCACTGTTGCCACGCCTCGTCTCATCATTGTATGTGGGTGCAGATTCCGAGGGTGCGGCCTTGGCCGCCTGCGAGGTGGTCGGCTTCTTGGAGTCGGCCTTTTCGTGGCCGGCTATATGGAGTCGGCCCTCTGGTAGCCGACACCTTGGAAGCTGGCCCTCTCGTGGCCTTCTTCCTGTAGGTCTTGGGGCCGGGCCGCCTCCTGACAGCCGACCTGAGGGGCAGCCGGCCGGGGGAAGGCGGCCCAGCGTCTTGGTTGTTGGATGGCTTGATTGGCTTGTAATTTTTTCAGAAGCCCCAGGGGGAGCCGGCTAGACTACCCGTGGTCATTTACTCCGACACCCACCATGGCCGTCGCCCACGAAGGACTTGCCTCACTAGCGGTAGATCTTCACGAAGTAGGCGATCTCCTTGCCCTTACAAACTCTTTGGTTCAACTCCACAATCTTGTTGGAGGCTCCCAAGTGACACCTAGCCAATCTAGGAGACACCACTCTCCAAGAAGTAACAAATGGTGTGTTGATGATGAACTCCTTGCTCTTGTGCTTCAAATGATAGTCTCCCCAACACTCAACTCTCTCTCTCTCATAGGATTTGGATTTGGTGGAAAGAAGATTTGAGTGGAAAGCAACTTGGGGAAGGGTAGAGATCAAGATTCATATGGTAGGAATGGAATATCTTGGCCTCAACACATGAGTAGGTGGTTCTCTCTCAGAAAATGGATGCTGGAAGTGTATGTTCGTTCTGATGGCTTTCTCTACGAATGAAGAGTGGGTGGAGGGGTATATATAGCCTCCACATAAAATCTAACCGTTACACACAACTTGCCAAACTCGGTGGGACCGAATTGGTAAACTCGGTCGGACCGATTTAGCAAATCTAGTGACCCTTAGGATTTTCGGTGGGGACCGACATGCAACTCGGTAGGACCGATATGGTTAGGGTTAGGGCATAACGTAATCTCGGTGAGACCGATTACACAAACTCGGTGAGACCGATTTTGGTAATAAGCTAACCAGAGAGTTGGTCAGGCAAACTCGGTGAGACCGATTACACAAACTCGATGGGACCGATTTTGCTAATAAGTTAACCAGAGAGTTTGCATTGTAATCTCGGTAGTACCGATTACTTAAACTCGGTGAGACCGAATTTGGTAATGGACATACACATAGAGATTACAATCCCATCTCGGTGAGACCGAGATCCCTATCGGTGAAACCGATTTGCCTAGGGTTTGTGGCAGTGGCTAAGACATCTGAACTCAGTGGCGCCGGATAGAAAGAATCGGTGGGGCCGAGTTTGACTTTTGGTTTAGGACATATGTGGATGTGAGAAAGTAGTTTAGGGCTTTGGAGCATATCACTGAGCACTGTAGAGCAAGAAACTCATTAAGTAACACATCATCCCCTCTTGATAGTATTGGTTTTTCCTATAGACTCAATGTGATCTTGGATCACTAAAATAGAAAGTGTAGAGTCTTGAGCTTGGAGTTTGAGCCAATCCTTTGTTCTTAGCATCTTGAAGGGGTTCCACATCCTCTAGTCCATGCCACTTCATTGTTGAACTTGTCTGAAACATAATAGTTAAAAGTGTTAGTCCAACAAGAGATGTGTTGACATTTATTACCAAAATCACCCAGGGAGCACTTGTGCTTTCAACGGGAGCCGAGGTGGGGCGCTGAGGACGACGATGCCTAGTCGCTGACTCGGCGAGCCCACGGGGTGGGAATCCGGCGCGAGAAGTGTTTGGCGCGTTTTTTCTTTTGCCAGCGCCCAGTGCGCCCCGGCCTACTGGGTTCGCCCTGGTTCGATGGCGCCAATTTCGCCCTAACAGTGAAATTTGGGTTCTGAGGAGCAGCAGTGGGCGATTTTTAGCAATCGGGGGGGCTAGTGACTCTCTGCTGTAGATGCAACCAACGCAGATCACTGCTCGCTAGCGGACTACCCTAGGCACTTGCGGCGGTGTACGTGCATGCAGCATGGGGCGCGCCAATCTGGTTGACGGGCGAGGCTGGCACACACTGATCAGGATCAGGGGGGGCGCTGGCTAAACCCAGCTGCTGCTGGTCCTGCTCCTTTGTCCACGAGTGCTCTAGTGCTGATGTTCTGTACCGTCAACATTCGCTTTTAGTCTACACTCCACAAGGAAAAAGGGGTTGGCGCCTTTGTTCGGCCGATACAAACAATATATGCAGTGCCAGCCCAACCGAGCTCTTTCGGCCTCGTGGTTTGGGCCACTATCGTTGTGTAGTAATTGCATAATTCACCAAAGACCTCCTTAAAACTCTCCTTGACACGTGTGATAATACCCTCAGACTGCCACGGACATCAACATTCAACATGGGCACTGGTAGCGTATATGCTGGCATTGTGAAGAGATCAAACAACTTCTACACAGTGTTCTTTCATCTTGAAGAAACGTGATTCTAATATAGAGACAAATAGCTTTGCGCCTTGCTAAGCACGCTTTAGGCCTCTCGTTTGAGCGCTATGTGTGGCTCCTAGACACTTTGTACCTAAATTGTATCCCAATATATTTGGACTTTGGTTATTAATAAAGTGTGTTTAGACTAAAAAAACCAAAGACTGCCTAACCAGAGAGTGCTTTTCTCACATAAAGAGATAGGTGAGGTTGTCTCGCTATAGGAGAGCGCGATCGGGCCGGCTCTTTTAGTTTTCTCGTTCGTGGTAGTCACTCGCTGTAGATTCGCATTAGATTGGGTTTTCTCCATTCTTTTCTTTTTTGTTTTTCTTCGGTTCGTTTTGTTTTTTTCACCTATTTTCTTTGGTTTTCCTTTTTTGTTTTATCCCAATTTCTTTTTACTTTTCTTTCAGTTTTTGTATGCGTTTTTCTTTACGGTTTTCATCGGTTTTAGAACCTTTGTTGATTGTTTCTTGTTCATCAGTTTATTTTATGTCTTTCATTGTTTTTCTTTGTTCCTTTGTTGGCTTTCATATTTTTATATATTTTCCATAAGAACATGAATATTTTCCAAATATATCAAATATTTTTTAATACATACTCTTTGAAGTCTACATTTTCATATACATTGTATATTGTTTTGTATACATCAGCAACATTTTTTATATATGCCCTGAACATTTTTCATATACATGTTTGGAATTTTCTAATACATGATTAACATTTTATGAAATATATATTTTGATGTATACCTTTCTCATACTCATTCTCCATTTTTTATACATCAGGAACATTTTCTATATACATGTTTAACATATTTCATATACATATTTAACATTTTCTAATAGATCATTAGTTTTTAAATATATGTTTTATATCTACTTTTGTCACACACATTCGACATTTTGTTATACATCGGAACATACTTTATATAAATATTTAACAATTTTCAAATACATGACCAACATTCTTTTAGAACATATATATTTTTATGTCTACTTTTCCCATACTCATTCTATAGTTTCCGTATAAATCAGGAACATATTTTATACACCTTTAACGTTTTTAAGATACATGATAAACAGTTTTGAGAAACATGAACTTTTCTAAACATACATATTTTTATGTCTAGTGTTTTCCACACGCATTGTACATTTCTGGTATACATCATATAATTTTTGTACACGATTATCATTTTAGAAAACATCATTAACATTTACTAAGTACATGATTAACGTTTCTAAAACATATCTATTTTATTTTACTTTTCCACACATTTTTCAAAAAAATATGATTGAGATACATTTTTTTATACATGATTAGCACTTTTAACATGCATGATTAACATTTTCTATTTTTATATGTAAAGTGATTTTTATAAAAGATATATTTAGAATTCTTTTCAATATATAAGAAAAAGTGAAAAAACAAAGCGAAAACAAAAGAGAAAAGGTGAAAAAAGGAAAGGCAAAAAAGGAAGAACTACCTAATTAGGCCGGTTCATTTACAGCGATTCCTGACGCGAACTGCCCTCCTAACCAGCTCCCATGCCGCACGGTACGTGGCAGATAAGAGTCAACCGCCCACCCTTCACGCGCTTTGGACCGACTCATGCATGTGGCGGGGCGCCTCATATTTGTTTTCTGTTTTTAAGTCAAAAATGTTCATAAATTTGAAATATTCTTTGCATTCAATATGATTCATCAATTTTCTTATTGTTTCAATTTTAAAAATATATTTAATTTTGAAAATGTACTATGATTTCAAATATTGTTCCATATTTGAAATAACGTTCACAAATTTGAAAATGGTCATGGATTTTTTAAATGCAAGTATTTCAAAAATTGTTCACGAATTTGAGAAATGTTCGGTTGTTCACAAATTTAATAAATGTTTCAAATTTCAAAAAGTTTCATGATTTTTAAAAATCTTTAGTTTTTCATTGCTTTTCTTCTTTTTCTTCGTTCCTTTGTCGGTTTTCCTGTTTTCTAATATATTTTCCGCATAGAACATGAATATTTTCCAAATATATCGAGTAATTTTTCTAAATATATACTTTTGAATTCTACATTTTCCATATACATTGTATATTGTTTTGTATTCATCAGTGACATTTTTTATATATGCCCATAAAATTTTTCACATACATGTTTGATAATTTTCTAATACATGATTAACATTTTCATGAAAAACATATTTTTGATGTATACTTTTCTCATACACATTCTCCATTTTTGATACATCAGGAACTTTTCTGTATACACGTTTTACTGTTTTTATATACATGTTTAACATTTTAAAAAATATGTTTTTATGTCTAGTTTTGTCACGCACATTCTAATTTTTTAATACATCGAAAACATATTTTATATACATGTTTAACAGTTTTCAAATACATGATTAACATTGTTTTAGAACATATATTTTATTATGTTTACTTTTTCCATATGCATTCTACAATTTTTGTATATATCAGGAACATATTTTATACAAGTTTCACATTTTTAGATGAATGATTAACAGTTTTGAGAAACATGATTCACTTTTCTAACATACATATTTTCGATGTCTGGTTTTTCCACACATTTGTATTTTTGGTATATATCATAGAATTGTTTTACACGACTATCATTTTAGAAAACATTATTAACATTTTCTAAATACATGATTAATGTTTCTAAGAAGATATCTATTTTATGTTTACTTTTCCATATGCATTGTACTTTTTTAAGATTTAGATACATTTTTTATACATGATTACATTTTTAAATGGATGATTAACAGTTTCTATTTTTATATATAAAGTGATTTTTATAATGATATATTTAGAAGTGTTTTTGAAATCTAAGCAAAATTAAAAAGAAACAAGGCAAAAAACAAAAGCAAAAATGTGAAAAAAAGAAAGGCAAAGGAAGAACTACCTAACTAGGCCGACTATTCCTAAAAAAACCTAACTAGGCCGACTCATTTACGGTGATTCCTCACGCGAGCTGTCCTCCTAACTAGCTTCCATGCCGTACGGTACATGGCAGAAAAGGGTCAACCGCACATCCTGCACGTGCTTTGGACTTACTCATGCACGTGGCAGGGCTCCCCATATTTGTTTTCTATTTTTAACTAAAAAATGTTCGTAAATTCAAAAAATACTTTGTATTCAATATGATTAATTAATTAGATTATTGATTCAAATCTTTAAAAAATATTTGTTAATTTTAAAAATGTACCATGATTTCAAATAATGTTCACAAATTAGAAAAATGGTAATGGATTTTTTTATGAATTGTTCATGAATTTGAGGAATATTCAGTTGTTCATGAATTTAATAAATGTTTCAAATTTCAAAAAAGTTTCATGAGTATTAAAAATGTTCCTGAATTTCAAAAATACTTGGAAAAAAGAAAATAAGGAAATAAAAACCAATAGAAAGACACACAGAAAAAAAACAATTCAAGGAAGGTGGTTCTCGGACTTTCTCAAAGTCGATGGAGAAAGCACAAATGGGTAGGCCTCAGGCCCATGTAGTGTCGCTGCCGCTCTAGAGGTGGAAATGCGCGCTATCCGCCGTGTTACGCCGAAAATTGGAATCACCAATTCACCTATCAATCCTCAGCAATCGGCAACATCTTTCTTGAAGAAAAACGAGGCCAGAGAGTACATGAAAAGTATCATGCCGCGTACACACACACACCCACCTTAGAGCATCTCCAATAGATAATGTAAAACTTGGTGATGCACAAGACAATTATAGGGTAGGAGTGAGATGATTTTTGGGCATCGTGGCTGATGTTGGTCTAATTAATAGATGCCCAAAAAGCTGGTGCCTAAAAATTGGAATGTTGTTGTTGCTCCAATAGATCCAACTATGGTGGTGAAGGGGACAGGAGGACTGATCTGATGATCATCGACGGGAGCCAAGCTCGATTTCAGCCAACGGAGCTCGCTGGGCCGCCAAGGACAAAAGTCGGGAGGGACCAAGAGACAGGGTGGGGGTGGGGGTGCGACCAACTTATGTGATGGCATGCCGCCAAACCCCTCGAAGAGATTCGAACGGAGCCGACGGTTCAGAGGTAGTCGTGGCGGTCGATTGGAGGTTGCCCAGCCGGTAATCAACCTCAGCGGGCGGTGATGCAATGAGGGCCATCTTGCGTGGTGGAGGTGGGCGGGGTAAGGTTGGAATCATCAGCTTCCTGAGCTTGTGCGATAGCGGCGGGGATCGCAATTGATTGTGTTAGTTGGCGGGAACACGTTGCGGGGTGGCGACAAGGTCGGGGGCGGTCGCCAAAGTGTCGGTCGTGGTGACCTGTGGCGAGAATCAATAGACGATTGGGCAAAGTGTGAGTTCCAGAGTGGCGGTTGGGTTCCCGCGCGCAGTTGTCTCATCCATCGTTGTCTGTTGTGCCTCTACAACTTGCGCACAAGGGAGGGCTGGTGGCGATCCTATGGGTAGGAGGAGGAAGGTACAGAGAGAAGGGGCTAGGGTAGGGGATGCAGGAGAAGGAGGACAGGTGGCGGTAGCGGAGAGAAGGGGCTATAGTTAGGGAAGTGGGGAGCAGAGGGGGAAGTGAGGAGAGGAGGGGCACGACTCGGTCTCCACCAGGGACGAGAGCGATATTTATGGGCCCAGGTAAAATGACCAAAATGCCCCGATAAGAGCATGAAACTTACATTTTATTGCAATTAAAATTTTATCCAACGGCTAAGCTCCATCGCAGTGAAAATCTATGAAAACAGCCGAGATCCAACGGCCAGGATTGCAGAGGAAAAACAACTGGATGGTCCGGAATGTCAAATCGCTGTGAGCACTGATTCCCTCATCAGGGCCTGTACTGCTGGGATATGTACAACCTCAGACAGAGACTCCTGGTTTTCTCCTTTATTTTCCACTTTAGACTGTCACGTTATGTTGACCCTTTTTATCGTAAAGGTCGTTATTTGGTTGTCAAATCGTGTTAGGTGGATGATCTCGATCGGCCGGTCTCGAGCTTAATCGGAACACACATGCGAGAATTGTTCAACGTGGATGTTACTTCCGCGCGGCTTACATTGGCTCCATCGGAGGGATGGATCAACGGTCACAAATTAATCGATGCTTATCTTACCTTTAGTTGACCGGTCAGTTTTCTAGCATGCGTAGACCGAGGGGCGAGGCATACGTACGTGTTCGTACACTCGATATATACTCGGTATGAGCGTGACAGGTCTGTAATACACACACCTCAGTACCTCACTGACCCGAAACAACTGGTATTTATACAACTCGTGAAGAATTTACACATGTTCTAATTAGTAGCTACCGGTGTGAACTTACACATGTCATAATGCCTGAAGAATTTTCCGCGAAGGCGAAAAATGCTTTCTGAAGAATGGTTCGCCGCAGCCTCTCGGTTCTTAGTTTTGCCCCTTTTTTATAGTAGGTGAATCCGTTACATCGTTGATCTTTGAAGTTTGAACGTCCATCCAAAATCCAAGCAATCAAAAAATTAAATGCTTATTATCCGCTGGCGCTGCTACATTTTCATACGACGGATGAACGACCCACCCGGCTGCTAAGCAAAACAATATAGGAAAGGGCATCTTCAACGTCAACCCTCTCTGCAACCGTTCGGACGTAGCTGTCCGGACCCTAGAAGTCATCCAACACCGACCCTGTCTGTCCCCGGAGCAATCCAGACCACGATTTCCCCGTAAAACCGAAACCAAACGTGAGGGGCTTTGCGGGAGCCCGGGTATGAGACACATCAGACTCTGACGCCCATGGCCCACCACAAAGGAAGGCGGATCCTGCACTTTTGTAGCTGCCCACATTGTTTTCGTGCCAAAACCACACTCTCTTCTTTTACCCCACCGCTCTCCACCCAATTCACACCCTTTTCTCCCACTCTGTTCTTTCCTTCGTCGCCGCCGCATGGAACCGGAGGAGAACCCGCCGGATATGGAGGTGGTGGAGGTGCAGGAGGATCCGAGCATCACGTTCGCTCGAAAGATCAACTCGGCGATGCGGCAAAATCGTCGTGTCAAAAGCGCAGGCCGCAAAGGAGGGAACGCTCAAGGAGCAGAATGCCAACAGAGGGCGTGCTGGTGGTGGACGGGGCGGTGGGCGTGCTGGTGGCAGACGGGATGGTCAGCGTGCTGGTCGTGAACGTGGTGGAGATCACGGCCTGGGCCGCGGTGCCCTGATTGTGTCGCCCACGGTACAGGCGCCTAAATGGCCGGAGCATTACAAGGCTTCGTACTTCTACGCGGTTAGAAGAGGGTTTCGGGGAAAGAAGTGGGAGGAGAAGAGGACGAAGCAAGAAGGTGCGGCGGCCAAGATGACGGACAGGTTCAAGGACATCTTGACGAAGGAGGAGGCAGACGTCAAGAGCACGGACATCAAGAAAGAAAAAAAAGGTGGAAAGGTTTAAAATGTTGATGGAGGTGACCGGAAAGATGCTCAAGCTCGAAGAGAAGCAGAGGGCCACGATCGAAGAGAAGAATGCCATGCTCGAAGAAAAAAGGGTGAAGATCGCAGCCGATGCGAAGGACGCCAAGATGTTGTCCTTGAATTTAGACTCTTTGGATGCGGACGCAAGGATGATCGTGCAAGCCGTCCGCTACAAGATGTTATAGCGGCAGAAAGATGACTTGGAGGCAGTGGACAAAGAGGAGGAGGAGGCAACGGAGAAGGAGGTGAAGGCTGCCTACGCGGCTGCGGCGGCACCTTGAGCACAGAGGCTCGGATTACCGGTCCGATAGGAAATAAAATCGTAATCTTCGACACGGTTTGCCGTACTCATATTCTTTTGTGATAGGGCATGTAAAAATTTAAGCATACTTTTCTTTTTTTTATTGTGATCGGGCATGTGATTTGGCGCTGATGTGATCCGGCGCGCGCTATGAATTGGACTTTATTTAAACTTCAAATTGCCCTTTACTGGCGAACATATATAAAATAACATTGGATGGCCAGCTACCGCATTCATGTTCACGGACTGATGAAAAAGTAAATTTATGGGTTAGTGTTAGAGATGCTCTGACATCTCTTTGTACCCACTTCCCTTCTTGGCCTTATGCTAGCAACTCAGTAATTTAAAACAATAAGCTTATCTACCCACCCTCCATAATCCTACAGAGAAGAGAAGACTTGAGACTTGTTCGACCGGATGATATGATCTCGGGTCCTAGTCCTAACAACAACGTGCACCATCGATGACCCTGAGACAGCATGTTCAGACCAATTACTCGGCCTGGCATGGTGGTCGATGAGTAATGGACCGAGCCGATTTTCTCAAGTAGTAGGTGAGTGTGTGTGTTTTACTTTTCGGTGAGAATCCGACAGAACAGGCTCTGAAAAGTGGAAAAGTCGCTGCTATCGATCGTTTTCAGATCTTTTACTGCGGCTGCTACCAACTTCTCACGTAGGGCCTGCATGCGGTCGTTGATTTTATCATCATCGTCAAGATCGGCTCATTGGGCTCATTGGCTCCAGGACATGTATACTCTACCGGTAACTTGTACAGTACTCCCTCCAAACCATGCATGCACTGTGCAAAACAGAGCGCTCCATCAAAATACAGCGTTAAATACAATTCCCTCAGTCCCATAATATAAGAATGTTATGGGACAGAGAGAGTATATGTGGCGACCATCTCGAGGTGGACCAGCGGCCCAGATAATAGTACTATATGACAGTACGACCCATAGCACATTTTTAGTCTACTAGGACATTGCTCGTGCGTTGCAATGGGATAAAAAATTTCTATTAATGCGATAGTGTAATTCCGCACGTGATTTATCATATAGTTCGAGAACTTTGGTAAGTAAATTAAACTGGATACAATAGTATCACCTTTGTTTCACTGTCATACAAATCCAAACCTGTCAGTTCTAGATGGACCTAAGTACATGGCATTCCACTGTAAAGATTCTCCCCTAAAAGTTGTTTTAACTCTTGCAACACTCACAACTATATTTCATTATCTCTTGCTTATTAATTTTATATGAAACTACCAAATCCATATATTCGTCACTGTAATACCTCGCATTTTTAGTTGAATGATCAAATTATTGCTACAATAAGAAATAAAATAGAAAATAAACAACAAATAATACAAAACAAACAATAAAAAACAATACATTTTTAACAACAGGATAAACATATAGTGTGGTGAAGCAAATGCAATATGTGCATACACATTGATTTGTTCTCTAGCAATATCCACATTTAGAAATCCAACATACCTCCACATCCCAAATATTTCTTTTTCGAGATTCATCTCGACTAATGTTACAACTGACACTATGGTGTCACGTCCTTCTTGAATCTACCATCTTATCCTCCTTGATGCTCGTTGCTAGGGATCGTGGCATTACACTGTCGTAACAGATACTGCTAGGAGTTGGGATGCGCACAACCTACTAGGGTTGGTCGTGGTATGTTTGACACAACAGTCTGTGCTTATGTTAGTCAAGTCTAGTCAGTATGCACGTAAGTTGAAATCAACTTCATAGCTAAAATGTGGTGTATAGCAAAGAATAGTGTAATAATAAAAGTAAGAAGGTTGTAAATATGTAGGTAAGCAATGAATTTTTTTTGCATGTCAGCAATAATTAAAATTTATTTTTCATGTAATTATATTTCTATAATATCCCTTATATAATACTATTTTTCATTACCAAAAGTCATTACTTTCTCACCTTCCAAGGGTGTCACGTCCTTACAGAAATTTACTTTACATGAATTAAAAGGATAGGAGTTTCCTTGCTTCACTTCAACCCCTATAGTAATATAATGAGTACTACCAATAATAAATCTAATGGTTCGAGTACATAGATATTGAGGGCCGAGTGCATACACAAGGAAGTTGACTACAAAGGTGAACAATCACCTGAAAAAATATCTATATATGCAGTACAGGAATAAAATGAATGTGTTGCATCTGCATCGAACCTTTTGCTCTCATGCTAAAGGTGATCCAATATTTAGCTTCTGCATCGTATATGCATTTACACAATATCTATAGAGACAGTAGACCCTTGAAGCAAGCATGCACCTTACAAAAAACTAAATATGTAGCTCCGCAATTCCCTTGTTGGTCCTGCCTACATTAGATCCCTCATTGCACATCATGGGCTCATGGCTTGCGGCACTTAAGAAGATCAAACAAATTAAAATCACGTCACTTTTATCATTCGAACAGTCCAACAACCACGAGGATACTAATAAATAGAATAATCCTGGTAATAATTCAGCAGATCGGCAAACTACGAAACCATGGCTGAATTATTTCATGTACTGTACAGTGCATCACCCAATATGTGCTCTTTTGGTGTAGAAAAAATCTCTGCTATATCTTTCATATAAATGACTTAAATGCAATACAGTAGAGTAACGGAAAAACCTTAAATTGATCCTCAAATTGTGAACTGAATAGCACCGTTGATGTAACCTTTGTAGTACATCTTAGAGCTGGTAGCTAGTGGTACAGAGGCTCGCGGTGACATACTCATGGATAAACAATGAGGTGAATCTGGGCACGGTTGTCCGTCCACGAGGCTCCTGTGCGCTCCATGATCATCTAATCTTGTGCTAATGTACAAGAGCTGACTTTCAATGAAGCAATCATAGACGTGTGTGCAGGAGTCCAACAAAATGACAATTTGCAAGCTGATGAACAAATACCTCAACTGAGGAACGTAGTGGAGTAGCAGTTGTAGGGAGCAGCCCCTCGCCTCGGCGGCTGCGTGTTCCTCGCCTTAATGGAGGGGTGCGGTGGTGGCGGCGTCGTCCTCACTTCCGGAGTCGTTCGCGGGCTGATCTGCAGAGACATGACGGGATATATGGCGAGAAGCGGAGGCGACAGGACGGGAGATCGGGTTGATGGCGGCGCAACCTAAGCAAGCCGGGGGTGTTCGGGGATCGTTCCATCCGGAGCAGGAGCAAGGCGTATGGCTGCGGCATGGCGCGGGGCTTCCCTGCGTGTCGTGCTCCTAGACAGGGTAGGCACGCCGTGGTCGCAGATAGGGAGGGTGCCCGAGCATCACGGTGCAATGAATAAAAACACTGATTGTGGAGGAGATCACGCAGACAAAATTAAAGCCTCTAATTAGGGCTAGTTTTAGGAAAACTGGGTGAAATGAAGGGGCCAAAACAAAACAAAAAGGGAGCGGGGCGGCGTACAATGGAACGGAGGGACAGGGCTGGACGAAAATGTGGGAAGAGATATTGACGTAAGATGAGAGAGGTAGTAGAGAAGGAAGGAGATGTATTGATTGAAAGAAGGAAGGAGATGTAAACCATGGTGATAGTCAAAGAAGGAAGAATATTGATCACAGTTTCAATGAAAGAAGGAAGGAGAGATTGATCACCGTTTGTTTGAAAGAAGGAAGGTGATTGAATGAATTGATTGCCATGCATGAATTGATTGCGTTTGAAATAATTGTGTCTGGTTACCTTATGTGAAATGATTGCGTTTGGAATGATTGCCTCTGGTTACCTTATGTGATTGATTGCGTCTTGTTTGTCCGGCCAGAGGGAGAAAACCGTGAGGGAGAAAACCGGGACGGGGGAAAGAAAATCAGGGGGTGAGTGGGTCGTACGAGAGGTGGGACTGGGACGGGGGAAAGAAAATCGGGGGTTGAGGGGGTCGTACGGGAGGTTGGACGAAACGGAGAATGTAAGAGGGGAAACGGAACACTACGTTTCTTTTAGATAGTAGAGAAGAGATAAACTAATATAAGAGTGTCTTATATTAATTTACGAAGGGAGTATATTGCACTGCCAAACATGGGCTGAGTTGAGTATTATAGAGCACACGTCCCGTGACATACAGTATATATAACAAAGGACAAACCGAGAGAAACACAATGAAACAATGACGACCAGCTGCTTAATTGAACCCACCCGGTGACCCACGGACCAAACTACAATTGGTTAAAGGACTTGGCCCAGTTAACTAAACTACGGAACACCAGTACTCTGCATAGTACTATTATACTGTACATGAAATCAAGGAAGCAGCCAAATCCTTCAAAACAAAAACAATATACGGAGATCGAGTTGCCAAGTTGGGCATATGCTTTTTACTCCCTCCGTTCCTAAATATAAATTTTTGTAAAGATTGCACTATGAAACAAATACAAATGTATATAAATGCATTTTAGAGTACAGGTTCATTCATTTTGCTCCGTATGTAATCCATAATAAAATCTGTACAAAGACTTATATTTAGGAACGGAGGGAATACTAAGTCATTAGCCTGTCCCGCCGCGGTGCACGCCAGTTGCCAAGCATTCATGCTGCACCTTCCCCGGAGGTGCTTCTCCTTTGTTTTGCTCTAAACAATCATCACGTCTACGTACTACACGCATCCCTGTCTGAATTATTAGACAAGCTTTCGTTGTAATAAGACTAGCTAGGGCTAGCACTCGTATTCTACTGGTGCCGACGTGGAGTAGATCGGTGATAGCTCAGCTGTTGGTATGGAGAGCTGGTGGTTGTTGGCTGGTTATGGACGCGGGAGCGTAATGCTCACTGATGAGATTGGTCAAACCCAACGCGGCACGAGTCCAGGCTCGTGGAACGCTGACCGTTCTGCCCGCATGCATGCAGGTTGCTGCTGCATGCGCCCTGGTCAATGAACAAATGACATCCTGGACTCGGTCGTGAGCCGTGGTATAAAACCAAAAAGGATATCAGATATTATTTTTAAATGAAGGATATGGGATGTTTGTCTAGGATACTAAATGAGTTTGCTCAGAATAGTTCATGCAGGATTCAAACAGTTTCTGCGCAGTTCATAACTCATGACTCGGTGTACAGTACTGATGAGTGGGATTTATGACTGAGTGGCCGAAACCAGGCGAACATTGTACGTCAAACAACTTTGTTTTTATGTTGAAATTCAATCCGGAAAATATCCAGCGGCATACAAGTATGCTACAAGTTTCCACAAGTGGAATAGTAGGAGTACATTATTGGCATTATCTTGAGTGACAAATAGTAGAACAAGCAGACGCAATCACCCATTGTTAACTGTTTAGTTGTGTACTGACTTGTCTCCTCCTTCCTTTATGTTGACTCACCTACTTAATAATTTGTCTACTTACTATAGCTTTTTCTTATCAAAGAAAATTAGCCACTAGTTTTCTCTGGGGTCGAGCTTCACGTCTTCCTGCTCCTATATAAACCCTTGCAACAAGCCCCTGTCTAACACAAGCTCTCATCACCATCTGAGTGAGAGTATTAGAGAGGGCATCCAAGAAACAGCAAAGTAGCAGTACAAACATACTTGCAGCTAAGCTAAGACAAATCATGGCGACCATAACTGCCGGTGCCAGTCCGGCCATGCAAGAAGCAGCAAAGACGCCAAGCGCCTCGCCGCCCCGCGCCATGGCCGCCTCGCCGGCTCGCTACCGGCCTTCGCCGCTGGTCATATTCAGCGCCTGCCTCGTCCTCATCGGCTCCAGCGGGCCGCTCCTGCTGCGGGTCTACTTCGTCCACGGCGGGCAACGCCTCTGGCTCTCCGCGCTGGTCCAGATCTCCGGCTGGCCGCTCCTCCTCCCGCCCCTGTGCGTCTCCATCTTCCGCAGCCGCCGCAACGGCATCGTCAACCTCCTCCTCCCGCCTCGCCTCGTTGGCGCGGCCGTCGTGCTAGGCAGTTTGTACGCCGTGTCGTGCTTCGTGTACGCGATGGGCTCGCAGGCGCTGCCGTTGTCCACCTCGTCCTTGCTGCTGGCGACACAGCTCGCCTTCACCGCCGTGTTCGCGTTCCTCTTCGTCGGGCTCCGCTTCACGCCCTTCTCTGCCAACGCCGTCCTGCTGCTCACCATCGGCCCGGCGGTGCTCGGCGTCGGGCCCGGGTCCGGGAAGCCGGCGGGCGAGCCATCCAAGACGTACTGGACCGGGTTCTGCGAGGCCATCGCGGCGGCCGCGCTCGCCGGGCTCGTGCTGCCGCTCGTTGAAGTCGCCATGGAGCGGTTTGGGCGGCGGAGGGGACCAGCCGCGAGTGCGCCGCCACCCTACTCCACGGTGATGCAGATGCAGGCCATGATGGGCCTCGCCGGCACGATGGTGTGCCTGCTCGGCATGGCCATCAAGAGCGACTTCAAGGCGCTGCCGATCGAGGCGGCGGCATTCGGGCTCGGCGAGACCAAGTACTACCTAGTGCTCGTGTGGGGTGCCGTGGCGTGGCAGCTGCTCAACCTGGGCGTCGTGGGGCTCGTCACTTGCGCCTCTTCGCTCCTCGCCGGCATCATGGTCGCCGTCCTCCTGCCGCTCTCCGAGGTCCTCGCCGTCATCTTCCTCCACGAGAAGTTCGACGGGCCAAAGGGCATCGCGCTCGTGCTCTGCCTCTGGGGCTTTGCCTCCTACATGTACGGCGAGAAGGTCCAGCAGAAGAAGGCGGAGGCGCAGAAGAACCAGCTGCTGCAGCAGCAGATGGCGAGGAAAACCGAAGACCTCGAGCTGGCTAACCCTTGAAGAACGGCAAATTCTCTATGCGTGTAGTGTAGTGATTATTTTTTAAATTTCAAAAGTACAGGAAATACAAGAGTAGAGTAACACAGAGAAATCAAGTGCTACCATTGAGTTAATAAAAAGCATACTATTCAGAAATGTTCACTTCTTGCAATAAGTGTAGTACAATATGCATATTGCTGCTTCTTCAGGAATTTTTTTAAGGTGAGCTTTTATTAACTTTTCTTTTGCGGGAAGCTTTTATTGACTTCAAACGGGGCTTCAAAAGACTATACAAACATCTCATTGGAAAAGATGGCAGAAGTTATGGGAGGGAAAAGGTAGCAAACGTTATGTTGAGTACACTACCGCAAAATACAAAGGTGAGTACACCAGAGATGAGAATGATATTCTACCATATGCACCGTGCATGGATCCACTGTCCATGGTTGCTTTTAGATACGTCCTAGCAAATTTTGTTTGTTCCAGACTGTTACATTATGGCTTTTTTTCTTGTTTCCATGTGTAAAATGATGCTTCGTTGTGTACCATCATGTACCAAGAAATTCGATCTGAAACATGTGCAAGCTTATTTGTTAGTACGCAACATGCATATGATACACTTCGAAACAAGAAAAAAAGTAAAATGAAATTTTGCCAACAACCAAAAAACGTAGCATGAATCTGTAATGATGGGTCCTGGATACATGCCTTGTACTCCCTCCGTCTGGAAATACTTGTCATCAAAATCAATAAAAGGAGATGTATCTAGACATATTTTAGTTTCAGATACATCTCTTTTTATCTATTTTGATGACAAGTATTTTCGCACGGAGGGAGTATATCCCATGCATGGTAGTAGAAATATAATTCCAAGAGTTTAAAAAACACTAGACAAAAGATCTATTGCATGGGAGCCTTCCCTGTTAGCCGTCGCCTCCTCCTCCTCCACAAAAAGAGCTAGGGTTTCTGCCTCCCGCCGCCGCCGCAGATCCACTCCTCTCCAGTGTCCCTAGAGCCATGGGGGCGTAATGGATCTCGGCAAGGGCCGGCGAAAGGGCTCCGGTTTTAGTCGTTTCTTTCAGTTTTGCTAGGCTTTGTGCCCTACTCAGGAAGACGAGACGGCGGCGGCTCCCTGAAGATGGAATAAAGGTCTCCCGCCTAGACCCCGTTCCAGCGGTGCGTCTAGCACCGTTGGTGGGCGTGTGGAGGTGTGTCTCCGGGGGATCTATCTTTGATTAATTTGCTCGGGTCTTGTTGTTGTTCGTCTATGTTTGTGTGTCTTCGAGTTAGATTCTTCTGATCTACATTATTCTTCATCTGCGGCGGTTGCTGTTCTGGTGCGCTGGTCCTTCGCGGCCTTAGCACGACAATTTTCCGACTGTCTACTACTCCCTCCGTCCGGAAATAGTTATCATCAAAATAAATAAAAGGAGATGTATCTAGATGTTTTTTTAGTTCTAGATACATCCCTTTTTGTCCATTTTGATGACAAGTATTTTCGGACGGAGGGAGTACAACAAGTTGTGCCCGACTCCGGCGATGGAGGGGCGATGACGGCGGCGCGCCTTCGGCTCGCTTCAGTGTTTGTAGTCGTCGCTAGGTGGCCTACGGATTTGGATGTAATTTTTATTATTTCTGGTATTCGTTATACTCCGATAATTGAACATGAATAGATCCGAAATTTTCTCGCAAAAAAAAAAGAACACTAGACAATGGCCTTGAAGCCTTATGTGCGTTTTTTTTGGCAAGCTCATGTGCGTATTAGTTCCCTCAAAATAGTGTAGTTCTGTTGACGTATACCATGGCAGTGGAGATCGAAGTAACAATACATTTCTATATCTATACTTCTATATCTATACTACTACTGTACTCCCTCCGTTCCTAAATAATTGTCTTTCTAGAGATTTCAACAAGTGATTACATACGGAGCAAAATGAGTGAATCTACACTCTAAAACATGTCTACATACATCCATATGTTGTAGTCCATTTGAGATGGCTAGAAAGACAATTATTTAGGAACGGAGGAAGTATTAAACAATCCAACATTTTCTTTTCTATAACCACCTCGCTTTGTGTACCCAGACTAATTTCTGCCGCTAGATTATCCCACTTAATGAGACCCGTCGGACTAAAAAAAAAATTTAGCTTTGACTGACCATACTCCACCAGACGAACTCCCACGCCACGCCCAGTCCGCATAGAAAAAAAATAGCCTCGCACGATCTGGATAATGATTGTCCCATCTATTTCACACGACGCCCCAGCCCCGCGGCGTCCTCACTCGATGCCCGACCTGTTGCCCTAGCTCCCTTCGGTGGCCACACTGCCCACGCCGCCGCCGATTTATACTGGTAGGTCGCGGTCGACCGAGGCGCCGAGGCGGAGTTCCAGGCCTGCAATCCTCGTGCCCACGACGCCGGCGACGGCGACGCCCAACACCGTCAACCTGTTCATCCTCGAGAGAATATGGTCCACGCAGCTGGCGACGTCGCCTCTAAGTAGTGGATCCTCTCGCCTCCAAACGTCCAAGGTGCAGGTCCCCTCTTCTTGTTTCCCATATCCCCTTTTTTTTCAGAAAAACTAACGTCCACACGTGTAGACATTTGCACATCGCCCACACGCCTTCATCATTATTTATTTTGCCATGTATGAAAAGATGACATCAGCAAAAATCTTTTTGGTTTTCGGCTTGAAAATGGTTTATCTCTTACTTAAAAAGTGAATTAAAAATTTATTTTCACCATTAAATCCGTCTCGACGAGATCTTCAAAACTGGACCCCATGTTGATATGTTTCGACAAAAAAAAATTTGTCCAAAAGTTGCCATGATGTTTACACTGTAGTTGCCATAGTGCTTAAACTAAAGTTTCCATGTGGCAATTTTAGTTTGTAGATCATGGCAATTCCAGTACTTTGACCATGAAAATATATTTTTTGTATGAACCATGGCAATTTTAAGTGCATGTATCATGGCAATTTTAATTTATGATGCATGACAAATCTAGTTTCTTAATTTCCCATTTTATAATATGTCAAAATTTACTTTTAAATGTAGAAAAAAATAGCTGAAACATATCATGACAACTTCAGTGTAAACATCATGACAATTCATGTGCAATAGACACGGCAACTTTTAACCCAAAAAAATTCATCGAAATATATTGATATGAGATGTAGTTTCGAAGATCTCAACGCGAAGGATTTAATGGTGAAAACGGATCTTCAATCAGATTTTTCATTTAAGAGATAAAACATTCTAAAAATAGAAAATCCAAAAAGATTTCCACATGCATGCGGTGACATGGCGTTGTCTGTGTGCTATAGGGCGTGTGGACGGATTTGGCTCCCACCACACGTGTGTGCGTTAGCGTTGTCCCCTTTTTTAAATGGAAATGTTAACACCCACACGTGTGGGCGTTTGCATCTCGCCCACACGCGTGGATCCGGGTCCGTTCATGAGCGCACGAATCTTGGCACGTTTCCAGTGCCACGTAGGACTGGCCCGATGTGTGGGCGTTCACCCGGTCGCCCACACAGCCGTTTCATCACACGGGAGGGGCTGGTGTGTGGGCGTTTAGCAGTTCGCCCACAAGCCACTTTTCACGCACGCACAAGGGCTAGTGCGTGGGCATTTGCCATCTCGCCCACACGTCCGTCTCCTCTCCCACACCCAAGCCGCTAGTTGCCATATGTTTTGCAGCGCACATGGCAACTGCCCTAGTGTGCTTTATAAGCAGGTGGCAACTCTCTTTTTACCCGAGTTGCCATGTGTTTTGCAGGGTACACGGCAACTGCCTAGTGTGCACGTAAGCAGATAGCAACTCTCTCTTTACCAAGTTGCCAAGTCTTTTTGCATGATACATGGCAACTGCCCTAACGTGCACGTAAGCAGATGGCAACTCTTCCTTTTTACATGGCAACTGCCCTAGCATGCTTGTGAGCACATGACAACTCTTTCAACTGCCTAGTGTTAGTAGTGGCAACTCTTAAAGTTTTGAAATCGTGGCAATTACAGTAGACCAGACAATACATGGCAACTGCAGTTGAGCAACCATGGCAACTGCAGTTGTCCGACATGGCAACCATAGTTCAGCGACATGACAACTACAGTTAAACGAACATGGATGAGGGTCTGGACCATGGCAACTGCGGGCGCGCGGTGACTGTCACGCATGACGTGTGGGGACCACGAGGTACGAGGCCTGACATACGGGGCGTATGGACGTTATCTACTTCGCCCACACACACGCGTGTGAGAGGGATCAGGAGAGAAAAAACGAGGTGTGTGGGCATTACTTGTTTTGCCCACACGTAGGTGTGTGGGCTATTCCTCTTATACACCACACAAAATGTGTGGACAGTCTCTCTAACGCCCACACGTGTGACACTTATCGGCGTCCTTTTTAAAATTTCTGAACCCAAGACAAAATGCATCTATCCACCCACGTTGCGCTCGGTCGTGGATATTGTAGCTTGGACCAGCATGAACATGACGTCTATTATCCATTGGTTGGGCTAGCCCTTGCGTACGTCCATGTTGCCGTAGGCTTTCAATCGGTTCAGAAGAAATCCATCTTTTATGTATGTACCTGTCGGAAACCATAAAACACTCCAGCGAGTGACTTTCGGACATCGTGGTTGTGACAAAAATTGGTACCAGATCACAGGTTGTTGATCCATGATTTTCAAAAAGCAAGTACAAGATCATGGTGTTACTGATGTTAGGAGATAACTGATCTATAATCCACTTGTCTATCAAGCTGTCAATGGTATTTCCAATTATCAACTATCCCCCTCTTTTGTAGTATTGACAAAGACTACAGTTTCTTTCATCGCCCAAAAAAGCACCCTGTTTTGGTAAATGTCAGCCACGTTTATAACCCGTTTGCAAGATTTGGCACATGAAATTTAAGAACAATGCATCAACAAATCTTAATTAATTTAAGATCATATCTCAGTGTGTGTGATGTAGTGTGTTCCGTCTTCTGTGTACTACAAATGATGTTGTGTGCAGTTCTCAAACTCTTGAAATTTTATGACGCCACAGTTAGAATGGGTCTTGTTATCAGTAACTACACAAATGTATAGTCTTTTCAAAGAAACCAGTTCTGTTTTATACAACCAATGTCCTATTATTTTATCTCCATTCCCCTTCTAATTAATCTGTTCACTTACCTTTCCATTTAATGTGTGTATGATGTTTCCATGGTCATTGATTATTTGTACAGGAGATGATGTGGGGCCATGGGTCTTGGTATTTTTTTCCTTCAATAATTGCATCGGTGCATGCGATTCCTCCATGGAGTCTTAACCTGTTCTTGTGATGAAGGGTAAAAGAAGTAGCAAATCTAATGTTTTGTGTTCTCTAGCTTTTCTGTATAACCTTTTACCCTTCAACAAGTCCATCTAAGAAGAAAAACTTCATACGGAGAGACGGAGAAACAAGCCAGGAAAGAAAAGTCACCACCACAGTAATCATAAACAAATATCATGGTTCACTCAGATTTTTCCTAACTAATATTTGTTACATATTTCTGCCACATGCATTTTATTTTGACATTTATAGAACCAGTATAGTTTGCTATTGGATAAGGACTTTAACTAGCACTACATTGATATACTGTTGCACATAACACATTAAAATATGGATAAATGGCTAAGAAGTTGAAGGTGCAGAATGTTCTTTGTTAAACTGGAAATGATTTTTTCGCAGTAGCAAACTTCAATGGTTTGAAAACTGGTAGTGCATATCATTTCCATACAGTTATTTCCGTACCAAATATGCATATCATTCCGATTAAAACCATTCTGATTGTTCAACCCCCTAAAGAGTAATTGACATTGTGATTTATGTTGCTTTGATACATCGATAACCAAATGTTGAGTATCCAGAAAAGTGGGGGTATGCATACGACCCCCTCCTATTATGCTATATGTATCAAGGAAGTTGTTTGCTGTCTTTATGAATTGAGACAATTAGATAATGTGTCTTGAAATATGTAAGATGTATTTTTCGGTTCCTAAAAGGCATTACATAATGAGTGTGGTCTGCCATTTTTCCCACTTGATGCACATAGGAAGCCTAAAGTCTTGTGATCAAAGTTGTTTATGCCTGAATCAGTCTATTTTTGGTAATCACATGTATCAGATTGTTTAACATTGGTTTCAGATTGGGATGACTGAGTTGTCATCGTGATGCAACGGAGGGTTAAGACAAGTGACGACGAGGAAAGGCGGAGGCTTGATATAGATGCTACAGCTGTTGTGGTGGTGGTAGAAGCTTGCGATTTGGATGGTAGAATTATGTTATGTTTACAAGGCCAGGTTAATAAAATAGAGAATGCACTTGGAGAGATGGCTTGTGTTGATTCTCACCAAATTACTTACTATTTCGTTCAGCAGTATAGACTGAACTGGGAGAAGGAAGCAACTAATAATTTCATTGAGAAGGCATATGTGAAGCTGTAGTATATGAGCTAATGTTTACGTACATTATTTCTCCAACCATTCAAACTTCGAACTGTATATCATTGTTGTAAATCAAGTGGAATATATGTGTTGCCATAGCTATTCTATTCTGAGTTCAAGCTTTGAATATATAATTTTCGCTCGGTAGTTTGTGCTTCTGTTGTGCAATTGGATCATCCCAAAATATGCTATATAATTTTGGCTTGGTAGTTTGTGCCTCCGTTGTGCAATTGGATCATCACAAAATATGATATGAAGTCTTAATGTGGTGCTTTAAATGACAACTTCAGTGCAAAGATTTTGGTTTTCCGTATATGACAAAATGGATGAACATGTCATTGTTATCATAGCCCGTCCAGTTTTCAAACAACTGTGGACAACACTAGAATACATTGTTGACTAATTTTTTAGGATGCCCAAATGGACATACGATATGATTATCTCTTAATTGTACATTGTTTTCAGATTATATTTTGTTATTGTTTCATTTATGTGTAGACTGAAATTTAACTCGAAGCTCAATATACTCCCTAAATTATGCTTAGCAAGGTCCAACTACGTACGTAATATGTTACTGATTACTATGTGACATTTTAATGTATTATTTTTTGTTTTTCATGATTCCAGTAGTGTTCATTAGTATTCATGATTTCTTTATACCATTACTTGAAACTAAGCTTTTGCATGACCAGGTCCCTAGGGTTGTTCTAGCGCCGGTCCAGTTGGTAGCTTCGATACAAGGCCTCATCATGAAGAATCTTAACAAATACGTCACATTTCCGACTACTTTTCTAATTAATGAAACTGGCACTTGGGATTGATTTTTATCATGAGTATTGCTGAAGTTCTTAGAGTATTAATTCAATTTTCATGACCAAAAAATGGCATGAGCGCATGCTTTCTCCATTATTATTTGTGACCCAATTGCCATGACCAAACACATGTTGTAGACAGATGGCCATCTTAGTATACTTGCACTATGATAAATTCTAGCATTTTGTCAAACTCATTTAAACTATATATGGATTTGTAATATTATTTGTTACTACCATAATACCTTTTCTATGGATGTGACCTCTCAAATCTGCTTGCAATATTAGTCGAAACGTGCGTTGCACGTGCACATTTACTAGTACATTATAATTCAGAAACTGACCCGAGAAAGTGTAGTGGCGATCATTTCAACCCACACACTCGTCGACGTGCGGTCAAAATGTTGGGGAAAGTAGTAATTTCAAAAATTTTCCTACGATCACGCAAGACCATGGTGATGGCATAGCAACGAGAGGGGAGAGTGTCCGTCCACCCTCGTGAGACCGAAAGCGAAGCGTTAAAACAACGCGTTGATGTAGTCGTGCGTCTCCATGATCCGACCGATCCAAGCACCGAGCGTCGGCACCTCCGAGTTCTGCACACGTTCAGCTCGATGGCGATCCCGGACTCGATCCAGCAAAGTGTCGGGATGAGTTCCGTCAAGACGACGGCGTGGTGGCGATGTTGATGCTCCACCGGCGCGGGCTTCGCCTAAGCTCCGCGACGATATGACTTCTCCGGCGCAGGGCTTCTCCTAAGCTCATGACGATATGACCGAAGTGGAATATGGTGGAAGGGGCACCGCTGCACGGCTAAGGCAAGATCCGTAGATCAACTTGTGTGTCATGGGGTGCCCCCTGCCCCGTATATAAAGGATGGAGGAGGAGGAGGCCGGCCAAGGCAATAGGTGCGCCATGGTGTGAGTCCTACTAGGACTCCAAGTCCTAGTAGGAGTCCACCAAGAGGGAGGAAGGAGAAGGAAGTGGAGGAGAAGGAGAGGTGGCGGCCCCTTTTCCCTAGTCCAATTCGGACTAGAGGGAGGGGCGCAGCAACCTTTTTCCTCTTCCCACTAAAGCCCATCAAGGCCCATTACTTCTCCCGTAATCCCGTAACTCCCGGTACTCGAAAATACCGAATCATTCGGAACCTTTCCGAACTCGAATATAGTCGTCAATATATCGATCTTTACGTCTCGACCATTTCGAGACTCCTCGTCATGTCCCGATCTCATCCGGGACTCGAACTCCTTCGGTACATCAAAACTCATAAACTCATAATATAACATCATCGAAACCTTAAGCGTGCGGACCCTACGGGTTCGAGAACTATGTAGACATGACCTAGAACTATTCTCGGTCAATAACCAATAGCGGAACCTGGATGCCCATATTGGTTCCTACATATTCTCTGAAGATCTTTTATCGGTCGACCGCATAACAACATCGTTGTTCCCTTTGTCATCGGTATGTTACTTGCCCGAGATTCGATCGTCGGTATCCAATACCTAGTTCAATCTCGTTCTTGGCAAGTCTCTTTTCTCGTTCCGTAATACATCATCTCACAACTAACACATTTAGTTGTAATGCTTGCAAGGCTTATGTGATGTGCATTACCGAGAGGGCCAGAGATACCTCTCCGACAATCGGAGTGACAAATCCTAATCTCGAAATATGCCAACCCAACATGTACCTTCGGAGACACCTGTAATGTACCTTTATAATCACCCGATTACGTTGTGGCGTTAGGTAGCACCCAAAGTGTTCCTCGGGCAAGCGGGAGTTGCATAATCTCATAGTCATAGGAACATGTATAAGTCATGAAGAAAAGCACTAGCAACAAACTATACGATCAGGTGCTATGCTAATGGAATGGGTCATGTCAATCAGATCATTCAACCAATGATGTGATCCCGTTAATCAAATAACAACTCCTTGTTCATGGTTAGGAAACATAACCATCTTTGATTAACGAGCTAGTCAAGTAGAGGCATACTAGTGACACTCTGTAGGTTTATGTATTCACACATGTATTATGTTTCCGGTTAATACAATTCTAGCATGAATAATAAACATTTATCATGATATAAGGAAATAAATAATAACATTATTATTGCCTCTAGGGCATATTTCCTTCAGTCTCCCACTTGCACTAGAGTCAATAATCTAGTTCACATCGCCATGTGATTTAACATCAATAGTTCACATCTATATGTGGTTAACACCCATAGTTCACATCGACATGTGACCAACACCCAAAGGGTTTACTAGAGTCAGTAATCTAGTTCACATCGCTATGTGATTAACACCCAAAGAGTACTAAGGTGTGATCATGTTTTGCTTGTGAGATAATTTTAGTCAACGGGTCTGTCACATTCAGAGCCGTAAGTATTTTGCAAATTTCTATGTCTATAATGCTCTGCACGGAGCTACTCTAGCTAATTGCTCCCACTTTCAATATGTATCTAGATTGAGACTCAGAGTCATCTAGATTAGTGTTAAAACTTGCATCGACGTAACCTTTTACGACGAACCTTTTTTCACTTCCATAATCGAGAAACATATCCTTATTCTACTAAGGATAATTTTGACCGCTGTCCATTGATCTACTCCTAGATCTCTATTGCACTCCCTTGCCAATCTTAGTGGTAGGGTATGCAACAGATCTGGTACACAGCATGACATACTTTATAGAACCTATGGCTGATGCATAGGGAATGACTTTCATTCTCTTTCTATCTTCTGCCGTGGTCGGGTTTTGAGTCTTACTCAATCTCACACCTTGTAACACAGGCAAGAACTCTTTCTTTGACTGTTCCATTTTGAACTACTTCAAAATCTTGTCAAGATATGTATTCATTGAAAAACTTTATCAAGCGTCTTGATCTATCTCTATAGATCTTGATGCTCAATATGTAAGCAGCTTCACCGAGGTCTTTCTTTGAAAAACTCCTTTCAAACACTCCTTTATGCTTTGCAGAATAATTCTACATTATTTCGATCAACAATATGTCATTCACATATACTTATCGAAATGCTGTAGTGCTCCCACTCACTTTCTTGTAAATACAGGCTTCTCCAAAAGTCTCATATAAAACCATATGCTTTGATCACACTATCAAAGCGTTTATTCAACTCCGAGATGCTTGCACCAGTCCATAGATGGATCGCTGGAGCTTGCACATTTTGTTAGCTCCTTTAGGATTGAAAAACCTTCGGTTGCATCATATACAACTCTTCTTTAATAAATCCATTAAAGAATGTAGTTTTGACATCCATTTGCCAGATTTCATAAAATGTGGCAATTGCTAACATGATTCGAGACAGACTTAAGCATCGCTACAATTGAGAAAATCTCATTGTAGTCAACACCTTGAACTTGTCAAAACCTTTTTGCGACAAGTCGAGCTTTGTAGATAGTAACACTACTATCAGTGTCCGTCTTCCTCTTGAAGATCCATTTATTCTCAATGGCTTGCCGATCATCGGGCAAGTCAACCAAAGTCCATACTTTGTTCTCATACATGGATCCCATCTCAGATTTCATGGTCTCAAACCATTTCATGGAATCTGGGCTCATCATCGCTTCCTCATAGTTCGTGGGTTCATCATGGTCTAGTAACATGACTTTTAGAATAGGATTACCGTACCACTCAGTGCGGATCTTACTCTGGAAGACCTACGAGGTTTGGTAGCAACTTGATCTGAAGTTTCATGATCATCATCATTAACTTCCTCACTAATTGGTGTAGGAATCACTGGAACTGATTTCTGTGATGAACTACTTTCCAATAAGGGAGAAGGTACAATTGCCTCATCAAGTTCTACTTTCCTCCCACTCACTTCTTTCGAGAGAAACTTCTTCTCTAGAAAGGATCCATCTTAGCAACGAAAAACTTGCCTTCGGATCTGTGATAGAAGGTGTACCCAATAGTTGCCTTTGGGTATTCTATGAAGACGCATTTCTCCGATTTGGGTTCGAGCTTATCGGTGAAAACTTTTCACATAAGCATCACAACTCAAACTTTAAGAAACGACAGCTTAGGTTTCTTCGCTAAACCATAGTTCATACGGTGTCATCTCAGCGGATTTAGATGGTTGCCCTATTAAACGTGAATGCAGCTGTCTCTAATGCATAACCCCAAAGCGATAGTGGTAAATCGGTAAGATACGTCATAGATCGCACCATATCAAAATAAAGTACGGTTTCTGACGTTCGGACACACCATAACGTTGTGGTGTTCCGTGGCGTGAGCTGTGAAACTATTCCACATTGTTTTCATTGAAGACCAAACTCGTAACTCAAATATTCGTCTCCACGATCAGATCGCAGAAACTTTATTTTCTTGTTGAGATGATTTTCCACTTCACTCTGAAATTCTTTGAACCTTTCAACTATTTCAGACTTATGTTTCATCAAGTAGATATACCCATATCTTCTCAAATCATCTTGTGAAGGTCAGAAAATAACGATACTTGCCACGAGCATCAACACTCATTGGATCGCATACATCGGTATGTATTATTCCCAATAAGTCAGTAGCTTGTTCCATTGTTCTGGAGAACGGAGTTTTAGTCATCTTGCCCAAAAGGCACGGTTCGCAAGCATCAAATGATTCATAATCAAGTGATTCCAAAAGTCCATCAGCATGGAGTTTTTCTTCATGCGCTTTACACCAATATGACCTAAACGGCAGTGCCACAAATAAGTTGCACTATCATTATTAACTTTGCATCTTTTGGTTTTAATGTTATGAATATGTGTATCACTATGATCGAGATCCAATGAACCATTTTCATTGAGTGTGTAACCATATAAGGTTTTATTCATGTAAACAGAACAACAATTTATTCTCTTACTTAAATGAATAACCGTATTGCAATAAACATGATCAAATCATATTTATGCTCAACACCAAATAACACTTATTTAGGTTCCACACTAATCCCGAAAGTATAGGGAGTGTGCGATGATGATCATATCAATCTTGGAACTACTTCCAACACTCATCGTCACTTTCCTTCAACTAGTCTCTGTTTATTCTGTAACTCCTGTTTGAGTTACTAATCTTAGCAACCGAACAGTATCAAATACTCAGGGCTACTATAAACACTAGTAAGGTACACATCAATAACCTGTATATCAAATATAACCTTGTTCACTTTGCCATCCTTCTTATCCACCAAATATTCAGGGTAGTTCCGCTTCCAGTGACCAGTTCCATTGCAGCAAAAGTACTCGGTCTCAGGCTTAGGTCTAGACTTGGGCTTCTTCACTCGAGCAGCAACTTGCTTGCCGTTCCATTTGAAGTTCCCCTTCTTCCCTTTGCCATTTTCCTTGAGACTACTAGTCTTGTCAACCATCAACACTTGATGTTTTTCTTGATTTCTACCTTCGCCGATTTTAGCATCGCGAAGAGCTCGAGAATCTTTTTCGTCATCCCTTGCATACTATAGTTCATCACGAAGTTCTACTAACTTAGTGATGGTGACTAGAGAATTCTGTCAATCACTATCTTATCTGGAAGATTAACTCCCACTTGATTCAAGTGATTGAAGTACTCGCACAATCTGAGCACATGCTCACTAGTTGAGCGATTCTCCTCCATCTTTTAGCTATAGAACTTGTTGGAGACTTCATATCTCTCAACTCGGTATTTGCTAAAATATTAACTTCAATTCCTGGAACATCTCATATGGTCCATGACGTTCAAAACGTCTTTGAAGTCCCGATTCTAAGCCGTTAAGCATGGTGCACTAAACTATCAAGTAGTCATCATATTGAGCTAGCCAAACGTTCATAACGTCATGTCTGCTCATATTGAGCTAGCCAAACGTTCATAACGTCTGCATCTGCTCCTGCAAATAGGTCTGTCACCTAGCGGTGCATTAAGGACATAATTCTTCTGCGCAGCAATGAGGATAAACCTCAGATCACGGATCCAATCCGCATCATTGCTACTAACATTTTTCAATACAATTTTCTCTAGGAACATATAAAAGCATAGGGAAGCAACAACGCGAGCTATTGATCTACAACATAATTTGCAAAATACTACCAGGACTAAGTTCATGATAAATTAAAGTTCAATTAATCATATTACTTAAGAACTCCCACTTAGACAGACATCTCTCTAGTCATCTAAGTGATCACGTGATCCAAATCAACTAAACCATGTCCGATCATCACGTGAGATGGAGTAGTTTCAATGGTGAACATCAATATGTTGATCATATCTACTATATGATTCACGCTCGACCTTTCGGTCTCCGTGTTCCGAGGTCATATCTTATATGCATAGCTCGTCAAGTATAACCTGAGTATTCGCGTGCGCAACTGTTTTGCACCCGTTGTATTTGAGCGTAGAGCCTATCACACCCGATCATCACGTGGTGTCTCAAAGACGAAGAACTTTCATAACGGTGCATACTCGGGAGAACACTTCTTGATAATTTTGGTGAGAGATCATCTTATAATGCTACCGTCAATCAAAGCAAGATAAGATGCATAAAGGATAAACATCACATGCAATCAATATAAGTGATATGATATGGTCATCATCATCTTGTGCTTGTGATCTCCATCGCCAAGCACCGTCATGATCACCATCGTCACCGGCGCGACACCTTGATCTCCATCGTAGCATCGTTGTCGTCTCGCCAACTATTGCTTCTCGACTATCGCTACCGCTTAGTGATAAAGTAAAGCAATTACATGGCGTTGCATTTCATACAATAAGCGACAACCATATGGCTCCTGCCGATTGCCGATAACTTCGGTTACAAAACATGATCATCTCATACAATAAAATATAGCATCACGTCTTGACCATATCACATCACAACATGCCCTGCAAAAACAAGTTAGACGTCCTCTACTTTGTTGTTGCAAGTTTTACGTGGCTGCTACGGGCTGAGCAAGAACCGTTCTTACCTCGCATCAAAACCACAACGATACTTCGTCAAATAGACTCCGTTTAACCTTCTCAAGGACCGGGCGTAGCCTTTCTCGGTTCAACTAAAGTGAGAGAGACAGACACCGCCATCACCTTTAAGCAACGAGTGCTCACAGCGGTGAAACCAGTCTCGCGTAAGCGTCTGCGTAATGTCGGTCCGGGCCGCTTCATCTCACAATACCGCTGAACCAAAGTATGACATGCTGGTAGGTAGTATGACTTGTATCGCCCACAACTCACTTGTGTTCTACTCGTGCATATGACATCAACGCATAAAACCAGGCTCGGATGCCACTGTTGGGGAAAGTAGTAATTTCAAAAATTTTCCTACGATCACGCAAGACCATGGTGATGGCATAGCAACGAGAGGGGAGAGTGTCCGTCCACGTACCCTCGTAGACCGAAAGCGGAAGCGTTAAAACAACGCGGTTGATGTAGTCGTACGTCTCCATGATCCGACCGATCCAAGCACCGAACGTACGGCACCTCCGAGTTCTGCACACGTTCAGCTCGATGGCGATCCCGGACTCGATCCAGCAAAGTGTCGGGGATGAGTTCCGTCAACCTGACGGCGTGGTGGCGATGTTGATGCTCCACCGACGCAGGGCTTCGCCTAAGCTCCGCGACGATATGACTTCTCCGGCGCAGGCTTCTCCTAAGCTCCGCGACGATATGACCGAAGTGGAATATGGTGGAAGGGGCACCGCACACGGCTAAGGCAAGATCCGTAGATCAACTTGTGTGTCATGGGGTGCCCCCTGCCCCGTATATAAAGGATGGAGGAGGAGGAGGCCGCCAAGGCAATAGGTGCGCCATGGTGTGGAGTCCTACTAGGACTCCAAGTCCTAGTAGGAGTCCACCAAGAGGGAGGAAGGAGAAGGAAGTGGAGGAGAAGGAGAGGTGGCGGCCCCTTTCCCTAGTCCAATTCGGACTAGAGGGAGGGGCAGCAGCCTTTTTCCTCTTCCCACTAAAGCCCATCAAGGCCCATTACTTCTCCGTAATCCCGTAACTCCCGGTACTCGAAAAATACCGAATCATTCGAACCTTTCCGAACTCGAATATAGTCGTCCAATATATCGATCTTTACGTCTCGACCATTTCGAGACTCCTCGTCATGTCCCGATCTCATCCGGGACTCGAACTCCTTCGGTACATCAAAACTCATAAACTCATAATATAACTGTCATCGAAACCTTAAGCGTGCGGACCCTACGGGTTCGAGAACTATGTAGACATGACCTAGAACTATTCTCGGTCAATAACCAATAGCGGAACCTGGATGCCCATATTGGTTCCTACATATTCTACGAAGATCTTTTATCGGTCAGACCGCATAACAACATACGTTGTTCCCTTTGTCATCGGTATGTTACTTGCCCGAGATTCGATCGTCGGTATCCAATACCTAGTTCAATCTCGTTACTGGCAAGTCTCTTTTCTCGTTCCGTAATACATCATCTCACAACTAACACATTTAGTTGTAATGCTTGCAAGGCTTATGTGATGTGCATTACCGAGAGGGCCCAGAGATACCTCTCCGACAATCGGAGTGACAAATCCTAATCTCGAAATATGCCAACCCAACATGTACCTTCGGAGACACCTGTAATGTACCTTTATAATCACCCGATTACGTTGTGGCGTTAGGTAGCACCAAAGTGTTCCTCGGGCAAACGGGAGTTGCATAATCTCATAGTCATAGGAACATGTATAAGTCATGAAGAAAAGCACTAGCAACAAACTATACGATCAGGTGCTATGCTAATGGAATGGGTCATGTCAATCAGATCATTCAACCAATGATGTGATCCCGTTAATCAAATAACAACTCCTTGTTCATGGTTAGGAAACATAACCATCTTTGATTAACGAGCTAGTCAAGTAGAGGCATACTAGTGACACTCTGTAGGTTTATGTATTCACACATGTATTATGTTTCCGGTTAATACAATTCTAGCATGAATAATAAACATTTATCATGATATAAGGAAATAAATAATAACATTATTATTGCCTCTAGGGCATATTTCCTTCACAAAATAGGTGAGGGCAGGAAGTGGCAGAAGTATGGACAATAGCTCCATTGACCGGGCTGCGTGCGAGAGAAAGATGCCGGACTAAAACTTCTCTCCTGATGGAGGCTGCTCCATATCAACGCCCCTAGCCTTCAACTATGCAGGCTCGCGGACTCGATTCGAAGCGTGCTCTGTAAATTTCGTAGGCCAAAGGGCGTATGACGACTTTGTTGGAGTGGTCTTTTCGACCAAAATTGCTATATAGATAGTATTATGCCGATCAACCCGATTATAGTGATTTTGCTAGAGTTGCTCTAAAAGTTAAGCACCGGTATAGTTTCCTGATCTTGTAATGGAGGGATGGTTTCTAGACTTAAAATGCAGTACTTTCTCAGTCAATGCACACAAATTTCCGCACGACCATGACAGGCCGGTAGCACACACCTTAGTGACTTGGTAATTCCCGTCAAAGTTCTAATTAGTTTATCTGTAAGCAACTGATATAGCCTACACATTATTAAGGTTTTTCGATAAAGGGCATTTTTATTAACTCATAATGTAGCATCAAGTGGATACAAAACATAATGAGTGACACCCGGGCTCTGCATAGCTAAGATGCACACAGCCTTAACGAAGAGTCTAGCAAAATATGTATTAAAAAAACGACAAAGCCATATGAGTCCAAAACTATGCCAATGTCGACGGGGGACACATTATTAGGGTTATCTTACACATGCCAAATTGTCCGAAGAAATTTCCACACAAAAAATATTATTTTTCTGAAGAACGGTTTACCGCAGCCTCTCAGCATTTTTGTCCTCATCGTTGATCTTTGAAGTTTGAATATCTATCCGATCGATCACGCCTATCCCGGGGAAACTAATTAACATGTCCGTACGTACTTCCCTTTTTGGCCTTTTGCCACTACTACATGAATTAAGCGCACCAACCCTCCTAGCTACAACGGAGAAGACTTCCTCCATCGGATGATAAGATTTCGCGGGTCCTAACCATCTTCACCATCGATGACCCCGAGAGACAGAGAGAGAATGCATGTTGTGTCGAGGAGTAATTGACCGAGTCTGATTTTCTCGCAGTAGGTGAATGTGTTTTCAGCTATTTGATCATTGAGAATGTAGAAGTAGATATTTCATATTTCGTCAGACTGGAATGTGTTTTCAGCTATTTGTCCGCTCACTAATATGTAGAAGTAGATATTTCATATTTCTAAGAGCAAAGTTGCTAAAATCTGGCTCCGAGCTAATTAATCTAAGAGAAAAATATACTTTTCATCCCTCAATTCTTCGTGAAGTCTAGATTTGGTCCCTCAACTCCAAAACCGGACAATTTGCATCCTTAATTATTGAAACCGGACAAGATTCATCCCTGGTCATGGTTTTGACCGGTTTTGGTGCTGTTCCACCCCGGTTTTGACCGTGCTGACTCAAATTCGCGTATTTTTCCAATTCCGCTTAATGTTTTCAAATCTGGGTGTCTCAAATACGTGAACTTTTTAAAAATTTGTGTACTTTTTCCAAATCCGCGTACTTTTTCTAAGTTCATGTACTTTTTTTTTAAATCCGCGTACTTTTTTAAAGTTCATGTTTTTTTTTTCAAATTCATGTAATTTTTTAAAATTGACGTACTTATTCATATTCGTGTACATTTTTTTGCTTTTGAAAATTTTGTGTGAACTTAAAACGTACGCGGATTTGAATTTCTTTAACCCAAATTAGAAAAAAAAATTATGGAGTTGAAAAATTATGTCAATTTGAAACAAGTATCTGAATTTCAAACAAAGTTCATGGATTGGAAAAGGAACACCGATTTGAAAAAAAAATACACGAACTTTACAAATTATGCGGATTTGAAACAAGTACGCGAATTTCAAAAACACTTCATGGATTTGAAAAAAAAACACTTGGATTCGATAAAATTACATGAACTTGAAAAAAATAGACTGATTTGAAAAAAGCACACAAATTTCAAAATAGTTCACGGATTTGAAAAATGTATGTTTATTTTTGAAAAAAATGCGCGAACTTGAAAAAACTATGTGGATTTCAAAAGAGTATGTGACTTTCAAAAAGTTCACGGATATCAAAAAATTACGCGAATTTGAGTCAGCACCAGTCAAAACCGGGGTCAGTTAGCACCAAAACCGCTCAAAATCAAGACCAGGGATGAATCTTGTCCGGTTTCGCTAGTTGAGGGTGCAAGTTGTCCGGTTTCGAAGTTGAGGGACCAAATCTAGACTTTACCGAAAGTTGAGGATTGAAAAATATACTTTTCTCTTAATCTAACAGAGTCGCCATCCTGCATGAATTAATCTAAACAAAAATGTAGAAGTAGTAGTACAAAATGCCAGCATAATTGCGTGCATGCATGCATGCATGTACCTGCAGAAAGTGGAGTAGATTAGCGAACGGACAAATTAATTGAAGCCACCAAATCCTTCAAGATAAAACAAATTAGTGAGCGGACAAATTAAGTGAAGCTACCAAATCCTTCAAGATAAAACAATGGAAAGTTAGCAGTTGGAGATAACAAACAAAGGCACATGCGTGCCAATGACTCGGTCGTGGAGCTTCTCCTTCGTTTTCTTCTCGCTCAACAATCATCATATCTACTACTTGCATCATCGTGTGTGGAGTATGAATTAGAGAAGCTTTTGTTGTAGCTAGGCTAGGTTTGTTGTATTTTAGTGTAGCCGACGTGGACTAGACCTGTGATACGTGGTGGTTGGTTATGGACGCGGAAGCCGAATGCTTACCGGAAACTGGTCAAATTATACGCGGCAAAAGTACAGGCTGACCGTTTTGCACCCATGCATGCAAGTCGCTGCTGCTGCGAGCCCTGGTCAATGAAACGAGAGTCGTCCTTTACTCGGTCGTGAGCCATGTGCCCGTGACACAAAACATATCAGATGTTTCTTTTGGACACCAAATGAATTTGTTCAGATTAATTCATGCAGGATTCAAAATGTTGCAGTGGGGGTTTATGTCAATTTGAACTAAAACCACGTCGGCTATTTCCAACGAAGGAAATACTACGAAAGAGGCATGTAGTACCTTGTAATTACTGTACCTAGGAGTTGTGACTTATGACGAATGCTGAAATCAAGAAACTTTTATACATCAAATAGTTTTGTTTTTATGTTTTTCTGCCAACTCAATTCAATCACCAAAATAGGACAGATAATTTATTAGTTGCATGAAAAAAGTGTTCTTCCTCTTCGTTATCCTACCCCCCCCCCCCGTGTCGTAGCAGTCTCGACCTTGGAACTCCACGCCATATCACCTTCTTCTCCTAGAAACTCGACTCATCCTTGTGCCATTTTTAGATGACTTGTAGCCAATCACGACAAGAATAACCTTATTTCCCGAGCTCATAAACACTCGGTGAAGGGCAAAAAAATTGATCGCTGAAATTGTTACAGCGACGTTAGGCCAAAAAACATGCAGTTTGAAACGAGTGGGCAGTCTCAAAATCATTATATTCTAGCCTCCAAATTTCATCTGTCTTGTGAGACCCACCCGTCAATGGGACGTAATTTCTTCGGGTCTCCCTTCCATCTCCGTCGTCCATCTCCGCCGTGAGGTGGTCCCACGTGAATTTTCTTTCCATGCCATACAGTTTCATAAGTTGGCCCCAAGACATTAAATATGGACGCTGTGAGGGGAAATACACTTTGGTTCCTGGGTGTATATACACCCTATATGGGATTTTTTTTATTATTTTAATAAAAAGTCAAAATAGGTAAGAACTATTTTGGCAAAACACTTGACTTACTTTTGCACTAGTAAATAAACCTGGATGAAAAAAAAACAAAAGTTGACCTCACAGCAAAAAAGACAAAATTTATTTGCTATTATAGGTCACTATTCACACTATTTTAGCCAAAAATTTGTCTTTTTTAAAAGAAGTCAAAGGGATATTTTTTTGTGAAATTTTTTTCTCACGAGTACAATAGAAGGTCAAGTTTATTTCAATAATATTTTTAGAAATTTTCGATTTTTTGTTGAATTACTAAATTTTTTTGCATATAGGGTGCATATATCCCCATAGACCAAAAGTTCCCCTCCCGCTGTGAGGTCATATATGGAGGACTCTACATAATAGAAGCGATAAACACTTACATGGCGACTCTGCTAGAGCTGTTTTTCTATTTTATTTTTTTTGCATGTATGCCCTTGACGGCTATTGTGAAGTTTGGATGTTTTTAGCGACTCTGCTCTTACAAATAGATGAATGCAACAAGTGGAGGAGTACATATCTTGAGCTCAGAAGACATAGATCGAAGAGCTTGTTGTTAACTGTTACATGTGTACTTCCCTCCTCTTTCCTTTATGTTTGACTCACCTACTTCCGAATTTTTTAGTTAATTGGTTCTCCTACATAAGCCCTCCAACCCTGTCATGTTACTCCACACAAGCTCATTACCATCTGGAGCATCCAACAACCAGGAGCCTCCAAAGTCCAAACCAAGCTCGTAAGCAAACAAAAGGAGCAGAACACACAAACTCCGAGCTGAGCTTCATGGCAACCATAACTGCTAGTGCCAGTCCAGCCATGCAAGAAGCAGCAAAGACGCCAAGCGCATCGCCGCCCCGCGCCATGGCCGCCTCGACGGCCTCGCCGGCTCGCTACCGGCCTTCGCTTCTGGTCATATTCAGTGCCTGCCTCGTCCTGATCGGCGCCGGCGGGCCGCTCTTGCTCCGCGTCTACTTTGTCCACGGCGGGCAACGCCTGTGGCTCTCCGCGCTGCTCCAGATCTCCGGCTGGCCGCTCCTCCTCCCGCCCCTGTGCGTCTCCCTCTTCCGCGGCCGCCGACACGGCATCGCCAACCTCCTCCTTCCGCTTCGCCTCGTCGGCGCGGCCGCCGTGCTAGGCAGTTTGTACGCCGTGTCGTGTTTCGTGTACGCCATGGGGTCGCAGGCGCTGCCGCTGTCCACGTCGTCGTTGCTGCTGGCGACGCAGCTCGCCTTCACGGCGGTGTTCGCGTTCCTCTTCGTTGGGCTCCGCTTCACGCCCTTCTCCGCCAACGCCGTCATGCTGCTCATCATCGGCCCGGCAGTGCTCGGTGTCGGGCCGGGGTCCGGGAAGCCGGCTGGCGAGCCATCCAAGACGTACTGGACCGGGTTCTGCGAGGGCATCACTGCAGCAGCGCTCGCCGGGCTCGTACTGCCGCTCGTTGAGGTCGCCATGGAGCGATACGGGCGCCGGACGGGACCCGCCGCGAGGTCGCCGCCTCCCTACTCCACAGTGATGCAGATGCAGGCCGTGATGGGCGCCGCTGGCACGATGGTGTGCCTGCTCGGCATGGCCATCAAGAGCGACTTCGGGGCGCTGCGGAGCGAGGCGGCGACGTTCGGGCTCGGCGAGACCAACTACTACCTGGTGCTCGTGTGGGACGCCGTGTCGTGGCAGCTGCTCAACCTGGGCATCATGGGGCTCATCACCTGCGCCTCCTCCCTCCTCGCCGGCATCATGATCGCCGTCCTCCTGCCGCTCTCCGAGATCCTCGCCGTCCTCTTCCTCCACGAGAAGTTCGACGGGCCAAAGGGCATCGCGCTGGTGCTCTCGCTGTGGGGCTTCGCCTCCTACATGTACGGCGAGAAGGTCCAGCAGAAGAAGCTGGCGGCGCAGAAGAGCGAGCTGCTGCAGCAGCAGATGGCGGGGAAAACCGGAGACCTGGAGCTGGCTGCCCCTTGATATTATTGGTGTAGTAAACTTTTTTTTTGCCATTTAAAAGTACAGACTATAGATACATACATTTCGTAAGGAATTGTTTCATTCTATACTTGCTAGCTAGGTAGCACAAAGAAATCAAGTGGTACCGTTGAGTTAATAAAGCGTACTATTCAGAAATGTTCTTTTTGTTTGAAATGCCTATTCAGAAATGTTCACTTCTCGGAAATGGAAGATTTGAGTACGCGGTCGCTAGGGTTCCCCTCCTCTGGTGACCTGGGTGGCCGTTGAGTCCTTCCCATCGTTCTCCTTCCGTCCCCTCCCCTCTGATCTCGAGTTCGGGCTGATCCAAGGGCAACCTTGCATTGCTTCCCGGCCTTGGTATGGCGACGATGGTAGGGTTTTAGGTTTTGAAACTTCCTCGGCGCGCTGAACCAGTTTGGTGATGGCGGCCACAGCATCGGCTTCGCATGTTTGTGAGGACATGGAACTTGAGGATCTGATGAACGGATTGGCCATTGGCGAAGGAGAGATAGATGACCTGGCCTATGAGGATGTGACACCGGAAGAAACTATGGAGGCTCGGTGGCTGATCATCGGCAAAGTGCATACAAACTATGAGTATGGTGATTTCTGGTTTTACAAGAATATGAGAAGCGCATGGGATTTGGCCCAGACTGTCAAATTTCGATCTTGGGCAATAATCTTTATACTATGCAATTCTCATGCATGGGAGATTGGAACAAGGTGATGGATGGAGGGCCGTGGACTTTCTGAGGGCAACCAGTTTTGCTAGCTCCGTATATGACGGATTCATCAAACGATCAACGAATGACCTCAACACTTCCAAAATATGGATACAATTCCATGATCTGCCGGATGGGATTGGCCCGTTGATGAAGCTTCTTGCAAGAAAGATCGGCGAGTTTTATGCAGAGCAGGGTTTTAGTGATTTTGCTAGTAACTTTTATAGAGTAAAGGTTATATTAGATGTTAGAAAAGAAGGGTTTTTAAAGTGAAGTACCAAAGACTCCGGGACACAAGAGAATGATATTCTACCAAGTGTTGGTGTACGGATCCACAGTCCATCATTGTTTTGACATGCGTGCCATGTTTTTTCAGCAAATTTTGTTTTGCTTCTGGGTGCCAAATTAGAGTTTTTCTTGTTTCAAAGTGTAGCATAATGTTTTTCTGTATACCTTCGTCTATCAGCAAATTCAATTGGAAATAAGTCAAGTTTTATTTGTTGCTAATAACAAACGGGGATGCATACACGACTGCAAATAATCACTCTCGACATTGACCTTGATGTTTGATGTGTCTCTTGTTATGTTGACATACTGTAGTAGTGAAAAGAATGAAGCAGCAATACTTATCCATTATAATTCACAAACTGACCCAAGCAAGTATAGGTACAACAACAAAATTTCAGTTTTCTACAGGAGTATGACCGGGCCAGTAGCGTACACACCTTATTGACTCACCAATTTCCGTCAAAGTTCTAATTATTTTATCTAAGCAATTGGTATATATAGTACTTAGTACTTGCACATGTCAAAATATCTGGAAAATTTTCCACAAAAGATCTTCCTTTTGTGAAGAATGGTTTACAACGGGCTCTCAGTTCTTTTGTCCTTATTATATGTGGTTTTTGCTTCATCGTTGATCTTTGCAGTTTGAACCAATCAATCATGTGTGACTATATTTGTTGCTACATTTCACATGAGGAACAACTCGGCTGCTAAGAGAAACAATCTTGAAAAACTAACATATTCTTGCGCACTTCCCTTTCTAGCCTTTTGCTGGTATGAAATAAGTGTACCAACACCCTCCAGACTCCAAGGCAAAAGACTTCTTGATCTTGAGGGCCTAACCACCTGCAACATTGATGACCCGGATAGAGAATGTTGGTTGATGGAGTAATTGACCGAGTCAATTTTCTTGCAGTAGGTGATGTGTTTTCGTCACTTGGACCGTTGAGAATCCAACGGAATGCACATAAGCTGGAAAGTGAAACAAAAAATTACTCCTGCTACCGATTGTTTTCTGAACCTACTGCCACCAACTTCTCACATACATACCTTCTCAACGACGGACGACCCAAGAGCCTTATATGGTAAGGGCCTGCGCACTTGCAGTGTCTGGTTCACTAGTTTATTAACACGCTGAGTTCATGTTGTAGAGCACAAGTCTCATGAGATAGCAATGACAATTTTGATCTCTGCCTATCCACCGACTTACACAAAATCTTATAGGCAATTTGTGAGTCTGCATGCATTGGTGACCTACTTAGTTTAAACCCACAGGGTGACCTACGGAACAAAGTACAATTAGCTCAAAGTACAACTTAACCAACAAAATGCCAACATACACTCCCACAAAAGTAAACAAGAATGCAAGGTCCTAAATCGTGTTTTTCGCACCTTCACGGCAAGGGCTGAGCTGCTATAGTAGGGTATCGTGGAAGAAAGAAAGTAAAAGAAAAATAGAAACAAATAATCCAACAATTAACTAATTAACTATGGATGGATGATTTTTTTTTGGGTTGCAACATGATAGTTGATAGGAGTAGTCATGACGTAATCGTTAGGTGGCCAAAAATTCAAGATAAAAATCGGCTAACAAAAGATTGGATGCTAACTTGTTAGGTTTATTTTTCATTGTCTTATGGATTAAAATTTTGTGTATAATTGATTACATACTATTTTTGGTATACATACACTTACAAAGTACTCCCTCCGATCCAAAATAAGTGTCATGGTTTTGAACTAGTTTTGAATGGGTAAGTTCAAAACTGCGGCACTTTTTATGGATCAGAGGTAGTACCAGATTTGGCTTAAAGTGATGCAAGCCATGCTATAGCGGCCTATAAGTACGATATCGGTACAAAATACCATAGCTTAGTTTTTAGGCCCCCAAAAATTTAACTATAGCACAGCCATAGCTAGCAATTTAAACCATTGCATTTGCATGAATGCCGACATACATACATACATACATACATACATACATACATACATACATACATGTATCAGAAATTAGATTGTGGAACAAATTAAAATAAGCTAGTACGAAAATCTTCCAAGATAAAGAAATGTGAAGTTGCCAAATTGGGGATAACAAGGCACATGCGTCCTAATTACTCTGTCCGGGCGGTGGCGATGCAGAACAAGGGCCAAAACATGCAGCTCAAAGGTGCACTTTCTCCGGAGGCGCCTCTCCTTTGTTTTCTTCTAAACAATCACCACGTCTAGGTACATGCATGTGCTGAGTATGCAGGGTATTAGAGAATCTTTTGTTGTAGCTAGGCTAGGCTTAGTATTTTTACCCGTGCCGACGTGGACTAGACCGACGATACACGTCAGCTGTTGGTATTGACAAGTGGTGGTTGGTCATGGACTATTAGGGTGAACTTACACATGTCAAAATACCATGAGAGATTTCCACAAAATAGATATCTTCTCTGAAGAATGGCTTACGGCGGCCTCTCTAGATTTTTGTCCATGTTATAGGTGGATTCGCTTCATCGTTGATCTTTGAAGTTTGAATATCTAGCCAATCAATCATGCGCCACTGTATCTGCTGCTACATTTCCTACCACGAACAACTCGGCTGCTAAGCAAAGCAATCCATGGGAAACTAATCAACATATCCGTACGCACTTCCCTTTTTGGCCTTTTCCTACTACTACGAATTAAGGGTACCAACCCTCATAAACTACAACGGAGAAGACTTCCCCGGTCGGATGATAAGATCTTGCGGGTCCTAACCACATGCACAATCGATGACCCCGAGAGAGAGAATGTTGTGTCGAAGGAGTAATGGACCGAGTCGGTTTTCTTGCAGTAGGTGAATGTGTTTTCCAGCGCTTTGGTCATTGAGAATCGAACGGAACACGCGCAGACTTGAAAGTGAAAGAATGTCACTACCAATTTCGACCCATGCGGCCATCAATTTAATCATCGTCAGCGACGGATTCCAAATAGCTTGCATAGTGTAAAAGAAAAAAAATATCTTATACAGTAGTATTAAGGTACCGAGGGAGTACTTGACTGTCAAACCCACGTTGAGATAGCAAAATGACAATTTCAATCTCTGCTTAGCCACAGGGGTGACCCATTTAAACAAAAAAAAAAATTTATATGCAATTTGATAGACCCCGTTCAAGGGGCATGTATTAGAGAAGCTTTTGTTGTAGCTAGGCTAGGCTTAGTAATTTAGTGGAGCCGACGTGGAATAGACCGATGATACGTGGTGGCTGGTTATATGGACGCGCTTAATGGGAAATGGTCAAATAATACGCCGCACGAGTCCAAGCTGACCGTGTTTTGCTCACATGCATGCAGGTTGGTCCTGCGCGCCCTGGTCAATCAAACAAGAGTCATCCTTACTCGGTCGTGAGCCACACATAACCTACTCCCTGGTCTAGTATCAATTGATTCTTTAGGACAACAATAAATTTGTTCAGATTAATTCATGCAGGATTTCGAACAGTTTCAGGGGAATGCATAAGTACATAAGAGACATGTACCATGTAATGACTGAAGCTGAAAACAGGAAACTATTATCTGTCAAATACTTTTGCTTTTATCTTCAAAAAAGACAAAGCTAGGGTTTCTGCCTCTCGCCAGCGTCACCGCAGGTCCGCCTCGTCTCCGGTGGCCCTAGGGCCATGTGGTCGCGGTGGATCCTGCCAAGGACCGGCGGGAGGGCTCCGTTTTCAGTTGTTTTTTCCAGTCTTGTTAGGGTTTGTGTCATGTTTAGGAAGGCGAGACGGCGGCGGCTCACTGAAGATGGAATAAAGGTCTTCCCGCCTAGCCCCTGTTTCGGCGGTGCATCTAGCATCGTTGGTGGGCGTGTGAAGGTGTGTCTTCGGCGGATCTATCTTTGGTGGATTTGCTCGGATCTCTTCGTTGTTCGTCTACGTACGTGTGTCTTCGGGTTGAATCCTTCCAACCTACGTTATTTTTCATCGGCGGCGGTTGTTGTTCTGGTGCGCTGGTCCTATGGGGCCTTAGCACGACGACTTTCTGACTGTCTACTACAACAAGTTGTGCCCGACTCCGGCGATGAAGGGGTGATGATGGCGGCGCGCCTTCGGCTCGCTTCAGTGCTTGTAGTCGTCGCTAGGTGGTCTACGGATCTGGATGTAATTTTTATTTCTGGTGTTCGTTGTACTGCCATGATTGAAGATGAATAGATTGAAAGTTTTTCGCAAAAAAGAATACTTTTGCTTTTATCTTTTTCTGCCAATTCAATTCAATCACCAAAATAGGACAGGCAATTTATTAGTTGCACAAAAACAAAAACAAAATGTGTCCTCCTCCACCTTCCCCCTTCAACCTCAGAACTCCACGCCGCGTAACTTCTTCTCCCAGGAACTCGACTAGCCCTTGCAATTGCAATTTTAGGTGACTAAAAGCAACTCTAGCAGAGTAGCCAAAAAATCGATCGTCAAAATAGCTATAGTGATGGCAGGCTAAAAAAATATGCAGTCAGAATCGCTATATAGTCTAGCCTCCAAATTTCATCTGGCTCATGGGACCCACTCGCTAATGGGACGTTTTTTCCCTCGGCCTCTCTTCCATCTCCACCGTGAGGCGAGGGGCCATGTGATTTTATTTTCATGCCACACAGTTTCATAAGTTGGCACACAAACGCTCTGAGGCCAGATATAGAGGACTCTACAAGACTGTTTGGTTCTAGGCCTAGCATTGCCACACTTTGTCACACATTTTTGCCAAGCTTGCCTAAGATTAATTTAATAAAATAAGAGCCACAAGTTGACAAGCCTAAGTAGATTTTGCCACATTTTTTGTGTGTATGCCACGTGGGGCACAAGTATGGCTTGCCTAAGATGTGCCTTAAACCAAACACTCACCTAAATTGATCAAACTAGCCTAATTTTAGATGTGGCAATCTTTGGCAAAGTTAGTCACAAACCAAACAACCCCTACATAATGCACGGCGCAGTGACTCATACTGGGGCTCTGCTAGACTGTTCTTTTATTTCATGTCCTCTATATGATGGTTATTATGAACCTTTGGTGTTTTTAGCTACTCTTCTCTTACAAATAGCAAACACGCACGAAAAATATCTACTCTAGGTGAACGCAAGATATGGAGTACAGTACATACACTGCCATTATTAGCAGCACTTCGGGACAAATATATCATGAGTTCACTGTTCACAAGATATAGACCGAAGAGCTCGTTGTTAACTGCTGTACATGTGTACTTCTCTCCTCCTTCCTTTAGGTTTGACCCACCTACTTACTACTGTACTTCTCTCCTCATTAGTTCTCCTATATAAACTCTACGACCCTGTCATGTTACTCACAAGCTCATCACCATCTGGGGCATCCAGCAAACAGGAGCCTCCAAACAAAATTCGTGAGCGAAACTAGCAGAACACGCATATTCCCAGCCGAGCTTCATGGCTACCATAACTGTTAGTGCTAGTCCAGCCATGCAAGAAGTGGCAAAGACGCCAAGCGCCTCGCCGCCCCGTGCCATGGCCGCCCCAACGGCCTCGCCGGCTCGCTACCGGCCTTCGCTGCTGGTGATATTCAGCGCCTGCCTCGTCCTCATCGGCGCCGGCGGGCCGCTCCTACTGCGGGTCTACTTTGTCCACGGCGGGCAACGCCTGTGGCTTTCCGCGCTGCTCCAGATCTCCGGCTGGCCGCTCCTCCTCCCGCCCCTGTGCGTCTCTCTCTTCCGCGGCCGCCGCCATGGCATCGCCAACCTCCTCCTCCCGCTTCGCCTCGTCGGCGCGGCCGCCGTGCTAGGCAGTTTGTACGCCGTGTCGTGTTACGTGTACGCCATGGGGTCGCAGGCGCTGCCGCTGTCCACGTCGTCGCTGCTACTGGCGACGCAGCTCGCCTTCACGGCGGTGTTCGCGTTCCTCTTCGTTGGGCTCCGCTTCACGCCATTCTCCGCCAACGCCGTCATGTTGCTCATCATCGGCCCGGCAGTGCTCGGTGTCGGGCCGGGGTCCGGGAAGCCAGCTGGCGAGCCGTCCAAGACGTACTGGACCGGGTTCTGCGAGGGCATCGCAGCAGCGGCGCTCGCCGGGCTCGTACTGCCACTCGTTGAGGTCGCCATGGAGCGATACGGGCGCCGGACAGGACCCGCCGCGAGGACGCCGCCTCCCTACTCCACGGTGATGCAGATGCAGGCCGTGATGGGCGCGGCCGGCACGATGGTTTGCCTGCTCGGCATGGCCATCAAGAGCGACTTCGGAGCGCTGCGGAGCGAGGCGGCGACGTTCGGGCTCGGTGAGACCAACTACTACCTGGTGCTCGTGTGGGACGCCGTGTCGTGGCAGCTGCTGAACCTGGGCATCATGGGGCTCATCACCTGCGCCTCCTCGCTCCTCGCCGGCATCATGATCGCCGTCCTCCTGCCGCTCTCCGAGATCCTCGCCGTCTTGTTCCTCCACGAGAAGTTCGACGGGCCAAAGGGCATAGCGCTCGTGCTCTCCCTCTGGGGATTCGCCTCCTACATGTACGGCGAGAAGGTCCAGCAGAAGAAGATGGAGGCGCAGAAGAGCGAGCTGCTGCAGCAGCAGGTGGCGAGGAAAACCGGAGACCTGGAGCTGGCTGCCCCTTGATATTATTGGTGTAGTAAACCTTTTTTTTGCCATTCAAAAGTACAAACTATAGTATAGAGACAAACATTTCGTAAGATAATTGTTTCATTCTATACCAGCTAGGTAGCACAAAGAAATCAAGTGGTACCGTTGAGTTAATAATGCGTATTCAGAAATGTTCTTTTTGTATAAAATGCCTATTCAGAAATGTTCACTTCTCGGAAGTGGAAGATGTGAGTACGCCATCGTGGTCTGGGTCGCCGTTGAGTCCTTCCCGTCGTTCTCCTTCCTTCCCCTCCCCTCTGATCTCGCGTTCGAGCTGATCCAGGGGCAATCTTGCATTGCTTCCCGGCCTTGGCGTGGCGGCGACGGTAGGGTTTTAGGTTGTGAAACTTCCCCGGCGCTCCCTTTATATCTATTCTCTCTCTTGTAATGGTAACTTTGATTCGTAATATATGGTTCAGGCCAGCGTAAGCCCGCCATTGACGCGTAAAAAAAATTCCCCAGCGCAATGAACCAGTTCGGCGATGGCGGCTACAACATCGGCTTCGGTTGTTCGCGAGGACAAGGAACTTGAGGATCTGATGAACGGATTGGGCATTGACGAAGGAGAGACAATAGATGACCTAGTCTATGAGGATGTGATACCGGTAGAAACTATGGAGGCTCGGTGGATGGTGATCAGCAAAGTGGATACAAGCCCTGACTATGGTGATTTCTGGTTTAACAAGAATGTGAAAAGCACATGGGATTTAACCCAGACTGTCAAATTTCGATCTTTGGGCAATAATCTTTATACACTGCACTTCTCTTTTTTTTGAGAGAGAGAGAGAACTCTGCACTTCTCATGCCTTGGAGATTGTGACAAGGTCATGGATTGGGGAACCTGGACTTTCCGAGGGCAACCAGTTTTGCTAGCTCCATATGAAGGATTCACCAAACCGTCAAAGATTGACCTCAGCACTTTCAAAATATGGATACGACTCCATGATCTGACGGATGGGTTTGGCCCTTTGATGAAGCTTCTTGCAGGAAAGGTCGGCGAGTTTTATGCAAAGGAGCAGGGTTTCGGTGATTTTGTTGGTAACTTTTATAGAGTAAAGGTTATCATTAGATGTTAGAAAGCCTCTGAAAAATCATGTATCAATTGTTAAGAAGAAGAAAACACAGATTTCCAAACTGAAGTACGAAAGACTCCTGGACACAAGAGAATGATATTCTATCAAGTAATGGTGTATGGATCCACATTCCACCATCGTTTTGAGATTCATGCCATGTTTTTCAGCAAATTTTGTTTTGCTTCAGGGTATTATGTTAGAGTTTTTCCTTGTTTCAAAGTGTAGCATCAGGTGATATTCTATCGAATTTTGTATACTTTTGTCTATCAACAAATTCCGATAGGAAACAAGTCCATTCTTATTTGTTGATACACAATTATACACTACGGTACACTTTGAAACAAGACAAAAACTTAACGAAACATTATGTAACACTTTGTAACGAGACAAATTTTGCATGATGTCAAATAACATACTAGCACGAATCTCAAAGTAATAACAAACGGGGATGCATGCGTGATGTATCCCGTGCATGGTAGAAAAATCACTCTCGACATTGACCTTGACGTTTGATGTGTGTCTTGCTATGTTGACATATTGTACTAGTGAAAAGAATGAAGCAGCAATACTTATCCATTATAATTCACAAACTGACCCAAGCAAGTGTAGGTACAAGAACAAAATTTCAGTTTTACGTAGGAGTATGACTGGGCCAGTAGCGTACACACCTTATTGACTCGGCAATTTCCGTCAAAGTTCTAGTTAGTCTATCTAAGCAATTGGTATATAGTACTTACACATGTCAAAATGTCTGGAAAAATCTCCAGAAAAGATATCGCTTTTCTGAAGAATGGTTTACAGCGGGCCTCTCAATACTTTTGTCCTTATTATATGTGGTTTTCGCTTCATCGTTGATCCTTGCAGTTTGAGCCAATCAATCATGTGTGGCTACATCTGCTTCTACATTTCATACGAGGAATAGCTCGGCAGCTAAGAAAAACAATCTTGAAAAACTAACATCTCCTTGTGCACTTCCCTTTCTATGTAGCTTTTTGCTGGTATGAAATAAGTGTACCAACACCCTCCAGACTCCCAAGGCAAAAGACTTCTTGATCTTGAGGGCCTAACCACCTTCAACATTGACGACCCGGATAGAGAGAGTGTTGGTCAATGGAGTAATTGACCGAGTCGATTTTCTTGCAGTAGGTGATGTGTTTTCTTCCCTTGGATCGTTGAGAATCCAACAGAATGCACATAGGCTGGAAATTGGAACAAAAAATTCACTCCTGCTATCGATTGTTATCTGAACCTGAAGGAAATATGCCCTAGAGGCAATAATAAAGTTATTATTTATTTCCTTATATCATGATAAATGTTTATTATTCATGCTAGAATTGTATTAATCGGAAACATGATACATGTGTGAATACATAGACAAACAGAGTGTCACTAGTATGCCTCTACTTGACTAGCTCTTTAATCAAAGATGGTTATGTTTCCTAGCCATAGACAAAGAGTTGTCATTTGATTAACGGGATCACATCATTAGGAGAATGATGTGATTGACTTGACCCATTCCGTTAGCTTAGCACTTGATCGTTTAGTATGTTGCTATTGCTTTCTTCATGACTTATACATGTTCCTATGACTATGAGATTATGCAACTCCCATTTACCGGAGGAACACTTTGTGTGCTACCAAGCGTCTGGCGTAATCGGGTGATTATAAAGGTGCTCTACAGGTGTCTCGAAGGTACTTGTTGGGTTGGCGTATTTGAGATTAGGATTTGTCACTCCGATTGTCGGAGAGGTATCTCTGGGCCCACTCGGTAATGCACATCACTTAAGCCTTGCAAGCATTGCAACTAATGAGTTAGTTGCGGGATGATGTATTACGGAACGAGTAAAGAGACTTGTCGGTAACGAGATTGAACTAGGTATTGAGATACCGACGATGGAATCTCGGGCAAGTAACATACCGATGACAAAGGGAACAACGTATGTTGCGGTTTGACCGATAAAGATCTTCGTAGAATATGTGGGAGCCAATATGAGCATCCAGGTTCCGCTATTGGTTATTGACCGAAGACGTGTCTCGGTCATGTCTACATAGTTCTCGAACCCGTAGGGTCCGCACGCTTAAAGTTCGATGACGGTTATATTATGAGTTTATGTGTTTTGACGTACCGAAGGTAGTTCGGAGTCCCGGATGTGATCACAGACATGACGAGGAGTCTCGAAATGGTCGAGACATGAAGATTGATATATTGGACGACTATATTCGGACACCGGAATGGTTATGGGGGTTATCGGATATATACCGGAGTGCCGGGGGGTTACCGGACCCCTCCCGGAGGTTATTGGGCCTCATGGGCCCATGTGGTGGAGGAGGAGAGGCGGCCAAGAGGCAATCGCGCGCCCCTTCCCCCCCTTTCCTTTCCCCCTCTCTCTCCTTCCCTTTCCTCTCCTACTCCAACATGGAAGGGGGGGGGGGGAGTCCTACTCCCGGTGGGAGTATGATTCCTCAGGGGGCACGCCAAGGGTGGCCGGCCCCCTCCCCCTCCTCCACTCCTTTATATACGGCGAGGGAGGCACCCCTAGAGACACAACAATTGATCCCTTCACTAGTAGAAAATGGGGCAATGGTCCAGGCCGGGTCAGCCCATTAGTCCCGGTTCAATCCAGAACCGGGACCCATGGGGGCATTGGACCCGGTTCGTGAGCCCCGGGGGCCGGCCAGCCCACGTGGGCCATTGGTTCCGGTTCGTCTGGACCTTTTGGTCCCGGTTGGTGGGACGAACCGGGACCAATGGGCCTCGCTCCTGGCCCACCACCATTGGTCCCAGTAGGTGGCTTGAACCGGGACCAAAGGCTACCCTTTAGTCCCGGTTCATGCCACGAACCTGGACCAATGAATTGCCTATATATACCCCTCGCCCGCGAGCATAGCACTTCACTGTTCTGTTTTTTCTGCCCGGCCGTTGGAGAGCTTTGTGGTGCTCTAGCTCACCTAATATGCACACGAGGTGTTCGATGGAATGCCCGAGCCACACTACTTAACTTTCTCCTCTCCAAGCTCGACCTCCAAACTCCATTTTCCTCAATATTTGTCTAGGTTTAGCGGTCTGTCACGTCCCGTCTCCGTCTTCACCACCGTCGATCGCCCGCGCCGATCTCTTCGCTGGCACCACCGTGGTGAGCCTCTTGTTCTTATCTTCTTTCTGAAAGGAAAAATATTCTTACTTGTATGTTTAGATAGATACTTGTATTATTTTCTTACTTTTACTATGTATGTACTTTGGTTTTAATGTGATGATGAACTTCTATTAATTTGGTCACTTAATTATCTATTCATGATTTTCGTAATGGTTTTGACACATTAATTATATATAATGCACGCAGATGAACCGACAATGGATGTACGGTGATGCAGACACACCTCCGAGTACATTAAGGCGTGCATGATTTTCTCAAGCGGCTGAGGCAAACAAGCAGAATGGTTTTATGTGTTGTCCATGCCCTATATGTGGAATATGAAGTCTTACTCGACCGGAAAATCCTTCACACCCACCTACTTTACAAGGGTTTCATGCCACACTATAATGTTTGGACGAGGCACGAGAAATAGGGGTTATGATGGAAGACGACGAAGAAGAAGAATACGATGACAACTATGTGCCCCATGAATACGGTGATGCTCTTGAACATCAAGAGGAACGAGACGATGTGCGATGATGCTGCAACGGGCGAAGCTGCTGAAGATCAAGAGGAACTAGACGATGTGCCCAATGATGATGATCTCCGCGGGTCATTGTCGATGCAAGGGCGCAATCGAAAGTCAAAAGGAGAAGCTGAAGTTCAATCGCATGTTAGAGGATCACAAAAAGGGTTGTACCCCAATTACGAAGATGGCAACACAAAGCTCGGTGCCGTCTTTGGAATTGCTGCGATGGAAGGCAGAGAATGCTGTGCTCGACAAAGGATTTGAGAAGCTGCTGAAAATATTGAAGAAGAAGCTTCCAAGGATAACGAATTGCCCGACAAGACATACGCAGCAAAGAAGGTCGTATGCCCTATAGGATTGGAGGTGCAGAAGATACATGCATGCCCTAATGACTGCATCCTCTACCACGGTGCGTACAAGGATCTGAACGCATGCCCGGTATGTGGTGCATTACGGTATAAGATCGACGAGATGACCTGGTGATGTTGAAGGCGAGCCCCGGGAAGAGGGTTCTGCGAAGGTGATGTGGTATGCTCCTATAATACCATGGTTGAAACGTCTGTTGAAAACGGAGAGCATGCCAAGTTGATGCGATGGCATAGTGAGGACCGTAAGAAAGGCGGAAGTTGAGAGCACCCGCCGACGGGTCGCAGATGGAGAAAAATCGAGAGAAATCTTGGGATGAGTTTGCAAGTGACCCAAGGAACGTATGGTTTGCTTTAAGCGCGGATGGCATTAATCCTTTCGGGAGCGAGCAACAATCACAGCACTGGCCCGTGACTCTATGTATGTATAACCTTCCTCCTTGGATGTGCATGAAGCGGAAGTTCATTATGATGCCGTTCTCATCCAAGGCCCTAAGCAACCCGGTAACGACATTGATGTGTACCTAAGGCCATTAGTTGAAGAACTTTTACAGCTGTGGAATGGAGACGGTGTACGTACGTGGGATGAGCACAAACAGGAGGAATTTGACCTAAAGGCGTTGCTGTTCGTGACCATCAACTATTGGCCCGCTCTCAAAACCTTCGGGACAGGCAAACAAGGGATACCATGCATGCACGCACTGTTTACTTGACACCGATAGTATATACCGCAAGCTGTAGGAAGAATGTGTACAGGGACATCGTCGATTTCTTCCGACCAACCATCAATGTCGAAAGAAAGGCAAGCATTTCAAAGGCGAGGCAGATCACGGAAGAAGCCCGCCATGCGTACCGGTGATCACGCTATGGTCAATGATTTACATAATCTTTGGAAAGGGTCGGCGGACTAGCTGTTCGAATGACGCTGAGAAACACGCACCCATGTGGAAGAAGAAATCTATATTTTGGGACCTACCCTCTTTGGAAAGACCTAGAGGTCCGCTCTTGATCGACATGATGCACGTGACGAAGAACCTTTGCGTGAACCTGCTGGGCTTCTTGGGCGTGTATGGGAAGACAAAAGATACACACGAGGCACGGAGGACCTGCAACGCTTGCACGAAAAAAGGCGGCATGCCTCCGAAGCGGTATGAAGGTCCTGCCAGCTACGCTCTTCGAAAGAAGAGAAAGAAATCTTCTTTGAATGCCTGTTCAAGATGAAGGTCCCGCGGCTTCTCGCCGAATATAAAGGGAATAATAAATATGCGGAGAAAAGTTCCGAACCTAAAGTCTCATGACTGCCACGTGATTATGGCGCAATCTGCTTCCGGTTGCATTGAGGGGCTTCTACCGAAAACGTCCAATTAGCCATTGTGAAGCTATGTGCATTCCTCAATGCAATATCTCAGAAGGTGATCGATCCAGAAATCGTACCAACACTAAGGAGTGATGTGGCGCAATGTCTTGTCAGTTTCGAGCTGGTGTTCCCACCATCCTTCTTCAATATCATGACGCATGTCCTAGTTCATCTAGTCGGCGAGATTGTCATTCGGGGCCCGTACTTCTACACAATATGTTCCCCTTTGAGAGGTTCATGGGGTCCTAAAGAAATATGTCCAGTAACGCGCTAGGCCGAAGGAAGCATCTCCATGGGCCATCAAACAGAGGATGTCATCGGGTTTTGTGTTGACTTCATTCCTGGCCTTAAGAAGATAGGTCTCCCTAAATCGCGGTATGAAGGGAGACTGACCGAAAAAACACGCTTGGAAGGACTCAATAATATGCAGGGACGGATATTCTTGGTCTCAAGCACACTACAGTTCTACTGAACTCTACCTTGGTGACCCGTATGTCGATGAACACAAGAACGATCTGTGCTCCAAACACCGGCAAAGGTCGACGATGGATTACATGTGAACACATCAGGACTTTCAGCAGTTGGTTGGAAACACGTCTCAGAGGTGACAGCACTGTTTGTGATGAGCTGTACTTGTTGTCCAGTGGACCATCTTCGACTGTAATGATTTGGAAAGGATACGAGATAAATGGGAATACATTTTACACGATCAACCAAGATCAAAAGAGCATCAACCAAAACAGCCGTGTCCGCTTTGATGCAGCCACTGAGAGGGGAAATGACACATATTATGGTTACATAGTGGACATAAGGGAACTTGACTACAGAGTAGATTTTAAGGTCCCTTTGTTTAAATGCAACTGGGTCAATCTGTCAGGAGGCGGGGTACAGGTAGACACACAGTACGGAATGATAACAGTGGATCTGAAAAATCTTGGGTACACTGACAAACCGTTCGTCCTAGCCAATGACGTGGCACAGGTTATCTATGTGAAGGACATGTCTACCAGACCGACAAAAAGAAAAGATAAGGAAGCAAATACATCATACGATGAGCCAAAGCGCCACATAGTTCTTTCGGGAAAAGGGACATCGTGGGAGTGGAGGGCAAGAGAGACATGTCTGAAGATTATGAAAAGTTTCATGAAATTCCTCCCTTCAAAGTCAAGGCTGACCCCAGCATCTGGATAAACGATGAAGATTATCCATGGTTACGGCGCAATAAGCAAATGACACAAGCGAAGAAAAATTAAAGACTTTCTCCCGCAACTATTATGATGATACCATGCCAACTTTGTAACAGACGAGTATGATACCATTGTCCGTTTTGTACATGCACATGCTATGTGGGTGAAATTATGAGTCCATGCCAACTTTCAACTTTTTCAGAGTTCATTTAAAATGCTTTATTATGAATTTAGGTTGAATTTTCTCTATAGGCGCATCTATGTTTATTTTTTTAGTAAAGTTAATCACAAACTTGTGATTCACACAAATTTCAAAGAATTCAAATTTTAATTATTCAAATTTGAAAACTAATGGCACTAACAGAAAGTTTATAATTTTTTTAGAACTAATGGCACTAACAGAAAGTTTATAATTTTGCTGACCTAAAAGCAAAAAGATTTAAAAAATAAAGCAAAAAACAAAACAAAATAAATAATGCAGAAAATAAAACAAAAAACTGGAAACAAAATAAAAATAGAACAATAAGTATTTTGTTGTAAGTAGAAACAAAATAAAATAAATAAAGCAACAAGGAAAACAAAAAAACAAAAAAGTGTTTTCAAATTTGAAAACTAATGACACTAACAGAAAGTTTATAATTTTTCTAAAACTAAAAGCAAAAAGAACTAAAAAATAAAGCAAAAAACAAAAGAAAATAAATAATGCAAAAAACAAAACAAAAAATGGAAAAAAAACTGCCACCTATTGGGCCACCACGGCCTGAATACGACTAGAAACCCAACCTGGGTCAGGATTCAGGCCCGCAGAAGGACCAATAGACCCACAGGCAGCACAGTGTGAGATTAGGCCCGTAAGCCTGCATTTGAGAGGAGCTCGAGAGCGTAGCCGCAGTGGGGCTTATAAACCACTCCGGGCCCATCTCAACTAGCGAGGCGGGACTAAACTTTTGGCCGCGGGCAGCGCAATGCCTTTAGTCCCGGTTGGTGGCACCAACCGGGACTAAAGGAGGGCATTGGTCCCGGTTCGTGGCACCAACCGGGACCAATGCCTCCTTTAGTCGGTTGGTGCCACCAACCGACCAAAGGTGGGCCGAAGCCGGGACAAAGGTGGGCGGAGCGGCGGCCTTTGGTCGGTTGGTGGCACCAACCGGGACTAAAGGGGCATTGGTCCCGGTTGCCACCTGAACCGGACCAATGCTCTTGGTATATAACCAGGACTTGTGAAAATTTAAGTTTCTCATCTCCATTTGCCCCGACGATGCCGAGCTCATCGCCGCCAGCTACCCAGCGCGTCGTCCGCCGCCCGCCGTCGCCCCGCCCGATCAGCGCCGTCGCCCGTGCCTCGCCTTCGCCGTCCGCCCAGCGTCGCCCCACGCCATTGCCGCCCGTGTCGCCCGACGCCATCGCCGCCTCGACGTCGGCCCCTGCCTGCAGCGCCACCGCCTTTGCCTCAAGTCGGCCTCGACCTCGCCGTCACCGACGCCGCCCATAGTGAGCCCAGGCGCCCTGCCCTGCCCCCTACCGCCACCGCCGCCCTAGTGATGCTTTTTTTTTGCATAATGTTGATGATATTTGTATGTATGTATGCTTTTTTTGCTAGCTAGGAAAATATGTATGCTTTTTTTGTATATATGTATGTATGTATGCTTTTTTTGTATGCATATATGTTGATGAAATATGAACAATGCATTAGGCAAAACCTTTACTTTTTTTCGAAATTTTCTATTTGAACATTTAAAAAAAAGCAATACTAAAAGGATGAGAGGAAAATGAAAATAAGAAGAGGAAGAAAGGAGGAGAAGAGGAGAATAAATAAGAAGAAAAAAAGAAGAAAAGAAGAGAGAAGAAGAAAGGAATAGAGCGAGAAGAAGAAAAAAAATATTCTATTTTTCTTCTTCTCCTCTATTCCTTTCTTCTTCTCCTCTTTTTTTCTTCGATCTTCTCTCTATTCCTTTTTCTTCTCCTCTTTATTTCTTCTTTGTTTTCTTATGTTTTATCGGTCTGTAAATGTCGTTGATATACCCTCCCGATAACTTCAATACGAGGGGGGGGGGTCGATATACCCCCTCCCTGATAACATTATTTTCCCATGTATATGTATGTCGCGTCGTTGTCGATATAACCCCCTCCCAGATAACTTCGACATGAGGCGGTCGATATATATACCCCCCTCGAATCGTGATAACTTATACCACGCAGCACCCCCTCGGCCCTCTCGCTCGACCAAAACTCTCGAGGACACCCAAATCCTAGAGAAAAACGATGTTGGTCTCCTACCCCCTCCCGCCGCGCCCCTACCCTACAAACTCTCTCGAGGCCACCAAAATTTACCAAGTTAAAAGAGCGTTGTCGTCGAGGCCACCCAAACCCTTGAAGCGTTGTGTCGGGGCCACCCCAAACCCTTGAAGCGTTGTCTAGGCCATCCCAAACCCTAGAGAAGCAGCGTCGAGGCCACTAATATATATTCATCTGTACCATGTTTGAATAATAATTGACATGTTGTAATTATTTGCAAAAACTATGGAGCACTCCCGAGACGAAGCAACCGAAGCGATGTTGGGGGACATAATCGCACAAGGAAGTGATGTCGTTGCGTCATTTCTCAATGACACCGATGGTCAGGAGGGACTGGGTGAAGAAGAGGGCTATGTTCATGATGGCTTCGGCCCATTATTGCCGGTACAAGAAGAGGGCTATGTTCATGATGGCTCCGGTGACCCAATGGAGGTACAAGAAGGAGACCGTCTTGGCTGCTCGGTGAGCGAACCGAGTCCGCCAGGTATATATATATATATATATATATATATATATATATATATATATATATATATATATATATATATATATATATATATATATATATATTAGTTAAGCCCGTGCTGACTAGTTAATTGATGCATTCATTGTTTTGGTATATGTACACATATTAATTAACTCTCGTCTTTCTTCCTTTTTCTAGCCCTCCGGATCGAGCACAACTTCGGTAAGGAGACGAGGCCAGAAGAAAAGGTTGAGCTCGGATGAAAGGTTTGAGATCACAGGAATCGCGCCCGACGGCGAACCGATTGAACCCATCCGGACAAAGAACACATTTTTTGCTCAATGCGGGGTTCTTGTTAGGGACAAGATCCCGATCAGCATCCAACAATGGTATAAGCCTAAGGAGGAAGACCCTGAGGTGTCCTATGTCAATGATATGCAGAAAGATGATCTTTGGACTGAGCTGAAGGCAAATTTCACCCTACCGCCAGAGGAGGATCCGGAGAAGCCGGTTAAAGAGCAATTAATCAAGTCTTGTGCTCTTAAGAAGATGGCAAGCCTATTCAGGAGGTGGAGGAAAGAGCTGAACAAGTTTGTCGACAAAGAAGAGACACCAGAATTCATCGGCAAATATGAGAAGATCAAAGATCACTGGCCCGCATTTGCGGCCCACAAGACATCGTAAAAGAGTAAGAAGATGTCAGATACAAACAAGAAAAATGCTGCGAAGAAGAAGTTTCACCATCGCACGGGGTCATGTGGCTACCTCAAAGCCCGGCCTAAGTGGTCCAAGGCTGAGAATGATCTGCTTGATAAAGGGATCGAACCAGAGACAATGAACTGGCCAGACCGTTGCCGGACTTGGTTCTTCGGGGCTAGCAGAACCTTGGACCCTGTATCAGGGAAGTGCCGTTGGACGGGCGAGCAACTAAAAATACCAGTCACCAAGCTTTGGCACTATATCGATGCAGCACAGCAAGGGACGTTCATTCCAGACAGGAAGAAGGACGAGCTCACAATGGCCCTCGGGAATCCTGAGCACCCTGGACGGACACGAGGCACGCCAGGCTCCATTCCATGGAAGGTTGGTTTTCCGGACGCAAGGGGTTACTGTAGGACCTTGAAGTATGTCTAGAGGGGGGTGATTAGACTACTTGACCAATTAAAAGCTATGACTTTTCCCAATTTTAGACTTTGGCAGATTTTAGCTATCTTTGAACAATTCAAGCAATCATCACGCAATTCAAGCAAGCATGCAAAGAGTATATAGGCAGCGGAAAATAAAGCATGCAACTTGCAAGAATGTAAAGGGAAGGGTTTGGAGGATTCAAACACCATTGGAGACACGGATGTTTTTGTCGTGGTTCCGATAGGTGGTGCTATCGTACATCCACGTTGATGGAGACTTCAACCCACGAAGGGTAACGGTTGCGCGAGTCCACGGAGGGCTCCACCCACGAAGGGTCCACAAAGAAGCAACCTTGTCTATCCCACCATGGCCGTCGCCCACGAAGGACTTGCCTCACTAGCGGTAGATCTTCACGAAGTAGGCGATCTCGTTGCCCTTACAAACTCATTGGTTCAACTCCACAATCTTGTCGGAGACTCCCAAGTGACACCTAGCCAATCTAGGAGACACCACTCTCCAAGAAGTAACAAATGGTGTGTTGATGATGAACTCCTTGCTCTTGTGCTTCAAATGATAGTCTCCCCAACACTCAACTCTCTCTCATAGGATTTGGATCTGGTGGAATGAAGATTTGAGTGGAAAGAAACTTGGGGAAGGCTAGAGATCAAGATTCATATGGTTGGAATGGAATATCTTGGCCTCAACACATGAGTAGGTGGTTCTCTCTCAGAACTGGTAAGTTGGAAGTGTAGGTTTGTTCTGATGGCTCTCTCCACGAATGAAGAGGAGGTGGAGGGATATATATAGCCTCCACACAAAGTCTAACCGTTACACACAATTTACCAAACTCGGTGGGACCGAATCATAAAACTCGGTCAGACCGATTTAGTAAACCTAGTGACCATTAGGGTTTTCGGTGGGACTGACATGCAACTCGGTAGGACCGATATGGTTAGGGTTAGGGCATAACGTAATCTCGGTGAGACCGATTACACAAACTCGGTGAGACCGAATTTGGTAATTATCTAACCAGAGAGTTGGTCAGGTAAACTCGGTGGGACCGATTTGCTCTTTCGGTGAGACCGAAAAGTTACGAAAGGGAAACAGGGAGTTTACATTGTAATCTCGGTGGGACCGATTCGCTCTTTCGGTGAGACCGAAAAGTTACGAAAGGGAAACAGAGAGATTACAATCCCATCTCGGTGAGACCGAGATCCCTATCGGTGAGACCGATTTGCCTAGGGTTTGTGGCAGTGGCTAAGACATCTAAACTCAGTGGCGCCGGATAGAAAGAATCGGTAGGGCCGAGTTTGACTTTAGGTTTAGGTCATATGTGGATGTGAGAAAGTAGTGGAGGGTTTTGGAGCATATCACTAAGCACATGAAGCAAAAGGCTCATTAAGCAACACCTCATCCCTCCTTGATAGTATTGGTTTTTCCTATAGACTCAATGTGATCTTGGATCACTAAAATGTAAAATGTAGAGTCTTGAGCTTTTGAGCTTGAGCCAATCCTTTGTCCTTGATATTTTGAGGGATCCACTTTCATCATCCATGCCATGCCATTCATTGAGCTTTCCTGAAATATTTGTCTTGGAATAGCATTAGCTCAATGAGCTCTATGTTGTTATGAATTACCAAAATCACCTAGGGATAATTGCACTTTCAATCTCCCCCTTTTTGGTAATTGATGACAACATATAGATCAAAGCTTCGACAAATGATAATAAAATTTGAAAAACATCGTCGCTTTGAGAAGTATGTGATAAGCAAGAGCTCCCCCTAAATTTGTGCATAGAAATATTTGCTTTGGACTGCAAATGCACAAGGAATTAGGCTCATGGGTTACTCTTCCATGTCACATACATCTTGGTGGAGCGCTCAAAATAACAAAGATTGAATACATGCACTCATCACCAAGCAAAGTGAATGATCATATAAGGATAAATAAGATAATATCATAACGAGCATAAGTGTAGCTTATGATCAAACACATGATCATCAATGTCTCACGGGTAATTGCATAGTATCTCAACCAATCAAAAGCAAATATAGTTCAACCAAAAAGACAAGAGAGAACAAAAGCAAATCTCTCTCTCTCGAAGCCTATGATCTATACATTTTCTCCCCCTTTGGCAACAAGTTACCAAAAAGTTCCTAGAAAATGCATAGGACTATAACGTCTCTCAGGCTTGGTCTTATGGTAGTGGTGGTGTCCGGAGAACTCCAAGAACGAAGGCTTCAGTCGATGTAGATGGAGCTGAAGGAGTTGGTGCTGGAGCTGTAGCTGGAGCTGATGAAGTGACTCTGGTGTCTTGAACTGGCTCTGCAGCTGATCTCTGAGCTCGTGGCACTCTGGCAAATGCATCAGTCGTTGTTCTGCCCTTCCTCTCCTGCATGTCATCCTGTAGCTGCTCCACACCGATCAATCTCGCCACTTTGACATTAAGATCATAGAATTTTGTTCCATGATTCTCTCCAGGCTCTCCTGGTTTGAGTTAGGGTGGCCAACCCCTTCTCAATCCGCAGAGTTGATGCTATCAAGTAACCAAGCTGCTCCTGCTTGTTTTTCAGAAAGTATTCAGATGCCTCTGCTTGAGTTGGCATCTTGGCAGCCTTCTCTTGCCTTGCTTTCTCCTTCTTCTCTTGCGCTTGTACTGATGTTGGTTCATTTTCAGTCATGACAACTTGATTGTCCTCAAAGTCAGGATAGAGAACCATGTGTTCCTTATCCAACTGATATTTTCCTGTGCCCATCTTTGAGTTTATCAACTCCTGAATCTGTGGGGCATATCCACAGCTCCTCTTCTGATCTGCTGCAGTCCTCTTGATGGTTTCAACTATGAGGCTCATGACTTTGAATTTCTGAGGCACATCAAAAACGTGAAGAAAATTGATTGCATGCCCTCTAATCATGTTGTGGTCACCAGATTTGGGCACAAGAGTGTGCCTTAGGATCCAGTTGATTGTTGGCAGCCCTGACAGAAGATAGTGAACTGATCCAAACTTGAAGGACTCAAGTGCATCATCTGTGAGTTCCTTGTACATGTGTGACATTGAGTTGTGACCCATCTTTTTCTTGGCATAAATATCCAAGTCATCTTCATCTTCCTTTGGGGCATTGATCAGACTTGCCCATTCTTCTATGGTTGACTGATATCGTGTTCCTTCAGACATCCACACTATCCGGCCATCTGGAAAGAAATGTGTTGTCGAGTAGAATTGCATAATGAGCTCGTCGTTCCAATTTGTGAGCTTCTACCCAACAAAACTGCAACTCCACAAGCACTGAAGCTGTCATACACTCCAGGATAGTGTTCTTCATTCTCCTGAATATAGGTCCAGTCGACCCACCTCATATCACAAACTATAGGCTTCTTATCCAACAAGATAGTCTCATAGAAGTCCTGTTGTTCCTTGGTGTGGAACCTGTAATCCACAGCAGTCCTTCTCCTGGTGGCATATGGATCTGACTCTCTCCATAGCCTCAACCCTTGATCTCTCCTGATCTTCATGTTTTCAGCCACAGGATGAGCATCACTGTGGTCTGGGATCTTGGGTTTGAGCTTCCTTAGGACCTGCCCTTCTTCATCTTCTTCTGCTTCAACCTCGGGCATTAGGGCCTTGTTCTTCTCAGTTGCTGGTATACTCCTGGTATTTATCTTTGGTGCACTCTTGGGCTTGGGGGCTGCTTTGGGCTTTGAAGTTGCAGCCCCTGACTTTATGGCATCACCCATCAGCTTTTGTGCCTTGGGTGCAGGCTCAGCAACCTCTTCTTCTTCCTCTTCTTCCATCATAGATGGTTTCCCAATCACCCTGGCCATGGTCTTCTTGACCCTTTCCTTCCTTTTCTTTCCTTCAGCAGCAGCAGGTTTTTGGGTTGGGACTCCAAAGCAGCTTGAGTGGAGACTCTGGCTTTGGATATAGGTGATCTTCCTGCTGGCCTTTTGATCTTCAATCCAGGCTTGACTGCTGTCGAGCTGTGCTCTCTCTTGAGCACTTTCTTCTTGGAACTGGCCTCATCCTCAGCTGCCACATAATCTTCATCCTCAGACTCTGAGGTCTTCTTCTTCCTTGTCCTGGTGGCAGCCTTGGTCAAATTACTGGGAGTGCTTCTGCTCCCCTCATCTGAGCTACTTGAGGGACTAGTGCCCTCACTCATTTGAATCTGCTCCTCTGACCTGTTCTGGCTGTCACTTTGGTCTGACATGCTGCACTGACTGACTGCTGACCCTGCGAATAGTTATAGATGAGGTAGAGTGGATGAGCATCACAAAATGCAGAGATTTTTGCAAAAGAATGATTCCAAATACTTAGTTTTAGTTTCCACAGAAAGCATTTCGGATCTACCGATTTTCAAACTCGGTGATGCCGAAGCAGTTTTGGAACCTAAACTAGTGAACTTGGTCAGACCGAGTCACAGTTCGGTGGCACCGAGACTGCTAGGGTTTCACAAAGTCCTAAAATCGGTCACACCGATTTGTAATTCTCGGTCAGACCGAGACTTACTAGTGCAATGGCGTTAGCCAAATCGGTGGGACCGAGTTTTTCAACTCGGTGGGTCCGAGATGGTTTCGGCGGAAACCTAACCCTAAATTTTCAAATCATACCTATTCTAAGGATTGTTTTGACTAGATAGAAGTGTTTCAATCATGGCAAGATGCATTACGAATACAATGTGTTGAGAATTGGACGAGGAAAGCACAGAGATCAAGTTCATACCCTAGTTCGGCGGTGAACTTACTACGGCGGCAACGGCGGAGGAGAATTCCGTTGACGGCGGCGGAGACCAGCGACAGGAGGCGGCTGGCGACGAAGTCGACGATCCGTAGACCAAGTAGGCAGATCGAGCTATGCGCGGGCGAGAGGTTTCGGAGAAAATTTTGCAAAATTTGACCGTGTGATATATATAGCCCGACACTGTCGGTATGACCGAGTTGAACAACTCGGTGGCACCGAGATGCATAACTGTTAACAGTTACAGCAACTCGGTGTGACCGAGAAGTTAAAATCGGTTGCACTGAGATTGAAAACATAGATCGACTTAGTAATCTCAGTATGACCGAAATGGAGGAATCGGTCAGACCGAAAATCACAAACAAGTTTTGGAAGTTTAAGTCTATGACGAATTGGGGACTCCGAGTGCTCCTCACACGGAGTGGTTCGAATCCGACTTGATCAAATTTTGTGATGTAGCATGAATAGATTTTGGGACGAGAAAATCATAGATAGCTAGAGAAGGTTCTTAGGCATTCTTGTCCATCCACTTGGCAAAAGAAAAAGAAACCAATCAATCAAACAACAAGTGGATGTCCTCGAATGAGTAAAACATGCAACCAACATGCTCACACAATAAAATGACAAATGAAATATGTGACAAAGCATGCACAACCAATTCTAGCATCTATCAAACAATTGGCGATGACTAGGTCATCTATATATGAGTATATTGACTTAGGAGTCAAATGAGAACATTTGATCATAGGTCATACTCATCGTTTAAGCTCAAGTGGGGTTACCACTTTTACATAAAGCATTTATGTTTTCACATCATTAGCGTTGCTTTGAATCAATTCTTAGAGTTAAGCTCCCCCTAGATGTGAGATCCCCCCTTGGAGGGATAAACTAACCTTGGGTTGTCGTTGTTGACTTCATGTAGGTGTTGAGTTGAAGATGTGGATGTAGATCTTTTGGAGCAATCCTTTGGAGTGAGTTGCACTTTCAATACCTACACGGGTTAGTCCCACAAGGAACAAACAAGAATATCCATAGACATAGAGTGATGCACACACAAAATGATGTCTATGAAGACATTAGGTTATTGTCGGTGTCAAAACCGGCGGATCTCAGGTAGGGGGTCCCGAACTGTGCGTCTAGGCGGATGGTAACATGAGACAAGGGACACGATGTTTTACCTAGGTTCGGGCCCTCTTGATGGAGGTAAAACCCTACGTCCTGCTAGATTAATATTGATGATGTGTGTTACAAGAGTGGATCTACCACGAGATCAAAGAGGCTAAACCCTAGAAGCTAGCCTATGGTATGATTGTTTTTTCGTCCTACGGACTAAAACCCTCCGGTTTATATAGACACCGGATAGGGTTAGGGTTACACAGAGTCGGTTACAATGGTAGGAGATCTACATATCCGTGACGCCAAGCTTTCCTTCCACGCCAAGGAAAGTCCCATCCGGACACGGACGAAGTCTTCAATCTTGTATATTCATAGTCTTGGAGTCCGGCCGATGATGATAGTTCGCTATCCGGACACCCCTAGTCCGAACTCCTCAAGAGCCCCGAACCGGCTTCAGCGACAACGAGTCCGGGCGTATATTGTATTCGGCGTTGCAAGGCGGGTTCTCCTTCGCCTTCATGTTCCCGTCGAATAGTGTCCGGCTTCTTTATAAATGTTGCGCTCCTTGGCTTCTACGCCCAATAATGGCCTTCTTCCATGTGTCGCATTTAATGCGAAAGGCTGGGATATTTTTACATTTTACCCCTTAGCCATGCGAACGAGCCGCCTACAAGAGAGGCGAGGATCTAGATCCAGCTCACACCATCCTCCATCCGCAAGTTCTCATCGAAGCGCCTCTGACAAAAATCCATTCCATCATGGATAGCCGACGCGGCTCCTCCTCTCGCGCTCCCAGCCCTAAGCCAGGAGATTGGGGGAGATGCTCAGTTCCACACAGTGAGCTAGTGGTACTTCAAACCGAGGGATATCTTCCCCCAGCTTTCATGGTTCCGGTTCGAGCCGGACTGGCCACCTACAAGGGTGGAAAGCAGGCGGAGAGCGTCCCCAACCCTTCCAAAGGGGAGCGGGTATGCTTTGTCCCCTATCTAATAAGGGGACTCGGATTTCCCATACATCCGTTTCTCCGGGGCTCCTAGAGTTCTACGGACTCCAACTTCACCACCTCACGCCCGCCTCCATTTTGCACATCGCGGGCTTCGTAGCTTTTTATGAGCTGTTCTTGGGCATCGAGCCCCATTTTGCCCTGTGGAAGATATTGTTTTGTCTCGCACCCGTTCTCATGAGGGGTCGATATACCAAGTGGGCGGAGCGAAATATGGCGCATCGCCGGACGGATATCTATCCGCACCCGAAGAAGGCGTCCAAGAATGGCCTTCGAATGGTTCTACATGGAGGACGCCCTCTGCGGATCCAGTCCGGATCGGCCTCCGGAGTTCAACAATGCTCCCTTGAAGAAACGCTGAGTTGGCGCCCATGAGCCCTCAACGGGAAGATGATAGGAGCATCCATTATCCGATGGGCGGATTAGGTTATCGCCCATTCCGGATTGACCATGATTGGAGTCATGGCCACGTGCATTATGCGAGGGGTGCAGCCACTCCAATATAGGGGCCACCCTATGTGGGATTTCAACGGGGAAGATGACGCCACCCGTCATGGCCGCAAAGGGCTAGGCTCGGCAGCCGATCTGGCAAATATCATGTCCGGCTTGTACAAGGGAGAGGGGGAGGACTTCCTCCGCAAGAATCCGTTGAATGGATTTTCTATGCATAACCCTCGGAGCTGGGTAAGCGGATGTTCATCTACCCGATCCATACTTTTTTAAAGTCAAGTATCTTACTCGTGATTTCGACGCAGAGCTGCGCCGGACGTGGAGGGCATCTGAAGCCTAGCTCCACAGCCCAAGGATCCGGAACGATCCCTTGATCCGCCTCCAAGAGGATCCGGACATAAAGGTGGAGCTGATTGACGGGTGTTCCACCAACGTAGCATAGACAATGCCCTAGTCGCCATTACGGCCGACTACCCCGTTTGTTTCGCCTCCCGGTGACTACGACCGAGGTCTTGACACCATCGCTTGATCCGCGCCAATTCGACCATCCCATACCGATGGTGTATCGCAGGATGTTCCTTTAAGGCGGAAGCCAAACCAGCGGCCCGACCAACAAGGGTCATCCGGCCCAAAGCAGAGGAAGAGGAGTCGGCGCGAACCGAGACGTCGCCGCAACGGTGCGGAGCACCGCTATTTTTAAGGAAGGATCCCGAAGGTATATTAATGCTCATAACTTTTCCAGAAAGAGCGCTCGCCGGACAGTGTCCGGAGAGGTTGCCAATCAAGCCTCCGCCGGCCATGCTCCAACGCATGGTCCGGGAGGGGAGGCGAATACAAGGCGTAAACCGGACGCTCCTCCGACGGAGGATGCCGACAGGTTGTCCGCCACCCGGTCTGAGGTGGAGAGCGCCATGAATCACAGGCGTCGCCAGACAGTTCTTCGTGACGCGTGTTTCTCCCCGGAGGCGTTAAATGCCTTTAAAGCAGGAGACGCGCACCTCCGTGCCGCTCAAGATGGGTTAACCAGAGCCACGGAGCAGTATGTGAAAGACATACGGGTAAGTAATTTTAATAGTTATATATGCCAGTAGCCCCCGAGACTTAAAATAGTTGAAATAACTAATTTAAGGATCAATTATTATGCAGGGTCTTGCGGAGAAGAATACCCAGCTATCCCAGGAGCTCCAAGAGTGCAAGGCCCAACTTGAAGCCGCACTGGCCGCCACAAGGGGAGCCACAGAGACCCCCGCTGGTAAGACGTACTTTGAGAAGATAATTATTTAGCAAAGTGTGGCGTGAATCTGACAATAATATTGCAGAGGGCGCCGGACTAGATCCGGACAAGCAACAGCTACTGCGTCGACTAAAGGCGGCGAGAGGTGCTTATGAAGGTGCAGCAGGAGAGAAACAAGCTCCAAGATGCCCACACCCAGCAAGGAGAAGAGCTGAAAGGTGTTCGGGCCCAGCTGTCTGGCTCCGTGAAGGAGAATCAGCGGCTTCGTCGCGGCATTTATAGTAAGTGCTTGAACAAATTCCTTTGAAAAGAAGAATTCGGCGAGGAAGTCGATTGACAGAAATATGTCTTTAGGTGTGCTCACAGTGTCGCCTCATGGAGGAAATGCCTGAGTCAACGGGTGACCAACTTCCCGAGCTAGTGCAATTGCTCGAACGTGTTCGGCAGGCGATGAGTGGCGTCGTTCATGCTTTATGGCCATCCGTCTCCCTACCCGAGGGCCTTGGTGAGCTTGCTGAGAAGCTTCAGGGAGCACGGCGACGCCTCCGTTTGTGGAAGATATCGGCCTGCCCTCAGGGCGCCAGGGAGGCCTGGGCCATGGTGAAGACATGTTACCCGAAGTCTGACCCAAACCACATGGCCGAGGTCGGACCTGCGGGGCCTGATGGGAAGGAGATCCCTGTGAGCTTGATGTACGGCCAAGTAGAACTGGCCGCGAAATATTCCCAACAGGACTGTAAATTAGATAGCCTGTTAGATGGGATTGAAGAGGAGTACAATCAGTCGGTTTGACGATGTAATTTGAAATGACATGTAAAATGCCTTCTAGCCGGATTGTAGATCGTTTGTCTTTGCGGACCGTTTCGCTTCAACCTCGGGACCCAACAGTCCGGAGTGTGTCCGAATACCTTTACGGTTATAAAAGAACCGGGGCATGCATGGAGACAAGGCGTCGGGGTCATAATTGCTTTATCAGACAAGTGCCCAACTAGTTATGTTATATTACATGGTTAGTAAGAAACATTTTCCAGGGAGAATAGTTCCGTTAAGGGTTCCTTTCCACTCGAGGCATGCCCTAAAGTGCAATGCCGGACTGCGAAAATAGCGAAAAAGCATCCGGGGCAGATAAATAAGTAAGTAATAAATCATCTTTCAAGTCACCGACCGATTATTCTCTTAAGAACGCTAGCTTTCGGCTTCACCCACCGAGGTACACATCCGGCTGACCCGACAAGAATAATCGCAGAGGTGCTCCTTTACCTCCTAGCCGAACAATCGGGAACGTGCGGGTAAGCACAGGGCCAGCAACCCAGCTTGGCCAAAACTTAAGTCATATCGATGCATATAATGGTGAATAAAAGGTACATGCGGAAGTATGACACATGTGTTGGGCATGAAGCCCGTATGAATAAGCTTCTGTTTAAAGAAGCCCCCAGGTATAATGAGTGCCAGGAGCACATCAAGTGTGTGCGAACAAAGCGCAAATCAGCCCATAAAAGGTATTGAAAAAAAAGTGGGAAGAAGGAGGAGGAGGAGAGACAGTAAAAAACAAGGGGTGGACGGGGGAGTGAGACGAACCCGGAGTCCGGCGTTAGGCGTAGAATCTTCGGAGACGGGCTGCGTTCCATAGGTTCGGCTCGAGTCGGTTGTCCGATGCATTACGTAAACGGTACACTCCGCCGGTCAGGACTTGGTCGATGATGAAGGGACCTTCCCACTTGGGCTTGAGTTTGTCCTTTTTCTTGTCCGGCAGGCGTAGAACAAGTTCGCCAACATTGTAAGTTTTGGCCCGTACTTCTCTGCTTTGATATCTTCGAGCCTACTGCTGATAAAATGCGGAACGAGCCTTTGCCACGTCTCGCTCCTCCTCTAAGGCGCCCAGACTGTCCTGACGATCTAGCTCGGCTTCTCTTTCTTCGTACATGCGCACACAAGGTGAGTCATGAATTATATCGCAGGGCAGGACTGCCTCTGCGCCGTATACCATGAAAAATGGTGTGAATCCGGTAGTTCGGTTTGGCGTGGTCCGCAGCCCCCAGAGTATGGAGTCGAGCTCCTCTACCCAAAGGCGTGTTAGATTCCTTGAGGACCGCACTAGTGCAGGTTTGATGCCGCTCATGATTAGACCATTTGCTCGCTCAACTTGACCGTTAGTTTGGGGTGATAGACTGAGCGTAATCGAGCTCAATGCCCATGTTTTTGCACCAGAGTTTAACCTCGTCGGCCGTGAAGTTCGTGCCGTTGTCGTTGATGATGTTGTGGGGACACCAAGCGGTGTACTACCCGGATATGAAGTCTATCACCGGTCCGGATTCTGCCGTTTTAACGGCTTGGCCTCAATCCATTTGGTGAATTTGTCCACCATGACCAATAAGTATTTGTGCTTGTGGGTTCCCCTTTAAGGGGTCCAACCATGTCAAGCCCCGGACATGACGGCCGGTAATGGGTATAGTTTTGAGGCGGTGGGTGGCATATGGCTCGATTAGCAAAGAGCGGCAACCGACGATCGTTGGACTAAATCCTGAGCATCTGCCCGGGCTGTCGGCCAATAAAATCATGTACGGAAGGCCTTGCCTACAAGGGCCCGGGCTGCAGCGTGGTGCCCGCCGAGTCCGTGAATTTCAGCCAGGAGATTCCGCCCTTCCTCTTCGGAGATACACCTTTGAAGGACTCCGGTTGTGCTTTTCTTATAAAGTTCTCCCTCATGGACCTTGTAGGCTTTAGATCGCCGAACTATGCAGCGGGCCTCATTTTGGTCTTCGGGAAGTTCCTGCCGCATTAAGTAGGCTAGGAATGGTTCTGTCCACGGGGCAATGACTGCCATTATTTCGTGAGCTGAAGGTGTTATTTCATTGGCTGAGCCGCCGATTGTGTCAGAATGGTCTGAGTTAGGTGATGCAGCTGGCTCCGGATTGTTATTTCCGGACTCCTCTTCCCATAATACGGATGGCTTAAAGAGCCGTTCTAGGAAGATGTTAGGAGGGACGGCGTCTCGTTTCGCGCCGATGCGTGCTAACACGTCTGCTGCTGGTTATTATCCCGGCTACATGATGGAATTCTAGTCCTTGAACCGAGCTGACATTTTAGGATGGCGTTGCGTAAGCTGCCATTTTGGATCTTTGGCGTCAAGTCTCCATTTACTTGGGATATTGCGAGGTTTGAATCCTCGCACCTCTAGGCGTTGAATGCCCATGGAGATTGCCATCCGGAGGCCATGTAGAAGGGCCTCGATTCGCTGCATTGTTGGAGTCCATGTACATTATTTGAAGTACGTATTGGATCGTGTCTCCGGTTGGGGACGTCGAGACAACGCCAGCCCCAAGCCAGCCAACATTTTGGATCCGTCGAAATGCATGATCCGGTTGAGTACGCCGTACTCTTTAGGGAGTTCGCCGGTCCATTCGGCGCTGAAGTCCGCGAACCTGCGACTTTATAGCTCGCCGTGGTTTGTAGGTTATGTCAAATGGTAAGAGCTCGATAGCCCATTTTGCAATCCTGCCCGTTGCGTCGCGATTGTTTATAATATCGTTGAGAGGTACTTCAGAGGCCACCGTTATTGAACACTCTTGAAAGTAGTGTCGCAGCTTTCGGGATGCCATGAACACCGCATACGCTATCTTTTGATAATGTGGGTACCGGGATTTGCATGGAGTTAGAACAAAGGATACATAGTACACTGGTTTTGAAGAGGGAATTTGTGCCCTTCGCTTCTCGTTCAACGACGAATCTGCGCTAACAACTTGATGTGTTGCTGCGATATATAATAGCATAGGTTCGCCCGGGTTGGGCGCGCCGAACCGGATTTGTTGCCGTATGGCCTTTATTTCTTTGAGTCCGGTGTGGGCAGCATCCGTCCATTCAAATGTTCGTGCGCCGGAGGAGGCGGTAGAGGGCGAGCCTTTTCTCCCAAACGGAGATGAAGCGACTTAAGGCCGCTCGCATCCGGTTAGTTTCAGATTCTGCTTGAGGTCTTTTGGAATATCCAATTGTGACAGAGCTTGGATTTTGGCCGGTTTGCTTCAATTCCTCGACGGATACGATGAAGCCCAAGAGCTTTCCGGCTGGTACGCCGAAGACGCATTTTTCCGGATTGAGCTTAATGTCATATGATCGGAGGTTGTCGAATGTCACCCTCAAGTATTCTACTAGAGTTCTGACGTGTTTGGTCTTGACGACCACATCGTCTATGTATGCCTCTACTGTTTTGCCTATCTGGGTCGCCAGACATGTTTGAATCATGCGCTGATATGTTGCGCCGGTGTTTTTGAGTCCGAAGGGCATTGTGTCGAAGCAGAATGGCCCATATGGAGTAATGAATGCCGTTGCGGCCTGATCTTTCTCCGCCATCTTGATTTGATGGTATCCGAAGTATGCGTCGAGGAAGCACAATGAATCGTGCCCTGCGGTAGCATCGATGATTTGATCGATGCGGGGGAGGGGGAAAGGGTCCTTTGGACAGGCCTTGTTAAGGTCTTTAAAATCGACGCAGAGGCGCCAGGATTTGTCCTTTTTTGGTACCATTACTAAGTTGGCTAGCCAGTCCGGATGTTTTATATCTCTGATGAATCCGGCTTCTAAGAGTTTGGCTAGCTCTTCTCCCATTGCCTGTCTTTTGGGCTCGGAAAATCGCCAAGAGCTTGTTTGGTGGCTTGAATCCTTTTAGGATATTTAGGCTGTGCTCTGCCAGCCTGCGTGGGATTCCTGGCATGTCTAAAGGGTGCCAGGCAAAAATGTCCCAATTTTCCCGAAGGAATTCTCGTAGTGCGGCTTCGACATCGGGACTTAATTGTGCCCCAATGGAGGCCGTCTTTGTGGGGTCCGTTGGATGGACCTGAAATTTGACTATTTCGTCTGTTGGTTTAAAAGAGGTGGACTTGGACCTCTTATCGAGTATCACATCGTCCCTATCCACCGTGGAGCGCAGCGTGGTTAGTTCCTCTGCCGCTAGGGCTTGGACAATGCCTCTAGGGCGGTCTGGCTGTCTTATTTTCAGCGCAGTGCTGATCTGGATCATCGGCGAGAGTTATTATCCCATTGGGTCCGGGCATTTTGAGCTTCATGTACCCGTAGTGGGGTATAGCTTGGAAGATTGTGAATGCCTCTCGCCCTAACAAAGCGTGATATCCGCTGCGAATGGGGCCACTTGAAACGTGACCTCCTCGGACCAGTAATTGTCCGGTGAGCGAACACTACATCTAGTGTGATTTTTCCTGCGCAGCGTACTTCTCGACTAGGGATTATCCTCCGAAGGTTGTGCTGCTTCGCTCAATGCGGCTCCATCAATTTCCATTTTTGAAGGGTTTCATAGATGAGGTTTAATCCGCTGCCGCCATCCATGAGTACCTTAGTAAGACGAAAACCGTCCACTATCGGACTGAGGACCAATGCGGCTGGTGCTCTAGCTGTTCGAATTTAGGTTCGTCGCTGGCGTTGAAGGTGATAGCCGTGTCGCTCCATAGATTTGTTGTTGCTACTTGGTAGACTTCGGCAAGGCTGCGGATTGTTCGTTTCCGCATGTTATTTGATGCGAAAGTCTCGAAGACTGTTAATACCGTACTGGTACTGCTGGGTTGGTTGCCCGGGGCTAGAAAGCCTACGCCACTTTTGGCCACCTGCCGTAGTATCCAACACGCTCGAAGGCTGTGTGTTGGAGTGGCGCCCTCCGTACTGTGGATCTTGCAGGGTCCGTTGAGCCAACCCTCCAGTACGGTTCCGTACCCTTTAGGGAGTTTTGGTTTTTTGGTATTCAACTCGGGTGCTTGATAATGATGCACCCTTTTGTTTCGGACTAGGGGTGTATTCGGGGCCGGATTGTCCCAAAATTACTTTCGGTTTTCAAGGCGCTCTCCATCGCACAGTACTTTTGTACTATGGTCACCAAGTCAGTAAAGCGTGTAATTTCGCGACGACTGATGGCGTTCAGGATTCCCATGTCCGTGCAATTATTGCAGAAAATTGGGATTGCGTCCTCCTCTCGGCAGTCCTTTATCCTGTTCATAACCAGGAGGAATCGCCCCGATAATGATGTCTTGTTTCATCGGCTCTTGCCGAATTTGAGAGAGATCGCTAATGTTTGGGTGGGCGGGTGGAACTAGATCCAGAACCCCGTCCAGTTTAGGACTCAAGGTCCGTGAAGTTTCCAAACTTGGAAGTTTGGATTTTTGAGTGTTATCCCATGAATCCAACCCACCGCCTGACTTTAGGTTCAGGGCTTGATCAACGTCCGTCCCTCTGCGGGAATCCGGCATGGAGGGATCAGGAATCCAGACGTGACTAGTCCTTAAGATACAAGAAGAATCGCCGCATTGCTGCTCTATCACAGCAACATGATGGGTAGCCTGGGGAGAGTTGATCTCTCTCAGATCGGTTTTAGGCCCGATCCGGTCGTAGTCTGTGGCGACTCCCAGGGCGGCGATGCGATCCAAGAGCTCGTTCATGGAGGAGAGCTCGATCGGATCTAACTGTTCGGCAAGTTCCGAACTAACCTGGAGATTGGTTTCGATGACTCGAGAGGTCATCGTCGGTATGATGGCGGATGGCGGTCATAAGAAAACCACCTAGCCGAAGAGTCTGGCCAGCGGCCAAGGCTCCTTTGGCGATAGTATCGTCTTTAAAGACGAGATGAGGCATCCTACCTGACGGCGACGACACAGAGGAACTCTCAATGAAAGCACCAATATCGGTGTCAAAACCGGCGGATCTCGGGTAGGGGGTCCCGAACTGTGCGTCTAGGCGGATGGTAACAGGAGACAAGGGACACGATGTTTTACCCAGGTTCGGGCCCTCTTGATGGAGGTAAAACCCTACGTCCTGCTAGATTAATATTGATGATGTGTGTTACAAGAGTGGATCTACCACGAGATCAAAGAGGCTAAACCCTAGAGCTAGCCTATGGTATGATTGTTTTTTCGTCCTATGGACTAAAACCCTCCGGTTTATATAGACACCGAATAGGGTTAGGGTTACACAGAGTCGGTTACAATGGTAGGAGATCTACATATCCGTATCGCCAAGCTTGCCTTCCACGCCAAGGAAAGTCCCATCCGGACACGGGACGAAGTCTTCAATCTTGTATCTTCATAGTCTTGGAGTCCGGCCGATGATGATAGTTCGGCTATCCGGACACCCCCTAGTCCGGAACTCCCTCAGTTACCTTGTCCCTTGCCTTACCAACATGAGGGTTTGTGACTCCTTGAACTAGTGCAAGATATGGAAGTTGATTGCACTTGTCCTTGCCATAATGATATGAGTGAAAAATGTTGGCGGAGTCACCCTCAAGAACTATCTAGTTCTTGTTCTTCGGGATCCACATCATCTTGATGGGAATCCTTGGTGTAGTAGTCGTGCTTGATGAAGTAGAACTTGACGTAGTCTTGGGAACCCACTTGACCAAGGCCTTAGGTGCTTCTTCTAATGCATCAATCTCCTCTTAAAGCTTGTCCTTGCCTTTGTTCTTGTGGTCTTGTGGTGGAAGATCATCTTGAGCTTGTGTTCCCTTGAAGGAAGTAGGATCATACTTCTCTTGTTGAAGAACAAACTTCGTCTTGGGGTATTGATCTTCTTCCCACTCAACTCCATTGGCATTGAACTTTCATTCAAAACCAACACCTTGATTCTTCCGGTGCCTTCCTTGCTTGCATACAATTTCCTCAAATTGCTTACTCCCGGCAAGGCTCTTGTATACACCTTTCTCTATAATTCCCTTCAATAAGTTGTTTTCTTGCTCAAGTGTAACTTGGCTAGGAGAATCATTAGTGGAATCAAGAGAACTACTAGAAGCAACAATATTGGATTTAGCATTGTTATTGTTACTACTAGAAGAAGAATCCTTTTTGTTCTTGTTACTAGACTTGACTTGAGGCATGTAAGTAGATAAGAGTAAACGCTTGGCAATGTAAGAAGAACTTTTATTACGAAGATCATCATTGATCGCTTTTAGGAACTCATGCTCTTGCTCAAGATTGAGCTTTCCAAAGCGTAACTTCTCATGAGCCCTTAAAAGTTCTCGATGATCTTCAAAGATAGTTTCATGAGCTAACTTAAGAGTGTTTAGTTCTTTAGTTAGACGCTCAATTTTCTCCTTATCATTGTCATTCGTTTCATCTTGATTAGCATGATTAATTGACGTTTCATTATAGTATTCATCACTAGAGTTGTCAACAAGTAAATCATCATCACCTAGCAAGTCATCTTCATCACTATTAAAATCAACATACTCTGGGTGTGTTACCTTAGGACCTTTGGCCATGAAGCATCTTCCAATTCCTTCATTTGGTGATTCAAATATGTCGTAGGAGTTGGTTGACACAAGTGCTAAACCGGCAACACCTTCATCTTGAGTGTATTCGGAGTCGGAGTGATAGCTTCTCTCGGAGTGATTGTCGGAGTCGGAGCCGGATACCCATTCACCAACATGAGCTTGATGTCTTTGTTTTGTGTAGCTCTTTGATGACTTGTCTTTCCTTTCCGAATCCTTGCTTCTCCGTGAGGGTCTTCGTTCATAACGATCATCTCTACGCCTTCTCTCTCTTGGTGGTGATTCTTCTCTTCTACTTCTTCTCTTGGGAGAATCTTCTCTTCTTTTGTAGGGTGCCGTACACTCATGGTAATAGTGTCCGGGTCTCCCACAATTGTAGCAATTGTGCTCTCGACTAGAAGATCTTTTGTCATTGTAGGACCTTGACTTGGAGCTTCTTTCGCTTCTTTCTTTGCTTCTACTCTTGTAGAATTTGTTAAAGTTCTTCACCATTAAGCTCAATTCTTCATTGAAGGTTTGTTTCTCACTTGATGATGTGGGGGCTTCACATGAGGCTTTGTAAGCACCACTTGACTTGTTGTGAAGTTCCTCCTTATCCTTGAGTGACATCTCATGAGCAACAATTCTTCCAATGACTTCCGTTGGCTTGAGATCTTTGTAATTTGGCATCATTTGGATCAATGTGCACACGGTATCATATTTTCCATCCAATGCTCTTAGGATCTTCTTGATGATGAATCTGTCGGTCATCTCTTCACTTCCTAAGCCGGCAATCTCATTTGTGATAAGAGCAAGCCTAGAGTACATTTCAGCGACAGCTTCACCATCCTTCATTTTGAACTTGTCAAGCTGACTTTGGAGCACATCCAACTTGGATTCCTTGACGGAGTCGGTACCTTCATGCATATCAATCAAAGTATCCCAAATTTTCTTTGCATTCTCAAGACGGCTGATTTTCTTGAATTCTTCGGGGCACAATTCGTTGAAGAGGATATCACAAGCTTGAGCGTTGTATTGCAACATCTTCAACTCTTCTGCACTAGCTTCACGGTTTGGTTCTCTCCCATCAAAGAATTCACCTTGCAAGTCAATACACAAAATAGCCCAAACGGCGAGGTTATGTCCGAGAATATGCATTTTCATCTTATGCTTCCAACTAGCAAAGTTAGTGCCATCAAAGTAAGGACCTCTACGGTGATAATTTCCCTCGCTATACGCCATACTCTCCTAGGTTGTGAGACCAAGGCTGTGACCACCAAAAGCTATGGAAATCAAAGAAAATGGAGACCGAAGCTCTGATACCACTTGTAGGACCTTGAAGTATGTCTAGAGGGGGGTGATTAGACTACTTGACCAATTAAAAGCTATGCCTTTTCCCAATTTTAGACTTTTGGCAGATTTTAGCTATCTTTGAACAATTCAAGCAATCATCACGCAATTCAAGCAAGCATGCAAAGAGTATATAGGCAGTGGAAAATAAAGCATGCAACTTGCAAGAATGTAAAGGGAAAGGTTTGGAGGATTCAAACGCAATTGGAGACACGGATGTTTTTGTCGTGGTTCCGATAGGTGGTGCTATCGTACATCCATGTTGATGGAGACTTCAACCCACGAAGGGTAACGGTTGCGCGAGTCCACGGAGGGCTCCACCCACGAAGGGTCCACGAAGAAGCAACCTTGTCTATCCCACCATGGTTATCGCCCACGAAGGACTTGCCTCACTAGCGGTAGATCTTCACGAAGTAGGCGATCTCCTTGCCATTACAAACTCCTTGGTTCAACTCCACAATCTTGTCGGAGGCTCCCAAGTGACACCTAGCCAATCTAGGAGACACCACTCTCCGGGAAGTAACAAATGGTGTGTTGATGATGAACTCCTTGCTCTTGTGCTTCAAATGATAGTCTCCCCAACACTCAACTCTCTCTCATAGGATTTGGATCTGGTGGAAAGAAGATTTGAGTGGAAAGCAACTTGGGGAAGGCTAGAGATCAAGATTCATATGGTTGGAATGGAATATCTTGGCCTCAACACATGAGTAGGTGGTTCTCTCTCAAAATTGGTAAGTTGGAAGTGTAGGTTTGTTCTGATGGCTCTCCACGAATGAAGAGGAGGTGGAGGGGTATATATAGCCTCCACACAAAATCTAACCGTTACACACAATTTACCAAACTCGGTGGGACCGAATCATAAAACTCGGTCAGACTGATTTAGTAAACCTAGTGACCGTTAGGGTTTTTGGTGGGACTCACATGCAACTCGGTAGGACTGATATGGTTAGGGTTAGGGCATAACGTAATCTCGGTGAGACAGATTACACAAACTCAGTGAGACCAAATTTGGTAATTAGCTAACCAAAGAGTTGGTCAGGTAAACTCGGTGGGACCGATTTGCTCTTTCGGTGAGACCGAAAAGTTACAAAAGGGAAACAGAGAGTTTACATTGTAATCTCGGTGGGACCGATTCGCTCTTTCGGTGAGACCGAAAAGTTACGAAAGGGAAACAGAGAGATTACAATCCCATCTCGGTGAGACCGAGATCCCTATCGGTGAGACCGATTTGGCTAGGGTTTGTGGCAGTGGCTAAGACATCTGAACTCGGTGGCGCCGGATAGAAAGAATCGGTAGGGCCGAGTTTGACTTTAGGTTTAGGTCATATGTGGATGTGAGAAAGTAGTGGATGGTTTGGAGCATATCACTAAGCACATGAAGCAAAAGGCTCATTAAGCAACACCTCATCCCTCCTTGATAGTATTGGTTTTTCCTATAGACTCAATGTGATCTTGGATCACTAAAATGTAAAATGTAGAGTCTTGAGCTTTTGAGCTTGAGCCAATCCTTTGTACTTGATATTTTGAGGGATCCACTTTCATCATCCATGCCATGCCATTCATTGAGCTTTCCTGAAATATTTGTCTTGGAATAGCATTAGCTCAATGAGCTATATGTTGTTATGAATTACCAAAACCACCTAGGGATAGTTGCACTTTTAGTTACAAAACCCAGGAGAGGAGGAAGAAACTGGAGCAGAGCCAACTGCAGGCGCTGCACGAAAGGGTAATGGGGCTAGAGGAACGAGAAGCAGAACGCAGCAAACGACCTGCCGAAGCTTCCCCCGAAGCTACCCTGCCATCTCAGCGGAGAAGCAGTGTGGCTTCCACCGAGCTGCTTCAACCGGAGCATGTCTTGACGGCTCCTGCCAGCTATCCCGTGGATGCTATCACGGAGTCTCAAAATTTCCACATTATGACGCAATGGATGAATTTGAAGGTCAAGGCGGCTATTGGCTTTGTTTATCCTACTGAACCCGGCGCAACTTATCACTGCCGGCCGATTCCAGAAGGATATGCTAGGGTGATGGTGGATGAAATAACGGAGGGATTTGAGGACCTCGGCTTGACCACCCTACCGGTGAAGGGAGACTAGGCTTGGTTCTCGCTCAAGACTCCATGCCTATGGCGGAAGGAGCTCATCAACCTTCCGAACTGGGCGCCTCCGCCTCCTCCACCTCCTCCGGCGAGTCAGGGCACTCCGCCTCCTCCACCGCCTCCTTCTCCGGCGAGTCAGGGCACTCCGCCTCCTCCACCGCCTCCTCCTCCGGCGAGTGATGATCAGGGCAGTCGACCTCCTTCTCCGGCGCGTGGCGGCACTCCGCCTCCTTCTCCGCCTGCGCCGGCGCGCCCGAGCAGCCAGCAGCCTCCTCCTTCTTCGCCTCGCCAGCAAGGGCGGAAGAGACCCGCCGCCGCCCCGGCTGCTCCGGCGCGTCGTAGTCCTTCTCCTCCGCCTCGTAAGCTAGCACGAAAGAAGACAGATGCCGCAGCCGCTCCGTCTGCTCCGGCGTCTAGCAGTATAGCCAGAGGCGGGAGGTCGGGAAGTACTGTCAGACATCAAAGGTCAAAAGAACGAGCAACTGCGAAAAAATTGCCCAGCTCGACAAACAAGCAAATCAATCGTGCCCCCCGCTCAATGTGTCTAGCGGCGACATCGTCGCTAATGCTCCGGGGACGGTGGCCGGTTATGGCAATCTTGCAGATTACCTGCCTGACGATCAACTTCCTGATTTCATGGAGGTGGACATACACGATATCTGATACGGAAGCCTCTCGTCAAAGATGAAAAATCTCTAACAACGATCGTGCGAAGATTCTATAATTGGTACATGAAAACCTGCAGAGAGTCTGGGGGACGAATACTTTGTATCTGAACATTAAAGAGGAGCACGACCTCGTTGGAACTGATCTGTTGACTGTTCCATTTGAGGAGTTCTTCGAGTTCTTCAATCAAAAGGTCCTCGATAAATTAACGGTCTTTTGCTACTGTCTGTAAGTACTATTTCTGTCATTTAGTCTTTATATATAGCTCAGCTCTTTCATTGCATGTTTTTATAATTAATTATCCTCACTATATTATGCAGATTGAAGATCGTCGAGTGCAGAAAACAAGAAATGTATGATATTGGTTTCATTAACACAAATATCATAGATGAAATTCAGGTTAAAAAGCACGCCGAAGAGGCCGAGGCCAACTTGCTACAATCGTTGATCAAAAATCAAAACAAAGATACCATACTCTTTCCTTACAACTTCAAGTGAGTGTTACTCTCGTGTGCATATTCGGTTTCCCTTATTACTCGAGCGAGGTTATAGTAATGTAATTGATGAGTTATGCATGTGTGCGCAGCTACCACTATGTTCTTCTAGAGATTAAGCTTGAGCAGGGACTAGTAAACGTCTTAGACTCGAGACGAAAAGATCCCGAAACCTATGCGGACATGACTAAATTGCGCAACAAGTAAGTTCAATCGATCATTATCGCACCATATCGGCAACTTTTTGTTCATTTCCTGATATCTCAAGTAATAATAATTATTTTCTTTGTCTTGCAGAGTTTGGAAACAATTCACCGCAGAAGCTCCGGGACTGCCGAAGGAGCTGCCATATACATACCCGGACGTAAGTACTACTGGCTAGCTAGTTGCGCGCATCTCCCGTTGATTCTATAGTTATACTTTCATCAATGCCATTTATAATGCTTCATTATCAGTTTGATTGACCTCTATTTCTCGTAAAGTGCTTGTGGCAGGAACAAGGGAATTATTACTGTGGATACTACATGTGCGAGTTCATCTACAACGCGACTTTGAAAAATAAGCAGGGCTACTCTAAAAGAGAATATGAAGTGCGTAAGCAATAATATTCACAATTTCATTTTATTACACCATCATTTCTGTTGAGTTTCATTCATATATATCTATTAACCCCCTTCTTCAAATTAGACGTGGCAGATGCGGAAAGAACTCCTATCACAAGATCGCATGAAAGCAATTCTAGAGGAATTGGCGGGATTCTTTCTTGACCACGTCATCGGTAAAGCCGGAGAATACCATGTGGAAGTTGATTTCAAATGGTAGGGGATTGTAAGAGATCTTACATATTGTATATGTATGTAGCCAGTAGCGTCAGATAGATAATACGAAAACTTGTTGTTCGACCAATCTCTCGGAGAAGGAGAGGTCGATCGATCACTTCTCTCGGTATGCATGACGAGCTTATGTACTTAATGGTTTCCTTCATTTTCTTACTAGCTAGCATGTCGAGGGCCTCTCTATGTATATAGTACGTAGCGTCGACCTAGCACGGACATAAGAGAGGACATTTCTCTCTCTATTAATTAGCTAGCTAACACAATATATGAAACACCTAAATTAACCCCCCAAAAAACCCAACCCTCCCCCTTCAAAAACACAAAACCCAAGCCATCGAAATGTTGACGCGTGGAAGCCTTTTGGTCCCGGTTTATGTCACAAACCGGGACCAAAGGCTCCCCTGCCTGGGCTGCCCGCAGCGGCCACGTGGATGCCCATCTGTCCCGGTTCGTGTAAGAACCGGGACTAAAGGGGGGAGGCATTAGTAACGACCCTTTAGTCCCGGTTCAAGAACCGGGACTAAAGGCCCTTACGAACCGGGACAAATGCCCTGTTTTCTACTAGTGCTTGGATCTCTTAGCCGTGTGCGGTGCCCCCCTCCACCATAATCCACCTCGATAATATCGTAGCGGTGCTTAGGCGAAGCCCTGCGTCGGTAGAACATCATCATCGTCACCACGCCGTCGTGCTGACGGAACTCTCCCTCAAAGCTCGGCTGGATCGGAGTTCAAGGGACGTCATCGAGTTGAACGTGTGCTGAACTCAGAGGTGCCGTGCGTTCGGTACTTGATCGGTCGGATCGTGAAGATGTACGACTACATCAACCGCGTTGTGCTAACGCTTCCGCTTTCGGTCTACGAGGGTACGTGGACACACTCTCCCCTCTCGTTGCTATGCATCACCACGATCTTGCGTGTGCGTAGGAATTTTTTTGAAATTACTACGTTCCCCAACAAAACCTACTACTACCAACTTCTCACGTGCAGACCTTCTCAATGACGGACGACCAGAACCTTGTATGGTAAGAGCCGGCAGATTTGCAGTGTCTGGTTCAGTAGTTTATTAACACGTTGAGTTCATGTTGAAGAGCACAAGTCTCATGAGATGACAATGATAATTTTGATCTGTGCTTATCCACAAGGGTGACCGACTTATACAAATTTATTATAGGCAATTTGTGACTCTGCATGCATTGGTGACCTGCTTAGTTTAAACCCACCAGGTGACCCAGGGAACAATGTACAATTAGCACCTGCTTAGTTTAAACCCACCAGGTGACCCAGGGAACAAAGTACAATTAGCTCAAAGTGCAACTTAATCAACAAAATATCAACATACACTCTCACAAAAGTAAACAAGAATGCAAGGATTTAATCGTGTTTTTTCGCAGCTTCATGTTGAGGTATGAGCTTTTTTAACACAATACAATCAAAGTCACTCACATATACGAGCATACACTCATCCATATGAACGCACACACGCACACGCTACCCCTATGAGCAACTCCGAGAGACTGAGCCGGCATAGCATCTTGAGAATGACGAAGTCATCACTGTCGCCTCGTAGTCGTTGAGAACATTTCCTTCCACTGAACGAACCTGCTGGAAAGCCTACAATAAATTCAGAAACATACGAGCACCAGTGTTAAGTCTACAACTTGAACCCTAGTTGGCTACGGGTACAAATGTCCTCCTAACAATTCAACCATATGTTGGTTCACCGGTGAGGTCTGAGCTATAGCTATAGCGAGGTATCGTGGAAGATATTTATTTATAAAGCAAGAGAATAAAAGTGGAACAAAAACACGACTAACTAAGGACTAAAGAAACAAAAAAAAAATACTAAGGTGAACATGGGTGCATGTGTACCTGAATTGCAAAAAACGGTCAAATAGTTTTGAAATTCTTTTGCAACAAGCATTGTCTAGTTTATTACTCACATGTAAAGTTTCGCAATGAAATGACCTTTGTGGTCTTTTGGGCGAATAAAAAAAATAGATACTATTGTTCTTGTTTTGGAGATAGATCCCCACTCATTCCGAATGATTAAAAATAAATACTATATTAAGCTTACTATTCACACATTTTGTAGTAGCAATTATGTCTTTTTTGCCAACAATATCACGGAAGTCATTTTGTCGCAAAACTTTTACACATGAGTAATGCACCAGACATTGCAAAAAAGTTTCCAAAATATTTGCTTTTTCAAACTTTGTTGTTGCTAAACCGGGTACATGTGCACCTAGGTTCTAGAAATCCACATTGCTAAAGAAATCCAACAATTAACTAATGAACTTATTGATAGATGATTTATTTTCTTGCTGGGTTGCAACATCATCGGTGTGCATAGGAGTCGTCGTGAAGCTGTCGTTACCAGGTCAAAGCTTCAAGATAAAACTTCCAGCACACACGATTATAAATTACGTGTACAATTGATTACAAATTGTTTTTGGTACATGTACACTTACAAGGTAATAATTTTGGTTATAACTGATGGCAAGCTATGCTATTGTGACTGGTAGCTAGGATATTGTTACCAAGTACTATAGCTAAGCATTTAGGCTTCCAAAAAGTTAGCTATAGCGGAGCTACAACGACCGAGATCTATTGACATGCCCGTTGGATTTAGAATGGACAGTCTAGATTGAAGGTAGAAATCTGTTTTCTGAAATGGGTGAAATATATATTTTGAAATGAGTGAAACATAATTTTTCAATCGAGTGAAATCAGTTTTTGAAATGAATAAAATCAGTGTTTTGAAATGAGGGAAATATGTTTTTCAAATGATATGACAGTAAGTTTTTGAAATGATGAAATTGTTTTTTGAATTGGCTGAAATAAGTGTTCAAAAAAATGTAGCAAAATGAGTGAAGTGTTGTAGCCATGCACTGCTTATGTTGGCCGGTCTAGAGAGGGGGGCATGTTACGTTACTGTTCACAGGGATCTCGCTCCAGCTACAGTTAGCAATTTAGATCCTCGCAAGAATGCCAACATACATATCAGCGAGTAGATTACGGAACAGATTAAGAAGCTAGTACTGCCAAAATCTTTCAAGATATAGAAATGAAGTTGCCAAGTTAGGGGCAACGAGGCACATGCGTTCTAATTACTCGGTCCCGGCGGCGGCCATGCGCGGACCAATTACCAAACACATGCAAACCAAAGCTGCACTTTCTGCGCAGGCGCTTCTCCTTTGTTTTCTTCTCGGTAAACAATCATCACGTCTACGTACATGCATGTGTGGAGTATGTAGTACTTCCCTCCCTCGTTCTTAAATATTTGTCCTTTTAAAGATTTCAACAAGTAACTACGTATGAAACAAAATGAGTGAATCTACACTATAAAATATGTCTATATACATTCGTATGTGGTAGTCCATTTGAAATCTTTAAAAAGACAAATATTAGGAACGGAGGGAGTATTAGACAAGCTTTTGTTGTAGCTAGGCTAGGCTTAGTATTTTACCCGTGCCGACGTGGACTAGACCGATGATACACGTCAGTTGTTGGTATTGTGAAGTGGCGGTTGATTATTATGCACGCGGAAGCGCAGTGCTTAGTGAAAATGGTCAAATTCGATTTAAAAATACAGCATTAAACGTGGCACGAGCCAGGTGGTCAAATTTGATTAAAAATGAGAGAATGGTTAGATTAAACGCGGCACGAGTTCTGGCTCATGAGACGTTGACCGTTTCGCTCACGTGCATGCAAGTTGCAGCTCCGCCCTGGTCAATGTATGAAGCAAGTGCCATCCCTTGCTCGGTCGTGAGTCGTGACATCAAAGAACATCAAATGGTTGTTTAGCTATTCAGCTTTGAGAGCTGCATAGCTATTCAGCTTTGAGAGCTGCATATTATTGCCAATGAGCAAAACATAACTATATCTGATGCTTGGGTTGGTTGCAATTTAAAGATAACCTTTAGGGCTTGTTCGGTTGACAGGAAAATTGGAGGGGTCTGGCAGGTATTGCACCCTCTACAAGTCAAAATCCCCTCCAATCCACCACAATCCCCTTGTGAGGGGGTGTAACTGAACGAAGCCTTAGGAGATGTGTGGATAATGGTTGCTGCTCCTTTGGTTTGATTTAGTGAGTATTGCTTAATCCTTGCATTTAAATGAATGAGGAAGATGCTATCCTTTGGAAGTTGGAATATAATGGACTTTACTCTATTAGATCCATGTATGCTCTTGCCAATTTTAGGCAGATTGTTTCTGTTTATGTTCCTGCTATTTGGCAATTGATTGTTCCTCCTAGAGTTCATATGTTTTTATGGTTTGTTTCTCATGACAAACTGCTTACTAGGGATGGTTGTCAAAAGATAGCATTTAGATGACGTCCCTTGTCTTTTTTATTGTGAAGCGGAATCATGCGCATACACATGTTTTTTGACTATGTGATTGTTATTGAAGTTTGGAAAATTAGCAGCTCTCTTACTAGCATTGAACATGTCACTTATGAATGCGTGGCTAGATGGTGGGTTAGCAACAAAAAGAACCAAGCCAATAACCTTGTTCATGCTACTACTCTTTGGGCTATCTGAAGATGCAGGAATCATCTGTGCTTTAACCAGAACACTTGGCTTTGTTTACATGTGATCCCGATGAAGATTGCAGTAGCATGCTCCCAATGAAAGATCATGTGGGGCGCATGGAGGAGATTAATGCTTTTATGCATTTCTGCAAATTCAATTCAATCGCGAAAATGAGACGGACTATTTATCAGTTTCTTGGAAACAAGAAGATGTTGTCATCCATCTCTCCCCTCCGTCTCCATTGTCTCCCTCGTTGCTTCCCCGCCATTTGTCTCGGAGGAGGTCACGGCGAGCCCTCGTCTCGGGCTCGGCCTCTGAGCTTCGTGTCGCGTCGCCTTCTTCTTTTATATTTATTTTGGCAATTCAATTCAATCACGAAAATGGACATACTCCTTATCATCTGGCCGAAAACAAGAAAAACGGTGTTGAATATTTCTCCCCTTTGCCTTCTCCCCCCCCCCCCCCCCACCCCCCTCGCAAGCCCGGCAAACCCTTGTCGAGGACTCGGCCTCGGCCCTCAAAGCTTCATGCCACGTCGTCTTCTTCTCCAAGAAAATAGCCTAACTCTTGCGTCATTATCGGACAAATGAATATTAAACATGCACGCAAAGTATCAAGATGAATGCAGGCGGAGTAGTACATACCACTGCCATTATTGGCAGCGCTCCGGGACAAATATATCTTGAATTGAGAACATAACATATAGACTGAAGACTGAAGAGCTCATTGTTAACTGTTACGTGTGTACTTCTCTCCTCCTTCCTTTATGTTGACTGACTTACTAATTAAATTGTGTACGTAGTTAATTAGTTTTTTCTCTGGGGTCGAACTCATTGTTAACATCTTCCTGCTCCTATATAAACCCCCACAAGCCTGTCATCTAACACACAAGCTCATCCCATCTTGAGCATCTAACAAACAGGAGCCAGTCCAAACCAAACTCGTAAGCCAAAGTAGCAATACAAGTACTTCTAGCTAGGACACGTCATGGCAACCATAACTGCTAGTGCCAGCTCGGCCATGCAAGAAGCAGCGAAGACACCAACCGCCTCACCGCCCCGCGCCACAGCCGCCTCGACAGCTTCGCCGGCTCGCTACCGGCCGTCGCCGCTGGTTATATTCAGCGCCTGCCTCGTCCTGATCGGCGCCGGCGGGCCGCTCCTGCTGCGGGTCTACTTCGTCCACGGCGGCCAACGCCTGTGGCTCTCCGCGCTGCTTCAGATCTCCGGCTGGCCGCTCCTCCTCCCACCCCTGTGTGTCTCCCTCTTCCGCGGTCGCCGCCACGGCATCGCCAACCTCCTCCTCCCGCCTCGCCTCGTCGTCGCGGCCGCCGTGCTCGGCGGGTTCTACGCCGTGTCGTGCTACGTGTACGCGATGGGGTCGCAGGCGCTGCCGCTGTCCACGTCGTCGCTGCTGCTGGCGACGCAGCTCGCCTTCACCGCCGTGTTCGCGTTCCTCTTCGTCGGGCTCCGCTTCACACCCTTCTCGGCCAACGCCGTCTTGCTGCTCATCATCGGCCCGGCGGTGCTCGGTGTCGGGCCAGGAGCCGGGAAGCCGGCGGGCGTGACATCCAAGGCGTACTGGACCGGGTTCTGCGAGGGCATCGCTGCAGCGGCGCTCGCCGGGCTCGTGCTGCCGCTCGTTGAGGTCGCCATGGAGCGATACGGGCGCCGGACGGGACCCGCCGCGAGGACGCCGCCTCCCTACTCCACGGTGATGCAGATGCAGGCCGTGATGGGCGCCGCCGGCACGATCGTGTGCTTGCTCGGCATGGCCATCAAGAGCGACTTCGGGGCGCTGCGGAGCGAGGCGGCGGCGTTCGGGCTCGGCAAGACTAACTACTACCTGGTAGTCGTGTGGGACGCCGTGTCGTGGCAGCTGCTGAACCTGGGCATCATGGGGCTCATCACCTGCGCCTCCTCGCTCCTCGCCGGCATCATGATCGCCGTCCTCCTGCCGCTCTCCCAGATCCTCGCCGTCTTGTTCCTCCACGAGAAGTTCGACGGGCCAAAGGGCATCGCGCTTGTGCTCTCCCTCTGGGGCTTCGCCTCTTACATGTACGGCGAGAAGGTGCAGCAGAAGAAGCTGGCGGCGCAGAAGAGCGAGCTGCTGCAGCAGCAGGTGGCAAGCAAAACCGGAGACCTCGAGCTGGCTCCCCCTTGAAGACAGACAAGTTTTGTGTGCAACTGTGCATGTAGTATGTCGGCTGATATGCTGGTGTATACTAAATTTTCATTTTGCCTTTCATACACTGTGTACGATATTGTTTCATTTTAGGTAGCACAGACAAATTAAGTGTTTCTAATATTCAGTTAATAAAGGTTACAGTTCAGAAATGTTCAGTTCTTACCCATGAGTACAGTACAATATTTGCACTGCTGCTTTTGAAATGTGGGAGTCGAACTCTTTTGCTGACTGTTGTCTCGCTGAACAGGATAGCAGGAGTTTTGTTGATTTCTTGAAACAGTGGAAAAGCTGAGCACACTAGACATCGAACTTGAAACCTGGTGTGTGTTTTACATCCCTTGTAACAGTGAAACTTTCAGAAATTATCATCTGGATCGAAGAGTAAACAGTAATGTTATGTTGACATCTATATTATCTCAGTGAAAGAATGAAGCAACAATACTTGTCCATTAGAATTCAGAAACCGACCCAAGGAAGTGTAGCACAGGAACAATTTTTTAGTTACTCACACACACCCAGATTCTCTTACAAGATACAGAAGAACAACAAACCCATTCCATCAACTATCATTAATCTATCAACAACTGATGAGATAGTACTGTCATACTGTAACATATACTGACTTACAGCGCTGAAGTTGCCACAACGCTTGGCGAGTTTAAATTTGACTCATTCAGTTTTTCATAGCCACGGGCACAGCTGTTGGGAATACAGACACAACAATTTGGTGCATGTTATTGTTTCCTATTGTTGAAGAGGGAATTTGGAGGCGAGATATACCAGAAAATAAAGAGCCAACAGCGAAGAGAACTATATGAACAAGATGGTTCGAGCCATTCTGTACGATTTTGTTGTTTATTCTCCTCATGCTGTTCTTTAACCCTTCGTGGGCCTTTGTCAGAGTCATTTACTGAAAAAATATCCACAGTATATAAATTACAGATACTCCCTCCTACTCATAATATAAGTTGTTATTACAACCGATATGTAATAATATCTTATATTATGGGATGGAGGGAGTAGATAATATTGAGAGAGAACATTCCACGTTTCTAACATAAGCAGTAAAATGAATATACTAGATATGTGTTTTTGTCTTCTCTAGAACACGATTCGCCCAACTAGCTAACATAAGGCCAAAACCAGTGTATTGCCACTTTTATACAAGGATGGTTAGGCAACTAGTAGCGTGCAAAGAATTGTAAAGGATCACCGATCATGTTAGAAGAAATGTGCACATGAGGTATGACTGATTGATATGTCATAAACATATTAGTGATAGTTGTCATAAACATAATAAGGATGGATAGATAAGTCTAGATGTTTGGCCTATCATTATTCACGTACTAGCTGAAAGATGGAATCATTTTGGGACTTGGCCTCTGAATTGATCTCTTTAGCAACCTGCAACACCAAACAAATGCCTTGTAAGGAAACACTAATGTCAAAAATGCTCTTATATTATGGGACGGAGGGAGTAGCTCAAATAACATTATCAGCATTAGGACATCATGGCTCAAATAGTCACATGCAGCATTGCACGGTTGCACTACACGCTAAAGCTCTAGCCGCCCCAGTGGTTTCATTCAATTCCAAATACTATAACATGCACGGTATATTCCCTCAAAATGAAAAACATGCACGGTATATTCTGTTCATACACGTTGCAGAAATCCATCAACCGATTACTCCTTTTAGCTTGTTGAGCTGTCCACGGAGTCCGAGAATATGATAATCCAAATCTGTATCAATTGTTGAGCTTGACGAGGCAGCTGGCCTAGCCGTTGGCCCTTCCCTGCAGAACGGATAAGTGAGGGAATATAAGACAAAAATTGACAGCATCCACTTATTCTTGTATTCGAAGATAAAAACACAAGCGAACTCCGATGTACTGCCTCTGTAACTTTTTATAAGACGTTTTTGTTTCATGTAGAATTGTTAACAACATCTTACATTTTGTTACATAGGTTTTACTACATACAGTAGAGACTAAAATGGGGGTGGGGCAAAAGAAACACATAACTCATGTTTGTCCAGAAGAAAAGCATAGAACTCGAGCAACAACACCATGCTATGCGATACCATAACACAATTTCGTGAATTGTTAACCTAACCGGAAATTCGCAGCCTGGGGAGGGGCGATCTCGAAAGGTTGGTGTAATGTATTGCGTACTTCTTCCGGGCTTCGCTATGATTCATCAGTGGTGGTGGCGTGGATTGGAAACTCTTTTTTTAGGGAAAGCCTCCTAGCACTTTTATTTATAACGTGGCAATGTTACATCAAGAAGTAAGGTAATAAGAAATCAGCAGCAACATCCACCCAAATATAGCTATCTTAGAATCAAAACAAGTCCTAGCCAGAAAGTGTCCCAGCATGTTTGCTTATCTGGGATAGTAACTGAAAGAGATTGATGTAATACCATGAGTGAAAGCAATCAGAAAGTAACGCTGAATTAGGTCCTCGAATATCCATCTTTCCATTGCATGCATCCATCAGTTCCAAGCAGTCGGATTCCACTTCAACTTTTGAACATCCCATATCAGAGATCATTTGGAGCCCTCTTCGTAATGCTAGTGCTTCAGCAGGTTGTGCATTGTATGCATGATCAAACGTTTCAGAAGCTCCGGCAATCGCTTCCCCACAGCAGTTATGCAAGATCGCCGGTACTGCACCTGTACCATCCTTGAAGAAACATGCATCAGTATTCAGCTTGTATGACCCCGGCTATGGTTTTTTCCATGTCTTTTCCGGGATCAAAACATTCTGCTTCGGAGCATGGTTAACTGTGATTACTTGAATATCAAAAGCTGAACTAGCGGCCTGCTTAATCGACTCACCCTTCATAGCTTGCCGACATTCCCACCAAATATACCACACAGCTACCGCAACAGTTTCCTATAACCCAACTGAACTAGTGATTGAGCACGTGATTCCCTGCCGTGTGACTGATGCTATTTACAAAATGTGTGGCTTCTTACAGCTCTCGAGACCACTTAGCAAGCGGCGCAATCGGTATAACATCGACATGATCATCGCGGGACTTCGCTCCACCGCTAGCTCCATGGCTCCGCTGACTCCACCTCCACCTCCGGAGCCTGATTAGCTAGTATCTTTATTTCATTTGCAGGGGTTTGATGTGTTGTGCCCCCAGCTCAACCTCTATTACTGTCTTATTGCACTCTTTTTCTTTTGCTTCTTCTTGAACCTAAACTGGTCGTGTATGGTTGGTGTTGTTGCTTTATAATATAAAGCGGGCGGGAACCCTTTTTCGTATTAAACCCAACTGTCCAAGTACTGGTGATTTTGCGGGAGTCGCAAGATCTCCTCCATCACCACAGATCCTGATCGATCACTTTTTAGGGTTGTATCCACTACTTCATTCAAACCCAATGACTCCCAGACTTTGCGAGTTCTTGCGCAAGTGAATACTAAGTGCCAGATATCTTCAGGCCTCTCTGGACACAAAGGGCACTCGGGACTGACCTTAATATGTCGATTATGCTTCATGTAGTGCTTGCCAAACTAATTTTTTGACTTTACTCTGTACTTGTAGCTTCCACAGGACATCCCAAACCGGATTATCTCTAGTGGTTGCTCTCAGCCCAATCTTGCTCCAAATTGATGCTCCCATTCAATATAGTACCCAGGTCTCACTGAAAAACAAAACGACTTTGTGGCATGCCATGCTACAAAATCCTCCAATAAATGTTTAGACAGTGGGATTTTCAAAATTCTTTCCATGTCTGTTGGCAGAAATATGCTTCTGATAAGAGCTTCATCCCATGAATGGGTGGCTGGGTCAATAAGATCTTCCACTTTCTCAACAAGAGCTTGGCCCCTTCTGGTTAGAACCTTTCTTGTAGGGCTCTCTGATATCCATGGGTCATTCCATATATTTATTTGAGATCCTGTACCCACTCTTTATATATTACCGCTCTTGAAAGTTTCTTTGTAAACCTGCCAATGCTCTGCCATGTGAAGGATGATTCGGCCTTGGAAGACCAACGGCTCGGTGGTTGCTTTTTTCTTGCTCGGACCGAGATCGAGTCTACGATCCTTGTCTGAACCATGGAAGATCAGACGGCTGATGATTCACCTGTGACGTCGATCGGCTTGAAGCCTTGAACGTGTCGCTGGGGAGGGTGGAGAGGCAGCCTTTGGGCCTACCTGTCAGGACCATGTAGAGACCATACTCCTACGTGTTTCACCGGTAGCAGCATGAACAGTGCAGGACTACAATGACCGACAATCAATAGTAATTTGTCAAACAAAAACAATCAACGGTATCTGGAATCGGGAGCACGAGTACAATTTACAGAAGAAAATACACTTCTGCAGGCAGGGTAACATCAGTAGAAGGGATAGAATACGCATGACCAGGAGTCCCTCTATTTTAACTTAACATGGATAACATGTTCATCGATACACAAGGCACGTCTCTTCAGAGAATTATTAATAACATTCAGCTCCACAGGTTAAAACTGCTTCTTTATTTTAACTGCAATTTTGCTCTAATCACGCTAACCTCAGAACAGCTTGGTCTACTGCTATTGCAGGAAGCAAAACGAAATTAACCCAAAGACAGAAGATAACAAAGACCAAATATGACTGGATGGATATGAATCCTCAGATCGAACGAGTGGTTCAAGATGATGTGCACCGCAGCAAATGTCACCAATCCGACTACAAATGATAGTGTTGTAGAGTGCATCTTTCTTTGACTGCATTTCACCTGCAAGCAGCATACTTTGTACTACAAGCATACAACCTCAGAACAGACTGCTCTTGCAGGAAGCAAAATGATAATTCAATCGTAGACATCAAACAATACATTGAACGAACATGACAGGATGGATATGATGCCACAAATCGAAAAACCCAGTTCAAAGTGACACGAATCGCAGCAAACGACAACACCTATCAAACTACACACGGGCAACTCCCAGTTCGTCGACACACAAAGTATACCACAACTATATGCTAGTCCAAACCTATAGACATCACTAAGCTTGCAAAATACGGGCCTCCTGGAGTGCTTCCTGCAGGTGCTTTACAGCACTGTCATAGTACACAAAGCCCATGAACCAAAACTCGTGATTATCGACCGAGACCACCTGGATGTATTTCTCAGCTGCGTTTGTTCTGCTCGTCGAAGGATTAACGGACCTCAGCTGGGCTAGTGGGATGGCAACCTATTGTTCACAACACAGAGACGAGTGTTAAATTACACAATTAAGCAATTTACAGAATAGCTTCTATAACTAGAACATTTGCAAGTTACGGACTAATATCAGCAAATGTCATTGCTAAAATATGGTTCTGTGCATCGGTGAACACAGTGCTCAGGCCAAAAAGAATGAACATGATCGATTCCATGAAGCATAGACAAAAGCGAACCAGATTAAACGATGCATCAGCATTACGTTCAACACATTACATGACAATAATAATAAGATATCTTGTTCATTCCATATTCCTCCCTGCATTCCTAAATATAAGTCTATATTTAGAAACGGAGGGAGTAGTTAGCATGTTTTCTTTCAATTAAAAGAGCTCAGCTCCTGATTTAGATGAAATTAATTATCAATGTTATTGTATACCAAAAATAACATTTAGCATCATTTACAATTAGTTGAGCAGATTTAGTTATTTCCTAGGCAATATGTGAATAACATGAAGTACCTTGTAATAGCTCCACTCATTTTTGTCCCCAACCTTGTATGCAAGTGGGTTATCACTACAGAAGGCCAACTTTACATTGGACAGGTAGAGCACACCCATAACAGGACCAGCAGAGGTTGACAGATAACATGCGAATGGCTTCTTGAGTTTTTCTTCAGGGAGGACATCAAACGTTTGATGGAAGATTTTCTCATATCCACCTTCTGCTATGACTTTGGTGATCTGGGAGACCCTGCCCATTGCTGCATCAGCAATACTTGGTCCAGTTTTCACTGTTACAAGGCATATAAGAATATGTTTAACATCTCATAATGTCACAAGACAATAATAATTGCTTCTGTATTCTATCATGTCATACTGAGAGCTCTACACTATGATAGTCTACTCAACAAAGCAAGCACGCCACAAGAATGTGACAGATAACTAATGTGTCTGAATGATAAGGGGTAGGTGTCACTTTCGGTGCAAAAGCTATCTTAATTCATGTGCACTGTTCATCACAGAGATTTAAATACAATTTAGAACATGGGAAAACGTTGGCACAATTTACCTAATATTCACTATGCATAATGCAACCAAACAACTGATACCAAGTCTCTCTTATGCTCATCTGCACCACAATCAACCCAATCACATAAAGCTAAAAAGCCACAGCACAAATCATATTCTATCACCATCAGCCTAGTTCGCAGACATGGACAATACATCCAATAAACTACTCCCAACTGAAGAGCAGCTTTAATTCAGTATATGCAATGCCCACCAAAATCCCAACAGAAGCACTAACGAAATCCAGCAGAACATGAATAAACTATAAATAAACCTCCTAAACTAATCTAGATATACTGGTCCAACAATCCCACCAGCATAATTCTCACAAAATCCAACGGTGCTAACCAGCAACACTGCTAAGCCTGCTAAATTCCGTGCTAGTGCAGTCCAAAAGCATAGCACGCACGAAACAACAGAGCATTAACAATTCGATCTAAACCGGAACCACTCAGCAGAAAGCTCGAGAATCGAATCTCACGGTGCTGCCAGAAGTTGCCGGCGGTGTTCTCCGTCTTGCGGGCGGCCTCGCCGAACCTCTTGCCCATCTTCCCCAGCACGTCCTTCACCGAGTCCATGGTGTCTGCAGAGACACGGCAGCGCCACGAAATCGTCAGATTAAGAAAAGGGGGGCATGCGAACCCTTCCGCAATCGGAAGCAAGATGGGACAGATTTGGGACTCACTCTTGGGGGGCGGCACGGAGCCGGCGGCGGGGCCGGAGACGTAGGGGTTGCCGGAGACGGGCGGCGGGGAGTAGGACGCGGCGGCGTGGTACGGGGGAGGGGGCGGCGGGGCCAGGTCCTCCGGCGAGAGCCTCGGGTACGTCGCGTGCTCCGAGGGAGCGGGCGCCGGTACGTAGTCCGCTCCGGCGGAGGCGGCGGCGGCGGGCGGAGGATGCATGTCGCCGGCGGGGAGGTGGGTGGGTGGGGCGGGGCGTCGGCGGGTGGGTACTGGCAGGCGCCCGTTGGTCTCGCTTGGCGTACGATTTGCTTGCCTGGACTGGACGGGACCTAGGTGCCGCGTGTGGTCTGCGGCCTTTTCCCCTTTCTCTTTTCCTTTCGGGGATTTTAACGAGGAGCGGTCTCTAAATATAAATCTTGAGAAAACCTTGGTCATCTGAATGACACGGTGACGTCATCGCTCAGCGGTTTCTTCGATCTGGAAGCTCCCGAAAATGCTTAGCCACGAAGGCGTATGGCAGAGCGACAATATCAGCGCTGATACGGCGTGTGAATTGTCAAACCTGGAATGCTAGGAATACGCGTGTGGGTCTGAGGTCCAGTCGTGCGTGCCGTACTCCCTCCCGTGCACGCGTTAATGTCTGGAGGTCCAGCATGTTGCATGTCTGTCCTCTACTTGCAGCTGAGATCCAATCTGATCGAACCGTTGCTTCTCGTACACTAACGGTTGGATCAGTTCCTCCTTTCGAGTTCGGACCCTGAAATCTCAACAAAACTGGGATCTGCCTAACCTTTCTTTTAGGCTAAAAAACACACTCGCTTTATTGATTAATGACAAGGTTCAAAAGGATATGACTAATATCAAGGGGCTGAAGAAGCCACAAATGGCGGCCTTTTGAGAGACCTAGAGGGTATTTATCGAGACCATGTACCTTGATGGCTGATTCCCGCTCTTCAAAGATGAAAGAGTAGGACGCAAACTACGCAGAGGTGGCGATGATTTCTCTCACAATGCTAGCATAAACCCTTTTTTCGCGAATACGCAAGGTGCATATCTTTTCATTGATAGAAGGAGAGTACAAGCATGAGGTTACAACGTTTACAAGGTCATGTACACTCTAGGCATGGTGTACAAGCATGGGAGCAGATTAGAGTAGGGGGTATGCTCAGCCCCAACACAAAAACAGAAAACTACACGCTGGGGATGATGTTTTGTAACCCAATGGCGCCCGCCTTGGCCCAGAGGCGCGCCTCGTCCTTGATGGTATCAGAGGTGAAGGTGCTCGATGACCTTGCTCCGTCAAAGATGCATGCGTTGTGGTGCTTCCAAAGCCACCATGATGTCAGGATAATGAGGGAGGACATGCCCTTATGCATGGAGGCCGACGCGTGGTCGAGGGAGGAGCTCCACTAGGTTTGAAATGGCGTGTCAGGGTTGGGAAGGCTGATCGTCGCACGAGCCCATCCGAGGATCTCATGCCACACCTGGCGAGAGAAAGAGCAGCCTGTGAGGAGGTGATGCATGGTCTCCTCCTCCTGATCACATAGAGCACAAGCTTCCTCGTGTGGTAGGCCGCGGCGTTCCAGTCGCCCCGAGGTCCAGCAACGGTCTTGCATGGCCAGCCATAAGAAGAACTTGACGCGAAGGGGTGCCCAAGGTCGCCACGTGAGGCGCCAATTGTTGGGTTCTACGGTAGGGTGCGTCGACTGCAAATTAAAATTTCCTACGCGCACAACATCCAGGAACATGCTATGGGAGATGGATCACGATCGTTACCACTAGACGCCAGCGATGCCGCAGCAAATGGAAGTAGAGTTGAGGCGCTGTTCTCGAGTCGCCTCGCGTTCCCAGCGCCGTATCCTCCTTGCCGATCTCCCACGTAGCCGATCGGATCCCACGAACAGGTTTGCCGGAGCGGCGCAAGTGCACCGCCTCTAACGGTATCCGCGCATGAAGGAGGAACGTCGTGCAGCGGGCTGCTAGGTCCGATCACACAACCGACGGCAAGTGGAGGTGTCTATTCGCAACACATGCAAACCCTAGTGACAACGCCGAAGCGATCAACCGCATGAATGTTCCGTCGCGGGCTCAACACTTGGGCCTCGCACGGACCCTAAAGCCCACAAGTCTACTTGGCCACAATCCGAATACAGCCCGGATCATATCCGACCAGTGTCCTCAGATCCGACCTCATAGGTTCCTTCCCTTAAGCGCGCGGCCCCTTAGGTTCAAGCCGGCTTGGTCGCAATTCGGATCATCTGATCCGAACTGCAGGTTGGTAGCGGCCTCTAGCGAGGCATGCCGAACACCAAGCAGACTATGAAGCTGATTAGGCGAACCTGTACATCATACTTCCATTCCTTTTGCCACACGATATATGTTGTCGGGCTCAAGGCGAGTCTGTCATCCTTGTGCTAGCCCGACCTCTTTCTCGTTCCAGTGATGCCGACCACAAACCGGATTATCTCATAATCCTTGTCGCATGGCCATGCTTATCCTGGTCGGATCACACGAGGGGCCCAGAGTATATCTCTCTTGATCGGAGGGGCAAATCCCATCTTGCTCGACCATGTCTCACAGCATGGGTCTGGACAAGCCTGAAACCTGAAGGAAATATGCCCTAGAGACAATAATAAAGTTATTATTTATTTCCTCATATCATGATAAATGTTTATTATTCATGCTAGAATTGTATTAACCGGAAACATGATACATGTGTGAATACATAGACAAACTTAAAGTCACTAGTATGCCTCTACTTGGCTAGCTCATTAATCAAAGATGGTTATGTTTCCTAAACATAGACATGTGTTGTCATTTGATTAACGAGATCACTTCATTAGGAGAATGATGTGATTGACTTGACCCATTCCGTTAGCTTAGCACTTGATTGTTTTAGTATGTTGCTATTGCTTTCTTCATGACTTATACAAGTTCCTATAACTATGAGATTATGCAACTCCCGTTTACCGGAGGAACACTTTGTGTGCTACCAAATGTCACAACGTAACTGGGTGATTATAAAGGAGCTCTACAGGTGTCTCCAAAGGTACATGTTGAGTTGACGTATTTCGAGATTAGGTTTTGTCACTCCGATTGTTGGAGAGGTATCTCTGGGCCCTCTCGGTAATGCACATCACTATAAGCCTTGCAAGCAATGTAGCTAATGAGTTGGTTACGGAATGATGCATTACGTAACGAGTAAAGAGACTTGCTGGTAACGAGATTGAACTAGGTATTGAGATACCGACGACCGAATCTCGGCAAGTAACATATCGATGACAAAGGGAACAACGTATGTTGTTATGCGGTTTGATCGATAAAGATCTTCGTAGAATATGTAGGAGCCAATATGAGAATCCAGGTTCCGCTATTGGTTATTGACCCGGAATGGTTCTCGGTCATGTCTACATAGTTCTCGAACCCGTAGGGTCCGCACGCTTAAGGTTTCGATGACAGTTATATTATGAGTTTATGAGTTTTGATGTACCGAAGTTTGATAGGAGTCCCGGATGTGATTACGGACATGACGAGGAGTCTCGAAATGGTCGAGACATGAAGATTGATATATTGGACGACTATATTTAGACACCGGAAGTGTTCCGGAGAAGTTTCGGATAAAACCGGAGTGTCGGAGGGTTATCGGAACCCCGGGGGGAACTAATGGGCCTTGATGGGCCTTAGTGGAGAGAGAGAGGCGGCCGGGGGCAGGCCGCGCCTCCCTCCTCGGTCCGACTGGACTAGGAGAGGGGAGAGAGGCGGCGCCCTTCCTTCTCCCTCTCCCTCTCCTTCCTTCCCCCTCTCTCCCTTTAGGTGGAAACCTACTAGGACTTGGAGTCCTAGTAGGATTCCCCTCTTGGGGGCGCGCCATAGAGGGCCGGCCAGCCTCCCCCTTGCTCCTTTATATACGGGGGCAGGGGGGCACCCCAAAGGGACAACAATTGATCCTTGAGATCTCTTAGCCGTGTGCGGTGCCCCCCTCCACCATAGTTCTCCTCGATAATATTGCAGAGGTGCTTAGGCGAAGCCCTGCGACGGTAGAACAGCAAGATCGTCACCATGCCGCGTGCTAACGGAACTCTTCCCCGACACTTTGCTGGATCGGAGTCCGGGGAACGTCATCGAGCTGAACGTGTGCAAGAACTCGGAGGTGCCGTAGTTTTGGTACTTGATCGGTCGGGCCGTGAAGACGTACGACTACATCAACCGCGTTGTGCTAACGCTTCCGCTTTCGGTCTACGAGGGTACGTGGACACACTCTCCCCTCTCGTTGCTATGCATCACCATGATCTTGCGTGTGCGTAGGAATTTTTTTGAAATTACTATGTTCCCCAACAGTGGCATCCGAGCCAGGTTTTATGCGTAGTTGTTATATGCACGAGTAGAACACAAGTGAGTTGTGAGCGATACAAGTCATACTGCTTACCAGCATGTCATACTTTGGTTCGGCGGTATTGTTGGATGAAGCGGCCCGGACCGACATTACGCGTACGCTTACGCGAAACCGTTTCTCCCGACGTGCTTTGCACAGAGGTGGCTAGTGGGTGTCAGTTTCTCCAACTTTAGTTGAACCGAGTGTGGCTACGCCCGGTCCTTGAGAAGGTTAAAACAGCACTAACTTGACAAACTATCGTTGTGGTTTTGATGCGTAGGTAAGAACGGTTCTTGCTAAGCTCGTAGCAGCCACGTAAAACTTGCAACAACAAAGTAAAGGACGTCTAACTTGTTTTTGCAGGGCATGTTGTGATGTGATATGGTCAAGACGTGATGCTATATTTTATTGTATGAGATGATCATGTTTTGTAACCGAGTTATCGGCAACTGGCAGGAGCCATATGGTTGTCGCTTTATTGTATGCAATGCAATGCATCGTAATGCTTTACTTTATCACTAAGCGGTAGCGATAGTCGTAGAAGCATAAGATCGGCGAGACGACAACGATGCTACGATGGAGATCAAGGTGTCGCACCGGTGACGACGGTGATCGCGACGGTGCTTCGGAGATGGAGATCACAAGCACAAGATGATGATGGCCATATCATATCACTTATATTGATTGCATGTGATGTTTATCCTTTATGCATCTTATCTTGCTTTGATTGACGATAGCATTTTAAGATGATCTCTCACTAATTATCAAGAAGTGTTCTCCACGAGTATGCACCGCTTCGCGAAAGTTCTTCGTCTGAGACATCACATGATGATCGGGTGTGATAGGCTCTACGTTCAAATACAACGGGTGCAAAACAGTTGCACACGCAGAATACTCAGGTTAAACTTGACGAGCCTAGCATATAAAGATATGGCCTCGGAACACGGAGACCGAAAGGTCGAACGTGAATCATATAGTAGATATGATCAACATAGTGATGTTCACCATTGAAACTACTCCATATCACGTGATGATCGGACATGGTTTAGTTGATTTGGATCACGTGATCACTTAGATGACTAGAGGGATGTCTGTCTAAGTGGGAGTTCTTAAGTAATATGATTAATTGAACTTAAATTTATCATGAACTTAGTACCTGATAGTATTTTGCGTGTCTATGTTTGTTGTAGATAGATGGCTCGTCTTTGTTGCTCGTTGAATTTTAATGCGTTCCTTGAGAAAGCTAAGTTGAAAGATGATGGTAGCAATTACACGGACTGGGTCTGTAACGAGGATTATCCTCATTGCTGCATAGAAGAATTACGTCCCGGAAGCACCGCTGGTGCAGGCCTCTGCAGATGCAACCAGCGACATTAAGAACGTCTGGCGAGCAAAGCTGATGACTACTCGATAGTTCGGTGTGCCATGCTTTACGGCTTAGAACCGGGTCTTCAACGACGCCTTGAACGTCATGGAGCATATGAGATGTTCCAGAGTTGAAGTTAATATTTCAAGCAAATGCCCGGATTGAGAGATATGAAGTCTCCAATAAGTTCTATAGCTGTAAGATGGAGGAGAATAGTTACATCGGTGAACATATAATCAAAATGTCCGGGTATAATAATCACCGATTCAACCGGGAGTTAATCTTCCGATGATAGTGTCATTGATGTAATTCTTCAATCACCGCCACCAAGCTAATAGAGCTTCGTGATGAACTATAATATGCAAGGGATGGACAAGACTATTCCTGAGCTCTTCGCAATGCTAAAGGCTGCGGAGGTAGAAATCAAGAAGGAGAATCAAGTGTTGATGGTCAATAAGACCACCAGTTTCAAGAAAAAGGGTAAAGGGAAGAAGAAGGGGAACTTCAAGAAGAACAGCAAGCAAGTTGCTGCTCAAGAGAAGAAACCCAAATCTACCATCGGGATTAGTTTTAGACCTAAATAATTGTTATTTGGTGCCAGCGTTGAGCATGAACATTATATCTGGATCTTGTTTGATGCGAGATGGTTATTCATTTAAATCAGAGAATAATGGTTGTTCTATTTATATGAGTAATATCTTTTATGGTCATGCACCCTTGAAGAATGGTCTATTTTTATTAAATCTCGATAGTAGTGATACACATGTTCATAATGTTGAAGCCAAAAGATGCAGAGTTGATAATGATAGTGCAACTTATTTGTGGCACTGCCGTTTGGGTCATATTGGTGTAAAGCACATGAAGAAACTCCATACTGATGGACTTCTGGAATCACTTGGTACTTGCGAACCGTGCCTCATGGGCAAGATGACTAAAACGCCGTTCTCCGGAACTATGGAGCGAGCAACTGATTTGTGGGAAATCATACATATTGATGTATGTGGTCCAATGAATATTGAGGCTCGCGGCCGGTATCATTATTTTCTCACCTTCACAGATGATTTGAGCAGATATGGGTATATCTACTTGATGAAACACAAGTCTGAAACATTTGAAAAGTTCAAAGAATTTCAGAGTGAAGTGGAAATCATCGTAACAACAAAATAAAATTTCTATGATCTGATCGTGGAGGAGAATATTTGAGTTACGAGTTTGGTTTACATTTGAAGCAATGCGGAATAGTTTCGCAACTCACGCCACCTAGAACACCACAGCGTTATGGTGTGTCCGAACGTCGTAACCGCACTTTATTGGATATGGTGCGATCAATGATGTCTCTTACTGAATTACCAATATCGTTTTGGGGTTATGCATTAGAGACAGCCGCATTCACGTTAAATAGGGCATCATCAAAATCCGTTGAGACGACAGCTTATGAGCTGTGGTTTGGCAAGAAACCAAAGTTGTCGTTTCTTAAAGTTTGGGGCTGCGATGCTTATGTGAAAAAGTTTCAACCTGACAAGCTCGAACCCAAATCGGAGAAGTGCATCTTCATAGAATACCCAAAGGAAACTGTTGGGTACACCTTGTAAGGGCATATTTATTCCCTAGTGGTTTTGGTGATTGATGACAATGCTTTTGCGGACTAATCGTGTGCGTTAAGTTCTTTCAGAAGATCATCCATTGGCACGAGAATATTTCCTCCCCTCGGTGTTTTTATTCAAGACGGTGTAGCTCCTGCGGTTCGTTGTTGGTGGACTAGTTTCGTAGGAGTCACCGTACTATTAAGAGGGATCCGCTTTGGTAAGGCTAGGTGGAATCAACACGCACACATCCTTATCACACCGTCGCCTTCCCTTCGCATCTTTGCAGCTGCCCTCTCTCTTTCATTCGGTTTTGCCTGTGCGGTGAGTAGTACCACGACCTACAGCGTAGTACCGCCGAAGCCCCTGCGGTAGTACCGCTTCTCGAGCGGTAGTACCGCTCCCAGCAATAGTGCCGCTCCGGTGAGCGGTAGTACCGCTCGCGAACTTCGCTATACTACCTCGAGTACCGCGCCTACTACCGCTTCGATTCGAGACGATGTTTTCTCGTGTTGGGTTTTGCGGCACTAGTTGCGGCGATGGGAGCGGTAGTGCCGCTCTGAGCGGTAGTACCGCTTACTCCCGCAGATAGTACCGCTCTGGGGCCAGTGGCCTGCCTCTCTCTTCTGCTGCGGTAGTACCGCTTGGTAGGAGCGGTAGTACCGCTCTCAGTGGTAGTACCGCCCTTCCATAGCGGTAGTACCGCTCTGTCTGGGCTGTTTAGTGGGAGTAACGGTTGGATGTGTTCCCCACTATATAAAGGGTCGTCTTCTTCCTTGTTGACCTACCTCTTTCCCCCCAAGCTCCATTGTTGCTCAAAGCTCCATTTTTGCCCGATCTCTCTCCCTAGCCAATCAAACTTGTTGATTTGCTCGGGATTGGTTGAGAAGGCCCCGATCTACACTTCCACCAAGAGAAATTTGATTCCCCCACTTATCCCTTGCGGATCTTGTTACTCTTGGGTGTTGAGCACCCTAGACGGTTGAGGTCACCTCGAAGCCATACTCCATTGTGGTGAAGCTTCGTGGTGTTGTTGTTGTTGTTGGGAGCCTCCGGTTGTTGTGGAGTTTGCCCCAACCTTGCTTGTAAAGGTTCGGTCGCCGCCTTCAAGGGCACCAATAGTGGATTCACGGCATCTCGCATTGTGTGAGGGCATGAGGAGAATATGGTGGCCCTAGTGGCTTCTTGGGGAGCATTGTGCCTCCACACCGCTCTAACGGAGACGTACTTCCCCTCAAAAGGAAGGAACTTCGGTAACACATCCTCGTCTCCACCGGCTCCACTCTTGGTTATCTCATCCCTTTACTTGTGCAAGCTTATTTGTGTTCTTATCCTTGCTTGCTCGTGTGCTAGTGTTGTTGCATCATATAGGTTGTCCACCTAGTTGCACATCTAGACAACCTTTATTATTGCAAAGTTTAAATTGGCCAAGAAAATCTTAAAAATTGTTAGTTGCCTATTCACCCCCCCCCCTCTAGTCAACCATATCGATCCTTTAAATTGGTATCAGAGCCTCGTCTCTTTTTAAGGACTTTACCGTCCGAAGAGTATGGTGGACGTCGTAGATGATGTGGGGGAGCACTCCGGTGCGAATCCGACATTATCTACGGGAGATGGGAGTACCTCGATCTCTCGTGAGGAATTCAATGTGGCGTTGGACACATTGAAAACCTCCATGACGAGCTAGGTCAAGGACATGTTTAAGGATTTCCTAGAAGGGCTTAAACTTTCCACCGCACCCGTGAAAGTGGGTGATCCCGCCAACACGGGAGCGGATGCTAACTCCGATAAGGGGGAAGCTACGAGCGAGAAAGCCCCCTCGTCTAGTGGTAAGAATGGCACCGGCATCTTTGCCCATGTGCAACCTCCCGTTTATGATGGACCGATTCCTTCCACTCATTTGAATCATGCCGGTCCACCACCTAAGGTTGATAAAAAGGAGGATTTCGATTCTTGGGTTTATCGTTTTAAGCGTCATTTAAATCATGTGAACACTAACCTTTGGAGAATCATTGAAGAAGGTTTCTATCCGCATGATCCGAGCAACTTTTCTCCAAGAGAGGTCGTGGACCATCAATTCAATGAGAATGCTCTCTTCATCATCCAAGAAGCAATCCTTCCCAAGACCTCCCTCATCTCCGCCTTACATCCGTGCCAAAGATGCTTGGCTCAAGGTGGTTTCCATGTATCGAGGAAGCGCAAGCATCCAACGGTCCAATTATGAAGTGGTCCAAGACGGCCGATGAGTTTGCAATGAAGGAAGAAGAAGAACCTCGTGAGCTCTATCGGAGAGTAACCAAGCTTGCCGCCTCCTCCGGGATCATGGAAGTAAGGACACCGACGACAACCGGATCAAGCGCAAATTTCTCAAGGCAATGATGCCATACCACAAAGCCATGTCCTCCGTCATCCGTCAACGATCGGACTTCCACACCTTGTCCTCAAGTGATGTGTTGGATGAGTTTGTGGCTATGAGCATATTGGACAAGACCGCCGACAATGCGGTGCTTCGCCTCAAAGGGCAAAGAAACCCAACCTCGCTTTGAAGGCCAAGATTTGTGTCAAGAAGATGGAGAGGAGGAAGAAGAAGAGAGCAACCTCAAGATACTAAGTATGATTATCATGAACACATGGCCCTTGCTTCAAGACAATTTTGGAGCAAGAAGAACTCAAGGCCCAACTTCAACAAGAGAAACTCAAGTGGCCCTAAGGGCAAGCAACGAGTAAGGACGTGTTTCAATTGTGGCAATGTGAGTCACTTTGTTGCGGAATGTCCATATGAGAAGAGGGAAGACAATGGTGGCAAGTTCATCCGTAAGGACAAGGCCAAGTCTTTCCCCAACAAGAGCAACTTTCCAAATAAGACTCCTCACAAAGCCTTGGTGGTTCAAGAAGAGTACAATGAGGATGATGATGATGATGAGAATGGTGAACCGGTTGCCATGGCCTCCGTGGCTATTGCAATGACTCCTCGGGTGTCTCTCTTCGGTTCACCCAATGAAAACATCACCGCCAAGTGCCTCATGGCTAAAGCCACCAACAAGGTAACCCCCAACATCAAAACCACCATCATCAATCATTCTTCTTTGACGGATTGCATTGATGAACATGAGGGGACTAATGTAGAGGAAAATGAATTTGAGATCTTTATGAGTAAACTCAAGGGCAAATCCAAGAAGCACTTCGTTGCTCTCTTGGAACAACTTGGTGAAGCCAATGTCATGATCGAGACTCATGAAGAAACCATCTTTAAGATGGAAGGGCATAGTCGTGACTATGCCGATGAGATTTCGGATCTTTCCAATGCTCTTGAGGAAGAGCGTGGCTTTCGTTTGACTCTTGAGGAGTCACACAACGATGATCACGCTAAATTAAAGAAAGACCTTGATCATGCTCTTGTTGTGTCTCGTGTGCTTAGTTCCGAGAAGGCAAAGCTTGGAGTTGATCTTGCTAGACTCAACGAGGACTTTGACACTCTCGACAAGGCTCACAAAGTCTTGAAGGGTGCTCATGCTAGTCTCAAAGAGTCTCGTGATCAACTCCAAGTGAAGCTAACCAAGGAGAAAGCCACCTTTCCTCATATGATATTGATTGATAATGCAAATGCTACTAACCCTTGTTGTGAGCATGTGCATCTTGTTGAGGAGAATGCTAAGTTGAAGGAGCAACTTGAAAAGGGCCTTGTCACATGCATTCAAGGTGAGAAGAACCTTAAAGACCTTTTGAGTAATCAAAAGGAAGTTGTGGCCAAGGAGGGATTGGGTTCGCGCCAAGCCCAAGAACAAGAAGAAGAATGACAAGACCAAGCAACCTCCCCTCTCAAGCAAACTTTTGTGAGGGAGGAGAGGTGCTTCCAAGATCTGAAGAACCGTGCAAAGGGTGGAAATGTCAAGAAGGACAACGTCATCCCCACGAACATAGCCGTGACTTTAACCCCTCTTATGTGTTGTGCCATGCTAGTGATGGGCATGTTTATGCTAAATTTGTTGGTTCTTCTTATGAGTACATTGAATGGTCTATTTGGGTTCCTAAGACCCTCGTTATTAACATCAAAGGACCCATTACCAAATGGGTACCTAAAACCAAGCATTGATCTCTTGTAGGGGTTTGCTTCGGTGGGGATCATGGTTGCTCGATAGTGGAGCAACAAATCATATGACCGAAGCAAGGACATGGTGGTGGACGTGCAAGAGATTCCATCTATGCCCACCGATGTCGAGTGGGGTGATGCATCACATTCTAAGGTATTGGGTCTCGGCAAGGTTGTCATTTCTCATGATCTTACGATCGAGAAAGTCATGCTTGTTGAGTCCCTTGCATACAATTTGCTTTCCGCTCGTCAACTTGCAGTAATGGGTTTTGCTACTTTCTTTGACATTGATACATGGCCCTCTTGTGGAGCAAGACTCTTAAAGTAGTTTTGTTGGGCATGTCGAAAACGGTCTCTATGTGATTAACTTTTCGGAGTGACCCACTAAGACCGCGACATGCCTAATGGCTAAAGTTGATGTGGGATGGCTTTGGCATCGCCGTTTAGCCCATGTCAATATGAGATCTTTGCAAAGTCTTCTCAAGGGGGACCATGTTCGTGGACTAACAAATGTTAGTTTTGCCAAAGACCGTGCTTGCAAAGCTTGTATTGAAGGAAAGCTTCATGAGAAGGCTCACCTCCCACAACTATCATATACTCAAAGAGACCCTTGGAGCTCCTTCACATGGATCTCTTTGGGCCACCATCATTTGATAGTCTTGGAGGAAGAAAGTATTGCTTGGTGATCGTGGATGACTATTCAAGATACACTTGGGTATATTTCTTCAAGAGGAAGAGTGAGACCCAACAAACCGTCATCGACTTTGCAAATGAAGCTCAACGTCAACATAATGCAAAGATCTTGACTATAAGAAGTGACAACGGCACCGAGTTCAAGAACTACACCTTGGATGAGTTTCTTAGTGATGAGGGAATCAAGCATCAATATTCTGCACCATATACCCCTCAACAAAATGGTGTGGCGGAGAGAAAGAACCGGACGTTGATGGATGCGGCAAGGACCATGATGGCGGAGTTCAAGTCTCCATACAACTTTTGGGCCGAAGCCATCAACACCGCTTGTCATGCATCCAATCGGCTCTATCTCCGCAAAGGCTTGAACAAGACTCCTTATGAGATACTCACCGCAACAAGCCCAACCTCAAGTACTTCCGGTGTTCGGTGTAAGTGTTTCATTCTCAAGAAAGGTGTTCGCTTGTCTAAATTTGAAGCTAGAGCTCATGAGGGCATATTTGTTGGTTATGCTACAAACTCTCATGTTACCGTGTCCTCAATAAATCCACGGACTTATTGAGGAGACGGTAACGTGGAGTTTGATGAGAATAACGGCTCCCAAGTGGAGCAAAGTGGCACTTGTGATGTAGGTGATGAAATTCCTCCCCAAGCCATAAGAAGAATGGGAGTTGGCTTCATCCTACCCATTGAGGAACCCCTTGTGGTCAAGGAGAAGGACAATGCTCCACTCAAGTGGAGCCATCACCAACCCAAGGCCCACACGCTCAAGAACAAAGTGAAGGCCCTCAACCTCAAGAACAAGACCAAGGGCAAGATCGTGCTCAAGACGATGATATCACCTTAAATGATGCCCAAGGTCTAGTTCTCTCCCGAGGATGCTCAAGATGAAGTTCATGCTCAAGACGGCGCCAAGATGATCAAGTCACCCTCCTCATCTCACCTCCGAGGAGGAATTAGAGCGTCGTGCCGCCAAGATTGCTTCCAAACTCACAACCAAAGGCCATCTCATGGAGAATGTGGTTGGAAGCCTAAGAAAAGGGTAAGCACTCAGAGACAATTGGCAAACTATTGTGAACATCACGCGTTTGTCTCTTGTGTTGAACCTCAAAAGGTATATGAGGCACTTGAAGACTCGGATTGGCTCAATGCCATGCATGAAGAACTCAACAACTTTGAGTACAACAAGGTGTGGAGATTGGTGCCAAGGCCATCGGAGAACCACAATGTCATTGGAACCAAGTGGATTTTCAAGAACAAGCAAGATGCTCATGGGAACATCATTCGCAACAAGGCAAGATTGGTAGCACAAGGCTACTCCCAAGTCGAGGGTATCGACTATGGTGAAACCTTTGCTCCCGTTGCTTGTCTTGAATCCATTCGTTTGTTGATTGCTTATGCTTCCCATCACAACTTTAAGTTGCAACAAATGGATGTGAAAAGTGCTTTTCTTAATGGTCCCATTAATGAGTTGGTCTATGTCAAGCAACCCCGGGTTCGAGGACCCCTACTTTCCAGATCATGTGTATCAACTCGATAAGGCACTCTATGGCCTTAAACAAGCCCCACGTGCGTGGTATGACCACCTTACCGAGTTGCTACAAGATCGTGGCTTTGAAGTGGGGCAAATCGATCCCACTCTTTTTACTAAGAAGGTCAATGGGGAGTTGTTTGTATGCCAACTATATGTTGATGATATTATCTTTGGTTCTCCTAACAAAGCTTTCAATGAGGAATTTGCCGCCTCATGACCTCCAAGTTCAAGATGTCTTCGATGGGAGAGTTGAAGTTCTTCCTTGGTTTCAACATCAAACAAAGAAGAGAAGGAACCTTCATCAACCAAGCCAAATACACTCAAGACATGCTCAAAAGATTCAAGCTAAGTGATGTCAAGCCGGCTACTACACCAATGCCTACCAAGTGCCAACTTGACATTGATCCCAATGGTAAAGCGGTGGATCAAAAGGTATATCGCCCATGATTGGATCTTTGCTTTACCTTTGTGCATCTAGACCGGATATCATGTTGAGTGTGGGTATGTGTGCACGGTTTCAAGCCGCACCAAGGAAAGTCACTATGTGGCGGTCAAGCGAATCTTTCGATATTTGGCTCATACCCCAAACTTTGGCTTATGGTACCCAAGAGGAGCAAACTTCAAGCTTGAAGGATTTACGGATTCGATTGGGCGGAGACAAAGTGGATAGGAAGTCCACTTCCTGAGGGTGCCAATTTCTTGGTTGCTCTTTGGTAAGTTGGTCTTCCAAAAGCAAAGTTGTGTGTCTCTCTCGCCCACCGAGGCGGAGTATGTGGCGGCGGTAGTTGTTGTGCTCAACTCCTATGGATGAGGCAAACTTTAAAGGAGTACGATGTCAATTGTGACAAAGTGCCTCTTTGGTGTGATAATGAAAGTGCCATCAAGATTTCTCTCAACCCGTGCAACACTTCAAGACGAAGCACATTGAGATTCGTATCACTTCATCCGGGATCACATTAGGCGAGGGAGATCGAGCTCAAGTATGTCAACACTCATGATAACCTTGCAGATATCTTCACGAAGCCCTTGGATGAAGCAAGATTTCATGAGTTAAGGCATGAGCTAAATATCATTGATTTGAGCAATGTGACTTGAACCGTGCAACTCCCACCACACTCAATGTAATGTCTAGTTTAGGTGTAAGCATGGACATAGGGGGAGTGTTGTTCTATTAATGAACTCTCCCTCCCCCCTTTATGCATAAAACGATCAACTCTTTCACTTTAGCCATTGTTGATGGCGCCTGTGCTTCAAAGAGGAGTTTTGGTCATGGACCCAAGGATAATTCTTCGCGGTGCCATACCAATTGACTCAAACATAGGTGGCTCCGGCCACCGCCCTCTCTCGAGAGAGGCCTGAGCTTGCTCCTTTTTGTGTTGTTTGCTTTGAAGGAGTGGGTTCCGGTTCGTGTTTCGTGTGTTTTGTTTTGATGGTCTCTATCTTGTCATCGCCTTTCTGTTCCTTTCGGTGTATTTTTCTTCATTTTGTTTGCCTAGGAGGCCTCTCTTTTGGTTGCTGGCGGTACTACCGCTGGCCGGTAGCGGTACTACCGCCTCAGCGGTACTACCATTCTCCAACATGGGTACTACCACCGGGAGGCGTGGGGGGGGGTTATTTGAAAGGGGGGAGTTTCTTCTCCCCATACCCATTTGCTCGCCCTCTCGCTTTGTCTCTCTCCAAAGAACCGGCGCCATGGAGGGCTCCGCGGATCTCCCTCTCCGGCCGCTCTCTCCATTCCCTTCGGTGGAGTCGATCCCCACCTCGTCCTCTTGCCATGGATGCCAGATTGCCCCGCTCTCTTGTTCTTTTTGTCTAGGTTTTCAATCTAGCTTCTTAGGGGCATTAGCGGTTGCATCCTTAGATTTTGGCCAAATCTAGGCTTGAGTAGGATGGAGAAGGCTTCTAGGCAGTTTGGATTAGTGTTTGGTTGGAGTATTTTTGAATTTGGTAGGACGGAAGTACGGATCTGACCACGGTAGTAGGAAACGGCTGTTTCCCTTCGAAGCGGTACTACCGCTCTCGCCCGAGCGGTATTATTGCTGCAGCGGTACTACCGCTCGTGGTCACAGTACTACCGCCTCTACCAAAATCCATCTTACTCCTACCTCTTTGTGTTCCTCTTTGTTCGTTCTTGTGGCTTATACTGCTTTTCCGGTTGTTTGCGTGTTTTGTGTGTGTGGTTCCAGTGATGAGGTTCCCGAGCCTCAAGTTCGTTGTGTCAACCCCGGTCGTAGCTCGCCCAAGCGCCACAAGACCACCGAGCCTGCCGGAGGATCTTCTAGTGCTCCACCTCCTCCCCAAATGCGTAAGAAGACTGGGTCAAGTCAAAGCCGGGCAAAACTGTGCTGTAAATGCAGCCCAAGGAGTTACGGGCAAGGCGCCGACGAACCCGTATGAGGACGCCCAAGATCCCACTTTGGTCAATCGTCTGCTCGAACAGTTCCGGCCATATCTATTTTGATGTTCTCAAGGCCAAGAAGAATCTCTATGTCAACGTGCACTCCATCGACATCGAGCATATGAAGAGTGATCCCGACTACTTTGGTGAAGCTCTTGAGATGTGCACTCAGCTGAACATTCTCGTGATCATGCAATTCAACAAGGACTATGATGTCTTCTGTTGTGGCCCAGCCTATGCCACGGTTCACCTTGGGACTGATGAGGACAGGACTCGACTGGATGACAAATGGCAAGTTGTCGGTCAAGTGGAAAGCTTTCATGCAGTTGATTGGGGTGGAAGACCTTGGACTTGAGTCTGTTGTCGGCTTTCGCCCCCACCTTCGAGCCACTGCCACTCACAAGCAAGCTCTGTGGCCCTACTGCACTCTGAAGATCAACCCTGAGACAAAGAAGGAGACCTATGAGCTGCCTGCCTATCTGGATATACTTCACCGTATCTTCAGAGAAACTCTTTTCCCTCGCATCGGGAATCTGGACCAGGTTCACTCTTATCTTGTGGACATGCTTATCTTCATCGTCACGGAGAAGGGCAGAGCACCGGAGAGACCTTGGATATCTCTCATGTTATGTGGTCTGAGCTGGTTTCTGCCATCTCCGAGCGCAAATGCCCGATTTATGGTCCGTTCATTATGCTGCTCATTGAGAAGGCCTGGGATCATGTCTATCCCAAGGAGGCGCTGGAGCTTGGAGACTTGGTCTCTCACGATGTCAAGCGCCCGAGGAAGAAGGATAACGGGGCACTCAAGCCCCTAAGACTGGTGTTCCGCCATTTGCTGCTGCTATGGAGATCAAGAGGAGGCTGAGGCCGAGGATGAGGATGATGACTACGTGCCCTCTAGGACAGAGCCATCTTGGGCCCGAAGCTCAAGGCCAAGGTAAAGAAGCTCTTCGCATGGAGTCTCACGGTCAAGACATGGCTCACGTGGCTGAGAAGAAGGCCCGAGGTCGCCACAAGGAGCTCATCGTCGGTTAGGCGCCACTGGCCCAGAGTGGATCGAGGACCAGCTTATCGAGGAGGAGGAGTGGATTCAGAAGACCGCCCATGGACCGATTCTCGAGACCGAGCACTTCCAGATCGACGACGGTGGTGCAGATGATTCTGCTGGGCTCGATCGTGTGTTCCTCATTTGCTCTCACAGTCAGAGTGCGCCCCCTCTCCTTTTGGTGTCTCGATGCCAAAGGGGGAGAGAGCTTAGGGATTTGCGAGTTGTGTCTCTTTCGTTCATGTGTCTTGTCTTATTCGTGTTTTAGTTGGCTTGCTTTGGTTGGTTTGTCCGTGAGACCTAAGTTTGTAAGTTCGAGTCATATGGTGTGAGACATATGCTACCCTACCCCTTCAGTATCATTATCTATGTCTATCTAGCTCATGAGTTGCGTGCTTTTCTTGTTATATCATCTATGCTGCTCTCATACACCATGCTTAGATTTTTGGTCTCTAAAATGTAGGGGGAGCTTTGATCCGAGTATGTGTGCTGTGCAGTCCAAAGCACTTATCTAAATAGCACACATCGAGGGGGAGCCCAACTACATGTTAGGACCGTCGGGTTTGTATGCTTACTATATATCGTGTTTATGCAAATCCCGTATTGTCATCAATCCACCAAAAAGGGGGAGATTGTAAGGGCATATTTATTCCCTAGTGGTTTTGGTGATTGATGACAATGCTTTTGCGGACTAATCGTGTGCGTTAAGTTCTTTCGAAGATCATCCATTGGCACGAAAGATTTCCTCCCTCGGTGTTTTTATTCAAGACGGTGTAGCTCCTGCGGTTCGTTGTTGGTGGACTAGTTTCAGAGGAGTCACAAAGACTATTAAGAGGGGATCCGCTTTGGTAAGGCTAGGTGGAATCAACACGCACACATCCTTATCACACCGTCGCCTTCCCTTCGCATCTTTGAGCTGCCCTCTCTCTTTCATTCGGTTTTGCCTGTGCCGCGTAGTACTGTGACCTACAACGGTAGTACCGCCGGCCCCTGCGGTAGTACCGCTTCTCCGAGCGGTAGTACCGCCCCAGCCGTAGTGCCGCTCCGGTGAGCGGTAGTACCGCTCATGAACTTCGCTATACTACCTCGATAGTACCGCGCCTACTACCGCTTCGATTCGAGACGATGTTTTCTCGTGTCGGGTTTTGCGGCACTAGTTGCGGCAGTAGGAGCGGTAGTGCCGCTCTGAGCGGTAGTACCGCTCTACTCCCGCGGTAGTACCGCTCTGGGGCCAGTGGCCTGCCTCTCTCTTCTGCGCGGTAGTACCGCTTGGTAGGGAGCGGTAGTACCGCTCTCAGCGCTAGTACCGCCCTTCCATAGCGGTAGTACCGCTCTGTGCGGGGCTGTTTAGTGGGGTAACGGTTGGATGTGTTCCCCCACTATATAAAGGGGTCGTCTTCTTCCTTGTTGACCTACCTCTTTCCCCCCAAGCTCCATTGTTGCTCAAAGCTCCATTTTTGCCCGATCTCTCTCCCTAGCCAATCAAACTTGTTGATTTGCTCGGGATTGGTTGAGAAGGCCCCGATCTACACTTCCACCAAGAGAAATTTGATTCCCCCACTTATCCCTTGCGGATCTTGTTACTCTTGGGTGTTGAGCACCCTAGACGGTTGAGGTCACCTCGAAGCCATACTCCATTGTGGTGAAGCTTCGTGGTGTTGTTTTTGTTGTTGGGAGCCTCCGGTTGTTGTGGAGTTTGCCCCAACCTTGCTTGTAAAGGTTCGGTCGCCGCCTTCAAGGGCACCAATAGTGGATTCACGGCATCTCGCATTGTGTGAGGGCGTGAGGAGAATACGGTGGCCCTAGTGGCTTCTTGGGGAGCATTGTGCCTCCACACCGCTCTAACGGAGACGTACTTCCCCTCAAAAGGAAGGAACTTTGGTAACACATCCTCGCCTCCACCGCTCCACTCTTGGTTATCTCATCCCTTTACTTGTGCAAGCTTATTTGTGTTCTTATCCTTGCTTGCTCGTGTGTTAGTGTTGTTGCATCATATAGGTTGTCCACCTAGTTGCACATCTAGACAACCTTTATTATTGCAAAGTTTAAATTGGCAAAGAAAAGCTTAAAAATTGTTAGTTGCCTATTCACCCCCCCCTCTAGTCAACCATATCGATCCTTTAACACCTTCTATCACAGATCCGAAGGCAAGATATTCGTTGCTAAGATGGATCCTTTCTAGAGAAGGAGTTTCTCTCGAAAGAAGTGAGTGGGAGAAAAGTAGAACTTGATGAGGTAATAGTACCTTCTCCCGAATTGGAAAATAGTTCATCACCAAATCAGTTCCAAAGATTCCTACACCAATTAGTGAGGAAGCTAATGATGATAATCATGAAACTTGATTAAGTTACTCTGAACATCGTAGGTCTTCCAAAGTACAGTCCGCACTGAGTGGTATGGTAATCCTGTTCGGAAGTCATGTTACTAGACCATGATGAACCTACGAACTATGAGGAAGCGATGATGAGCCCAGATTCCGCGAAATGGCTGGAGGCCATGAAATCTGAGATAGGATCCATGTATGAGAACAAAGTATGGACTTTGGTTGACTTGCCCAATGATCGGCAAGCCATCAAGAATAAATGAATCTTCAAGAAGAAGACTGCCGCTGATGGTAATGTAACTGTCTACAAAGCTCGACTTGTTGCGAAAGGTTTTCGACAAGTTCAAGGGGTTGACTACGATGAGACTTTCTCACCCGTAGCGATGCTTAAGTCTGTCCGAATCATGTTAGCAATTGCCGCATTTTATGATTATGAAATATAGCAAATGGATGTCAAAACTGCATTCCTGAATGGATTTCTGGAAGAAGAGTTGTATATGATGCAACCGGAAGGTTTTGTCGATCCAAAAGGTGCTAACAAGGTGTGCAAGCTCCAGCGATCCATTTATGAACTGGTGCAAGCCTCTCGGAGTTGGTGTCCAAAACTTGCAGGCGTCTCCTGCACCAAGCTGCCAAGTCGTGGAGGCTCTGAATATTGCGCTCACGTCCGCGTCGTGAGGTATGTGGAGGTGGATCCAAGGGCGTGAGGCATCCGTACGTTGGAGCCAAAGCCATCGAACACAGAGGGAGATGCCCGTCTGGTGGATATCTCTGATGCCAAGGCCACCAAGGGAGTTGGGGCGGCATACGCGCTGCCAGTTAACAAGGCACTGGCCACCGTTGGCCTCGTCTGAACCTGCCCAAAGGAATCCTCGAATGATCCGGTTCACTTTCTTGATGGCAGTGTTGTTGAAGGCAATGGCGGTGAGGAAGTGCGTGGGGATGGCACAAAGGACATGGCGCACAAGGGATAGGCGATCTCTTTTGGATAGCATAGAGGCCCGCCATGTGGAAAGCTTGCACCAAGCTTGTCAATGATCAGTTGCAAGCTCGTTGAGGAGGCCTTGCGGATGAAGAGGGGCAGCCCAAGATAGGTGATGGGGAAGTGGGCAACGGGGCACTGCATCTCCGAGGCGATAGTAGCAATGTGGTCGTCGGTGCATTGAATCAGAGTGGCCGAACACTTGTTGAAGTTGATGTGCAGTCCAGATGCAAGGCCAAAGACATGTAGGAACTTGCGCACGGTGGCAATGTAGTGGGTGTCCGGGTGGCAGAAGATAACCACGTCGTCGGCGTAAAGGGATATGCTCGAAGCCGCATGGCGTGTAGTCAAGCGGTGAAGGAGGCGGAGTTCCAACCGCTCGGAGCAACATGGAGTTCAGTACGTCGATGACCAGAGTAAAAAGCAAGGGGGAGACCGGGTCGCCTTGCCGAAGGCCATGAGCGTGATCAGTCGGTTGTCCCGGGTGGCCATTGATGAGGACTCCTGTAGAGGCCGTTGATAGGAGTATGGAGATCCATTCGCGCCAACATGGCCCAAAACCGAGATGATGCAGTATCTGGAGTAGAAAAGTCCAGGATACGCTGTCGAAGGCCCGCGCGATATCCAATTTGAGCAGCATGCGCGGTGCATTGAGGTTGTGCAGGAGGCGAGCCATATGTTGCACCAGAAGATACTTGTCATGGATGCAACGTCCCACGATGAATGCACTTTGATTAGTAGAGACCATGGATCCCAGTCGTGGCGCAAGGCGGAGGGAGAGAAGCTTCGTGGCGAGCTTGGCGAAGATGTGTATGAGACTGATAGGTCGATAGTCGAAGAGAGATTGCACGTCCGCACGTTTGGGAAGCAGCGTAAGGAGGGCCTCATTGAGATTTTGAAATCATCTGCCGTTCATGGCGTAAAGCTTGTCGAATGCCTCGCAGAAGTCATGCTTGATCGTGTCCCAACATGTAACTAGGAATTTAGATGTGAATCCATCGGGGCCTGGCGCCTTCCCGGCCGGCAAACTCTTGACGGTGTTCCATATCTCTTCCTTGGTGAAGGGCGCATCGAGCTCAAGAAGTTCAAAGTGCGGCACCCAAAGAGCGTGTAGGTCTAGGGTGATGTCGCGCTCAGAGGTGCTGCCGAGGACGTTGGAGAAGTGAGCAAAGGCCGCCTTGGCCATGGCATGATGGTCGGTGATGGTTTGAGAGCCAACTACGTAGGCTAGACATTAGGTTTCTTTGCTTGCGGTGGGCGGCATGCACTTTGAAGTAGGAGACGGCCGCGTCGTCGCTACGTAGCCATGAGAGGCGCATCCGCTGCCGTGCGATGGACCGCTCAAGGGAAGTGAGACTCAGGTAAGACGCCTTGAGCTTGCGCCAGAGCCAAGCCTCGGGGCGGGAGAGGGGTCGAGAGTCTTGAGCGGCGTCAATTCGTGCGATGAGATCACGCGCCACCTTAAGCTGTAATGAGACGTTGCCAATCGAGCGGGCACTCCATCATTGAAGCTGCCTGGAAATAGCCTTTAGACGTGTCACGATCCGCCTGAAAGGATCGGCGTCCGGCATCACGGATGCCCAGGCCTCGGAGACCACGAGGTGAAAACCTTCTAGTTTCGGCCAAAACCTCTCAAAGTGGAATCACCGTGCCCCTGGGGGGCGGGCCACGCAGTCAACCAAGAGCGGGCAGTGGTCGGAGGCCGCGAAGGAGAGGCAGTGCAGTAGGTAGTGCGGGTGAGCAATCTCCCACCCGAGGTGCAAAGGATGCGATCATTGCGGACAAGCGTCGGGGCGTCGTGCTCATTGGATCAAGTGTATCACCGGCCGTGCATGTAAAGATCACGGAGCTCCTTGTCGACAATAAAATGCCTAAATCTGCTCATGACGTGGCGGTTGAGGTTCGAGTTGTTCTTTTCGGCGGCCGAAGCGATCATGTTGAAATCGCCGCCAACGAGCCAAGGGCCTATGTGGGATTCACACACTTCATGCAACTCAGCAAGGAAATCGAGCTTGGCGTCATCGTCTTGTGGCCCGTAGACGCCTGTCAGCCACCAATGCCCATCACCGGCCAGCAGGGTGACCAGGGTAGTTACGTGGTGCTCACGGACCAGAGGGTTGGAGAGGGATATGGTAGAACACCGCCAGGCAAGAAGGATGTCACCACAGGTGCCGGTAGCGGGGAGGAAGAAGTAGTCCTCGAAAGAAGGACCTAGCGTGTCCGACACGATGGAATCGGAGACATGTGCGAGTTTTGTCTCTTGAAGACAAACGATGCTAGGTGCGGCAGCGGAGATCACGCTATGAACGGTTGTGCGCTTGGCGCCGGAGTTAAGACCACGGACATTCCCAAAAACTGCCTTTAAGTTACACTCCATAAGGAAGGGGTTGTTGCACATTTGGGTCACAAAAAACCGCCGACACTAGGCCTCGATGAGCCATCCTTGGGTGGAGGGCAGCATGGAGGGTAGCTGCCAACTGAAGAAGTCGGCGAAGGCTTGGAGCACGTCCATAGCCAGCGGCTGCTCGAAGAGAAGAGCGTATTTGTCTAGCACATCATTGGAGTTCGGTGAGTCATCGTTGGCAATGAGGCCTAGACGTCGAAGCAACACTCTCTTGGCTTTCATCTCGGAGCTAAGACCAAGGTCAACATGCGCAATACGGAAACTGCGCCTAGTTGTAAAGTCAGCCGACAGTTCCTTCCTTCGTCGTCGTGGTTTTGGCACGGGAAGTAGAGAAGTGTTGGGGAATGTAGTAATTCAAAAAAATTCCTACGATCACACAAGATCTATCTAGGAGATGCATAGCAACGAGACGGGAGAGTGTGTCCACATACCCTTGTAGACCGAAAGCGGAAGCGTTTAGTAACGTGGTTGATGTAGTCGAACATCTTCACGATCCAACCGATCCAAGTACCAAACGTACGACACCTCCGTGTTCAGCACATGTTCAGCACGATGACGTCCCTCGAGCTCTTGATCCAGTAGAGGGTCGAGGGAGAGTTTCGTCAGCACGACGGCGTGGCGACGGTGATGATGAAGTTACCGGCGCACGGCTTCGCCTAAGCACTACGACGATATGACCGAGGTGTTGAACTGTGGAGGGGGCACCGCACACATCTTAGAGATTGTCTGTTGTTCTTTGGGGTGCCCCCTGCCCACTTATATAAAGGAGGGGGGAGGAGGAGGCCAGCCAAGGGGGAGGCGCGCCATGGGGGGAGTCCTACTAGGACTCTAAACCTAGTAGGATTCGCCCCCCCTTCCATCTAACGGAGAGGGGAAAGGGGAAAGGAGGGAAAGGGAGAAGGAAAGGGGGGGCGCCGCGCCCCCACCCCTTGTCCAATTCGGTTTGGGCAGGGGGGAGGCACGCGCCACCTCGTGGCCCTTCTTCCCTCTCTCCACTAAAGCCCAATAAGGCCCATTAACTTCCCGGGGGGTTCCGATAGCCTCGTGGTACTCCGATAAATCTCCGAACCTTATCTGAACCATTCCGATGTCTGTATATAACCTTCCAATATATGAATCTTTACCTATCGACCATTTCGAGACTCCCCGTTGTGTCCGTGATCTCATCTAGGACTCTGAACAAACTTCGGTCACCATAACACATAACTCATAATACAAATTGTCATCGAACGTTAAGCGTGCGGACCCTACGGGTTCGAGAACTATGTAGACATGACCGAGACACATCTCCGGTCAATAACCAATAGTGGAACCTGGATGCTCATATTGGCTCTTACATATTCTACGAAGATATTTATCGGTCAAACCGCATAACAACATACGTTGTTCCCTTTGTCATCGGTATGTTACTTGCCCGAGATTCGATCGTCAATATCATCATACCTAGTTCAATCTCGTTACCGACAAGTCTCTTTACTCGTTCTGTAATTCATCATCCCGTAACTAACTCATTAGTCACATTGCTTGCAAGGCTTATTATGATGTGCATTACCGAGAGGGCCCAGAGATACCTCTCCGATACACAGAGTGACAAATCCTAATCTTGATCTATGCCAACCCAACAAACACCTTCGGATACACCTGTAGAGCATCTTTATAATCACCCAGTTATGTTGTGACGTTTGATAGCACACAAGGTGTTCCTCCGGTATTCGGGAGTTGCATAATCTCATAGTCAGAGGAACATGTATAAGTCATGAAGAAAGCAATAGCGATAAAACTAAATGAACATTATGCTAAGCTAACAGATGGGTCTTTTCCATCACATCATTCTCTAATGATGTGATCCCGTTCATCAAATGACAACACATGTCTATGGTTAGGAAACTTAACCATCTTTGGTTAACGAGCTAGTCAAGTAGAGGCATACTAGGGACACTCTGTTTGTCTATGTATTCACACATGTACTAAGTTTCCAGTTATTACAATTCTAGCAGGAATAATAGATATTTATCATGACATAAGGAAATATAAATAACAAATTTATTATTGCCTCCAGGGCATATTTCCTTCAGTCTCCCACTTGCACTAGAGTCAATAATCTAGTTCAAATTGTCATGTGATTTAACACCAATAGTTCACATCTTTATGTGATTAGTTCACATCGCCATGTGACTAACACCAAAAGGGTTTGCTAGAGTCAATAATCTAGTTCACATCGCTATGTGATTAACACCTAAAGAGTACTAAGGTGTGATCATGTTTTGCTTGTGAGAGAAGTTTAGTCAATGGGTCTGTCACATTGAGAGTCGTATGTACTTTGCAAATGTTCTATGTCTACAGTGCAATGCATGGAGCTACTCTAGCTAATTGCTCCCACTTTCAATATGTATCCAGATTGTGACTCAGAGTCATCCGGATCGGTGTAAAAGCTTGCATCAACGTAACTCTTTACGACGAACTCTTTATCACCTCCATAATCGAGAAATATTTCCTTAGTCGTCTTAGTAACTAAGGATAACTTTGACTGCTGTCTAGTGATCCACTCGGGTTTTGAGTCTTATTCAACTTTACACCTTGCAATACAGGCAAGAATTCCTTCTTTGACTGTTCCATTTTTGAACTACTTCAAAATCTTGTCAAGGTATGTACTTTTTGAAAAAACTTATCAAGCGTCTTGATCTATCTCTATAGATCTTGATGCCCAATATGTAAGCAGCTTCACTGAGGTCTTTCTTTGAAAAAAAACTCCTTTCAAATACTCCTTTATGCATTCTAGAAAATTCTACAACATTTCCGATCAACAATATGTCATTCACATATACTTATCAGAAAGGCTGTAGTGCTCCCACTCACTTTCTTGTAAATACAGGCTTCACCGCAAGTCTGTATAAAACTATATGCTTTGATCAACTCATCAAAGCGTATATTCCAACTCCGAGATGCTTGCACCAGTCCATAGATGGATCGCTGGATCTTGCACATTTTGTTAGCACCTTTAGGATTGCAAAACCTTCTGGTTGCATCATATACAACTCTTCTTTAATAAATCCATTAAGAGCAATTGCTAACATGATTCGGACAGACTTAAGCATCGCTACGAGTGATAAAATCTCATCGTAGTCAACACCTTGAACTTGTCGAAAACCTTTCACGACAAGTCAAGCTTTGTAGATAGTGTTGGGGAACGTAGTAATAATTAAAAAATTCCTACGTGTCACCAAGATCAATCTAGGAGATGCTAGCAATGAGAGAGAGGGAGTGCATCTTCATACCCTTGAAGATCGCTAAGAGGAAGCGTTACAAGAACGCGGTTGATGGAGTCGTACTCGCGGCGATTCAAATCGCGGAAGATCTGATCCAAGCGCCGAACGGACGACGCCTCCACGTTCAACACACGTACAGCCCAGGGGCGTCTCCTCCTTGTTGATCCAGCAAGGGGAGAGGATAAGTCGAGGGAGAAGTCCGGCAACACGACGGCGTGGTGGTGGAGCTCGTGGTTCTTCAGCAGAGCTTCGCCAGGCACTATGGAGGAGGAGGAGGTGTAGGAGGGGGAAGGGCTGCGCCAGGGGCAAGGCGTGCAGCTCCCATGCACCTCCCTACTATATATAGGGGTGGGGGGGGCTGGTTTCTTTCCCTCCAAGTCCATTGGGGCGTTGGCATAGGTGGGAGGAAAGAAATTCCATCCTTTCCCTTCCCAACCGATTGTTATCCCCCTTTTTTTAGGGATCTTGATCTTATCCCTTCGGGATATGAACTTATTCCTTCTAAGGGGGGATCTTGGTGCGCCTTGACCAGGGGTGTGGGGCCTTGCCCCCACTACCCACGTTCATGTGGGTTCCCCCATGCAGGTGGGCCCCACTCTGGAACCTTCTAGAACCTTCTCGGTACAATACCGAAAAATCCCGAACATTTTCCGTTAGCCAAAATAGGACTTCCCATATATAAATCTTTTCCTCCGAACCATTCCAGAACTCCTCGTGACGTCCGGGATCTCATCCGAGACTCTGAACAACTTTCGGTAACCACATACAATTTCCCATTATAACTCTAACGTCACCGAACCTTAAGTGTGTAGACCCTACGGGTTCAGGATCCATGCAGACATGACCGAGACACCTCTCCGGCCAATAACCAATAGCAGGATCTGGATACCCATATTGGCTCCCACATGTTCCATGATGATCTCATCGGATGAACCACGATGTCGGGGATTCAATCAATCCCGTATACGATTCCCTTTGTCCATCGGTATGTTACTTGCTCGAGATTCGATCGTCGGTATCCCCATACCTTGTTCAATCTCGTTACCAGCAAGTCTCTTTACTCGTTCCGTAACACATGATCCCATGGATAACTCCTTAGTCACATTGAGCTCATTATGATGATGCATTACCGAGTGGGCCCAGAGATACCTCTCCGTCATACGAAGTGACAAATCCCAATCTCGATTCATGCCAACCCAACAGACACTTTTGGAGATACCTGTAGTGCACCTTTATAGTCACCCAGTTACATTGTGACGTTTGATACACCCAAAGCATTCCTGCGGTATCTGGGAGTTGCACAATCTCATGGTCTAAGGAAATGATACTTGACATTAGAAAATCTCTAGCTGAAGGAAATATGCCCAAGAGGCAATAATAAAGTTATTATTTATTTCCTTACTTCATGATAAATTTTTATTATTCATGCTAGAATTTTATTAACCGGGAACTTAATACATGTGTGAATACATAGACAAACAGAGTGTCACTAGTATGCCTCTACTTTGACTAGCTCGTTAATCAAAGATGGTTAAGTTTCCTAGCCATAGACATGTGTTGTCATTTGATGAACGGTATCACATCATTAGAGAATGATGTGATTGACTTGACCCATTCCGTTAGCTTAGCACTTGATCGTTTTAGTTTATTGCTATTGCTTTCTTCATGACTTATACATGTTCCTATGACTATGAGATTATGCAACTCCTGATTACCGGAGGAACACTTTGTGTGCTACCAAACGTCACAACGAATCGGGTGATTATAAAGGTGCTCTACAGTGTCTCCGATGGTACTTGTTGAGTTGTCTTAGATCGAGATTAGGATTTGTCATCGCGATTGCTCTGGAGAGGTATCTCGGGCCCTCTCGGTAATGCACATCACTATAAGCCTTGCAAGCAATGTGACTAATGAGTTAGTTGCGGATGATGCATTACGAGCGAGTAAAGAGATTTGCGTAACGAGATTGAGCTAGGTATGAGGATACCGACGATCAAATCTCGGGCAAGTAACATACCGATGACAAAGGGAACAACGTATGTTGTTATGCGGTTTGACCAATAAAGATCTTCGTAGAATATGTAGGAACCAATATGAGCATCCAGGTTCCGCTATTGGTTATTGACCGGAGATGAGTCTCGGTCATGTCTACATAGTTCTCGAACCCATAGGGTCCGCACGCTTAACGTTCAGTGATAATCGGTATTATGAGTTTATGTGTTTTGATGTACCGAAGGTAGTTCGAAGTCCCGGTTGAGATCAGGGACATGACGAGAAGTCTCGAAACAATCGAGGCGTAAAGATTGATATATTGGATGACTATATTCGGACATCGGAAAGGTTCCGAGTGATTCAGGAATTTTTCGGAGTACCGGAGAGTTACGGGAATTCACCGGGGAGTACATGGGCCTTATTGGGCTTTAGGGGAAAGAGAGAGGGGAGGCTGCGCGCCCCCACAAGGCCTAGTACGAATTGGACTAGGGGGAGGGGCGGCGCCCCCTCCTTCCTTCTCTTCTCTTTTCCCTTTCCTTCTCTCCTACTCCTACTACATGGAAGGGGGGAATCCTACTCCCGGTGGGAGTAGGACTCCCCTTGGGGCGCGCCTAGGAGGGCCGGCCTCTCCCCCTCCTCCACTCCTTTATATACGTGGCCAGGGGGCACCCCATAGACACAACAATTGATCATTGATCTCTTAGCCGTGTGCGGTGCCCCCTCCACCATAATCCACCTCGGTCATATCGTAGCGGTGCTTAGGCGAAGCCCTACGTCGGTAGCTTCATCAACACCGCCACCACGCCGCGGTCGACAAAGCTCTTCCCGAAGCTCTCCATGGATCAAGAGTTCGTGGGGCGCCACCGAGCTGAACGTGTCTGAACGCGGAGGTGCCGTGATGTTCGGTATCGAGGATCACGATCGTGAAGACGCATAACTACATCAACCGCGTTGTCATAACGCTTCCGCTTACCGCTCACGAGGGTACGTGACGAGACTCTCCTCTCGTTGCTATGCATCACCATGATCTTGGCGTGTGTAGGAATTTTTTGAAATTACTACGCTCCCCAAGATGGCATCCGAGCCAGGTTTATGCGTAGATGTTATATGCACGAGTAGAACACAAGTGAGTTGTGGGCGATATAAGTCATACTGCTTACCAAAGATGTCATACTTTGGTTTGGCGGTATTGTTGGATGAAGCGGCCCGACCGACATTACGCCAGACGCTTCGCGAGATCGATTCTACCGACGTGCTTTTGCACACAGTGGTGGCGGGTGTAAGTTTCTCCAACTTTAGTTGAACCGAGTGTGACTACGCCCGGTCCTTGAGAAGGTTAAAACAACACTAACTTGACGAAATATCGTTGTGGTTTTGATGCGTAGGTAAGAATGGTTCTTGCTTAGCCCATAGCAGCCAAGTAAAACTTGCAACAACAAAGTAGAGGACGTCTAACTTGTTTTTGCAGGGCATGTTGTGATGTGATATGGTCAAGACATGATGCTATATTTTATTGTATGAGATGATCATGTTTTTAATAAATTTATCGGCAACTGGCAGGAGCCATATGGTTGTTGCTTTATTGTATGCAATGCAATCGCCCTGTAATTACTTTACTTTATCACTAAGCGGTAGTCATAGTCGTAGAAGCAATAGTTGGAGAGACGACAACGATGCTATGATGGAGATCAAGGTGTCGCGCCGGTGACGATGGTGATCATGACGGTGCTTTGGAGATGGAGATCAAAGGCAGAAGATGATGATGGCCATATCATATCACTTATATTGATTGCATGTGATGTTTATCCTTTATGCATCTTATTCTGCTTTTATTGACGGTAGCATTATAAGATGATCTCTCACTAAATTTCAAGGTACAAGTGTTCTCCCTGAGTATGCACCATTGCCAAAGTTCATCGTGCGGAGACACCACGTGATGATCGGGTGTGATAAGCTCTACGTTCACATACAACGGGTGCAAGCCAGTTTCGGTGCAGATATGGCCTCGGAACACTGAGACCGAAAGGTCGAACATGAATCATATAGTAGATATGATCAACATAGTGATGTTCACCATTGAAAACTACTCCATTTCACGTGATGATCGGTTATGGTTTAGTTGATTTGGATCACATGATCACTTAGATGATAAGAGAGATGTCTATCTAAGTGGGAGTTCTTAAGTAATATGATTAATTGAACTTTAATTTATCATGAACTTAGTCCTGGTAGTATTAGCATATCTATGTTGTAGATCAATAGCTTGCGTTTAGCTCCCCTGTTTTATTTTTGATATGTTCCTAGAGAAAACTAAGTTGAAAGATGCACTACAAAAAAAAGACACATCCATGACATTTTTGGCCGAACGAATTTTTTTTCTGTCATACATATGACACTTCTATGACGATAATTATGACAAAACCCGGTATCATCATAGATGTGGTGGGCTCCTACTTCTATGACAAAAAATCATGACAGAAAATGGGCTTTTCGTCCTGGGCGGGCCGGAGACGCAGCTGCATGACATTCTTTGGGCCGTCCATGACGGAAAAACCATGGTAGAAGCGAGGGGAGGAAAATTTCGGGAGTTGCCGTTACGTGGGAGGTCGGAGGTCGAGCGATGCGCTGCTTTCTCGTGACGACGCGGCTGCGTGTGCGTAGGCGTTGGCTCTAATCGAACCCGAAGCGAGGCGTTGGGCTCTAATCAACCCGAAAGCGATTACACCGCAGCTACGCTTTCGAACCCGAGCGATCGATCGATGGCTGTTAATCGAACCCGATGGAGCGATTCTTCGCTGCTGCCGCTAATCAAGCCGATCGATTGATGAACAAAGGAGCGCTATGGGGGAGGGGGGGTTGATGAACAAGGAGGGATGGCGCGTGCCTCGGATGAACATGACCCTGTGGTGTGGAGGGCTGGAGGAACAGAGACGGTGGAGGGTGGCCGTGGAGGGTGGTTGAATAGGACTCCGTGGCGTGAGGGCTGGATGAACAGAGACGGTGGAGGGGTGACCGTGGAGGGGTTGAACAGAGACGGTGGAGGGGTGACCGTGGAGGGGTGGTTGAACAAGAGTCCGATGGAGTAGCGCGTGGAGGCTGGATGAACAGGAGCCCGTGGAGGCTGGAGGAGGTCGACGTAGCTCGTGGAGGCCGGAGGAGGTCGACGGTGGAGATGAACAGATCCTGTGGAGTCCTGCTTTTGCGGCACGCCACACCCTCCCGGCGAACAGACCCCTGCTTGACCGTAGCTCTCCAACACAGTCCGCTTGGCCCGCTTTTGGCGGTATGCCACACCCTCCCGATCAACAGACCCCCATTTCGACCGTAGGAGATCCGCTTCTCCGCTTTTGCGGTATGCCACACCCTCCCGATCAATAGGACCCCGCTTCGACCGTAGGAGGTCCGCTTTCTGCTTTTGCGGTATGCCGCACTCCTCCCGGCGAACAGATCCCGCGAACGTGGCGGTCGAACACAAGGCCGCTTCTCCGCCAGCGGCACGCCAGCCTCGCTTCCATCGTTCGTCCATCCAAGCCTCCCGATGAACACAACCACGCATTCCGCTCCGACCCAGCCGGTTGGCTTCCACGCGTACGCTGCCTCCCGGCGAACACGGCGCATTCTCGCTGCCTCCCCATGAACACGACGCATTCCGCTGCCTCCCCATGAACACGACGACGACGCTGTTTCTCCGTTCCGACCCAGCCATGTACGTATGCGCGGTAGGCGTTCAAGACCCTGCCCGTATGTACGTGCGTGTCAGATTTTTTTCTTGCACGCCGCTGCAGACGCGATGTACATGCTACGCGCGCGCTCTACTATGCCACGCGCGCGCCTCTACATCCACCAAGATATATATACGTACACGCTCGTGACCAGAATGACAACGCTACGTGACGCTTCGACCAGTGTGGGTCTCGACCGCCGTGCACTTCCTTGCTCACGAAGATGTAGCTGGTGGGTCCCAGCAGTCGTGGGGCTAATCGCTTTGTTTTTTGCCCGGACGCACTTCCTTGCGGCGAAGATGTAGCTGGTGGGTCCCAGCAGTCGTGGGGCTAATCGCTTTGTTTTTTTGCCCGGACGCACTTCCTTGCGTATGGCGGTGTAGCTGATGGGTCCCAGCAGTGGGGAAATGTTTTTTCACGAAATATGGTGGCCCGTCCGTGGGTCCCCGCCATCGTGGAGGAATGATTATTTTGCACGTAATAAGGAGGCACTTCCTTGTTGTGGCCGTGGACCCAGTGTCGCCTCTCCACGCACACTCCACGCCCGATGGAAGCCGCCTCGACCACATTGACCACGCCGCCCGAGAGCACCAGTATGGTGGACGGCGACGAGGCCTAGGAAGGGGACGACGCGTGGCCGGGAAGATGCGGCAAGGATGCCCACGCCAGAGAGGAGTACGAGGTTCATCGTTCGCTGCGATGTGAGGCTTCCATCGCCACGAGAATAACAGGGGTGGGTGAGTAGAGGATGGCCTGCCAGCGGTGGGAGTAGTAGGGCGGTGAGGCCTCCGCCGCGATCGCAGCCGCCACGGGAGGCAGGAGCACGAGGCACGACCGGCGCTGGTTTGAGCGGCCGAGCAAGAAGACCAAAGGTTGAAGAAGCACTACGGCCGCTGGATGGACATCGACGGTCACCGAGCTAGAATCGTGCATATTGACTAAGTTGACAAAGCCCTCCGCCCCGTCAACTTAGTAGGCCCACAAGTCAGCCTCGCCACTATATCGGGTCCCAGCCAATGGGGAGTATTCATTTTTTTGTGCGTAATAAGAAGGCACTTCCTTGCGTGCGAAGATATAGCTGATGGGTCCGAGTTGTCAGCGGCGGTAACATTTTTTTCGTGAAATACAGAGGCCCTTTCGTGGGTCCTCGATGTCACCGGAGGAATCATTATTTTGCGGTAATAAGGGGGCATTTCTGCGTGCGGCCGTGGACCCAGCTGTCGGCCTCTCCATGTACAGTCCACTTCAGATGCATGTCGGTCATTGAACACGTTGACCAGGCCGCGCCGAGAGCACCAGGGCGGTGGACGACGGCGAGGCCTAGGAAAGGAACGACACGGAGGCAGGGAAGACTCGGCAGTTGTTTCCCACGCAGAGGGGAGTACGACTGTACGAGGGTTTATCGTTCGCCTGCCATTGCCGGAGAATAACAAAGCAGTGTGGGTGAGTAGAGGGATGGCTAGGCCAAGGATGGGAGTACGGTGGGCGGTGAGGCTCACAGGCAAAGACCCGGCCGCTGGAGAGGAGGGAGCAGCAGTCCCTTGGCGGCGCTTGTTTGAGCGGCCGAGCAGAAGAGCAGAGATTGAAGAAGACGACGGCCGCTGGATGGACATCCAATAGTCACTACTTAAAGGCCAACCTTTTTTAGGAAAGCCTCAAATCTGTGGAAAACAGCATACAACCCATCTGCCATTATTTCTAATAATTTACAGCCCATTTGCTAATTCTTAAGGTTTTTTTTGGAGCCCATATTCTTTTTGTTAGCATTACAGCCCATACTGTGGCCACGGTTAAAAAAATATACGAAATTTTGCATATTTCGGTGCGGTCCGAACTATTTTTATTCCCGAAATTTCGACTCACATTCAAACTGATTTCAAAAATAAATGTATATCAATATAAAATCCAACAAATTCTCCACGCATAAAAATTAAAGTAATTTAAAATCTCGAAATGAAAAAAAGATATTTGAAACTGATTGCCGGTTTGATGTGTTTTAAAATGTACAACCCATTTCTCATTATTGATGGGCTATTTTCTCGCCACCAATGAAAGCTCTCCTCGCCTTGAAAGATTTGTAGCCCAACAGCCCGACAAAGCGACTTACTTAGCAAATCACAAAAAAAACTGGTTGTGCCCGTGGACCCAGCTGTCAGCCTCTCCACGCATAAAGAATCTTCCGATGGAATGTCGCTGACCACATCGACCACGCCGCCGAGAGCACCAAGGCGGTGGCCGACAAGCAGGCCTAGGAAGGGACGACGCGAGCCGGGAAGACGCGCAGTGGATGCCCACGGTAGAGGAGTACGAGGGTTCACCGTGTTCGCTGCGGTGTGAGGCTGCCGCCGCCAGAGGGCCTGCTAGCGGTGGGAGTAGTAGGCGAGGCTCAACGGCAAGACAGCCGCCACCGGAGGCAGGAGCAGCGGTCTCCCGGCGTTGGTTTGGGCGGTGGTGCAAGAAGAGCAGCGATTGAAGAAGCAGCAGGACCGCTCGATTCAAATCCAACGTTATCGCTGCTAGAATCGCTTGTTGACTAAGTTGACAAACCTCACAGACGCTGCAATGTAGTAGGCCCATGTGTCAGCCTCCCAACCGTGCGCCCAGATGTCAAGGGAGGAATCATTTTTTTGCATAATAAGGAGGCGCTTGATTGCGTGCGTCAAAGCCCGGAGGGAGTAGGGTGGGCTGGGAAGCTCAAGGTGGTATCACAAATGGCCACAAGAGGAGGGAGCAGCAGTCCACTGGGCGCTAGTTTAGGTGGTCGGAGCAGAAGATCAGAGATTGAAGAAGCACGTCGGCCGTTGGATGGACATCCAACAACCACTGCTGCTAGAATCATGTGTTCACTGACAAAGCCTTGTGTAAACAAGTTAGCCTCGAAATATGTGGCGTGTACAACCCATTTGCTATTATTTTTATAATTTTTACTCATTTTCTAACTCATATGGAATTTATTGCAGCCCGTTTTCCATTTTTAGAATTGCCGGTCATTTTTCTGGTCAGTACCAGGGTCAAAAAATTAACTAAATATGTGGTAAATTTTGAAAATTCGCAAATTTTGTTGGGGAACGAAACATTCTTAATCCAAAAATTAATAGCCATACTAAAACAAATTTAAAAATAAATTAGTACTATGTCATGTTAAATCCAATGAAATACGTATAAGATATTAGTGAAGAACAAAATTCAAAAAAAACAAATATCCCATTTGCTATAAATTTTTTGGAATTTTCAACCCCCTTTGATATTACTTTTAACAGACATTGACCATACTCTTTGGCCAGGATGGAATGCATCCCTCCTCGTCTTGAAAGATTTGCAGCCCAGTAATTCAGAGAAAACAAATAGGCCTAGCTTGGGTATTCTTAAAAAAGAAATACCGGGCTACCTATTTTCCGAAAGAACTGGTGCATGAGCATTTAGCTTTATTTATTTATTTACTTATTTATGTTTAAGGGACCATGAGCATGTACCTGGGCCGGATTCATGTGAGAGCCTCTGTCGGTGTCAAAACCGGCGGATCTCGGGTAGGGGGTCCCGAACTATGCGTCTAGGCGGATGGTAACAGGAGACAAGGGACACGATATTTTTACCCAGGTTCGGGCCCTCTCGATGGAGGTAATACCCTACTCCTGCTTGATTAATATTGATGATATGGGTAGTACAAGAGTAGATCTACCACGAGATCGTAGAGGCTAAACCCTAGAAGCTAGCCTATGGTATGATTGTTGTTCGTCCTCACGGACTAAAACCCTTCGGTTTATATAGACACCGAATAGGGTTAGGGTTACACAGAGTCGGTTACAATGGTAGGAAATCTACATATCTCAGATCGCCAAGCTTGCCTTCCACGCCAAGGAAAGTCCCATACGGACACGGACAAAGTCTTCAATCTTGTATCTTCATAGTCCAGAGTCCGCCAACGATGATAGTTCGCTATCCGACACCCCTAATCCAGACTCCTCAAGAGCTCCTCGAACCAGGCTTCAATGACGACGAGTCCGCGCGCGCATATTGTCTTCGCATTGCAAGGCGGGTTCCTCTTCGAATACTTCATAGAAGATGTTGAACACAAGGATAGTGTCCGCTCGCAAAACAAGTTCCATATACCACCGTAGAGAGAATAACTTTGCACGATTCTGCTGACGTATTCCGCGGGCGTGACATCACACCACGGCCGACCTTTTATATGGATCGCTTTACTGTTCCACCTCAGCGCTTAGCGAGGCGGTTTCCTTGGCACGCCTTATCAAAGCGAAGATCGTGCCCCTTATTCCGGATTCTCATCAATACGGACGTAGTAACCCAACCATGCCTGCTGGCACGCCTCCTCTATCGGGCGAGTCCCAATCGACCATGGGGAGGGCTCTTGGTATTCAACCTCTTTATAATGAGACCAAGGCCCTCTTCTTTTTCCACCTCCATCGAATTCGCCTCGACTTCGAAGTTCTAACACCCAAAGCTTCAGATTTAGGCGCCGACCTTCTACGATGTCCGCTCCGACCAGCTCGCCGATGGATGTCTTCTTCCGTCACGAAAGAAGATGTGCTAAAGCTGCGAGACGCCTGTATCTAACCGCGAGATTTCTCATAGGCTGCCTGCTCCAGGGCAGGTCATTCCCACTCCTGACCAAGGGAGCGTGGTGTTCGTGTCTCACTTCCTTCGGGTTTAGGCTTCCCGACGGATCCCTTTGTGCGGGGGCTCATGTTTTATTATGGGCTGGATTTCCATGACTTGAACTGAGTCCATCCTCCATATCTCGTCATTCATTATCGATGTGAAGCCTTCCTCCATATTACCCTCACTTTGGATTGTGGCTCAAGACCTTCAAGGTGGAGCCAAGATGATCGAGGGGCAACAAGCAGAAAGCGGAGGGGCGGTCATAAGCAAGTGTGATGATGCTCGGGTCCGAGGGCTCTTTTCAAGAGGAGCTTGGTTTGTGGCAACGGGAGTGGTTTTATATCACCGCCCCGGGCACCAAATGGGTGGCGCCACCCGCCTTCCGCCAAGTCCACCACAGCGGCTGGCATCATGGGTCAACCGGGGCTCGACTGGGGCCGCCCAAGGACGCTCCTCTCAGTGGGTCAGATTCAGATCTCCAAGAAAGAGAGATCAATCTGGTCGTGGCGGCGAGGTTATGCTGATTCGGCGCTTCGCCATGCAAACGCCGCCTCCGTCTGTGGGAGTTTAATCCGAGGGACCACGAGCTCTCCAACATTTTATGGGCGCGGCACCCAAGGATATGTACAAACTGTTCTTCGGATCACAAGAGAAGTGTCCGGACTTGACCGAGGACGCAGGTCTAAGCTGCAATCACCCAGATACTCAAGTAAGTAACCCTCAGAATCGGACAGGCTGTTCATTCATTTATCATATATATGCCCTTTAAGGGAGCCGCTTTGAATAGGAGTGGATAGCCAAGGCAAAGTTGATAAGGTGTCCGCTCCTCCCAGAGACCACGCTGGATCCCATGCTGACCAAGATGTTGAAGGCCGCGCCTTTTAAAGAAGGCGAAGGGGGGAGCAGGGAAGCAACTGCCTCCGCGAAGGAGGCTTTCAAGGAAGAGGGGATCAGGGATCCTCTCCTCCAAGGGCAGAAGAGGACCGCTTCCGAAGACCCGGAAGCCAAGGCCTCAAAACGCGGAAAGAAGTCTTCGTCAGAAAGTCCGGCGCCGGGAAGTACCCCAGCCGCACTATTTCCCAAGGGGATTAGCCTCCAATGAGCCGTAAGTAAAAAGAAGGGGTCCCGTGAATAAAGAACATCCTCAGATTTATTTCAAGATAACCAAATTGTACCTTGTAGTTCGGATCTCAGCCCTTCTCAGCAGAGCTCATCTTCGGGGATCTTCGTCCGAGATGATAGAGAGCGAACGCCCACCTATCGCGCTTTCGAGGCGGGCGACCCTGAAGTGTCGCACGGAGAGTTTCTCGAGTCCGCGGGCCGACGGTCCGCGCCAATCGGGCGTATGGTCGAGGAGCTGAAGGACCTGCTCGGGCGAAAGCGATATCTCGAAGATCACCGCGCGCTAATGGCTACAGATTGAAAGAATTGCATCCGCCGAGAGCGGATTGCATGAAGCCGCCAAGTTTATCGACGGGTTTGAGGTATGAAAAATGATGTACTTTCTCGACAGCTGCATATAGAATGCGCCTCAGATAGATAGTAGCCCTCGAGACTCGGTATGCCGTCACAACCGACAGCCAGCGTCGAGGATCGTAATCTCAAGATTAACATGTCGCCATTCCTATGTAGGTGGCGGGGCGTCCGGTGGCTAGCCGGACTGATGAATTTGCCGAACTAAAGCGGCAACATGACGAGGCGGATGCGGACATCGCGCTGGTCAATAAACGGTTTGATGAGTCACAAGGTATGCGACTTCTCCGCGGACACCTGGTAAGGGAGCTTGATGCCCATGCCTTACTACTTGTATGCTTTGATGCAGACGGTGCCGCTGCAAGGTTCTTGAAAAAGAACGTCAAGCGGAACAAGAGGACCTGAAAAAGGCCACCGCCGAATCCAAGGATGCCCGTTCCGCTATGAGAGCTGCCAAGGAGGAGCTGAGTCGCCGGGATATTCCGCCGGAAAACCGCTTTCGCTATGGAGGAAATATACGGATCCAAGTATGCTCGCTGGACAAGCTGTGGAGTTCGGAGGATGCTTATCTGGACTTAGCAGCGAGCGCTGCGGACGCGATTGAGCACTTCCGAGGATAGAAGGGGCGCAGAAGGGAAGAGCTATTTTGGTCGCAATTCCATAGTCCGGAGCGTCCTCTTCCGTTGACCGATCGGTTGGCCGAATGGGCCGAGCTGAATCAATTATCCGGACTTGCCATGAAGCATGTCATGACTCATTTGTGGCCAGCGGACCCCAACCAAGAGTTATTTTGGCTTAGTGCAGCAGCCTTGGTACGGTACTGCGCGACGACGCAATGAAGCGGTCGGCGGTATTGAGGGGGCGCGGATGGCTCTTGCCCATGTCAAGGCATACCGGCTGAGATGAAGGCCACCGATATCGCGTCCCCAGATTCGGACGGCAGTCGAGTACCAATCGGCGCTATTTTGAGGAAGTTCTTCCGGCGCTGCTTAATAGAGACGCAGTGCTCAAGGATGTTATGTTTGAATGACATGTATAATTTTATGAAACAACGCTTCAATTTAATGTAAGAGCTTTTTATACTTGTGCCTTCAAGTAGCAAACTACCTCCTGTGCGGCCGTTGATGTATATATGTATATAACTCGAAGATGGCAGTCTTCAGATTAGCCCCCACGCACATAGTGCGGGGGTGTTTGCAAAGAAGTCGCGCTTTCACACTTAATCCAACGTCTTGGTCCTATAAAGGAGGTAGTAGCATAGCAAACTAGGCAACCTGACTATAATGCTTTATCACTTTCACTTAGCCATAGGAGTTCGATTGTGGGGCTACTATATAGCCCCTGGGGGCACCGCACTCTCCTGAATTCAGGGTGCGTATGTGCCTGACCGGAAAACGGTCCTTTGTTAATGCGGAGGAATTCTAAACATTCCGATGAGTCATCGAGTGGTTGACCAGTCTCTCGCTATATCATGACAGTCAGTTTTCGGCTTTCATCGAGGTGCTCGCCTCGCCGAACTGGGCACAATCGCAGAGTTCTCCCGGTGCCGCGTTAGCCGATAGAACGGAACGTAAGGCAGCAAAACACGTGAGCCGGGCAAACCCAACATTTGACCAAAGACATGATTCGGAGCTGATGCATATAAGGCCTAACTCGAGACAATCGAACACTCCCTAAGGTATTCGGTCTTTTATAAAGCGGGCGAACAATGCCCTTGGTAACAAGCCCCGTGTCCGTGCACGCAAACTTCGACGCGACCGATGCCAAAACGCCAGCCTCCTCCTCGGTTATAATAAGAGACCGGGGATGAGTAACAACAAGAGACAGTGAAAAGGTTTACGCAGGGTCTTAATCTGAAAAGAATCTTGCAACGGGTCCTCGCTGCACGCTCTGCAGCCAGTGTCTCCGCAGCCATATCCTCGACGGGTATAGCACGGAGTTCATCTGTAAAAGGGAGGGACTTAGTTTGAAAAAGATCGCGCTTAAAATGTAATTGGAAATAAAATAGAGTATGATTCAAAAATGAGTAAAATTGAGCTTTATTGTCTCTTGTTGTACATGCGTGGAGCCCTTGTAATGGGGGTACGCGCTAGTAAGCATCATGTTTATTTATGCCGACTCGCCAACCGTGTCCGGGTCCGAACGACCTGCTTTAGACGCTTTTGGCCAGCAAGGTCAGATTAGTGTGAGGCTGTTAAGGCAGTCTCACATTCTTTCCTTGAGGGACACGCGCAGCTTCCCTTTAATGAAATGATGCCTCGTGGACCGGCATTTTAAGTTTAAGAGATGCATAATGCGGTATTGCGTTAAAGCGGCGAAAGCTTCGCAAGGCCCCAAAGAGTGCTTGATGGCTACTTTTAAATGGGGCGATGTGGAAGACCAATTTTCCCGACGGAAGTTGTCGGGTGAGCCAACATAACTTCCAATAGTAGGGAGCCCGTATAATGGGCATATCTGCATGGCATTATTCCTTGAAGGAAGTGTTGCTATGGCTAATCCTGTTTGGGTTTATCCCCATGTTATGGATTGTGTCCCGACATAGCAGGTTTAAATCACTGCCGCTGTCCATTAGGACTTGCGTAAATTGAAGACCGTCGATTATAGGTTCTAGTATCAAGGCAGTCCATCCTGCGCTCGGATACTTTCGAGTAGTCCCGATGGTCGAAGGTAATTGGTTTTGACAACCAGTGTTGGGACTCACTGGGTAGATTGTGCGGCGCAGAATTCAATGGATGCCGCCTGTTTTCCCCTTTGTTACTTGAAGTAAGTTTACTATTTTGACCTCTTGTGGGAAATTCTTTTGTTTTCCGGGCTCTGCTTGTGGTGCTCGCCATCATCCTCACTTGGTGTGTCGAGCCCTTGTGTTCGGCGTTGAGTCTCACGGACTGCTTGAAGACCCAACAATCTCTGTGGGTATGGTTTGCAGTGCTTCCTGAGTATCGTGGATTTGGCATATCTTGTCCAAGATTTTGTTTGTTGATAGATCATCGCTATTGTCCTTAAGGGCAGTTTTTATTGTTCCGCCGTGAGCTTTTGAATCCGGCGTTGATCGCCGCGCTTTTGGACCATTCCCTTAATCCGCGCTGGTCCTTGCTGCGTCGTGGTTTCCCATTCCCATCCCTGACTTCGATGTACTTGGGTTGTTGGTATCGCATCTTGCTAGCTAGTTATCCTCTCCGCTGCATAAAAGCGGGTCATGAGGCTTGTTAGTGCGGCCATTGTTCTTGGATTTTCCTGCCAAGGTGTTCAAGTAGCCATTCATCTCTGGACGTTGTGTTTAAAAGCTGCTAAGGCTTCAAGCGTCCGACAATGACTATTTAGTTCTTTTTGGTGAGGAGCCTGCTCTAGAATTTTCGAGCTTCCTTGGAAATTGGACCAAAAAGCATCCTCAAGCTCTTCCCAACTACCAATGGTGTTTTCAGGAGGCTTTTAAGCCAATGCCGGGCTGGCCCTTTGAGCTTGAGGGTAGGTATTTTATGGCGTGGAGATCATCTCCTCCGCCATGTGTATGTGGAGGATATAATCCTCAATCCAGACTCGTGGTCCGCATCGTTCGTCGTGTGCCTCTATGTTTACGGGCTTGAATCCCACTAGAAATTCATGATCCAAAGACCTCATCGGTGAAACATAGAGGGTGCGCGCGCTGTATTTGGGTGTGCCGTGATGTTCGGATATTTGACGGTTGTATTGCTCGCGCCTAACTTGTTTCCTTGGCCCATAGATAGATCTAATCGGGCCATCCTTTTGGTGAGAATCCTTATGCGGATTGCGTGCGGCTTGTGTGCGGCGCCGCTTGCCGCTTATGTTTGCCATGTGGTCGCCTATCCGACCCGGCCGCCTCTTTGTTTTTTGATCGTGGGGCTCTACGCCTCCTCATCGAATTCGGGCGTAGTTTGCGCTTTGGGTAGTTTCTGCTTGGCGGCTGTCACCATATTTGTCTGCAGTGTTGAGTAATTTACTCCATATCATTGAAAGCGCCTTCCGCTGTTCGAGCCTCTCTTTCGCTTTTTCAAGCTACGCAGAGCGAGGAGCTCTTTGTGTAGGTTCTTCGATCCAATGCCGTGGTCCGGCGTGAGATCGTCCGGACTGTTGTCCTTGCCGGGACGGGTTGTTTGTCCAAGTTGGCCTATTCGGATGGTTGCTCAATGGCATGTTCGCTGTCGGCCGCTCACCCTGCTCTATGGCTGGGTCCGTGTGGGCGCTATCTTTGTTGAGGTGGGGTTTTGAGCGCGCTACACCGCCGCTTTGACCGCTTCCCGAGGGAATTTTCTTTCACAGCGCCTCATCGCTCCTCGTTATCGCTTCCCTTAGGTGTGTCCACCATATATATATATCGTAAGTTGAGGTGGCCATCCAAAGGCCCTATGGGTGCTGGTTCTGGTCGCCTCCGCGTCGCCGTCCATATCGCCGATGTCCCTCGAGTCAAGTCGAGCATGTCTGTTAAGTCATCAACAGTGGCTACAAAGTGGGTGGTGGGTGGCGTTGAATTTCTTCGCCGTCTGAATCCCAACCTTCCCGATCAGAGTTCGCCAGGGCTCCCGACAAAGAGAGACTTTAATGAGTTCAGATATCGCCAAAGGGCGATTGCCGAAAGATGCCCGCGGTGAACTCCATAACGGCGCCTACCGGATTCGATTCGGGCGCTGGAGGTTCGAGTCCGGAAAGGAGTCCGGCACTGGAGTCACGAGCTTTGCAAAGGACAGGGATGGTGTTCGGCTCAATCGCCATAGAGATTTCAGCCCCGAGGCGGTGTCAACCAACCGCCCTCGATCGGTGAAACCGCTCCGGATTAAGGGTCGGAGCGGGCATCGTGCGGCCTCTGTGGCACCGCTCGTGGCAGAGCTAGATCGCACCCATCGAGACGGTGCGCATGCTCGGCCGTGGCTCGAATCCGTCAAGATCAAGTCTCCACGGGCATCGGCCGATAGTTCAAGCTTCCAAATGTGACCTAATGGCCAGGGGCGAGCTTTCGATCTGCTCCAGGATGGCCTAGCGAATTGGCCCATGAGCAAAGCCGCCGAATCGAAGATCTGTCCGGGAGAAAAGTCTCACCGGACTGCGCCGTTGTTGATGATTGAAGGATCCATCGGGCCTATAGGTGACGACACGAGGAACTCTCAATGAAAGCACCAATGTCGTGTCAAAACCGCGGATCTCGTAGGGGTCCCAACTATGCGCCTAGGCGGATGGTAACAGGAGACAAGGGACACGATGTTTTTACCCAGTGTTCGCCCTCTCGATGGAGGTAATACCCTACTCCTACTTGATTAATATTAATGATATGGGTAGTACAAGAGTAGATCTACCACGAGATCGGAGAGGCTAAACCCTAGAAGCTAGCCTATGGTATGATTGTTGTTCGCCCCACGGACTAAAACCCTTCGGTTTATATAGACACCGAATAGGGTTAGGTTACACAGAGTCGGTTACAATGGTAGGAAATCTACATATCCAGACGCCAAGCTTGCCTTCCACGCCAAGGAAAGTCCCATCCGGACACGGACGAAGTCTTTAATCTTGTATCTTCATAGTCCAGAGTCCGCCAACGGTGATAGTTCAGCTATCCGGACACCCCTAATCCAGACTCCTCACCTCCCTTCCGCTTAATTATGGGCTTCTATTGGGCCTCCATCATTGGGCTGCATGTTATCAACAAGTCGAAAATGTGTTCAGATGAAAATAGTATGAGCTACGTGCAGTGCAGACGGGCACTAAAGGATCGAACCATGCAACGACTTCCAAAACAACACATTTATTCAACCAATGTATTTAAATATACTACTGATTGTACATTGAAAAACAGCAGCAGCAACCAAGTCGGGGTGCAATGTATAAAGAAGCAGGCCAGAAGAGTGAAGACGCAGCTCTCTCTTCCAAACCAAACATCAGCCATCATTAAAAAAGGGCTACCAAACAAGAACAAGTGTATGCATCAAACTAAATAAAGATCCTACTACACCAAGTGTACGCATCTAACTAACTGGCTCTGTTAGACCTTACTATTTATTAAGCTGTGGAGATTGGCTGACGGCTTGAACCAGATGGATGCCTGACGGGGGAAACTCCAGCCAGCAGGTCGAAGTCCGATACTTGCATGACCCTCTCTCCTACTTTGGGCTGCAGAGCGTGGCGGCACATATCGTGGTATGGTGCATCCACGACGCATGGTACGCTGTGTACACACGCTTTTGCTCGATGAACGAAACCGCGACTGCCATCATGATCCTTGCCGTTGGTTATCTCCTGGTTAATCGGATAATTCAGTCCGACAAACAGAGAGCGTGTACTAAGGTTACTTACCAGCCTCCAACAAAAATTCACTCAAGGCCCGAGAAGCTGGGATCTCGCTCAAAGACCCGGTAGTGACTGTGATTGTATTCCGTGAAACAACACGTCCGCACGTCTGAACGATCATCAATCTTTCGCCATCATCTCGATCGAGCCAGAACCACCTGCAATCGCCATGCCGCTTTTCTTTGAAAGGTTCTGGGATTAGGAAGGGTAGGGACACCAAAGTGCCCTACAACATCATATCAAGTTGAGTCAAATAAAAAGGGCTCTTGATTTATTAAATCTTAAGAACAACATGTTATGAGCATGAATATTTTTTCAAGAAATGTTGATGAGAATATAAGCAAGCCATCATGATATCATAGGAAAGTAACATACCGCCAGAATAGCCGCTTTGTAGCGATGGATCGGAGTAGGCCAAATAATACGCCCAGCCATAGAAGGAGTCGGCAGCGTAAATGAAGCCCTTGTGTTCAATGGCATCGAGAACCGTGGAGGATGTATGATCCTGCGATGGACGTGCAGATTTATCCACTTACCGCAGTGACCTGTCAGATAGGCGAGACCGCGGTTGAAGAACGCAATTAGCCTCAAATCTTTATAATTCACAGATCTTGTGGGCACTTGGCAGATTACAACCTTGAGCAAATCAAACTTGGTATCATGTTGGCTACTGTAAGATTCCGAGTATTCTGGGCCGCGGTGCCAAAGCAATGCAGTGTTAATCGAAGGAAGGGGATCAATCGCCAGAGACCTCCACGAGCATCCAAATTGCCGCGACCGCCGACGAGCACCATCCAAGACGTGTTCATGCCGACCCAGTACATACCGTTAATGTAGCTGAGGCTGACGGGGATCGGATCACAGTGAAGGGGGATGATGCTCGCCACCCTACGATTGTTATGCTGCGTGACACGCCGTTTCTGAAGATCAGGCGGCATCAACAAGCAAGGAGCTGGCTTAAAAAGCTCCGGCCGAGGGCTTTGAGTAAACGGTACAGCCTCGATTTAGCACGCCAAGAAGCGGCATGGTATCGAGATTGTCCACATGCGAAACAATGAGCTTGATTACCTCTGTGCGGAGCAAATTCCAGCCACTCTTTCGCAGACGCTGCTCGGTTCTCGCCATTGTTAGTGCTTGGGTTTTGACGGGGGAGGCGCTTTAGGGATGGAAGCTTGGACGAGATTATGTGCGGACAAAGATGGAGAAGCTAATATGTGTTGCGGAAGTGGACAGTGATGATGACTACATCACGCCGCTTGACTTATGAGACACATACCAGCAGCGAGGGGTCATATCGATGCTGCACAACTTGCTTGAGTGATCACAAGATCGGGTACTCCCTACAAGACCTACTACAATTATGCCCTAGCTTGCTAGAGTAGAGTAGTAGAGTAGGACTCTGCTCTACTACTAGCACCAGAGGAGTAGTATATTCTAATCTAAAATAGTCAGAAACTTCAATGCCCGAGCGTGGAACGACTACGAACCGTGCTCAAAGACTGTGTCTACGTGGTGTTTGGACTTATATGCAAAAAAAATAGCAAGATGCCCGTGCATTGCACGACACACCATCATCACCAACTCGGTTTTTTCTCTACTCCTACTCCTATAAAAGACTCAGTTGGAGATGATGGAGGCCAGGAGGCATGTTCAGCTGGGCATGCGGCGGACGGCGCAACACTACTCGATTTGTTATAAAAAAAGTAGTAGAGATAGAGACATAGGGAGGAGCACGAGGTTGTGGGAGATAAGGATCAACGAGGAAAGGCCTTATCTATAAATGTGGAGAGAGGTGCGGGTATCTTTTGTAAAATTGTCATAGTTGGCTTTCTATCCGTCAGATATAGATCGGACGGTCTATATTACAAGATGGCAGGCATACCATCATCACCAACTCGGTTTTCTATAAGAGTAGATATATATAGATATAGATAGATAGAGACTAGGGAGTACTAGTAAGGACACCATCTACTGCTTCGTGTGCTACTCCTGCGCTCCATTCGGCAGCTGCAACGTCCCCTACAGCCACAACCTCTTCCTCAACGACATGGGCAACAACCTCAACGCCAATGGTGCTGCTCCCGTTGCACCGTATGTGTTTCTGTCCTTCCTATTCGAAATCGTGGTAGAATTCATGTTTCTACTCTGTATCCTACTACTATGCTAGTCCGCATGATTAGTTTCATCTCTGTTATAGCCGTCAAGATTTATTTTGTGCTTATTCGGATTAAATCTCGTAGTAACTTGCTCACATATTCAATCGGGCGCAACGCCCCTACAGCCACTCCTGCTTCATGGACGGCCTGGTCGATGCCTCCAAGGAGCCCTTCGCCCATCGCTATGAGTGCCCGATGCCGCTTTTGTGGCTCACCGGCGGACATGGTGCATCACCACGGATGCGTGCAGCGATCCTTCGCTGGCCCTTGGCGGAGAACATCAAGTACGACACGCATACCGTTCACCATGCCGGAGTCGCCGGAGGATCACCGCCACCGCTAGTCTCGGAGGAGGACGATAACGCTTTCGTCTTGATCGTGGGCACCGTGAGGCTCGCGCAGCCGCCACCCCGTTTTGTAGCATGCGCCGTGTATGCCGCTTCGACGATAATCGACACGGGCAGATGTACGGGTGCGTGGTCAATGTTACTACCCCTTCGGGTCGCGTGGGCGGCGAAACCGGCCTCATCGGACGGACTTGGAGTCTGAGGAGCTGGGACTATCCCGCCAATGTGGACTTGGAAAACCCATGGCATCCATTCTATCATTTACCCACCGACTCGGTGCACGGGGACTCCAGGAGGTTCACCTGGACATACGCATTATCAAGTGCACTTAGAAAACATGTAGTGTGTGTGTGGGCGCTTATGGCCCGTGTCTTTGCCGCTTTTGATTCTGTAAGCTTGTCGTTAAACTTGAGTGGCTTTCGCCGCAGTCCTTCCTTTGAACTGCTCCTCTCAGTGAGCTGATGTAAGACACTTTGGATTTCATTTGATAATGGAACCGGGGAGGAGCCTCCCTATTCTTCTAAAAAAATACGCATTATCAAGTTAAATGTTGATCATTAGTCTTCGCTCAATGTAATCCGCAGTCTAAGCATGTGGAGACTGTTGGGGAACGTAGTAATTTCAAAAAATTTCCTACGATCACGCAAGACCATGGTGATGGCATAGCAACGAGGGGAGAGTGTCCGCCCACGCACTCGAGACCGAAAGCGAAGCGTTATAACAACGCTGTTGATGTAGTCGACGCCTTCACGATCCGACCGATCCAAGCACCGAACGTCGGCACCTCCGAAGTTCTCGCACACGCTCAGCTCGATGACGATCCCGGACTCGATCCAAAGAAAGTGTCGGGATGAGTTCCACAAGACGACGGCGCAGGACAATGTTGATGCTCCACCGACGCAGGGCTTCGCCTTAAGCTCCATGACGATATGACTTCTCCGCGCAGGGGCTTCGCCTAAGCTCCGCGACGATATGACCAAGTGGAATATGGTGGAAGGGGCACCGCACACGGCTAAGGAAAGATCCGTAGATCAACTTGTGTGTCATGGGTGCCCCTGCCCCGTATATAAAGGAGACAAGGGGAGGTGGCGGCCCAAGGGGAGGCGACAAGGAGGAGTCCTACTCCCACCGGGTAGGACTCCCCCTCTCCTAGTTGGAGTAGGATTGGGAGGGGAAGAGGGAGGGCGCCCCCTCTCCTTGTCCTATTCGGACTGGAAGGGGAGGGGCGCGCAGCCCACCTTGGCCGCCCTTCTCCTTCTCCTTGAGGCCCATGAAGGCCCATATACCCCCGGGGTTCCAGAACCCCCTGTTCCAGAATATCCTGCTTTCACTTGGAACCATTCCAAGTCCAAACTTAGGCTTCCAATATATCAATCTTTATGTCTCGACCATTTCGAGACTCCTCGTCATGTCCGTGATCACATCCGGACTCAACAAACTTCGTGCATCAATACTTATAAACTCATAATGAACATCATCGAAGCGTTAAGCGTGCGGACCCTACGGGTTCGAGAACTATGTAGACATGACCTAGAACCATTCTCGTCAATAACCAATAGCGGAACCTGGATGCCCATATTGGTTCCTACATATTCTACGAAGATCTTTATCGGTCAAACCGCATAACGACATACGTTGTTCCCTTTGTCATCGGTATGTTACTTACCCGAGATTCGATCGTCGGTATCCAATACCTAGTTCAATCTCGCTACGGTAAGTTTCTTTACTCGTCCGTAATACATCATCTCACAACTAACTCATTAGTTGTAATGCTTGCAAGGCTTAAGTGATGTGCATTACCGAGAAGGCCTGAGATACCTCTCCGACAATCGGAGTGACAAAACCTAATCTCAAATACGCCAACCCAACAAGTACCTTTGGAGACACCTGTAGTACTCCTTTATAATCACCCGATTCGTTGTAGACGCTTGGTAGTACCAAAGTGTTCCTCCGTAAACGGAGTTGCATAATCTCATAGTTATAGGAACATGTATGGGTCATGAAGAAAGCATTAACATACTAAACGATCAAGTGTTAAGCTAACGGAATGGGTCATGTCAATCAGATCATTCAACTAATGATGTGACCTTGTTAATCAAATAACAACTCCTTGTTCATGGTTAGGAAACATAACCATCTTTGATTAACAAGCTAGTCAAGTAGAGGCATACTAGTGACATACTGTTTGTCTATATATTCACACATGTATTATGTTTCCGGTTAATACAATTCTAGCATGAATAATAAACATTTATCATGATATAAGGAAATAAATAATAACTTTATTATTGCCTCTAGGGCATATTTCCTTCAGCCTCCCACTTGCACTAGAGTCAATAATCTAGATTACAAAGTAATGATCCTCACACCCATGGAGTCTTGGTGCTGATCATGTTTTGCTCGTGGAAGATGCTTAGTCAACGGTCCGCAACATTCAGATCCGTATGTATTTTGCAAATCTCTATGTCTCCCACTTGGACTTGGTCCCAATGGAATTGAAGCGCCTCTTGATGTGCTTGGTCCTCTTGTGAAATCTGGATTCCTTTGCCAAGGCAATTGCACCAAGATTGTCACGTAAGATCTTCATCGTCCCGATGCACTAGGTATGACACCTAGATCGAAATGAACTCTTTCATCCGACTCCTTCATTCGCTGCTCAAGCAGCTATGTACTCCGCTTCACATGTAGATCCCGCCACGACGCTTTGTTTAGAACTGCACCAACCGACAGCTCCACCGCTTAATAAAAACACGATCCGGTTTGCGATTTAGAATCGTCCGGATCGCTGTCAAAGCTTGCATCGACGTAACCATTTACGACTAGCTCTTTGTCACCTCCATATACGAGAAACATATCCTTAGTCCTTTTCGTGTATTTCGGGATGTTCTTGACCGCTGTCCAAAGGATCCACTCGGATTACTTTGGTACCTTCCTGCCAAGCTTACAGCTAAGAATACGCCAGTCCGTACACAGCATTGCATACATGATAGAGCCTATGGCTAAAGCATAGGAACATCTTTCATTTTCTCTATCTTCTGCTTGTGGTCGGGCATTGAGTCCACTCAATCTTACACCTTGCAACACGTAAAAACCTTTCTTTGCCTCGATCCATTTTGAACTTTTTCAAAACTTTATCAAGGTATGTGCTTTGTGAAAGTCCAATTAAGCGCCTTGATCTATCTCTATAGATCTTGATGCCCAATATGTAAGCAGCTTCACCGAGGTCTTTCATTGAAAAACTTTTATTCAAGTATCCTTTATGCTATCCAGAAATTCTATATCATTTCCAATCAATAATATGTCGTCCACATATAATATCGAAATGCTACAGAGCTCCCACTCACTTTCTTGTAAATACAAAGCTTCTCCAAAAGTCTCAGACAAACCCATATGCTTTGATCACACTATCAAAGCGCTTATTCCAACTCCGAGAGGCTTGCACCTGCACCATAAATTGATCGTTGAGCTTGCACACTTTGTTAGCACCCTTTGGATCGACAAAACCTTCTCGTTGCATCATATACAACTCTTCTTCTAGAAATCCATTCAAGAATGCGGTTTTACATCCATTTGCCAAATTTCATAATCATAAAATGCGGCAATTGCTAACATGATTCGGACAGACTTAAGCATCGCCACGGGTGAGAAAGTCTCATCGTAGTCAACCCCTTGAACTTGTCGAAAACCTTTTGCAACAAGTCGAGCTTTGTAGACAGCTACATTACCATCGGCGCTACCTTCTTCTTAAAGATCCATTTATTTTCAATGGCTTGCCGATCATCGGCAAGTCAACCAAAGTCCATACTTTGTTCTCATACATGGATCCCATCTCAGATTTCATGGCTTCCAGCCATTTTATGGAATCTGGGCTCACCATCGCTTCTTCATAGTTCGTAGGTTCGCCATGGTCAAGTAACATGACTTCCGAATAGGATTACCGCACCACTCGTGCGATTTTACTCGTTGACCCACGAGGTTCAAGAGTAACTTGATTTGAAGCTTCATGATCATCATCATTAGTTTCCTCACTAATTGGTGTAGTTATCACAGAACCATTTCTTGTGATGAACTACTTTCCAATAAGGGAGCAGATACAGCTTATCTCATCAAGTTCTACTTTCCTCCCACTCACTTCTTTCGAGAGAAACTCCTTCTAGAAAGGATCCGAATTTAGCAACGAAAATCTTGCCTTCAGATCTGTGATAGAAGGTGTACCCAATGCCTCCTTTGGGTATCCTATGAAGACACATTTTCCGATTTGGGTTCGAGCTTATCTGGTTGAAGTTTCTTTACATAAGCATCGCAGCCCCAAACTTTAAGAAACGACAACTTTGGTTTCTTGCCAAACCACAGTTCATAAGGCGTCGTCTCAACGGATTTTGACGGTGTCCTATTCAACGTGAATGCGGCCGCCTCTAAAGCATAACCCCAAAACGATAGCGGTAAATCGGAAATAGACATCATAGATCGCACCATATCCAAAGAAAGTACGACACGACGCTCGACACACCATTTCTCTGTGGTGTTCCGGTGGCGTGAGTTGCTAAACTATTCCACATTGTTTCAAATGTAAACCAAACTCAGAACTCAAATATTCTCCTCCACGATCAGATCGTAGAAACTTTATTTTCTTGTTACGATGATTTTCCACTTCACTCTGAAATTCTTTGAACTTTTCAAATGTTTCAGATTTGTGTTTCATTAAGTAGATATACCCATATCTGCTCAAATCATCTGTGAAGGTGAGAAAATAACGATACCCGCCACAAGGCCTCAACATTCATTGGACCACAAACATCAAGATGTATGATTTCCAACAAATCAGTTGCTCGCCCATAGTTCCGAGAACGGCGTTTTGTCATCTTGCCCATGAGGCACGGTTCGCAAGTACCAAGTGATTCATAATCAAGTGATTCCGAAGCCCATCAAGATGGAGTTTCTTCATGCTTTTACAATCGATATGACCTAAACGGCAAAGCACAAATAAGTTGCACTATCATTATCAACTCGCATCTTTTGGCTTCAACATTATGAATATGTGTATCACTACTGTCGAGATTCAACAAGAATAGACCATTCTTCAAGGGTGCATGACCATAAAAGATATTACTCATATAAATAGAACAACCATTATTCTCTGATTTAAATGAATAACCGCCTCGCATTAAACAAGATCCAGATATAATGTTCATGCTCAACGCCGGCACCAAATAACAATTATTTAGGTCTAAAACTAATCCCAAGGTAGATGTAGAGGTAGCGTACAACCGCGATCACATCGACTTTGGAACCATTTCCAACGCGCATCGTCACCTCGCCCTTAGCCAATCTTCGCTAATCCGTAGTTCCTGCTTCGAGTTGCAAATATTAGCAATGTAACCAGATCAAATACCCAGTGTACTATGCGGTATTAGTAAGGTACACATCAATAACATGTATATCACATATACCTTTGTTCACCTTGCCATCCTTTTATCCGCCAAATACTTGGGGCAGTTCCGCTTCCAAAGTCCACCGCTTGCAAGAAAACACTCGATTTGTGCTTAGGTCCAGACTTGGGTTTCTTCTCTTGATCAGAACTTTCTTGCTGTTCTTTTGAAGTTTCCTTCTTCTTCCTTTGCCCTTTTTCTTGAAACTAGTGGTCTTGCTGACCATCAACACTTGATGCTCTTTCTTGATTTCTACCTCCGCTGCTTTCAGCATCGCTAAGAGCTCAGAATTGTCTTAGTCATCCCTTGCATATTATAGTTCATCACGAAGCTCTTGTAGCTTGGTGGCGTGATTGGAGAATTCATCAATGACACTATCATCCGGAAGATTAACTCCCAGCTGAATTAAGTGATTGTTATACCCGGACATTTTGAGTATGTGCTCACCGATGTAACTATTCTCCTCCATCTTGCAGCTATAGAACTTATTGGAGACTTCATATCTCTCAATCCGGGCATTTGCTTGAAATATTAACTTCAACTCCTGAACATCTCATATGCTCCATGACGCTCAAAACATCGTTGAAGACCCGGTTCTAAGCCGTAGCATGGCACACTCAACTATAGAGTAGTCATCAGCTCGCTTTGCCAGACGCTCACAACTTCGCTCAAGATTCTGCAGCAGGCTTCGCTACCCAGCGGTGCTTCCAGACGTAATTTTTCTCAGGCAGCAATGAGGATAATCCTCGTTACGGACCCAAATCCGTAATTGCTACCATCATCTTTCAACTTTGCTTTCTCAAGGAACGCATTAAAATTCAACGGAACAACAAAGACGAGACATCTATCTACAAAGAAACATAGACAAGCAAAATACTATCGGTACTAAGTTCATGATAAATTTAAGTTTAATTAATCATATTAAAAACTCCCACTTAGACAGACATCTCTAGTCATCTAAGTGATTGCGTGATCCAAATCAACTAAACCATGTCCGATCATCACGTGAGATGGAGTAGTTTCAATGGTGAACATCACTATGTTGATCATATCTACTATATGATTCACGCCGACCTTCGGTCTCGTGTTCCGAGGCCATATCTGTTATATGCTAGGCTCGTCAAGTTTAACTCGAGTATTCCGCGTGCGCAACTGTTTTGCACCCGCTGTATTTGAACGTAGAGCCTATCACACCCGATCATCACGTGGTGTCTCAAAGATGAAGAACTTTCGCAACGGTGCATACTCAGGAGAACACTTCTTGATAATTTTAGTGAGAGATCATCTTATAATGCTACCGCCAATCAAAGCAAGATAAGATGCATAAAGGATAAACATCACATGCAATCAATATAAGTGATATGATATGGTCATCATCATCTTGTGCTTGTGATTCCATCGCCAAGCACCGCCATGATCACCATCGCCACCGGCGCGACACCTTGATCTCCATCGTAGCATCGTTGTCGCCTCGCCAACTATTGCTTCTACGACTATCGCTACCGCTTAGTGATAAAGTAAAGCAATTACATGGCGCTTGCATTTCATACAATAAAGCGACAACCATATGGCTCCTGCCATTGCCGATAACTCGGTTACAAAACATGATCATCTCATACAATAAAATATAGCATCACGTCTTGACCATATCACATCACAACATGCCCTGCAAAAACAAGTTAGACGTCCTCTACTTTGTTGTTGCAAGTTTTACGTGGCTGCTACGGGCTGAGCAAGAACCGTTCTTACCTACGCATCAAAACCACAACGATATTTCGTCAAATAGACTCCGCTTTAACCTTCTCAAGGACCGGCATAGCCACACTCGATTCAACTAAAGTGAGAGAGACAGACACCCGCCGGTCACCTTTAAGCAACGAGTGCTCTGAGCGGTGAAACCAGTCTCGCGTAAGCGTACGCGTAATGTCGGTCCGGGCCGCTTCATCTCACAATACCGCTGAACCAAAGTATGACATGCTGGTAGGCAGTATGACTTGTATCGTCCACAACTCACTTGTGTTCTACTCGTGCACATGACATCAACGATAAAACCAGGCTCGATACCATCGTTGGGGAACGAGTAATTTCAAAAATTTCCTACGATCACGCAAGACCATGGTGATGGCATAGCAACGAGAGGGAGAGTCCGCCCACGCACCCTCGTGAGACCGAAAGCGAAGCGTTATAACAACGCTGTTGATGTAGTCGACGCCTTCACGATCCGACCGATCCAAGCACCGAACGACGGCACCTCCGAAGTTCTCGCACACGCTCAGCTCGATGACGATCCCCGACCGATCCAGAAAGTGTCGGGATGAGTTCCACAAGACGACGGCGCAGGACGATGTTGATGCTCCACCGACGCAGGGCTTCGCCTAAGCTCCGCGACGATATGACTTCTCCGCGCAGGGCTTCGCCTTAAGCCCGCGACGATATGACCAAGTGGAATATGGTGGAAGGGGCACCGACACACGCTAAGGAAAGATCCGTAGATCAACTTGTGTGTCATGGGGTGCCCCTGCCCCTCAGATATAAAGGAGACAAGGGGAGGTGGCCGCCCAAGGGGAGGCGCGCAAGGAGGAGTCCTACTCCCACCGAGTAGGACTCCCCCCCTAGTTGGAGTAGGATTGGGAGGGAAAGAGGAAGGGCCGCCTCCCTTGTCCTATTCGGACTGGAAGGGGAGGGGGCGCAGCCCACCTTGGCCGGCCTTCTCCTTCTCCTTGAGGCCCATGAAGGCCCATATACCCCGGGGTTCCAGAACCCCAAGGTTCCAGAATATCCTGCTTTCACTCGAACCATTCCAAGTCCAAACTTAGGCTTCCAATATATCAATCTTTATGTCTCGACCATTTCGAGACTCCTCGCCATGTCCGTGATCACATCCGGACTCAACAAACTTCGTGCATCAATACTTATAAACTCATAATGAACTCGTCATCGAAACGTTAAGCGTGCGGACCCTACGGGTTCGAGAACTATGTAGACATGACCTAGAACCATTCTCGGTCAATAACCAATAGCGGAACCTGGATGCCCATATTGGTTCCTACATATTCTACGAAGATCTTTATCGGTCAAACCGCATAACGACATAATGTTGTTCCTTTGTCATCGGTATGTTACTTACCCGAGATTCGATCGTCGGTATCCAATACCTAGTTCAATCTCGCACGTAAGTTTCTTTACTCGTTCCAGAATACATCATCTCACAACTAACTCATTAGTTGTAATGCTTGCAAGGCTTAAGTGATGTGCATTACCGAGAAGGCCTCGAGATACCTCTCCCACAATCGGAGTGACAAAACCTAATCTCAAATACGCCAACCCAACAAGTACCTTTGGAGACACCTGTAGTACTCCTTTATAATCACCCGCCACGCTGGACGCTTTGGTAGTACCTAAAGTGTTCCTCCGATAAACGGAGTTGCATAATCTCATAGTTATAGGAACATGTATGGGTCATGAAGAAAGCATTAACATACTAAACGATCAAGTGTTAAGCTAACTGAATGGGTCATGTCAATCAGATCATTCAACTAATGATGTGACCTTGTTAATCAAATAACAACTCCTTGTTCATGGTTAGGAAACATAACCATCTTTGATTAACAAGCTAGTCAAGTAGAGGCATACTAGTGACATACTGTTTGTCTATATATTCACACATGTATTATGTTTCCGGTTAATACAATTCTAGCATGAATAATAAACATTTATCATGATATAAGGAAATAAATAATAACTTTATTATTGCCTCTAGGGCATATTTCCTTCAGAGACTTCCATGCAGGATCTTGCTCTATTGGAGTATCGCGCATGAATAAAAGTGTATCCGTTTATGGTTTAGTCTAGAATCTTCCATGTATGAATTTTTACTACAAGATCGTGAAAGACTTACGATGAACCATTTCTTACATCTCCTCGTGCCCCTTGCAAGTCATCCTGATTTAATCCTCCGCCTAGGTGTATAAGGGCATGGTTAATATTACTTAATAGTATAGCCAACTGTTGACTATAAGAAAGTGCCATGTCATCTCAGAGCCAACATGTATAACAATCGATACTCAAAAACTAATTTTAAAGATCATTTCTTCCAAAACACAATAAGTGTTATTTCTTCACAAGTTTTGGATGCAAAGTTGAACAGTTGAACGCTTTTGTTTGCCAAAGATACCTTTTATCTATTTCACCCGGATGTTTGTGAGCTCTAGAGATGAGATAATATCCAAGAAACCTATCGATACCCGTTACACATGAGATGACCCCACATCCTTTGTCAAAATAAACAACTCCCGATCAATGCATTTCACTCTTCGTGCAACGCACGGGCACCTTACTACTATAGATTAGTACGACCAAAAACTGAACTAACATTATATATAGTACGATAAATACTGATGCATGTCACCTAAAATTATATCATTCAAAACTGTGTTCAAATACGAATCCAACGATATAGTTTTTGTTGACATGCACTAACATTTTGTCAGTTAAATCTTTAGTCAAATTCAATGGGGGACTAATAAACCACGACCGATGTAGTACAAGTGTAGAGGGCAGCGCTGCACGGGAGTCTCACCTCTCACTCGTGGCGCGGCAGTAAAGCCGTCATATCACAAAACCCAACCACTCCCAGTAATAAGTGGCCTGGTAAAATAAACTGACAAAGCAACCATCGCATCCCTCCGTCTTTTTTGCATTTCATCTCTCTGCATTTACTTTCTCTAGTTCATCTCCCACACTCGATCCCTAGCTACTACTCCTAGGGCCAGTTCTTTTGGCGGCTTCCCCAGCTTTCCCACAAGACTAGTCACAGTGGAGAGTAACAATAAGGCGCCTCACTCGTTTATTTGGGCTTCTAAACTACTACTCCGTCCTGGTTTATTCCTCACCGTTGTAATTTGTGCTAAATTTTGACCAAATATTTAACTGATAAAATGTTACTCAAAACACTTAGGCGCGATGCATCTAGGTGTGTAAGTCATCTTACGAAAACCAAACAATCCCAAAACACTTAGGCGCGGTGCATTAACTTCTACCTCGTTTCTTGTTTCTTGACATATCAACCAATAAGAGATAAAGAGTGTGCATGCTTTTAATGACTTGAGATATCAAACACGACATGCAGTGGTTAGTTCATTGCATGCAATACTATTAATTAGAAAATAAACATTAACGTTTCTCGTTTTCTCCTCCTCCTTGGTCACGGTGCATAGCCTAAGATGACTTACTCACCTAGACGGATGGAGTAGTGCATGTGACATGCACTAACATTTCATTAGTTAAATTTATGATCAAAATTTGACACAGATTACAATGGGGACCAATAAACCAGGACAGAGGTAGTAGTTATGGGATTACTAATCTAGAAGCCTAAAAGAACTGGCCCCTGGTGCTCCTACTAGTAGTAGTACTCACGTTGGAATCGTTTCACAAGCTTGACTAGTGCTGTTTTTCTGCTTTTACAAAAACTGCATCAGAATGTTAAACGTGCATTTGCACGCATATAAGTAATAGTAGTACTCCCTCCGCCTAGGTGTACAAATCTTCCTCCTTCTTGGTCACCGTGCACAACCAAAGATGACTTATTGACCTGGACGGAGGGAGTAGAAAAGTCTGCAAGCATATATCGAGAGAGACGTAGTCCGATAGTGTATAGTAAAGTTTGTGCTATATGCACGCATTTGCAAAATGCGTAATAATACACAACATTTCCAAACTTTCCTTTACATACTTAATTAAGGACCTAAAAATTCCTGAACGCTCGATTTATCATTTGCGCCCCAAAACTAATGAGATCGCCTTACTTAAACAAAAATTATACTCCTCCTAAAGCCACGGCGCCAGACGAGCGCTTGCGGCGCGCCACGACTGCCCCGTGCGCGGCCGCTTCCCAGCGCACCGACACAACGCCTCTTCCTCAGCCTCGCAACTCACGAGGTGTTGATTGGCGGCTTGCCGGTGGGCGAGCGATCTCACCGTGTGGTGATCCGCGCCAACAGTACTCCTCCGGCTGGAAGCGTGCACCGTCCACGCATCGCCAAGCGAGATGAGGCGCTTGGGCCCGACTGCACTCGTAGGCGTCGGACGGGCGCCCTCCGCCACCCTCACGGCCCTCGCACGAGCCTTCTGCCAAAGAACCAATTGCTTGACTCTCTCGGACGATACATAGATCTCCCAGAAAGCTTGTTGCGCGGTGCGCTTCTCTTCCTCGGCCTTCTTCTCCGCCTCTATTTTGGCGCGCTCTGCTGGAGGCAAAGCCTCCCACAAGGCGACATCCATTTCTTGCCAAAGCTCCTCAAGGCTGGGGGGCTCGGCGGGCGGCGCGACGTTCTCCTTGTAGCGGGGGAGCCGACGCCCGGCCGCGTCTTTGGCCGGGAGATTGGGAACACCAACCGTCCACCTCGACACGTCGCGGCAAGGAGCGGAACGCCGATGCGTCCTCCTCGACTAGTGGCGGCGAGGAACGGAACGGTGACGCGTCGCGCCGCGGCGAGGAGCGGAACGCCGACGTGTCCTCCTCGACTAGTGGCGGCGAGGAACGGAACGGCGACGCATGACCGTCCGCGCGGTGCAGCGAGGGGCTCCTTGGGCTTGGGAGGGGCGATGCCATGGTGGTCGACGTGAGAGGGAGGGGGAGGAGATAGCGATGAACGTGAACGTGAGGGGGAGGAGATAGCGATTTCGTGGGAGGCGCAGTATTTATAGCGAGCAATGGCACACCTACGTAAGATATGGACTGAGTTGATCGATTTAATCAGAGGTTCAGTTATGCCATCGACATGTGGGCCAGACACCGCTGGGCCCGTATGTCGCTGACTCCAATGCACCTGGGTTAAGTAAAAGCTACGTGGGCATATTTGTTGGAGTAAATTACGGGGGAGTGAAGGGGTGGAGATATTGCTGGTCACAACGGATTGGACAAGCGTGGGGGGAGGAGGGTCATGCATGCAGATTTTTTCACATGGGGTGGAGTGGTGGGACCACCGGAGGGAGAAGGAGAGTTTGGCAGGCATATTGTTTCCACACATGGAGAGGAAAAGATTTGGAGACGAACGGGCTTCCTGCAGGTATGGGGAACGGTGCATAATAAGTCATCTTGCATGCCGGGCTAGGTATAGTCTCAAGTCATTAAAAACATACACGCCCCACACATGTTCATATTTCAAGGTGCACTAAATTATTGCGTGTGATGATTAAGGCTGGCCATAATGGTGGTATCTTAGCTGGTATCATGCACACGGGAATAGCAAACATGCTGATGTGGCAAATAATTAAAGAAGAGAGGGGAGTTAGAGTAACTAGTGTTCATGCATGCATTGGTAAACACATTTTTTTGTGAAGAACAACAGCATTAGTTGAGTACTTTTGCAGACTTCAAAACCTATTCCACCGCCTGTACTATCTTGCTAAGAGTAGGTGAAATTTTTGAGTCGAGCCCTTTAAACTAGAAGGGAGGTAGTGGTACTCTAATAGGTGTGTAAGTCATCTTACGAAAACCAAATAATCCCAAAACACATAGGCGCGATGCATTAACTTCTACCTCGTTTATGTTTTCTTGACATATCAACCAATAAGAGATGAGGGTGTGCATGCTTTTAATGACCTGAGACTATCAAACATGACATGCAGTGGTTAGTTCATTGCATGCAATACTATTTAATTAGCAAATAAACATTAATGTCTCTCGTTTTCCCCTCCTCCTTGGTCACGGTGCACAGCCTAAGATGACTTACTCACCTAGACGGAGGGAGTATCAACATTCACAATGTCAAATCAATATTTTTACACTCATTATAAAACGTAGTTCTTATACTCATTATAATCAGATTGTAGATATTGATATTTTAGTATAAATTTGGTCGTGGATTTCATTGATGCCTGTCAAAGCATGGAGGAACCGGAGCTTAGGGCTTGCATTGCGGGTCTCTACATAGGTATTTCTCTTCATAATCCTGTAATTTTAGAGACTGATTGCGCTTTTGTGGTAGCGCCTCTTGCATCGGGGACTATGACAGTCTGCTATGCGTGACTCAAGATGAAAGCGTTGAGCATCTCGAAGTTGATCAACAATCTTTAATTGTCAAAGATTAGCCGTTCGGCCAATAAGGTGGCACACTTAATGGCTAAGTATAGCTTTGATAATTGATTAGATGGTATTCTTGTAAATAACGTACCGCCCTATGTGGTGAATATTGTATCGAATGAGTGTACTGGTGTGGCTGGTTAATTAATATAAGGTGGTGTTCAAAAAAAGTATATATTTGGTCAAACACTTTGCAAACGGTTGACGGGATTAAAAAGGACCAGAGGGAGTATCATGCATGCGGAGTAGGCAAAAAAATTTGCTCATTTATAGCCGGTCGAAGTCTCAAAGGGCGCGAACGCGCGAGGGAGGCGAAGGTCGTGGGAGGCGTGACGGTTGGCGGAATTAAGTGAAGTTACATCCACGCCCGGCATGGCGTCATGTAACAGGCGAAGCTATACCGTCAGCCTACGATATGGGTCTAGTAGACATGACATCTAGTGGGTCCCACATAGTTCTCGAGAACTCTTTGGGGGCTTGCAGTCGTTTATCCACCGGGCAAGCCAACAACCCCATGCTGTTCGCATGCCCTACTCGTCCCCGTCTTCTACCTCACAACAGTTCGCTCCCAGTCGTCCCGTCCTTTCACATTAGTTTGCTCCCAGTTTTTGCGGGGTACAACAGTTCAACTTCTCCTAACCCTCCTCCAAAATCCATGGCCTCCCAAATCTCCATGGTCGCCACTGAGTACCAGGTTAGAGCCATCACCGGCGATCAGTTCATCGTCATCTACACACATGGATCCGCGACGGTGAAAGCATGGCTTGCTCGCTTCCTACGCATGTTCAACAGTTCAACGGATGAGTGGGTCGCTGGGCTAGATGTTGAGTACACCACAGTCCTGGGACGAGAGAAGGATCTAAAGGACGAAGAGAGGAAGAAGCCCGCCGTGATCCAGGTTTGCGTACATAATGTTTGCTTGGTATACCACATATGCCATGCCGATGTTGAGTGCCAGGATTTTAAGAACTTTCTCAAGGACAAAAGAGTGCAATTCGTTACTGTAGGCTTTAAGAACGACAGAGATGTCCTTCGTCAGATAGGTCTCATTGTAGGCCAGCCCTTCGATCTCCAGAAGGCAAGCCTGGTGTACTCCTCTCAACCGTCAATGCTGACCCTGGCAGCAGCCATGATTGATCCTTCGTACGCTAAACTGAAGAAACCTCATCACGAAGTTTCATCATGCATGGGAGTCAAGACATTAGATGAAGATCACATCCTGACGCAACAATGGATGCCTACCTTTGTTTAAATATCTACATGGCTTGGATGAAGAAGCGAGCCCAAAGGTCCTGTTCAAGCAAAGAAGGCGTCGCGAAGAGGAAGAGGAAGAGGGACGAGGACGAAGTCGAGGACGTGGACTCGGACTCCGAGTAGGTGGCAGTGCCGTCGCTCATGCTGGTTCTACTGCAGTGTCAAGCGGACTAGTTGCTTAGTTTATTTTCAAGGGTGTGTTGTGCTGAGGCCCCAGCAGAACCTTGTTTATGTTGTTTCTCGTTATTTGAACTCTTTAGTACGTAGAGTAGTACTAGTACTATGTCTTACTACTGTTCTTCTTGCAGTTGGTACTACTGCTCGTATCTTTGTGTTCCTACTGTACTTAATACGTTCATACTAGTAGTATAATTTGGGCCAGTCGATTTGTGAAAGAAGTTCGACGGAGCGAAGGAAGAAGACGACAGAAGAGGTGGAAGAAGCCTTCTAGCCATCCATGTTGCATCAAACGGCTCACATGAGTCGACTGACCCAAATTGCTCCTTCAGATTGCAGGATCCACATGGCATTCAAGGTCTCGAAGGTAGATTCCGCGTCCGCACCCGGTTTGCAGGCTCGACGCGCGCGCGACCGGCTTCCGCCGCGACAGCCACCATGCGCGCCTCCTCCGCACGGGCGGAGACGACAATGACATGCTAGTTCCTCCTCGCCAGCGTGCTAGAGCATGCGCTCGTCCTCCTATTCATACGCTGCGTGCATAGACGCGGCTCCACCAGCTGCTCGCGTGCTTGGCAGCGGGCGGCATGGCGAGGAGGGACTGCAGACGACATGAGCGGGCGAGCCTTCGGCTTCATGGCACAGGGATGGCGGCGACACGGCGGTGATGGATGAGAAATTGTTGGCCGCAGCAGGCGGGCGCCAGCATGCGCAACGGCGGCGGCATATTGATGAGTGCGCGTATGGGAGCTTACTTTAGTTTTACTAGCAAAAAGGCTCGTGCGTTGCAACGGGAGAAAAACATGCTCCCATATGTTTAGATGGGTCAGTTGGACAAACTGTGCGTGGCTGGTTGGCAAGTTATGAGGTCGAACCCTGCCATCGGCTAATTTATTTTTGCCGCCTCGGACGTGAGCCATCGTAAGTCCGTCGATGGCTTCCTCCGTTGGGCCAAAACGGGTGGCAAGTAACGAAACCAAATAGCGTACGTGAAATTAATTGAAGCGGGACCAAACAAAGTGGGACGAAACTAAGAATATCACCTCCCTTTAATAATAGGTATAGATATAAGGTTGGTCAAACTTAAAAGAAAACCGTACTAGTACACGTAAACATTAGATTTAGCCAGCGCTTTTATTAATTTTTTTAAGTTAGTACCACAGCCACGATACGGAATCCTGTGCAAGCGCATGAACCGCGGCCGCGCGGTCGATCAAAAGGTGTGTCACCGTGTCGCTCAAGGACATCCACCAACCTTTTGTGTGTGTGAAAACAATCCTAATATTACTCAAGTTTTTTCCGGAAAGTTCTTGATGCTGCAATATTTCCATATATTTGAATTTAGCTCCAGTTTGTGTTTATTTGGATTTGGACGCTTTTAGGTGCGCCTAGTTTTTTAATACTTATTTTGTGTGTGTGACTGAGAGAGAACGTGTCTATGTGTCCATATGTGTGTTGTATGAAGGGCTATGTGGAGACGGTGTGCGTGTGATACAGACATAGAGAGGTGTGAATGTGCAAATGATCATGCATGAGTGAGACATAGACAGATGCCGATACGTTGTGTATACATGAGAGAACGGTCTTCTAGTTTACTTGTGTGTGTGTGTGTGTGAGAGAGAGAGAGAGAGAGAGAGAGAGAGAGCATCCATAACACAACAACCATCTCTCTCGATTCGTCCGTCCCTCGCACGATCGCATGCAACACATGCATCAACGCGCACATTTTGACACCCTCACTCGGCCCCTGCCCACCTCAAGGCCCGCACAATCTCTTCGTGAATACCCATTTCTCTCCTTAGGTTTGTTTTCTCTCAATATCCCACAAACACACACACACACACACACACACACACACACACACACACACATCACTACACACACGCACACTCCCCGAGCACACAATTCATCCCCATCCAAGGTTATACGGCGACCACTCGCTTGTGCTTCTTTGCACCCCAACATGCACAACACCTCAATCTTCAAAGAGGGCATCGAGCAGATCAAGACGGCCACCACACCGCTAGAGAATGCGGGTCATTTGGAAGCAGGGTGATGTGACGACGGCTGACCGACTCCCCCCCACCCTCTCTCTCTCTTGCACAAAATTACCAATCCTCTCTCCCCGCACAAAATTGTCAATCCTCAACCCATGAGATCCTTCCCTCTCGCCCATGTTTTTCCAGCTCTCTCATCAAACATGTTGTCTCTTCTCCTTCCACGTATACAGAATCCGGATGCACACGCATCTCATGTATATTACATGTCTCCATCTTTCTCACAGACCTAACTTCTTCCTCTCTCTTTCTCTCTCTCTCTCTCTCTCTCTCTCTCTCCCTGTATCGTTAGGTTTTTCTCCTACTCTCTCTTCCACATACATACAATCTTTCCCGCCCTATCTGCTCCATCTTCAAAAGCTCTCTCTGCACGTTTCATTCACACAATGAGATATGTCAAAATGTTGCTTCTATAATGGCTGATGTAGAGTTTTGGTTGTTTTTGTTGCATCCTACAAAGTAATAACTTTGAAATGCATTTAGATTCTCATTTGACTGGGATTATGTGAGTTTGAGCATGTTGTGAAGTACTATAGACCTTGTATACATCTTGGGATTCACAATGATTGTAACTATTGAATTGTATAGACCATTACATTCAAGTCAATAGCCTAATATATTTATTTCACAATTTCAACAAATGATTAGTTCACTACAAACTAAGAAAACAAATGTGTACTCCTCCGCTTTTATTTAAGTCCGCAGATTAGCATTGGTCAAAGTCAAGTTTTGTAAACTCTCGAAAAGCTTATAACAAAAATATTAACATATACAATAACAAATAAATACCATTAGATTCATTATTGAATGTACTTCCACATCATACATATTTGTTATGGTAAATTTTATATTTTTATATAAACTTGGTCAAACTTTAGGAAGTTTGACTTGGTCAAACCTAATATGCAGAGTTTACTACTACTACTCGCTAGTTGCTTAGCGAATCACTCAACACGCCACACGGGAGTCCAAAGGTCACAAAATTTTGAGGTCGGGGAAAATCTCCCGCGACCCTGATTCGAGCAAAGGGAAGTTACCATCATAGCCTTCAAACAGGCCTACGGACGACGCTTGGTAGGGGATGTTTTCGTAACTTCAGTTCACCCTACCCAGCCAACCCCACCCCGCACCCAGAGTAGTACACCTGAATACTCCCATTTTCTATCCCCACCGCAAAATAGACTTCTCCACGGCACCGCAGCCTTCGTGCTCCTCCCTTTACATCGGCGACTCGCCCACCGCAGCGCATCTGCCTCATCGACGACCTCGTACGCCGCACTGAAGTCGGTCCACCGTCGTCGTCATAGACGGAGCCTCTTCCCCGACATCATCTTCCACGGTCTCGGATCTGCTTCCGGAAGCCGACGCCAAGCGCAGAAGTACCACCGCCTTGGACAATGAACTCGACTCCGCTGTCGACCATGACTCACAGAGGCCGCCACGACCATCGCTCTCCTCCTCGATTGGTAATGTGTATTGAATCACTTAGCAAGACATGTGCATTTCCAATTTTGTTCATACCTACCCTTCAATTTTCCTGGTGCTATTGTTCCCGTAAAAGTAATTGGTTATAGCCTCCATTGTCCAACAGAATATCAGCTGGTAATTGTGCGTCGCTTCCCAGTATCGTCTTTGTGCTTGGGTAGGTTTTTCATCCGCAACCCGTAGTGTGGCAAATGATGGAAAGGTTTTAGAACTAGCAAGATGCCCATGCATTGCACGCATCAAGATGCATTTGTATGAGTAGTTTATCTTGTGGGAGAAAAGGATGAACGAGGGAAGGCCTTATTTGCAAATCTGGAGAGGGGTATGGGTATCTTTCTGCAAAATTCCCATTTGTTTCCTTCCTATCTGTCACATATAAATCAGACGGCCTATATTGCAAGAAAAAAAGTATAGAAAAAAGTAGACAGTAAAGGAAGTAGAGATAAATATTAAATATTAAATATAAAATAAATATAACCGTATAGAAGTGAGTAAAGATAGCAGAGACGTCGGGAAAGGATCACACGCGCGCGGGAAAAAGCGTCCGGCTGTGCGCTAGTTTTGGCACGCAGCGTCCGGCGCGCTTTATAAAATCCAACGCCCTCCCACCGCTCTGTGCCTTGCCACCGCTCTGTGCCTCACCACTGCTCTCTCCCTGCTCTTTTTTGCCTCGCCTCCGCCGCGCCACCATGCTGCAGCGTCGCCGGGAAACTTGGGGATACCGCGGCGTCCGCGCGCGCCCCTCCGACGGCTTCTCCGCCGAGATCCGGTTCCGCGGGATGCGCCTCGACCTCGGCAATTTTGACACCGCCAACGAGGCCGCCCGCGTGTACGACGCGGCGGCGTGGCGCCTCCGGGCCTCATAGAACATTGAACTTCCCCAACGTGCCGACGCGGGAGCGGGCGCAGGAGCTCGCGCCTCTGCCGCGGCTTAGCACCGACGAGGATCGTCGCAAAAACCGGAGGCGGGAGCACCGTCATGGCGCTGTGGCGCCAACACTTCCCGCAGGACATCATCAAAGAGCGTGAGTTCTACGCGCAAAGGAGGGCGGAGAGGGATAAGAGGAGGGCGGAGCGAGCCGCCTATCGTGAGGAAAAGCGTAGACGAAAAGCGGACGCTCAATTCAACATGAGGCTAGGAGCAGCGTCGCCCTGGGAATCCGACGACGATCGGTATCTTCACGCCTACAGTCAGACGTCGGAGGAGGACATCACCGAGGAGGAGTCGGACGACGAGGAGTAGTTGAATTATCTTTTTTTATCTATCTATGCTGAGAACTATCCTCTACTCTCTAGTATCTACTTCTCGATCTCAGCATCAGAACGCTTTTTAAAGCGCCGCACGCTATGATTCTGTTGGAGATGCTCTAACATGGCGATTTAGTGCTTTAATGTTGCCCACAAGATGCGCGAGTATTACTAGTAGTATTTTTCTTGCCATGTTGAGATTTTAAAACCACGAGTGTGAACATGCAGAGGAGCAATGAAGACCAAACACGGGATATTCGGGACATCTTCAAGGAGCGTGGCAAGTTAAAGAGGAGCTGCACCGAACCTGTAAAACGAGCTTTGGTAAGTAACACCCTTTCAATTACTTCCGTTTAGCCTCGTGTTCTTCGATGTGTATATGTTGTAGTTTCTGTTTCTCTTAAGCGTGGTGTTCTTCGATGTGTAATAAGAAGAGTCTTAACCATCCTAATGCTTTCGTTTTTAACTTGATGTAGGAAGTGGGTGTTCTCACCTTGTAGTCTATTTTTATATTTCTTTTCCTTTTGAATTCACTTCTCCGAGTTCTGTTTATCTGGCTTCTACTAAATGGATCTAGGTTTCTCCGAGTATTGATCTAAAAAGAAGTAACTTCATGTCGATGCAGTTCTGCGAGGAGGGAAGTATGGTCAACCTCGAGATCATGTTTCCAAAATGAGGCTGGATTACACACAGGTGCCAGGTCCCTAATGATGCTGGATTAGACACAAGGTGCAAATTCCCAGACGATGCTGGATTACACACAAGCCGTGGAGTCGTCACTGTTCGTGTCCTTGTGGCATTAGTAAAGGCTGAAAGAAAGCGTGCAACAGCCCTTGAGAATGTAGCTGAGTTCTGAAGAAGCGAAAAGAGCAATCAGATGCTCTCTTCACCCAAGCCAAAGAAGAGATGGAAGAAGCCGAAATAAGCTAGCAGAGGCAGAGCAGGCTAGGCGCCTCCTGCTATCTAAAACTATTGTCAATACAAAATTTCCTTCATAATAGCTAGGTTCAAATGTTTATCCAACAAGATGATCTGTTGTGATGTCTGTGCATCTACCGATGTGGCACAAAATGTTTTTTGGGTCATGTAATAACAACAATTACTTTCCAAACAATAACAGATTTAAGCATTGGACATGGTATAGTTCACGCGCAAGCCCGACATTCCAAGTTCAACTTCCAAATCAAACTCATGTTCACAGATATCTGCACATTCATACATAATGTCCACAACCATGATTCATTTCAAAGCCAAAAAATGTGAGGAGAGTTATAAATAAAGAAAAACCTCCACTAGTTCCTGCTACCAGTGCGAGCACAACAAGTCAAGACCATGCGTAAATTAATTATATTTTAGTCATGTTTTCTGTTCTAAAATGCCTGCCGGCTCGCGGAAGGACGTGTTGACGGCACACGCGCGGATTCAATGAAGGCAAAGGGCAGTCTTAAGCTGGTTGCACGCAAGGCGGAGGCGTGCTCACCCGGGCTCGCAACGAAAAGCGACCCTCTTGGCGTGCGCGCGGTTCAATGCCTGCGCTATGAGAGGTCGCGTCCGTGTCAGAGCAATCACTCCCTCCAGTCCTTTTTTGTTTGGGTATAACAAAATCTCATTTTCCATTCACATTTTACAAGTAAAATTCATGGACAAACTTTGACCCAAAGTACGATGGGGACTAGTAAACCAGAATGGAGGTAGTAGTTTTTTTTAATCAAAGAAGGATTTCCCCTTCCGATTACTGAAAACCACCATCTAAATCTAAACCATAGTATTTGCCCTAGAACTACTAGGTTCAACATCTCGCAACATAGACCCATACAACCATACGCCAAGGAGGTACATAGTACTATGAATTCCATTTTCGCTCCATACCAATCGTTCTAAAAACTACTTACTACTTATAACGTGCCATTGAAAATCGGAACTCTTAACCCCGCTAAAAAACGACATTTTAAGCGTGGCTACTCGATTTGTGGCAACTTGCGAGCCACCGCGCTCCAAGTTGTTCACCTGTGGTCCCGACCATCAACTCCTACAAAGGTGCTCCACCACGTACCCGGTACCCGTGAATGCAGCAATCGTGCGCCTAGGGTTTTAGGGTTTATTTGTTAACGCCGCCTTTACGTAACACTCATGTGTGCGAGACAGCGAGAGGTCGATCAAGCGTGCGTCGCCTCCTCTCTTCGTATATGTACTCCACCGTTTGTCCGGTGTCCAAAAATTATAATAACTACTAGCAATGTGCCAATGCGTTGCCACACGATCAAAGTAGATTAATACATATTCACCGATTTGATAGAAAAAAGTCTAGTTTTGAAATACGATATCACTAAAAATATGTTATGTTTCACTCAAAATATATTCCTTTGGCGGTTTTGATGAGATAAGGGAGGAATGTTGTTGGTTTCAAGATTTGAGAAGTGGTATATGTCTAATTTCTACTCTTACTAGAAAGATGCCCGTATGCTGCGGAACATCAAGATCTTGTGGGAGAAAAGGATGAACGAGGGAAGGCCTTATCTGCAAATGTGGTGAAGAGTGCGGGTAAATTGCCATATTTTCCTTCCTACCCGCCAGATATAAATCGGACGACCTACATTGTAGGATGGCAGGCCCACCATCATCACCAACTCTATTTTTTATCCCGACTCTTATAAAAAGCATTGTCGGTGATGATCGTGTGCCTGCCATCCCGCAGTATAGGCCGTCCGATCTATATCTGACGGATAGGAAGGAAACTATAAAAGATATGCACACCCCTCTCCACATTTGCAAATAAGGCCTTCCCTCGTTCATCCTTTTCCCCCACAAGATAAACTACTCATACAAATGCATCTTGATGTTCCGTGCAACGCATGGGCATCTTGCTAGTTGTTGCAAAAGGCCCATGTGTGTGAGAGAGAGAGGGAGAGTGGAGGAGGACGGAGTGCATGTGTGACAAAGACACAAGTAGTGTGTGTGCGATAGGTATTAGCTTAAAATGAGGCGATAGTGTGTGTGTGCACGATCGGGAGGGCGTGTCTCAAGAAGGGAAGAAAAAGCTACATAGATACAAGGAGCGGGAGAGAGACATGTATGCGATGGTGGAAGCACGAGTGTGCGGGTGTATAAACCTATCTAGAGGATAGCCAGTCGATAAATGTTTGTAAGAGAAATACGAGTCGGGGTGCGAAAGAGAGAGTTTTGTGTGTGTGAGAGAGACGGTAGTCGGGAAGGGAGTGGAAGCAGGAGTTGTGTGTGTGTGTGTGTGTGTGTGTGTGTGTGTGTGTGAGAGAGAGATATGAGACGGTAGTCGGGGTTGTCTGATCGGTAAACAAATGAATAATGTCAGTCTGGGATGGAGACGAAAAGGAGACCGCAACAAATGTTGTGTCTACAAGAGAGAGAGAGAGGGTAATTTTAGTGGTATGAGTCATATGTAGAGACATATAGGGTGTGTGAGAGAATCCCATAGAGAGAAAGACAAAGTGAAAGACGAGTGGAGACTGTGTGTGTGGCGGTGAAAAAGAAAGCTTAGGTACCGAGTGATACCAGAGAACAGTAGAGACGTGAGAGATAATGAAAACCGTGTAATGTATAATGATAGGGAGAGTGTGATACTTCTCAAGGGAGACGTCGAGAGACCATGTTTGCGAGGATAGGAGAAACATGAAGTGAGCGTCTTGGTGAGCTGGAGAAAAGAGAGTGATAGCTACCAAGGAGCATGCATCCGAGAGAGATGGGCGTGAAAGGAGGAACAAAAAGGATTCAAATATTTGAATTGAGATGATGATACATGTAATCCATACTCGAACCAAAATTGATCTATCAAACATGCATACTCATATGAATTCACGCACATCTATGTTATTTAATATGTAGATATTACTGATCCATACATTTTAGTAGAACATAATTTGGTTAATTTTTTTGAATTCAACTTTAAGATTTCGAGATTGTTGTATTTGTAAATCATATTATACATATAAAGGAGCAGAATTCTTTGTTGTGCTTTTGAAAGTATATATAAAAAATTGATGTATATATAATGTAATTCCAATTGAAAATGGATCCTTGAAAAAAATAGTAGAATACAAACGGGATTCGAATTGAGTTGGCACGATGGCGTGCACTCGTGCAAAATTTGAACGAAGCGGGGAAAGTCACAGTAACCCCGCCCGAAACCAAAATCTGCGAGATGGAAATCACTATTGCCTATCCCTGCCACGCAAAGCCTATCTGCTGGATTTCTATAGGTTTCGATAGGGATAGGTTTGTAATTTCACCCAAACGTGGCGTAACCGCCTCTCACCCGGATTCATACACGGTGGGTGCCAAAACACAGTGTGCCCTCGGCCAAAATCGACTCCCTCCCCGATTCATATTCATACACGGTGGGCGCCAAAAACAAACTCTCGTCGGCAAATATTCGGTGTATGCGAGATTACCATCCTATCCCCAACCGACTAATGTTGCTGTGATGCAGTAGAAATTTGAAACGGGGGCTAAGTTTGTAAATTTCCTCGCATTTGAGACAAGCCTGCCCTGAATACATGGTTCCCCCCTTCCTCTCTACCTCCCTTTTCCCCATTCGTACTCCGTGGGCGCCAAAACACCCTCTCCACCCCACCCTCCTCCGCCGGCCGCCGTCCGCCACCCCATCCACTGCCGTCCTCCTCCACCATGCCGGAGCTGATACCTCGACGCCGCCGTCCATTACAAGAGATCGACCTCTCTCATCCACGCCTTCGACCGGGATCCTTGCATCCGTCCTCTCGCTTCATCCCGCTGTCGTCCACCTTGCCGGCGCCGCTCTCTGACGTCTCGTCCACCGCGCCCGCCGCCACCGCCTACCCTCCTAGATCTGCTTCCATGCCGCCGACAGCCATCGCTACCGCAACACCGCCAAATTCTCAGCAGATCGTGACATCGGCTCCGCACTGTGAGGCGGTACTCTTCAGATCTACTCAACTTATTTATCGCAGGAAGAAAATAGATCGCCACTGCTTTACTCTGATTTCTTGTCTTGGTTGTGAAGTTGCCTTTGTCCGGTTTGCACCTTCAGATCCGCCATGGCACGCTCAACACTATACTCCCAATGCTTATGGTTTTCCCCTTTTATATTCCACACTAGTTAAATCACAGAGACTAAAATTCAAAATTGGGTCACGATTTTTCAGAGCTCACGGAGTTCGCGGTGTGATCCAAGGGCTCGGGTGGTTGTGGGTCCTCGCGAACTAATAAAACTCGACACGGGTGGGGGTGGGGATGGCGGAGGAACACAGGGGGGGGGCATGCCCGTGCAAGTGTTCTCAGATGGGAAGAATTAAGAGACGAGGAAGAAGAAGGGTTAGGAGCCGTAGGATCTTCATCCAACCGCCTGAAATGGTCGAGAGACAGCTGGGAGTTGCATTCTTAATGCGCTTTGGTTCATCTTGTGTGGGCACTGCGCAACAAACATTTTATTATCCAAAATTTACTTGCTCTTCTTTACCATGTTCCTCTTCCGTTCTTCTTTAATATGCACTCTCTCCGTTCCTAAATACAAGTCTTTGTATAGATTCCACCATGGACTACATATGGAGCATAATGAGTGAATCTACACTCTAAAATGTATCTGGATACATCTGTATGTGATCCATAGTGGAAATCTCTACCAAGACTTATATTTTGGAAAGGAGGGAGTATGCTAGTAGTACAGTAAGTTCCTTGTACTGAAGATGAGCAGGGACATTTGCAGTGTAGAGGTCTATACGGTCGGTTGTGATGGAAACTTTGAGCCTCTTTGATTAGTAGGATCTTGTAAACATAGGAATAGGATTTGTAGTGGCCTGCCCACTTGAATCCTATAAGAATAGCAAGGAAATGCGCGGAGCTGTGTCGCCTTTGAGAGTTACATCGATATTAACAGAAGACCGCACCTTCACTTGAAGAGAGCTGGTATCCGAAGCCTTTCTAGCCGTACCGGCAATACTAGCACATATATTCCAGCAAGTTCCACTTTGCTGATTTTACTCTGATGCTTAAGGTTTTCCCGTGGTATCTACACTATGATCTATGTAGCTTCTTTGTGTCGCACTAGCAGCAATCCACTCTTGAAGGTAAACACTGCAATGACTTACAAAATTGGCACCAAGGCATTGAGTGCCATTCTGGATGCAATGAAACTCATACGCTCCCCACCTGTTGACTCTTGTTCAAAATATGATCCTAATGACTATTCTAACCTCAAGGAGTCAAAGGCAGATGGCCTGTCCTGTTCACCCATCAAGGTGCCTGTTCTAATTTCGTAATGTTTTATTGATTGCGGTATCTTGCATATGTTGTCTTGCATTTCTTCTACTTTGTTGCACCGCCATCTGTTTAGTTTACTCATCATATATGTCGAGATGCCATGCCCATCCATTATCAATACATATTCCATCTTTCATCATACCATGTTTTTCCACTCAAATGTTGTTCGTGTGCATCAGACATCAAAAAGGAAGAGGGTGGTTGCCGAACCCGAAGGAGCACCAGCAAAGTCCTTGAAAAACATGGTGGTGCCGGAGAAATCAGATAGCACCCCACTTATATTGGCTGTACAACCAGTGACACAAAACATAGGACAGACTCCAGCAGACTGTACCCATACTTCACTGTCCACACCACTAGCCCCACCACACAGGACCTGCACTCCAGCAAAAGGTATACCGATTTCATTTGCCATAGCACCAGCTGTACCACATAAAAATCCCACTCTAGCAAAAAGTACAGCAAGTCCACCGTCAAGACCTATCCCAACTGCAGAGACGGCCAATTCCTGCAGATTGGAACCCCATTCCATTTATTCCCGCTTTAAAAGACAATGCTTTCAATGTTGTTAGGGACTATGTGCATATATTCCCATCATGGGAAGATTATTGTGAAGACAAACACCATTTTCACATCTTCCTGTCCAACTTACATGTAAGTGCTATTATTCATGGTTATTATTTTCCTATTTTCTACTGTCTGAACACATCAATGATTTACATTACATTGTTGTAACTAGGCGAGGGTCAATCTGGATAGTCATGACGAGCAAAGATTGCTTGTGCTTTTCAAGGAAGCATTGCAAGAGTATCGGTGTTACCTAAGGAAATCACACTTTGGTGGCAAGTCTATAAACGAATTTCCGGTGAAGTCTCCTGTGCTAAATTTAGAAGACATTGAATGGAAAAACCTTGTTATGCAATCGGTCTCGCTCGGTGATGAGGTATCGCCTATGAAATCACATGACAATTTGAACTTCTACTTTTCGCATGTGCCTTACGGTTTTTTTTGCAGGAAATCTGCTCAAGAAGAATTCGGTTTGAAAAGAACGACAGATATCGCAAATATGCTGCCCGCTACTTTGCTCTTGTTAGTACTGTTGTCTGTATCACCGTACTTGCATACATACCTGGTTCATTATGTGACAGCAGATGCATGATAGCTTGCTTATCAATTGTTCGCTCCAAATTATCTCGATCTATTTGAATGGTTACATTAGTGTAGAATATATCCAATGCCAATGTTTTTTAGCTCTGCATTGTTCTTGTAAGTACATGTTGTCCTTTATCGGTGTACTTATAATGACAGTAGTTGTTCATGTACCATCACTCTGCAGCTTATTTTCCTTTGCGCTCCATTTTCTACACATCGATCTATATTTACTCTTACCATAAGGTTGGTATCAAGAAGTTTTTTGTGCATTGCTCTTGGCTGTACCTTTTGCCTGTATCGCTGCACTTACATTTATAGCTACTTGGTTATGTAGCATCACTCTTCATCTTATCTTAAATATTCTCCATTTTTTCGTATATAATCACATCTATATTTACTCTTAACAAAATGTAGAATAAAGGCAATGCTTTTGAAGAAGATTCGTGGTAAACTTCTTGAATTGCCCCCCATCAGCATGGACAAGGCCTTTATAGAGCCTGTCTTCACCAATAATGTAAGTTTGTCCATCTCAAGCCTTCAAACTTTGTTGTATATATTTGGTTAGGCATGACTGCAATAGCTGTTTATTTTTGGTGTTTGCATCAAATTGCTTATTTAAAGTTTATTATGTAGTTCATAAACAAAAGTTTGTCCTTCCTCAATTTAAGTTTTAGTTGTACAACCAAGTTCCTTCTTCATACCATGTAAATTAAACTATACAGAGCAAGTGATCTTCTTTTGCAATTTGCATGTATGCTTCGCTCTTCATCCGTAATCCAATGGTGTGGTGAACCTACCCACTACAACACAATGTCATATTCTGCAATGTCTTAACTATGAACAATGTCATATCATTCTACTATTATTTAAACCATCTCTTTATTTGCCAATTTGAAATGGTATAAATTGATAGCACACTAACCATTGATACTTATGAGTTCTTGATCTGTAATCCAGTGTTGTCATGAAGCTGCCAACTCCTTCACAATGTCAATTCCTGCCATGTCTTGACCTGAACAATACCATATTATGTTAATGCAATTTTAAACGGTGTCACTTTATTTATCAGTAAGAAATGTGATGAATTGTCAGCACTCATACTTTTAGGTGCAAAACCTGTCATCTGTCTGCTTGTTTATCTTTCAGAGTGTGAAAGATATAAGTGTTGAACAAGCGCAGTCTCATCATCTTGCTCACCGCTTGCTTGCTGCAGCTCCCCAGCAGGGCTAACCTTTATTGAACTCTATTGAAGTGCTGTCGGTTTTGTATATTATTTTGTCGGCGTGTTTATTTGCACTGGTGGCGATCTTTGCTGCCCAGTGTATGTAATCTGCTGTCTGCTTATCATAGTGGCGAACTTTGATACCCAGTGGATGTAATATGCCGTAATTTATTTATTGTATAGTCTAGGTTTTTTCTTATTCACGATGCTGCAGTTATTTTACTGTATATATATATATATATCCTGTCTTCGCGGTAAACCGGCCAAACCTTAAAATTACGGTACATAATCGGGCCGTCATGCAATCACGATGTAGGTTCGGCCTAAAACGTGTCGAACAGCTCACGGGCCGGCAGCATCCCGAAATGAACTCCGGCCCATGATTGTGCGAATCAAATCACGGGCTTTTAACAGGCCAAAATTGTCTCGGTCCTTGTTTGTCCCAATCAGATATCGGCTGCGAGCAGGCCGGATGCAAATCGGGCCGTAGTTAGGCCCAACTATATGACGGGCTTTTAACAACCGAAATTAATATAGGGCCGAAATGTTAAACGAGCCCTTAATGTGCCAAAACTAATATCGGTCAATTACTAAGTGGGCCTTTAGCAAGTGGGTCCAAAAGCATAGTGTCCAGTTGCCGGGCCGAATTTGATATGGGCCATAATTGAGCCCAAAGCCTCTTAAAGGGCCGGACCTGATCTGGGCCGTAATTTGGCCCAAAACCTGATAGGCTTATAACGGGCCGGATCTCATATGGGCCACTTTTAGGTCCGGAACATGGCAGGCCATTAATGGACCGGATCAGATATGGGCTGGCATTTGGCCCAAAACATGGCAGTCAGTTAATGGGCCGACCTACTAGGGTCCTCAAAATCTTGTGGGCCTACAGCTGGGCCGGCCCATTAATGTCGGTGAAATCTCGTGGGCCTTTAGCTGGACCGGCCCATTATGATACGCAAGAATCTTGTGGGCCTTTACCTGGGCCGGCCCATTATAGCACACAAAAATCTTGTGGGCCTTTAGCTAGGCCGGCTCATTATGGCCCGCAAAATCTTGTGGGCCTTTACCTAGGCCGGCCCGTTATGGCCCGCAAAATCTCGTGGGCCTTTAGCTGGGACTGCCCATTATGGTCCGCAAAATCTTGTGGGCCTTTAGCTGGGCCGATCCATCAAGGTGCTTGTTCTAATTTTGCAATGTTTTATTGATTGCGGTATCCTGCATATGTTGTCTTGCATTTCTTCTACTTTGTTGCACCGCCATCTGTTTAGTTTACTCATCATATATGTCGAGATGCCATGCCCATCCATTATCAATACATATTCCATCTTTCATCATACCATGTTTTTCCACTCAAATGTTGTTCGTGTGCATCGACATCAAAAGGAAGAGGGTGATTGCCGAACCCAAGGAGCACCAAAGAAAGTCCTTGAAAAACATGGTGGTGCCGAGAAATCAGATAGCACCCCACTTATATTGGCTGTACAACCAAAGGACACAAAACATAGGACCGACTCAGCAGACTGCACCCATACTTCACCGGGCCACACCACTAGCCCCACCACACAGACCTGCACTCCAACAAAAGGTATACCGATTTCATTTGCCATAGCACCACTGTACCATAGAAAAATCCCACTCCAAAGAAAAAAGTACAGAAGTCCACCGTCGAAGACCTATCCCAACTGCAGAGACGGCCAATTCCTGCAGATTGGAACCCCATTCCATTTATTCCCAGTTTAAAAGACAATGCTTTCAATGTTGTTAGGGACTATGTGCATATATTCCCATCATGGGAAGATTATTGTGAAGACAAACACCATTTTCACATCTTCATGTCCAACTTACGTGTAAGTGCTATTATTCATGGTTATTATTTTCCTATTTTCTGCTGTCTGAACACATCAATGATTTACATTACATTGTTGTAACTAGGCGAGGGTCAATCTGGATAGTCATGACGAGCAAAGATTGCTTGTGCTTTTCAAGGAAGCATTGCAACAGTATCGGTGTTACCTGAGCAAATCACACTTTGGTGGCAAGTCTATAAACGAATTTCCGGTGAAGTCTCCTGTGCTAAATTTAGAAGACATTGAATGGAAAAACCTTGTTATGCACTCGGTCTCGCTCCTGTGATGAGGTATCGTCTATGAAATCACATGACAATTTGAACTTCTACTTTTCTCGCATGTGCCTTACAGTTTTTTTTGCAGAAATCTGCTCAAGAAGAATTCGGTTTGAAAAGAACGACAGATATCGCAAATATGCTGCCCGCTGTTTTGCTCTTGTTAGTACCGTTGTCCTCAGATCGTTGTACTTGCATACATACCGTTCATTATGTGACAGCAGTATGCATGATAGCTTGCTTATCAATTGTTCGCCCAAATTATCTCGATCTGTTTGAATGGTTACATTAGTGTAGAATATATCCAATGCCAATGTTTTTTAGCTCTGCATTGTTCTTGTAAGTACATGCTGTCCTTTATCGATGTACTTATAATGACAGTAGTTGTTCATGTACCATCACTCTGCATCTTATTTTCCTTTGCGCCCATTTTCTACACATCGATCTATATTTACTCTTACCATAAGGTTGGTATCAAGAATTTTAGCTGTGCATTGCTCTTGGCTGTACCTTTTGCCTGTGTCGCTGCACTTACATTTATAGCTACTTGGTTATGTAGCATCACTCTTCATCTTATCTTAAATATTCTCCATTTTTTCAGATATTATCACATCTATATTTACTATTAACAAAATGTAGAATAAAGGCAATGCTTTTGAAGAAGATTCTGTGGTAAACTTCTTGAATTGCCCCCCGCCATCAAGCATGGACAAGGCCTTTATAGAGCCTGTCTTCACGAATAATGTAAGTTTGTCCATCTCAAGCCTTCAAACTTTGTTGTATATATTTGGTTAGGCATGACTGCAACAGCTGTTTGTTTTTGGTGTTTGCATCAAATTGCTTATTGAAAGTTTATTATGTAGTTCATAAACAAAATTTTGTCCTTCCTCAATTTAAGTTTTTAGTTGCACAACCAAGTTCCTTCTTCATACCATGTAAATTAAACTATATAGAGCAAGTGATCTTCTTTTGCACTGCATGTATGCTTCATTCTTCATCTCAGAATCCAAAGGTGTGGTGAACCTACCCACTACAACACAATGTCATATTCTGCAATGTCTTAACTATGAACAATGTCATATCATTCTACTATTATTTAAACCGCCTCTTTATTTGCCAATTTGAAATGGTATAAATTGACAAAGACACTAACCATTGATACTTATGAGTTCTTGATCTGTAATCCAGTGTTGTCGTGAAGCTCCCAACTCCTTCACAATGTCATTTCCTGCCATGTCTTGACCTGAGCAATACCATATTATGTTAATGCAATTTTAAACTGTGTCACTTCATTCCTCAGTAAGAAATGTGATGAATTGTCAGCACTCATACTTTTAGGTGCAAAACCCGCATCCGTCTCGCTTGTTTATCTTTCAGAGTGTGGAAGATATAAGTGTTGAACAAGCACAGCCTCATCATCTTGCTCACATTGCTATACCAGCAGTTCCCAAATAGGCTAACCTTTATTGAACTCTATTGAAGTGTCATCGGTTTTGTATATTATTTTGTCGGCGTGTTTATTTGCACCGGTGGCGATCTTTGATGCCCAAAGTATGTAATCATCTGTCTGCTTATCATAGTGGCGAACTTTGATACCCAGTGGATGTAATATGCCGTAATTTATTTATTGTATAGTCTAGGTTTTTTCTTATTCACGATGCTGCAGTTATTTACTGTATATATATATCCTGTCTTCGGGGTAAACCGGCCAAACCTTAAAATTACGGACATAATCGGGCATTATGCAATCACGATTTAGGTTCGCCTAAAACGTGTCGAACAGCTCACGGGCCGGCAGATCCCGAATGAACCCCGCCCATGATTGTGCGAATCAAATCACGGGCTTTTAACAGCCAAAATTTTCTCGGTCCTTGTTTGGCCCAATCGAGATATCGGTCGCGAAAGCAGGCGGATGCAATCGGGCGTAGTTAGGCCCAACTATATGACGGGCTTTTAACACCAAATTAATATAGGGCCAAATGTTAAACGAGCCCTTAACAGGCCAAACTAATATCGGGCGAATTACTAAGTGGGTTTTAGCAAGTGGGCCCAAAAGCATAGTGTCCATTGTCAATCAATTTGATATGGGCCATAATTGAGCCCAAAGCCTCTTAAAGGGCCGGACCTGATCTGGGCTGTAATTTGGCCCAAAACGTGATAGGCTTATAACGGGCCGGATCTCATATGGGCCACTTTTAGGTCCGGAACATGGCAGGCCATTAATGGACCGGATCAGATATGGGCTGGCATTTGGCCCAAAACATGGCAGTCAGTTAATGGGCCGGCCTACTAGGGTCCTCAAAATCTTGTGGGCCTACAGCTGGTCCGGCCCATTAATGTCGGTGAAATCTCGTGGGCCTTTAGCTGGACCGGCCCATTATGATCCGGAAGAATCTTGTGGGCCTTTACCTGGGCCGGCCCATTATAGCACACAAAAATCTTGTGGGCCTTTAGCTAGGTCGGCTCATTATGGCCCGCAAAATCTTGTGGGCCTTTACCTGGGCCGGCCCGTTATGGCCCGCAAAATCTCGTGGGCCTTTAGCTGGGCCGGCCCATTATGGTCCGCAAAATCTTGTGGGCCTTTAGCTGGGCCGGCCCATTATGGTCCGCAAAACTTGTGGGCCTTTAATTGGGCCGGCCCAATTAAACATGTTGGGCCGTGCCACGTGTTGACGTATCATAGGCGCCTTCTGTCCAATGAGTGGATGACATCTGTCCCTGCAGTGAGCCGACATGTTCTTCCTCCAGCCAATGATGATTTTACACGTGGAAAATCCCCATTGGTCGGGGCTATTAACGGGTTATCGGATCCAAAACCCAACCCGATAGCTTAACGGCGTTCCGTTACGGTGGATGCCACGTGTCGGTCACCCTTGGCGAAAGCACTTCTGTGACGTGCGATTTATCGTCATGGAAGTGGACACTTCCGTGATGATAATTTTCGTAATGTCATGGAACACTTCTCGACAACACGGTATGACTATCTTGATTACGCATAAATTTGTCATGGATGTACATGCATGACAAAAACGCGACCTACTGTGACAAACACGTATCATCACGGAAGTGTATTTTTTTGTAGTGATGTTAGTAGCAATGATGCGGATTGGATCCGTGATCTAAGGATTATCCTCATTGCTGCACAGAAGAATTATGTCCTTGATGCACCGCTAGTTGACAGACCGATTGCAGGAGCAAATGCAGACGTTATGAACGTTTGGCAAGCCCGATATGATGACCACTTGATAGTTTAGTGCACCATGCTTTACGACTTAGAATCGGGGCTTCAAAGACGTTTTTGAAACGCCACAGAGCATATGAGATGTTCCAAGAGTTGAAATTAGTATTTCAGACTCATGCCCATGTCGAAAGGTATGAGACCTTTGACAAGTACTTTGCCTACAAGATGGAGGAGAATAGCTCAGCTAGTGAGCATGTGCTCAGAATGTCTGAGTACTACAATCACTTGAATCAAGTGGGTGTTAATCTTCCAGATAAGATAGTGATTGACAGAGTTCTCTAGTCACTATCACCAAGTTACTAGAACTTTGTGATGAACTATAATATGCAAGGGATAACGGAAATGATTCCCAAGCTCTTCGTGATGCTGAAATCGACGAAGGTAGAAATCAAGAAAAGCATCAAGTATTGATGGTTGACAAGACCACTAGTTTCAATAAAATGGCAAAGCGAAGAAGGGGAACTTAAAAAAGAATGGCAAACAAGTTGCTGCTCCCGTGAAGAAGCCCAAAGGTAGACCCAAGCCTGAAACTGAGTGCTTTTACTGCAAAGGAATTGGTCACTGGAAGCGGAACTACCCCAAGTAATTGGCGGATAATAAGGATGGCAAAGTGAAAAAAGGTATATTTGATATACATGTTATTGATGTATACTTTACTAGTGTTTATAGCAACCCCTCGATATTTGATACTGGTTCAGTTGCTAAAAGTAGTAACTCGAAACGGGAGTTGCAGAATGAACAAAAACTAGTTAAGGGTGAAGTGACGATGTGTGTTGGAAGTAGTTCCAAGATTGATATGATCATCATCGCACACTCCCTATACTTTCGGGATTAGTGTTGAACCTAAATAAATGTTATTTGGTGTTTGCGTTGAGCATGCATATGATTTGATCATGTTTATTGCAATAGGACTATTCATTTAAGTTAGAGAATAATTGTTGTTCTGTTTACATCAATAAAAACTTCTATGGTCATACACCCAATGAAAATGGTTTATTGAATCTCGATAGTAGTGATACACATATTCATATCGTTGAAGCCAAAAGATGCAGAGTTGATAATGATAGTGCAACTTATTTGTGGCACTGCCGTTTGGGTCATATTTGTGTAAAACGCATGAAGAAACTCCATACTGATGGACTTTTGGAATCACTTGATTATGAATCACTTGGTACTTGCGAACCATGCCTCATGGGCAAGATGACTAAAACGCCGTTCTTCGGAACAATGGAGCGAGCAACGGATTTGTTGGAAATCATACATGCTGATGTATGTGGTCCGATGAATATTGAGGCTCGTGGCGGGTATCGTTATTTTCTCACCTTCACAGATGATTTGAGCAGATATGGGTATATCTACTTAATGAAACATAAGTCTGAAACATTTGAAAAGTTCAAAGAATTTCAGAGTGAAGTGGAAAATCATCGTAACAAGAAAATAAAGTTTCTACGATCTGATCGTGGAGGAGAATGTTTGAGTTATGAGTTTGGCCTTCAGTTAAAACAATGTGATATAGTTTCACTACTCACGCCACCTGGAACACCACAGTGTAATGGTATGTCCGAACATCATAACTGTACTTTATTAGATATGGTGCGGTCTATGATGTCTCTTACCGATTTACCATTATTGTTTTGGGATTATGCATTAGAGACAGCTGCATTCACGTTAAATAGGGCACCATCTAAATCCGTTGAAACGACACCGTATGAACTATGGTTTAGCAATAAACCTAAGCTGTCATTTCTTAAAGTTTGGAGTTGCAATGCTTATGTGAAAAGGTTTCAACCTGATAAGCTCGAACCCAAATTGGAGAAATGCGTCTTCATAGGATACCCAAAGGATACTGTTGGGTACACCTTCTAATCACAGATCCAAAGGCAAAACATTTGTTGCTAAGAATGGATCCTTTCTAGAGAAGGAGTTTCTCTCAAAAGAAGTGAGTGGGAGGAAAGTAGAACTTGATGAGGTAACTGTACCTGGTCCCTTATTGGAAAGTAGTTCATCACAGAAACTGGTTCCTGTGACACCTACACCAATTAGTGAGGAAGCTAATGATATTGATCATGAAACTTTAGATCAAGTTACTACCGAACCTCGTAGGTCAACCAGAGTAAGATCCGCACCAGAGTGGTACGGTAGTCCTATTCTGGAAGTCATGTTACTTGACCATGGCGAACCTACGAACTATGAAGAAGCGATGGTGAGCCAAGATTCCGCAAAATGGCTTGAGGCCATGAAATCTGAGATGGGATCCATGTATGAGAACAAAGTATGGACTTTGGTTGACTTGCCCGATGATCAGCAAGCCATTGAGAATAAATGGATTTTCAAGAGGAAGACGTACGCTGATAGTAGTGTTACTATCTACAAAGCTCGAATTGTCGAAAATGTTTTCGACAATTTCAAGGTGTTGACTATGATGAGATTTTCTCACTCGTATTGATGCTTAAAAGTCTATCCGAATCATGTTAGCAGTTGCCGCATTTTATGAAATCTGGCAAATGGATGTCAAAACTGCATTCCTTAATGGATTTCTTAAAGAAGAGCTGTATATGATACAACCATAAGGTTTTTTCGATCCTAAAGGTGCTAACAAAATGTGCAAGCTCCAGTGATCCATCTATGGACTGGTGCAAGCATCTCGGAGTTGGAATATACGCTTTGATAAGTTGATCAAAGCATATAGTTTTATACAGACTTGCGGTGCAACCTGTATTTACAAGAAAGTGAGTGGGAGCACTACAACATTTCTGACAAGTATATGTGAATGACATATTGTTGATCGGAAATAATGTAGAATTTTCTGGAAAGCATAAAGGAGTATTTGACAGGAGTTTTTCAAAGAAAGACCTCGGTGAAGCTACTTACATATTGAGCATCAAGATCTATAGAGATAGATCAAAATGCTTGATAAGTTTTTCAATGAGTACATACCTTGACAAGATTTTGAAGTAGTTCAAAATGGAATAGTCAAAGAAAGAGTTCTTGCCTGTGTTGCAAGGTGTGAAATTGAGTAAGACTCAAAGCCCGACCACGACATAAGATAGAAAGAGAATGAAAGTCATTCCCTATGCCTCAGCCATAGGTTCTATAAAGTATGCCATGCTGTGTACTAGACCTATTGTATGCCCTGCCCTAAGTTTGGCAAGGGAGTACAATAGTGATCTAGGAGTAGATCACTGGACAGCGGTCAAAATTATCCTTAGTGGAATAAGGATATGTTTCTCGATTATGGAGGTGACAAAAGGTTCGTTGTAAAGGGTTACATCGATGCAAATTTTGACACTTATCCAGATGACTCTGAGTCTCAATCCAGATACATATTGAAAGTGGGAGCAATTAGCTAGAATAGCTCCTTGCAGAGTATTGTAGACATAGAATATTTGCAAAATACATGCGACTCTGAATGTGGCAGACCCGTTGACTAAACTTCTCTCACAAGCAAAACATGATCACACCTTAGTACTCTTTGGGTGTTAATCACATAGAGATGTGAACTAGATTATTGACTCTAGTAAACCCTTTGGGTGTTGGTCACATGGCGATGTGAACTATGGGTGTTAAACACATGGTGATGTGAACTATTGATGTTAATCACATGGTGATGTGATCTAGATTATTGAATCTAGTGCAAGTGGGAGACTGAAGGAAACATGCCCTAGAGGCAATAATAAAGTTATTATTTATTTCCTTATTTCATGATAAATGTTTATTATTCATGCTAGAATTTTATTAACCGGGAACTTAATACATGTGTGAATACATAGACAAACAGAGTGTCACTAGAATGCCTCTACTTTGACTAGCTCGTTAATCAAAGATGGTTAAGTTTCCTAGACATAGACATGTGTTGTCATTTGATGAACGTGATCACATCATTAGAGAATGATGTGATTGACTTGACCCATTCCGTTAGCTTAGCACTTGATCGTTTTAGTTTACTGCTATTGCTTTCTTCATGACTTATACATGTTCCTATGACTATGAGATTATGTAACTCCCGATTACCGGAGGAACACTTTGTGTGCTACCAAACGTCACAACATAACTGGGTGATTATAAAGGTGCTCTATAGGTGTCTCCGATGGTACTTGTTGAGTTGGCATAGATCGAGATTAGGATTTGTCACTCCGATTGTCGGAGAGGTATCTCTGGGCCCTCTCGGTAATGCACATCACTATAATCCTTGCAAGCAATGTGACTAATGAGTTAGTTGCGGGATGATGCATTACGGAACGAGTAAAGACACTTGCCGGTAACGAGATTGAGCTAGGTATGAGGATACCGACGATCGAATCTCGGGCAAGTAACATACTAATGACAAAGGGAACAACATATGTTGTTATGCGGTTTGACTGATAAAGATCTTCGTAGAATATGTAGGAACCAATATGAGCATCCAGGTTCCGCTATTGGTTATTGACCGGTGATGAGTCTCGGTCATGTCTACATAGTTCTCGAACCCGTAGGGTCCGCACGCTTAACGTTTGGTGATGACCGGTATTATGAGTTTATGTGTTTTGATGTACCGAAGGTAGTTCGGAGTCCCGGATGAGATCGGGGACATGAAGAGAAGTCTCGAAATGATCGATACGTAAAGTTTGATTTATTGGACGACTATATTCGGACATCGGAAAGGTTCCGAGTGATTCGGGTATTTTTCAGAATACCGGAGAGTTACGGGAATTCGCCGGGGAGTACATGGGCCTTATTGGGCTTTAGGGGAAAGAGAGAGGGGAGGCTGCGCGCCCCCACAAGGCCTAGTCCGAGTTGGACTAGGGGGAGGGGCGACACCCCCTCCTTCCTTCTCTTCTCTTTTCCCTTTCCTTCTCTCCTACTCCTACTACATGGAAGGGGGGAATCCTACTCCCGGTGGGAGTAGGACTCCCCTTGGGGCGCGCCTAGGAGGGTCGGCCTCTCCCCCCCTCCACTCCTTTATATACGTGTCCAGGGGGCACCCCATAGACACAACAATTTATCATTGATCTCTTAGCCGTGTGCGATGCCCCCCTCCACCATAATCCACCTCGGTCATATCGTAGCAGTGCTTAGGCGAAGCCCTGCATCGGTAGCTTCATCAACACCTTCACCACGCCACCGTGCTGACGAATCTCTTCCCCGAAGCTCGAACGTGTGCTGAACGTGGAGGTGTCACACGTTCGGTACTGAGGATCGGTCGATCGTGAAGACGTACAACTACATCAACCGAGTTGTCATAACGCTTCCGCTTACGGTCTACAAGGGTACGTAGACGACACTCTCCCCTCTCATTGCTATGCATCACCATGATCTTGCGTGTGCGTAGGATTTTTTTGGAAATTACTACGTTCCCCAACAGTGGCATCCGAGCCAGGTTTATGCGTAGATGTTATATGCACGAGTAGAACACAAGTGAGTTGTGGGCGATACAAGTCATACTGCTTACCAGCATGTCATACTTTGGTTCGGCGGTATTGTTGGATGAAGCGCCTGCACCGACATTACGCCAGACGCTTACGCGAGACTGGTTCTACCGATGTGCTTTGCACACAGGTGGCTGGCGGGTGTCAGTTTCTCCAACTTTAGTTGAACTGAGTGTGACTACGCCCGGTCCTTGAGAAGGTTAAAACAGCACTAACTTGACAAAATATCGTTGTGGTTTTGATGCGTAGGTAAGAACGGTTCTTGCTCAGCCCATAACAGCCACGTAAAACTTGCAACAACAAAGTAGAGGACGTCTAAATTGTTTTTGCAGGGCATGTTGTGCGTAGGATTTTTTTTGAAATTACTACGTTCCCCAACACTAGCAAACGAACTACACGATCTTGTGCTATGCTTAGGATTGGGTCTTGTCCATCACATCATTCTCCTAATGATGTGATCCCGTTATCAACGACATCAAATACCATGGCCAGGAAACCACAACCATCTATTGATCAACGAGCTAGTCAACTAGAGGCTCACTAGGGACATATTGTGGTCTATGTATTCACACATGTATTACGGTTTCCGGTTAATACAATTATAGCATGAACAATAGACAATTATCATGAACAAGGAAATATAATAATAACCATTTTATTATTGCCTCTAGGGCATATTTCCAACAGTCTCCCACTTGCACTAGAGTCAATAATCTAGTTACATTGTGATAAATCGAACACCCATAGAGTTCTGGTATCATGTTTTGCTCGTGGAAGAGGTTTAGTCAACGGGTCTGCAACATTCAGATCCGTATGTACTTCACAAATCTCTATGTCGTATTGTAGATGTTGCTTCCATGCTCCACGTGGAGCTATTCCAAATGGTTGCTCCACTATACGTATCCGGTTTGCTACTCAGTGTCATCTGGATAGGTGTTAAAGATTGCATCGCTGTAACCCTTTATGCCGAACTCTTTATCACCTCCAAAACCGAGAAACATTTCCTTGTTCCTAAGGACAATTTCAACCGTTGTCCAATGATCCACTCCTGGATCACTCTTGTACCCCCTTGCCAGACATGTGGCAAGGCACATATCAGGTGCGGTACACAGCATGGCATATCGTATAGAGCCTATGGCTAAGGCATAGGGGATGACCTTAGTCCTTTCTGTTTCTTCTGCCATGGTCGAGCTTCAAGTCTTAACTTCACACCTTACAACTCAGGCAAGAACTCCTTCTTTGACTGATCCATTTTGAACTCCTTCAAAAACATGTCAAGGTATGTGCTCTGTGAAAGTCTTATCAGGCGTCTTGATCTATCTCTATAGATATTGCTACCCAATATGTAAGCAGTTTTACCTAGGTCTTCCTTTGAAAAACTCCATTCAAACAACCATTTATGCTTTCCTGAAATTCTACATCATTTCTGATCAACAATATGTCATCCACATATACTTATCAAAAATGTCATAGTACTCCCACTCACTTTCTTGTAAATACAAGTTTCTTGCAAACTTTGTATAAACCCAAAAACTTTGATCACCTCATCAAAGCATATGTTCCAACTCCGAGATGCTTGCTCCAGTCGATAGAAGGATCGTTGGAGCTTGCATACCTTTTAGCATCCTTAGGATCGACAAAACCTTCGGGTTGTATCACATACAGCCTTTCCTCACGGAAACCGTTAAGGAAACTTTGTTTTGACGTCCATCTGCCAGATTTCGTAGATGAAAATGCAGCAACTGCTAACATAATTCTAACAGACTTTAGCATCGCTAGGATTGAGAGAGTCTCATCACAGTCAACTCCTTGAACTTGTCAGAAACTTCTTTAAGACAAGTCGAGCTTCATAAATGGTGACATTACCATCAACGTAGGTCTTCTTTCTTAAAGATCCATTTATTCTCAATGGCTTGCCGATCTTCGGGAAAGTCCACCAAAGTCCATACCTTGTTCTCATACATGGATCCTATCTCGGATTTCATGGCTCCTAGCCATTTGTTGGAATCCAGGCCCACCATCGCTTCTCCATAGCTCATAGGTTCACCGTTGTCCAACAATATGACCTTTAAGATAGGGTTACCACTCAAAAGTTGTACTCACCCTTGTCGACCTACGAGGTTTGATAGTAACTTGATCTGAAGCTCCATGATCATCATCATTAGCTTTCTCTTCAACTAATGTAGGTGCCATAGAAACATCTTTCAGTGCTGCGCTACTCTCTGGTAAAGGTTCAATAACCTCCCACTCAATTCTTTCGAGAGAAACTCTTTCTCGAGAAAGGACATGTTCTTAGCGATAAACACTTTGCCCTCAGATCTGAGATAGAAGGTATACACAATCATCTTCTTTGGGTATTCTATGAAGACACAACTGTATGATTTGGGTTCGAGCTTTTTTTGGCTAAAGCCTATCGACATAAGCATCGCAACCCCAAACCTTAAGAAACAACAACTTAGGTTTCTTGCCAAACCATAGTTCATACGATGTCATCTCCACGGACTTAGATGGTGCCCTATTTAAAGTGAATGTAGTTGTCTCTAATGCATAACCCCAAAACTGTTGGAAATATGCCCTAGAGGCAATAATAAATTAGTTATTATTATTATATTTCCTTGTTCATGATAATCGTTTATTATCCATGCTATAATTGTATGGATAGGAAACTCAGATACATGTGTGGGTACATAGACAACACCATGTCCCTAGTAAGCCTCTAGTTGACTAGCTCGTTGATCAATAGATGGTTACGGTTTCCTGACCATGGACATTGGATGTCGTTGATAATGGGATCACATCATTAGGAGAATGATGTGATGGACAAGACCCAATCCTAAGCCTAGCACAAAGATCGTAGTTAGATGCTAAAGCTTTTCTAATGTTAAGTATCATTTCCTTAGACCATGAGATTGTGCAACTCCCGGATACCGTAGGAATGCTTTGGGTGTACCAAACGTAACAACGTAACTGGGTGGCTATAAAGGTGCACTACGGGTATCTCCGAAAGTGTCTGTTAGGTTGGCACGAATCGAGACTGGGATTTGTCACTCCGTGTGACGGAGAGGTATCTCTGGGCCCACTCGGTAGGACATCATCATAATGTGCACAATGTGACCAAGGGGTTGATCACATGATGATGTGTTACGGAACGAGTAAAGAGACTTGCCGATAACGAGATTGAACAAGGTATCGGCATACGGACGAGCGAATCTCGGGCAAGTACAATACCGCTAGACAAAGGGAATTGCATACGGGATTGCTTAAATCCTTGACATCGTGGTTCATCCGATGAGATCATCGTGGAACATGTGGGAGCCAACATGGGTATCCAGATCCCGCTGTTGGTTATTGACCGGAGAACGTCTCGGTCATGTCTGCATGGTTCCCGAACCCGTAGGGTCTACACACTTAAGGTTCGGTGACGCTAGAGTTGTTATGGGAAATAGTATGTGGTTACCGAAGGTTGTTCGGAGTCCCGGATGAGATCCCGGACATGACAAGGAGCTCCGGAATGGTCCGGAGGTGAAGATCGGTATATTGGACGAAGGGTATTGGAGTCCGGAATTGTTCCGGGGTTACCAGGTGATGACCAGCGTGTCCGAAAGGGGTTTCGGAGGCCCCGGCAAGCTTTGGGGGGCCTTATGGGCCAAGGGGATAGGGCACATCATTCCACTAAGGGGATGAGCGCCCCTCCCACCCCATCTCACGTAACCTGGAGAGGTGGGGGTGCCACCCCTAGGGCTTAGGGGGCAAGTTTCCTAGGGGGTGGAGGCGCCAAAACCCATCTAGGGTTTCCCCTATGGCCGCCGCCCCTCCCCTAGGGAACCCTAGGGCGCCTCCCCCTCCTCCCTTCCCCTATATATAGTGAGAGAGAGAGAGGGCAGCCGCACCTTCCCTCGGCGCAGCCCTCCTCCTCCAACACCTCCTCCTCCTCCGTAGTGCTTGGCGAAGCCTGCCCAAGAACCACGAGCTCCATCACCACCATGCCGTCGTGTTGTCGGAGTTCTCCTCAACTTCTCCTCTCCCTTGCTGGGTCAAGAAGGAGGAGACGCCCCGGCTGTACGTGTGTTGAACGCGAGGCACCGTTGTTCGGTGCTTAGATCGAATCAACCGTGATCTGAATCGCCGTGAATACGACTCCTTCATCCAGCTGTTTTATAACGCTTCCGCTTAGTGATCTTCAAGGGTATGAAGATGCTCATCCTCTCCTCTCTTGTTGCTAGAATCTCCATAGATTGATCTTGGTGATGCGTAGAAAATTTTGAATTTCTGCTCGCTCCCCAACAAAGGCATCATGAGCTAGGTCTATTGCGTAGATTCTATGCACGAGTAGAACACAAGTTGTTGTGGGCATTGATTTTGTTCAATATGCTTACCATTACTAGTCCAATCTTGTTTCGATGGTATTGTGGGATGAAGCGGCCGGACCGACCTTACACGTACACTTACGTGAGACAGGTTCCACCGACTGACATGCACTTGTTGCATAAGGTGGCTAGCGGGTGCCGCCTCTCCACTTTAGTCGGATCAGATTCGATGAAAAGGGTCCTTATGAAGGGTAAATAGCAATTGACATATCACGTTGTGGTTTTGCATAGGTAAGAAACGTTTTGCTAGAAACCCATAGCAGCCACGTAAAACATGCAAACAACAATTAGAGGACGCCTAACTTGTTTTTGCAGGGTATGCTATGTGATGTGATATGGCCAAAAGAATGTGATGAATGATATGTGATGTATGAGATTGATCATGTTCTTGTAATAGGAATCACGACTTGCATGTCGATGAGTATGACAACCATCAGGAGCCATATGAGTTGTCTTTATTTATTGTATGACCTGCGTATCACTGAATAACGCCATGTAATTACTTTACTTCATTGCTAAACCGTTAGCCATAGTAGTAGAAGTAATAGTTGGCGAGACAACTTCATGGAGACACGATGATGGAGATCATGATGATGGAGATCATGGTGTCATGCCGTGACGATGATGATCATGGAGCCCGAAGATGGAGATCAAAGGAGCAAAATGATATTGGCCATATCATGTCACTTTTTGATTGCATGTGATGTTTATCATGTTTATGCATCTTATTTGCTTAGAACGACGGTAGTAAATAAGATGATCCTCATTAAAATTTCAAGAAAGTGTTCCCCTAACTGTGCACCGCTATGAAAGTTCGTTGTTTCAAGCACCACGTGATGATCGGGTGTGATAGATTCTAACGCTCACATACAACGGTGTAAGACAAATTTACACACGCCGAAACACTTAGGTTGACTTGACGAGCCTAGCATGTACAGACATATGGCCTCGAACACAAGAGACCGAAATGTCGAGCATGAGTCGTATGGTAGATATGATCAACATGAAGATGTTCACCGATGATGACTAGTCCATCTCACGTGATGATCGGACACGGCCTAGTTGACTCGGATCATGTAATCACTTAGATGACTAAGAGGGATGTCTATTTGAGTGGGAGTTCATAAGATGAACTTAATTATCCTGAACATAGTCAAAAGGTCTTTGTTAATTATGTCATAAGCTCGTGCTTTAGTCCTACTGTTTAGATATGTTCCTAGAGAAAATTCAGTTGAAAGATGATAGTAGCGATTATGCGGACTAAGTCCGTAAACCGAGGATTGTCCTCGTTGCTTGGAAGAAGGCTTATGTCCTTAATGCACCGCTCAGTGTGCTGAACCTCGAACGTCGTCTGTGGATGTTGCGAACATCTGACATACATGTTTTTGATAACTACATGATAGTTCAGTAATGTTAAATGGTTTAGAGTTAAGGCACCGAAGACGATTTCGAAACGTCGCGAAACATCTGAGATGTTTCGTGGGCTGAAATTGGAATTTCAGGCTCGTGCCCACGTCAAGAGGTATAAGACCTCCGACGAGCTTCTTGGCCTACAAACTAAGGGATAAAAGCTCAATCGTTGAGCTTGTACTCAGATTGTCCGGGTACAACAATCACTTGAATCGTGGGAGTTAATCTTCCGATGAGATAGTGATGTTTCTCCAAAGTCATTGCCACCAAGCTACTAGAGCTTCGTGATGAACTATAACATATCAGGTATAGATACGATGATCCTTGAAGTATTCGCGATGTTTGACGCCGCGAAAGTAGAAGTCAAGTAGGAGCATCAATTGTTGATGGTTAGTAAAACCACTAGTTTCAAGAAGGGCAAGGGCAAGAAGGGATACTTCTTGAAAAGGCAAAACAATTGCTGCTCCAGTGAAAACCCAAGGTTGAACCCAAACCCGAGACTAAGTGCTTCTGTAATGAGAGGAACGGACACTAAAGCAGAACCACCCTAGATACTTGGTAGATAAGAAGGTAGGCAAGGTCGACGGAAGTATATTGGATATACATTATGTTAATGTGTACTTTAATAGTACTCCTAGTAGAACCAGGGTATTAGATACCGGTTCGGTTGCTAAGTGCTAGTAACTCGAAATAAAAGCTACGAAATAAAAGGAGACTAGCTAAAGGTGAGCTGACGATATGTGTTGGAAGTGTTTCCAAGGTTGATATGATCAAGCATCGCATGCTCCCTCTACCTTCGAGATTGGTGTTAAACCTAAATAATTGTTATTTGGTGTTTGTGTTGAGCATAGACATGATTGGATTATGTCTATCACAATACGGTTATTCATTTAAGGAGAATAATGGTTACTCTATTTATTTGAATAATACCTTCAATGGTCTTGCACCTAAAATGAATGGTTTATTAAATCTCGATCGTAGTGATACACATGTTCATGCCAAAAGATATAAGATAGTAATGATAGTACCACCTACTTGTGGCAATCGCCATGTAAGTCATATTGGTATAAACGTATGAAGAAGCTCCATGTTGATGGATCTTTGGACTCACTGCTTTTTGAAAAGTTTGAGACATGCTAACCATGTCTATTGGTGTATATGCATGAAGAAACTCCATGCAGATGGACCGCTTGGACTTACTTGATTTTGAATCACTTGAGACATGCAAATCATACCATATGGGCAAGATGACCGAAAGCCTCGTTTTGGTGAAATGGAACAAGAAAGCAACTTGTTGGAAGTAATACATTTTGATGTGTGTAGTCCAATGAGTGCCGAGGCACGCAATGGATATCGTTATGTTCTTACTTCACGATGATTTGAGTAGATATCTGAGTATATTTACTTGATGGAACACAAGTCTGAATTATTGAATGGTTCAAGTAATTTCAGAGTGAAGTTGAAGATCTTCGTGACAAGAGGATAAAATGTCTATGATATGATCATAGAGATGAATATCTGAGTTACGAGTTTTGGCACGCAATTAAGACATTGTGGAAATTGTTTCACAATTAATACCGCCTGGAACACCATAGTGTGATGGTGTGTCCGAACATCATAGTTGCACCCTATTGGATATGGTGCATACCATGATGTCTCTTATTGAATTACCACTATCGCTCATGGGTTAGGCATTAGAGACAACCGCACTCACTTTAAATAGGGCACCACATAATTCCGTTGAGATGACACCGAATGAACTATGGTTTGGAGAAACCTAAGCTGTCGTTTCTTGAAAGCTTGGGGCTGCGACGCTTATGTGAAAAAGTTTTAGGTTGATAAGCTCAAACCCAAAGCGGATAAATGCATCTTCATAGGACACCCAAAAAATAGTTGGGTATACCTCCTATTTCAGACCCGGAAGCAAAAGTGATTGTTTCTAGAAACGGGTCCTTTCTCGAGAAAAAGTTTCTCTCAAAAGAATTGAGTGGGAGGATGGTGGAGACTTGATGAGGTTATTGAACCATCACTTCAACCAAGATGTAGCAGGCACACGAAGTTGTTCCTATGGCACCTACATCAATTGAAGTGGAAGTTGATGATGGTGATCATGAAACTTGGATCAAGTCACTACCGAACCTCGTGGGTGACAAGGATGCGTACTACTTGAGTGGTACAGAATCATGTCTTGAAGGTCATGTTGCTAGACAACAATGAACCCACGAGCTATGGAGAAGCGATGGTGGGCCCGGATTCCGACAAATGGCTCGAGGCCATAAAATCCGAGAGAGGATCCATGTATGAAAACAAAGTGTAGACTTTGGAAGAACTGCTTGATGGTCGTAAGGCTATTGGGTATGATGGATTTTAAAAGGAAGATGAGACAATGATGGTAAGTATCACCATTAAGAAAGCTCGACTTGTCGTTAAGATGTTTTCCGACAAGATTCAAGGAGTTGACTACGGTGAGGCTTTCTCACCATAGCGATGCTAAGAGTCTGTGGAATTGGATTTGCAGCTCTCGCATTATTTATGAAATCTTGCGATAGGATGTCAAAACATTGTTTCCTCGAAAATTTTCTTGAGGAAAGGTTGTATGTGATACAACCAGAAAGGTTTTGACAATCCTGAAAGACGCTAACAAGTAGGCAAAGCTCCATCAATCCTTCTAAGGACTGGAGTAAGCATCTCGGAGTTGGAATGTACGCTTTGATGAGATGATCAAAGATTTTGGGTTTATACAAAGTTTATGAGAAACTTGTATTTCCAAAGAAGTGAGTGGGAGCACTATAGAATTTCTGATGAGTATATGTTGTTGACATATTGTTGATCAGAAATGATGTAGAATTTCTGGAAAGCATATAGGGTTATTTGAAAAGTGTTTTTCAATAGAAAACCTGGATTAAGCTGCTTGAACATTGAGCATCAAGATCTCTGAGGATAGATCAAAACCGCTAAATGGTACTTTCAAATGAGCACATACCTTGACATGATCTTGAAGGTGTTCAAGATGGATCACCAAAGAAGGAGTTCTTGCCTGATTTGTAAGGTATGAAGTTAAGAGTTAAAGCTCGACCACGGCAGAAGAGAGAGAAGGACGAAGGTCGCCCCTATGCTTCGACGTAGGTTCTATAGTATGCTATGTTGTGTACCGCACCGAAGTGTGCCTTGCCATGAGTCGATCAAGGGGTACAAGAATGATCCAGAATGGATCATTGGACAGCGGTCAAAATTGTCCTTGGAGTAAATAAGGACATGTTTCCCGATTATGGAGGTGATAAAGAGTTCGGCGTAAAGGGTTACGTCGATGCAAGCTTTAACACCTATCCGAGTGACTCTGAGTAGCAAACCGGATACGTATAGTGGAGCCACCATTTGGAATAGCTTCAAGTGGAGCGTGCAAGCAGCATTTACAATATGACCTAGAGATTTGCGAAGTGCATACGGATCTGAATGTTGCGCACCGCTGACTAAAACCTCTCTCACAAGCAAAAATGATCAAACCCCAGAACTCATTGAGTCTTAATCACATGATGATGTGAACTAGTTTAGTGACACTAGTAAACTCTTTGGATGTTGGTCACATGGCAATGTGACCTGTGAGTGTTAATCACATGGCGATGTGAACTAGATTATTGAATCTAGTGCAAGTGGGAGACTATTGGAAATATGCCCTAGAGGCAATAATAAATTAGTTATTATTATTATATTTCTTGTTCATGATAATCGTTTATTATCCATGCTATAATTGTATTGATAGGAAACTCAGATACATGTGTGGGTACATAGACAACACCATGTCCCTAGTAAGCCTCTAGTTGACTAGCTCATTGATCAATAGATGGTTACGGTTTCCTGACCATGGACATTGGATGTCATTGATAACGGATCACATCATTAGGAGAATGATGTGATGGACAAGACCCAATCCTAAGCCTAGCACAAAGATCGTAGTTTGTATGCTAAAGCTTTTCTAATGTTAAGTATCATTTCCTTAGACCATGAGATTGTGCAACTCCGGATACCGTAGGAATGCTTTGGGTGTACCAAACGTCACAACGAATCGGGTGGCTATAAAGGTGCACTACGGTATCTCCGAAAGTGTCTGTTGGGTTGGCACGAATTGAGACTGGGATTTGTCACTCCGTGTGACGGAGAGGTATCTCTGGGCCCACTCGGTAGGACATCATCATAATGTGCACAGTGTGACGAAGGGGTTGATCACATGATGATGTGTTACGGAACGAGTAAAGAGACTTGCCGGTAACGAGATTGAACAAGGTATCGACATACCGACGATCGAATCTCGGGCAAGTACAATACCGCTAGACAAAGGGAATTGCATACGGGATTGCTTGAATCCTTGACATCGTGGTTCATCCGATGAGATCATCGTGGAACATGTGGGAGCCAACATGGGTATCCAGATCCGCTGTTGGTTATTGACCGAGAACGCCTCGGTCATGTTCGCATGGTTCCCGAACCCGTAGGGTCTACACACTTAAGGTTCGGTGACGCTAGAGTTGTTATGGGAAATATTATGTGGTTACCGAAGGTTGTTCGGAGTCCCGGATGAGATCCCGGACATGACGAGGAGCTCCGGAATGGTCCGGAGGTGAAGATCGGTATATTGGACGAAGGTTATTGGAGTTCAGAATTGTTCCGGGGGTACCAGGTGATGACCAGCGTGTCCGAAAGGGGTTTCGGAGGCCCCGACAAGCTTTGGGGGGCCTTATGGGCCAAGGGGATAGGGCACATCAGCCCACTAAGGGGCTGAGCGCCCCTCCCACCCCATCTCACGTAACCTGGAGAGGTGGGGGCGCCACCCCTAGGGCAGCCACCCCTCCTGGCTTAGTGGGCAAGTTTCCTAGGGGGTGGGGGCGCCAAAACCCATCTAGGGTTTCCCCTATGGACGCCGCCTCCCTAGGGAACCCTAGGGCGCCTCCCCTCCTCCCTTCCCCTATATATAGTGAGAGAGAGGGCAGCTGCACCTTCCCCGGCGCAGCCCTCTCCTCCTCCAACACCTCCTCCTCCTCCGTAGTGCTTGGCGAAGCCTGCGCCAAGAACCACGAGCTCCATCACCACCATGCCGTCGTGTTGTCGGAGTTCTCCCTCAACTTCTCCTCTCCCCTTGCTGGATCAAGAAGGAGGAGACGTCCCCGGGCTGTACGTGTGTTGAACGCGGAGGCACCGTTGTTCGGTGCTTAGATCGGAATCAACCGCGATCTGCATCGCTGTGAATACGACTCCTTCATCCGTGTTCTTGTAATGCTTCCGCTTAGCGATCTTCAAGGGTATGAAGATGCTCATCCTCTCCCTCTCTTGTTGCTAGAATCTCCATAGATTGATCTTGGTGATGCGTAGAAAATTTTGAATTTCTGCTCGCTCCCCAACAAGGGCATCAAGAGCTAGGTCTATTGCGTAGATTCTATGCACGAGTAGAACACAAGTTGTTGTGGGCGTTGATTTTGTTCAATATGCTTACCATTACTAGTCCAATCTTGTTTCGACGGTATTGTGGGATGAAGCGGCCCGGACCGACCTTACACGTACACTTACGTGAGACAGGTTCCACCGATGACATGCACTTGTTGCATAAGGTGGCTAGCGGTGCCGCCTCCCACTTTAGTCGGATCAGATTCGATGAAAAGGGTCCTTATGAAGGGTAAATAGCAATTGACATATCACGTTGTGGTTTTGCATAGGTAAGAAACGTTCTTGCTAGAAACCCATAGCAGCCACGTAAAACATGCAAACAACAATTAGAGGACGTCTAACTTGTTTTTGCAAGGTATGCTATGTGATGTGATATGGCCAAAAAGAATGTGATGAATGATATGTGATGTATGAGATTGATCATGTTCTTGTAATAGGAATCACGACTTGCATGTCAATGAGTATGACAACCGTCAGGAGCCATATGAGTTGTCTTTATTTATTGTATGACCTGCGTGTCACTGAATAACGCCATGTAATTACTTTACTTCATTGCTAAACCGTTAGCCATAGTAGTAGAAGTAATAGTTGGCGAGACAACTTCATGGAGACACGATGATGGAGATCATGATGATGGAGATCATGATGATGGAGATCATGGTGTCATGCCGGTGACGATGATGATCATGGAGCCCCGAAGATGGAGATCAAAAGGAGCAAACTGATATTGGCCATATCATGTCACTTTTTGATTGCATGTGATGTTTATCATGTTTATGCATCTTATTTGCTTAGAACGACGGTAGTAAATAAGATGATCCCTCATTAAAATTTCAAGAAAGTGTTCCCCCTAACTGTGCACCGTTGCGAAAGTTCGTTGTTTCGAAGCACCACGTGATGATCGGGTGTGATAGATTCTAACGTTCACATACAACGGGTGTAAGACAAATTTACACACGCGAAACACTTAGGTTGACTTGACGAGCCTAGCATGTACAGACATGGCCTCGGAACACAAGAGACCGAAATGTCGAGCATGAGTCGTATGGTAGATATGATCAACATGAAGATGTTCACCGATGATGACTAGTCCATCTCACGTGATGATCGGACACGGCCTAGTTGACTCGGATCATGTAATCACTTAGATGACTAAGAGGGATGTCTATCTGAGTGGGAGTTCATAAGATGAACTTAATTGTCCTGAACATAGTCAAAAGGTCTTTGCTAATTATGTTGTAAGCTCGCGCTTTAGTCCTACTGTTTAGATATGTTCCTAGAGAAAATTCAGTTGAAAGATGATAGTAGCGATTATGCGGACTAAGTCCGTAAACCGAGGATTGTCCTCGTTGCTTGGAAGAATGCTTATGTCCTTAATGCACCGCTCAGTGTGCTGAACCTCGAACGTCGTCTGTGGATGTTGCGAACATCTGACATACATGTTTTGATAACTACATGATAGTTCAGTAATGTTAAATGGTTTAGAGTTAAGGCACCGAAGACGATTTCGAAACGTCACGAAACATCTGAGATGTTTCGTGGGATGAAATTGGGATTTCAGGCTCGTGCCCACGTCAAGAGGTATAAGACCTCCGACGAGCTTCTTGGCCTACAAACTAAGGGAGAAAAGCTCAATCGTTGAGCTTGTACTCAGATTGTCTGGGTACAACAATCACTTGAATCGAGTGGGAGTTAATCTTCCAGATGAGATAGTGATGTTTCTCCAAAGTCATTGCCACCAAGCTACTAGAGCTTCGTGATGAACTATAACATATCAGGGATAGATACGATGATCCTTGAAGTATTCGCGATGTTTGACGCCGCGAAAGTAGAAGTCAAGTAGGAGCATCAATTGTTGATGGTTAGTAAAACCACTAGTTTCAAGAAGGGCAAGGGCAAGAAGGGACACTTCATGAAACGGCAAAACAGTTGCTGCTCCAGTGAAAACCCAAGGTTGAACCCAAACCACGAGTTCCATCACCACCATGCCGTCGTGCTGTTGGAGTTCTCCCTCAACTTATCCTCTCCCCTTGCTGGATCAAGAAGGAGGAGACGTCCCCGGGCTGTACGTGTGTTGAACGCGGAGGCACAATTGTTCGGTGCTTAGATCGGAATCAACCGCGATTTGAATCGCTGCGAGTACGACTCCTTCATCCGCGTTCTTGTAACGCTTCCGCTTAGCGATCTTCAAGGGTATGAAGATGCTCATCCTCTCCCTCTCTTGTTGCTAGAATCTCCATAGATTGATCTTGGTGATGCGTAGAAATTTTTGAATTTCTGCTACGTTCCCCAACAAAAACGACAGCGGTAGATCGGTAAGAGACATCATAGATCGCACCATATCCAATAGAGTGCGATTACGACATTCGGACACACCATTACGCTATGGTGTTCCGGGTGGTGTCAACTGTGAAATGATTCCACCTTGTCTTAAGTGATTGCCAAACTCATAACTCAGATACTCTCCCCTTGATCATATTGTAGGAACTTGATCTTCTTGTTATGATGATTCTCAACTTCACTTTGAAATTGCTTGAACTTTTCAAACGTTTCAGACTTATGCCTCATTAAGTAAACATGCCCATATGACCATATCTACTCAATTCATCGGTGAAGGTGAGAAAATAACAATATCCACCGCACGCGTCAACACTCATCGGATTGCACACATCAGCATGTATGATTTCCAACAAGACACTTGCCCGTTCCATTGTTCCAAAGAACGGGGTTTATGTCATCTTGCCAACGAGGCATGGTTCGCATGTGTCAAGTGAATTCAAAAGTCCATCAGCATGGAGGTTCTTCATGCGCTTTACACCAATATGACCTAAGCGGCAGTGCCACAAGAAAGTGGTACTATCATTATCAACTCTACATCTTTTGGCATCAATGTTATGAACATGTGTATCACAACGACCGAGATTCAATAAACCATTCACATTGGGTGCATGACCATAGAAGGTGTTATTCATGTAAACAGAATAACCATTATTCTCTGACTTAAATGAATAACTGTATTGCAATAAACATGATCTAATCATGTTCATGCTTAACGCAGACACCAATGCAAACAACATTTATCTAGGTTCAACACTAATCCCGAAGGTAGAGGGAGTGTGCGATGGTGATCACATCAACCTTGGAAACACTTCCAACACACATCGTCACCTAGCCCTTAGCTAGTCTATGTTTCTTCCGTAGCTTTTGTTTCGAGTTATCAATCATAGCAACTGAACAGGTATCTAATACCCAGGTGCTACTAGGGGTACTAGTAAGGTACACATCAATAACACATATGTTAAATATACTTTTGTTGAAGTTGCCAGCCTTCTTATCTACCAAGTATTTGTGGCAGTTCTGCTACCAGTGCCTGTTCCCCTAATAGAAGCACTTCGTCTCGGGTTTGGGTTCTTGGGTTTCTTCACTGGAGCGGCAACTAGCTTGCCATTATGAAGTTTCCCTTCTTGCCCTTGCCCTTCTTGAAACCAGTGGTCTTGTTAACCATCGACCCTTGATGCTCCTTCTTGATTTCTACCTTCACGGTCTTAAGCACGATGAACAGCTCCGGGATCATCTTCCCTTGCATGTTATAGTTCATCACGAAACTCTAGTAGCTTGGTGATAGTGACTGGAGAACTTTGTCAATCACTCTCTTATCTGGAAGATTGACTCCCACTTGATTCAAGCGATTGAAGTACCCAGACATTCTGAGCACATGCTCACTGGCTGAGCTATTCTCCTCCATCTTGTAGGCAAAGATCTTGTCAGAGGTCTCAACCCTCTCAACACGGGCATGAGCCTAAAATACCAATTTCAGCTCTTGGAACATCTCATATGTTCCATGGCGTTCAAGATGCCTTTGGAGCCCCGATTCTAAGCTGTAAAGCATGGCCCACTAAACTATCAAGTAGTCATCAAAACGTGTGTGCCACATGTTCACAACATCCACAGACGATGCTAGAGGGGTTGGCACACCGAGCGGTGCATCAAGGACAGAAGCCTTCTGTGTAGCAGTGAGGACAATCCTCAGACTATGGCACTAGTCCGCACAATTGCTCACAATATCTTTCAACTTAGTCTTTCTCTAGGAACGTATTAAAACAGGGAGCTAAAACGCGAGCTATTGATCTACAACATAATTTGCAAAGACAATTTAGACTATGTTCATGATAATTAAGTTCATCTAATCAAATTATTTAATGAACTCCCACTCAGATAGACATCCCTCTAGTCATCTAAGTGATACATGATCCGAATCGACTAGGCCATGTCCGATCATCACGTGAGACGGACTAGTCATCAACGGTGAACATCTCCATGTTGATCGTGATCTACTATATCGACTCATGTTCGACCTTTCGGTCTCTCGTGTTCTGAGGCCATGTCTGTACATGCTAGGCTCGTCAAGTCAACCTAAGTGTTTCGCATGTGTAAATCTGGTTTACACCCGTTGTATGCGAACGTTAGAATCTATCACACCCGATCATCACGTGGTGCTTCAAAACAACGAACCTTCGCAATGGTGCACACTTTAGGGGAACACATCTCTTGATATTTTAGTAAGGGATCATCTTATTTATGCTACCTTCGTTCTAAGAAAATAAGATGTAAACATGATAAACATCACATGCAAATCATAAATTGACATGATATGGCCAATATCATCTTGCGCTTTTGATCTCCATCTTCGAGGCGCGGCATGATCACCATCGTCACCGGCATGGCAGCATGATCTCCATCATCATGATCTCCATCATCGTGTCTTCATGAAGTTGTCTTGCCAACTATTACTTCTACTACTATGGCTAATAGTTAGCAATAAAGTAAAGTAATTACATGGCGTTTATATTGACTCGCAGGTCATACAATAAATTAAGACAACTCCTATGGCTCCTGCCGGTTGTCATACTCACCGACATGCATGTCGTGATTCCTATTACAAGAACATGATCAATCTCATATATCACATATATAATTCATCACATCCTTTTGGCCATATCACATCACATAGCATACCCTGCAAAAACAAGTTAGACGTCCTCTAATTGTTGTTGCATGTTTTACGTGGCTGCTATGGGTTTCTAGCAAGAACGTTTCTTACCTACGCAAAAGCCACAACGGTGATATGCCAATTGCTATTTACCCTTCATAAGGACCCTATTCATCGAATTCGATCCGACTAAAGTGGGAGAGACAGACACCGCTAGCCACCTTATGCAACAAGTGCATGTCAGTCGGTGGAACCTGTCTCACGTAAGCTTACATGTAAGGTCGGTCCGTGTAACATCCCAAATTTTCAATTTGGAATGTTATACATAGGTCATCATATTCATATCATATTTTATCTGCATTTCGTTTGTGGTCCTGGAAATTCTAAGCAACTCAAGGACCCATGGAAAGAGTTGGGGATTTCATTCATTTTCATACTTGAATTCTTCTCAAATATCGAATATAGGATCATTTTGGTTTTAATTATTTTTCTCTCCAAAATATTTTGTATATAAAAATAAAAGAGAGGAGATAATATGACGTCTCCAAAATAAAAGAAATATTGGAGGAAAATTGTTAAATTCTAATAAATATTTTATTTTGGATTTTATTGCAATTTTATTCGAATTAGAAAAATATGCATTTTTCAAAATTGCATTTTTAGGCCAGAAAAATGTTCACTTTGTTCTAAATATTTTATTTGGACGGTGAAAATTGTTTTTGGCATTTTTAGATTTTTTTTATTTTATATAGGATTTTTCCTTTTTGCGGAATTTATTTAAAAAAATGTTCCCGGACCGAACTGGGCCGAAGGCCCACCCGGCCCGCTGCGCACCGCCTTCCTCGTCGTGCTCGCGCCGGACTCCGCCGGAGTCTGGCTCCGAGCCGCCCGCATCGCTCCCTCCCGCAAGCTGGCCTCGCCCCCTCCCCTTTAAATACCCACCGCCAATGCCCCTCTCCTCGTCCCCGCAAGACCAAGACCACCTCCGCCCAGCCGCCTCCTTGCTTGCTCCCGCCACCACCGCCACTCACAGTGTGCACGCATGCACGCCATCAAGGCCGCCACGCCACCTTGCCGCCTCACCGGAACGCGCGCTTCTTCACGGATCTCGCCACTGGACTCTTTTTTTGGTTTAGGTATAACCGTTTGTTTTTTTAACCCTAGATCGGTTTTTTTATTCGATCGGTTTGGTTTTTCTTGGTTTAGTTCTGTTTGCGGAAGTTCATTCGTTTGTTCTTTATAACAAACGAATTCGTTCGTTAGCCTCTGTTAGCGGACGTTCGTCCGATAGTTTTTTCTTTTTCTGTTTTATTTTTCACCAGGGACCTATCCGTGAATACTTTTATCACAGATTAGCCCTTGATCTTCAAACCCTTGCAACTTTTCAACCGTTCGTCCAAATCCAGTGAAACCAACGCCAAAATCTTCGTCTCGAGCCCCTCTTTCTGTTTAATCAACTTGAACAAGGTTTTGACAACTTAAATTTTGGTTTCAAGCGGATTCGAATTATAAGTTCTTTTGACCGTAGTTTCCGTTCCGTAGCTCCGATTCGATTGATTCCTTTTGCAAATCGAAGTTTGGATCTTCTTATTTGAATTTTACCCGTGCATATTTGCTTGAGTGCTTATGTATGCTATTGTTTTTTTGCGATAGAATTCCTGGAGTGCGAAGCGTGCTACTATGAGTCTCTAGGGTTTGCAGATCGTCAGCAAGGCAAGTAACACATTGATCATACTCTTTTCATACCCAGTTTTTATGCATTAGTTACAACCCTCAAACAATGCATGAATAGGATGTGATTAAATTGTGGGTATTGGGAAGTAGATAATGAGGTAGAACCTATTGCCCTTTTATTATCAAACCTTGGGAGTTACTTCTACGCTATGCTTATATTGCCATCTATGCTCGTAGATGTGGATTGGGTTTGAGTGTATCCATGACAGATGTGAGATTTTAAATTAATGGTTAACTTAAGGTGGCTACTTAAACACACATCAGGGTGGATTGGTTGTGGGCACCTGGGGATATACCTGGATTGTCCTTTTGGTTCGCCACCCAGGCTCAAAGGGATCATAAGATTATTCATGCTAGAAACTTCCGTGTGCAGCCACAAGCTATTATGGGCGCTAGCATAGTTGAGTAGGTTGCATGACCTCTTTTAGTGGTGGGCTAGCAGATGTAGGGGAAAGTAGGTGTAACTGTCCACCCAGTGTAAAGAGTTAATGTTTCTGAAAGACTCTGTGTCGGTCATTCGTTTCTCAAACACCATGTAGTGCGAGAAATTCAACGAAGGAGATCGAGTCTTGTGGGGAAAAATGCGCAAACCTCTGCAAAGTGTACAAACTAATCATGGTTAGCCGTGTCCCCGGTTATGGACATCTTGAGTATCTGGTTCTTGGATTATCATGTTGATCTCATCACTCTAAATTAATTTATGGGGTTGTTAATTACTTCTTAATTGGGATTGAGATGGGGATTTACCATTCTTAATGCTTATCAACTACCATGATAAACAAAATATATTCCTTTGTTGTAGGAAAAGATTGGCTTTTCGCAAAAACATTATAACCATAGAGCCTCCACCAGCCATATATGCATGTAGTGATAGCATTTACTTGTTCATTTGCTCTACTGTGTTATATTGCCAGCATATTCCTTGTGCTGACCCGTTTCGGGCTGCAACATATCATGTTGCGACTTTTCGATTTAAGAGTAAGGTGCGCTAGGTCGTTGTCATGCACTCACCGTGTCTTTGTTGGAGTTGATGGACTCACTTTATCTTCCAAGCCTTCCGTTGTTATCTTATTTAGATGGCCTTAAGCCATATTTATTGTAATAAGTTCTCATTTGAGATATTCGATGTAATAAGTGTGTGATTGCACTCTGTTATAAATCCTTCGAGTACTGTGTGTGTCAGCATTACCGATCCAGGAATGACACTTATGCACAGAGATTTGACCGTCTGAGGTCGGATGGCTACGAGACGGTATCAGAGCCAGGTTGATTGTAGGACACGACCACTAAGTTGAGACTTAGGTCACTCTTCTCTACTCATTTCTGACTCCTCTCCATTTTCTACTCTATAGGATGGCGAACTCAAGGAACAAGTTTGCACAACCGGATGGAGACACACCTTTCGGGAGACACATGAAGGAAGTCACTAGGTACATGAACATCAGAATACCAAGTTTCACCGGTACCTACACCGCCACTTTACCAGAAGAGGAGCGTTGGATGATTCGAGTTCAAGTTCCAGGAAGGACATTCACGCCAGTCACTGAGCCCATAGAGTTTTCCTTTGATGCACCAACCTGGAGTCTAGGTAAGAGCATGGCAGCCCACATCGCCATGGGACGCATCAGCGAAGTTTACCACAAGGATCTTAAGGACACCATCTACCAGATATGTGGGCGTCGAGATTAGCAATGGGAGATGATCAGCACCAGGAGGGACATGTCCATTGCAGCTTTCATCCAGGAGTTAAACTAGCACATCCGTCGACAGGAGAACCAGATGTGTGCAAGCAGGATAGAACTGAAGAAGGTGATGACCAGGAACATGGAGCTAGAAGAGGAACACAAGTCTACATGCGTCGGATACGAGGAGGAAATCACAATACTAGTGGAGAAGAATGACGACCTAACGAGGAAGCTAGGAGTATTCATGGGAGACCCCGCGCCAGGAGGAGATGACGACCATCCTAGCGACATCCGTTCTGAAGACTACATCATCATCGACGACATCGACTCCGACCCTGACAGCAGTGATGATGACTATGAATACGAAGCTAGAGCGGATATCATGGAGTCTTCCGCCGATCAAAATTTCTAGCAGACCACCATATTATTAGTAGTATTCCCCTATGTATATAGTAGTAGCCCGAGCAATTCTGTAACGATAGTTAGATCGATTGTATGCCCTTGTTTGAATTGATTTGGTGTGATATGATTGTGTTTATCTCATGTGCATATGGGTAGTGTTTTCTCATTAGACCTAATTCTATTCTAATCTCTCCCCTCTAAACCCATCAGATGCCTCCGAGACGTGACCCCAGATTTGCCTTCCCACCGGAGCTCACCTAGTTGATCCAACAGCAGAATGCCTTGATGCAGCTACTAGTCCAGAACCAAGGCAGCAACAACAACAACAACAACCCACAACCACCACCCCTAGTTGACAACTTAGCCAGTGTTTTCCAGTAGCACCCAACCAATAGTTGCTGATGACTGGCTACGCAGGATTGGAAGAGAGTTGACCACGGTAGGTTGCACAGATGCTGAGAAGGTGCGTTTTGCCGCACATTAATTGGATGGACCCACAACCTCATGGTGGGATATTTACATAGCCACTTTTCCTATAGCCAATGTCACATGGGAGCAGTTTCAGCAAGCATTCCGCACTACACATGTCTCAACTGGAGCTATGAGCATGAAGAAGCATGAGTTTCGCAACTTACGTCAAGGAAACTGTACTGTGGGGCAGTACATGGATGAGTTCAGCAAGTTAGCTCGCTACGCCCCAGATGATGTGGCCACAGATGCCGCGAAGCAGGAGAAGTTTATGGAAGGACTGAATGATGATATGAGTATGCAGTTAATGGTGGCAACATTTAACAACTACCAGGAGTTGGTAGACAAGGCTCTTATGATTGAAGGGAAGCAGCAGCAGATTGAGAGCCGCAAAAGGAAGTATGGACAAGGGAAGTACAATTCAGGAGCTCATCAGAAGCCTCGTTTTACCCCGAACTCGGGAGGATATACCCATAGCCATGGAGACCATACCCACAATGGAGGAAGTTCGCATAACCACAGTGGCCCCAAGAATCGAAATGGGAATGGAGCACACAGTAATCATAACCGCTCTAACCCAGCCACACCCGCCAAGAAGGAGCAAAGTCACATTACTTGTTTCAAGTGCGGGAAGACTGGACACTATGCCAATGAGTTTCCTGAACCAAAGAATGGAAATGGCAATGGAGGCTCTGGGAAGAAGCCCAACCCTTTCAACAAGGGACAAGTAAACCACGTGAACATGGAGGAGGTTGAAGAGCAGCCAGATGCAGTTATCGGTATATTTTTGGTTAAGTCATTTATTGCAATCATTCTTTTTTATACTGGAGCATCGCATTCATACATTTCAAGGGGATTTGTGGATAAGCATAAGTTGCCCACCAAAGTTCTTAGGACCCCAATGTTAGTAAGCTCGCTAGGAGCGGAGTATATGGCAAGCCAAGGATGTTTTCAGATTCCATTAACCATAGGTAGGCATGTTTTCCCCTCAGACTTGATAATTTTGGAGTCACAAGGATTGGATGTGATACTAGGAATGGATTGGCTATCGATGTATGGGGGAAACATCGATTGCGCCAGTAAGTCAATTCTGCTCACCATACCAGAGGGAAAAAGGATCAAGTATGTATCCAGGCATGCGCCAAGGAGAACCCAATTAAATTCCCTCTCAGGAGTTGTTCAGGAGGAAGTGCCCGTAGTGAAGGATTACTGCTACCTCCTGAGCACTGCGTTGGTTTTCCCTTGAAGAGGAAAGGGTGATGCAGCAAAGTAGCGTAAGTATTTCCCTCAGTTTTTGAGAACCAAGGTATCAATCCGGTAGGAGGCCACGCACGAGTCCCTCGCACCTACACAAACAAATAAATCCTCGCAACCAACGCGATACGGGGTTGTCAATCCCTACACGGCCACTTACGAGAGTGAGATCTGATAGATATGATAAGATAATATTTTTGGTATTTTTATGATAAAGAGGCAAAGTAAAATAAAATGCAATAAAAATAACTAAGTGTTGGAAGATTAATATGATGGAAAATAGACCCGGGGGCCATAGGTTTCACTAGTGGCTTCTCTCAAGAGCATAAGTATTTACGGTGGGTGAACAAATTACTGTTGAGCAATTGACAGAATTGAGCATAGTTATGAGAATATCTAGGTATGATCATGTATATAGGCATCACGTCCGAGACAAGTAGACCGACTCCTGCTTGCATCTACTACTATTACTCCACATATCGACCGCTATCCAGCATGCATCTAGAGTATTAAGTTCATAAGAACAGAGTAACGCTTTAAGAAAGATGACATGATGTAGAGGGATAAACTCATGCAATATGATATAAACCCCATCTTGTTATCCTCGATGGCAACAATACAATACGTGCCTTGCTGCCCCTACTGTCACTGGGAAAGGACACCGCAAGATTGAACCCAAAGCTAAGCACTTCTCCCATTGCAAGAAAGATCAATCTAGTAGGCAAAACCAAAATGATAATTCGAAGAGACTTGCAAAGATAACCAATCATAGATAAAAGAATTCAGAGAAGATTCAAATATTGTTCATAGATAAACTTGATCATAAAACCACAATTCATCGGTCTCAACAAACACACCGCAAAAGAAGATTACATCGAATAGATCTCCACGAGAAAGGGGGAGAACATCGTATTGAGATCCAAAAAGAGAGAAGAAGCCATCTAGCTAATAACTATGGACCCGAAGGTCTGAGGTAAACTACTCACACATCATCGGAGAGGCTATGGTGTTGATGTAGAAGCCCTCCGTGATCGATGCCCCCTCTGGCGGAGCTCCTAACAGCCCCAAGATGGGATCTCACAAGTCTGAGAAGGTTGGCGGTGGAATTAGGTTTTGGCTCAGATCTGGTAGTTTGGGGTGCGTGGGTATATATAGGAGGAAGGAGTATGTCGGTGGAGCAACAGGGGCCCATGAGGGTGGAGGGCGTGCCTAGGGGGTAGGCGCACCCCCCTACCTCGTGCCCTCCTGGTTGATGTCTTGACGTAGGGTCCAAGTCCTCGGATCACGCTCGTTCCGAAAATCACATTCTCGAAGGTTTCATTCGGTTGGACTCGTTTGATATTCCTTTTCTCGCAAACTCAAATAGGCAAAAAACAGCAATTCAAATTGGGCCTCCGTTAATAGGTTAGTCCCAAAAATAATATAAAAGTGTATAATAAAGCCCAATAATGTCCAAAATAGAATATAATATAGCATGGAACAATAAAAAATTATAGATACGTTGGAGACGTATAAAGCATCCCCAAGCTTAATTCCTGCTCGTCCTCGAGTAGGTAAATGATAAAAACAGAATTTTTGATGTGGAATGCTACTTGGCATAATTTCAATGTAATTCTTCTTAATTGTGGTATGAATATTCAGATCCGAAAGATTCAAGATAAAAGTTCAATATTGACATAAAAATAATAACACTTCAAGCATACTAACTAAGCAATTGTGTCCTCTCAAAATAACATGGCCAAAGAAAGTTCATCCCTACAAAATCATATAGTTTAGTCATGCTCCATTTTCGTCACACAAGAATGCTCTCATCATGCACAACCCCGATGACAAGCCAAGCAATTGTTTCATACTTTAGTAATCTGAAACTTTTTCAACCTTCACGCAATACATGAGCGTGAGCCATGGATATAGCACTATGGGTGGAATAGAATATAATGATGGGGGTTATGTGGAGAATACAAAAAAAGGAGAAAGTCTCACATCAACGAGGCTAATCAATGAGCTATGGAGATGCCCATCAATTGATGTTAATGCAAGGAGTAGGGATTGCCATGCAACGGATGCACTAGAGCTATAAATATATGAAAGATCAACAAAAGAAACTAAGTGGGTGTGCATCCAACTTGCTTGCTCACGAAGACCTAGGGCATTTGAGGAAGCCCATTGTTGGAATATACAAGCCAAGTTCTATAATGAAAAGTTCCCACTAGTATATGAAAGTGACAAAACAAAGGACTCTCTATCATGAAAATTATGGTGCTACTTTGAAGCACAAGTGTGGTAAAAGGATAGTAACATTGTCCCTTCTCTCTTTTTCTCTCATTTTTTGGGCCTTCTCTTTTTTTTGGCCTTTCTCTTTTTTTCCTCACTTGGGACAATGCTCTAGAAAATTATGATCATCACACTTCTATTTATTTACAACTCACTGATTACAATTTGATACTAGAACAAAGTATGACTCTATATGAATGCCTCCGGTGGTGTATCGGGATATGCAACGAAGCAAGAGTGACATGCATGAAAGAATTATGAATGGTGGCTTTGCCACAAATACTATGTCAACTACATGTTCATGCAAGCAATATGACAATGATGAATGTGTCATGATAAACGGAACGGTGGAAAGTTGCATGGCAATATATCTCGGAATGGCTATGGGTGTCGGATTTCGGGTTCCGGCAGACCCTTGAGGTTCGAACACTGGGGTGCATGCGGAAATCTCGCCCTCTACCTACCTGCACCCTGCCGCCTTGCTTGGATCTAAACTACGAAAGGAACAACACAAGAGACACAAGGTTTATACTAGTTCGGGCCACCATTGTGGTGTAATACCCTACTCTAGTTTGTGGTGTGGTGGATTGCCTCTTGGGCTGATGGTAATGAACAATACAAGGAAGAACAGCCTCGCGAGGGTCTGTTCTTGGCCGGTGCGATGAACTGCTAGGGGGAGTTCGATCGCTCTCTCTCTCTCTGGATTCTGGACCTTGGATCCAAGATTGCTTCTTGCTCTCCTCGATCCGATCCCCTAGATCTGTGCGTGGCTAGTCCTATTTATAGGCAAAGGCCCTTGGCCTCCTCCCAAATATTGAGCGGGAAGGGCGCCAACAATTGGCCATTTTGAAGGGGAACATCTGGTACACTTATCTTGACTAAAGTTGGTCCTCGCCTGCCAAAGGCTCTGGTGGTGACGCCGGCTTGGGCTCCACAATGACTTCCTTCCTGCCGTTGGGCTGGTCTTGGTCTTGTTGCACCAAAATGGACGCCTTTGCTTGATGCTCACGCTTGCGCTTGCTCCCTTTGCACCAAAGAGGAAAGGAGGACACTGCGCGGGCTGGCGCCCGCCTGGCGCCCACCTGGCACCCTTGGTCGTCATGGCTTGCGTCATGGGCACCTCGTGAGGTACCCCGCCTTGATCTCTCCGCCTCCTCGCGAGCCAGCCTGATGAGGCCGTGCCTGAGGAAGCTTCCTGTCGTCCGCCCCGCGAGGCTTGGCCCCTCGTGAGGGTCTTGAGCTTGTGTTGATGAAGATGGGCCGTGATGGGCCCCCCTTTGAGCCACGCCGCAGGCCGCAGGCAGGCAAGTCTGGGGACCCCCGTTCCCAGAACGCCGACAGTAGCCCCCGGGCCCAAGGCGCGCCCGGACTTGGCCGAGCAGAGAAGCGAAAGGGCAAGTGCGAAGTGCCGCGGGCCCTAACAACCTGTGGCCTTGGGTGCCACGTGGTGGTTGATTGGACGTGGGCATCTCCTCTTCCCCACGACGCCTCGGCAACTGCACGAATTGACAAGTCCCTGCACGCAAAGCGGGTCATGATTACCTGCGATTGTGGAGGCCGGCGGTTGGCCTCCTCTGGCTTTAAGTACGGAACGGCGCGTGCCCTTCCAGTCTGTCCCCTCTTGCTTCTCCTCCTCCTTCATGGCTTTACCGAGGAAGTTCTCGGCCGCTGAGAAGGGGAAGGCCCGCCAGGTTGAGCCTGCCTCTCCCCGGCCCAAGCGCGGTCGAGGCCGCCCTCGCAAACATCCTGTGGCTCCCACGGCGACTCCCCGTGGCCGCGGAGGTGATCTCCAGCAGTGATGGGCGGCTGGCAGCGGCGGGAAGTGCGCCACGGCCATGCGACCCCCTAGGCCGCACTTCGCCATGGGAGGTGTTGCCGTAGTTCATTGTGTGGTCGGCGGAGCCGACTTGCGCTCGGCTTCAGCTTCCTTGCTTCCTCCTAGGTGAGCTCCCGGCTGGCGCCCAGGCGGCCTCGGCTCCAGTGCGGGCGGCTGCTACAGCCGGGCCTCCTGGCCGTTGGAGGTCTCCGCGCTGGGAGCCTAGCTTCGACTTCATGGTGGCGACGTTTGCCCGTCTGGCGTGGTTTGAGCCGTCGGTGCACCCTGCACTTCAAGTTCGACGGCGATGCCACCCTTTACGTGAGGGTGTTCGGGGAGGATGGTCGCCGCGCTGGGTGCTGCCCTGAGGACGACGACCGCGGCCGGGGGCCCAGCCCCGGCGATGACGGAGAGGACAGCGCACGCGTGGTCGGCAGCGCTCAGGGCTCCTCGAGCTTCATCGATTCTTCTTCGAGCAGAGGCTCTTCCAGCAGCGTCCGCGATCAGCCCCCACGCCGTCGTGCCTGCTTGGAGGGTGGTAGCGGGTCCGCCCGCCGTCGTGCCTCGGTGAAGCGCGAGAGGGAGTCCGCCTGAGCCCCGGAGGCGGCTCGGGTCTTCCCTGCGGCTGGTGGCGGGCGAGCCGCGCCTGATTTGTTCTTCCTTTTTCTTTTTCCTGCGTAGAAAGACAGTAGTGTGGGGCCCCGTGGGGGCGTGTTTGGACTTTCACCGTTAATCATCGTACTGTTTCTGCTATTTCGGTATCGTGCCTTCGGGCCGCACGCCTGCGCGTAGGTAGTTTCCAGCCTCAGCCGTGGGGGGCGACCGACCCAGGTCTTGTGTTCATCTCGCAGTGCCCATGAGGCACGGACTGGAGGGGTGCTCCTGTGGTGGACCCAGGTTGGGAAACCTTGAACGATAAGGGCAGAAAACACTCACGAGGGCACTCAGGCTGCCCCTCGCGAGACCTTGTGCGAGAGAAGTCGAGGCAGGAGAGCTTAAAGCCAAAGTGCCACAAATCAAAAACGACAACAACTTCAATAAAACTTCAAATGAGAATGAACAAGCCAACTGCAGAAAGCAAATGAAAAAGCCGCGTCCGGCACCTAATCTAGTCTTCGACGTCTTCTCACCAGTGCGGAGCTAAGTGCTGCCACTGGGCGTGGGAGGGAACCCCAGGGCCTGAGGCCGGCGCTCCTGAGTCTCCGGGGCGTGTACAGCCCCAACTCATTATTACGTGAGAGTGTCACGGGCGGCGAGCTTCACAGGCGTTGGCCTTCTTCACAGGCTCCGGGCATTTCTTGGGGGAAGCAAGCTTCACCGGCATTGGCCCTCTTCACAGGCTCTGGGCCTTTTTCAAAACGCGTCCGCTTCACAGGCATTCGCCTTCTTCACAGGCTCTGAGCCTTCTCCGAAAAGATAAGCTTCACAGGCATTCGCCTTCTTCACAGGCTCTGGGCCTTTTCCAAAAAGATAGGCTTAACAGGCATTCGCCTTCTTCACAGGCTCTGGGCCTTTTCCAAAAAGATAGGCTTCACAGGCATTCGCCTTCTTCACAGGCTCTGGGCCTTTTTAGGGGTAGAACCTCCGGAGGTGCTGGATGTTCCACGCGTTCTGGACTGGCACCCCCTCCTGAGTCTCCAAGCGCGCGGAGCCGGGCTCGAGACATGAACAACAACGAGAACGGCCCTCCCACATGGGAGAGAGCTTATGCAGCCCCTCCCTGGAGAGAACCCGCCTGAGCACGAGGTCCCCTACCTCAAGAGTTCTGGGGAGGATGTTGCGGCAGTGGTATCGTCGCAGTGCTTGTTGGTACCTCGCCGCTCGCAACGCAGCTTCTCGACGACGCTCCTCCCCCAGCACGAGGTCCGTCCCCCGCATGGCGTCCTGCTGCGCCTCGTCGAACGCCAGGACCCGTGCGGAATGACGTCTGACCTCGTGAGGGAGGACTGCTTCGGCTCCATAGACCAGGAAGAACGGGGTCTCTCTAGTTGGCTTGGTCGTGGTCGTGCGGATGGACCACAGCATAGACTGAAGCTCGTCGTACCAACCTCTGCCGCAGGCCTCCAGTTTCTTCTTGAATGTTCTGTTTTGAGGCCTCGGGACCTCTGCGTTGGCTCGCTTCGGCACTGGCCATTGCTTGAAGTGCGCCACGGCGTAGCATATCTGCGTTCCCGTGTTAGCCAAGATGTTTTGAAGAGGTTCTTGGTGAATCTGCGAACCGTTGTCGGTGATGATGCGGTTCGGCACCCGAACCGCTCACTATGCCCTTGACGAACTTGACCGCAGAACCTGCGAGGATGGTGCGGACGGCTTCCACTTCAGCCCACTTGGTGAACTTGTCCACGACGACGTAGAGGTAGCAATAGCCCCCTGGCGCCCGAGGAAACGGGCCCAGGATATCCAGCCCCCAGACTGCGAATGGCCACGAGAGGGGTATAGTTTGCAGACCTCCTGCTCGCTGATGGATTTGCTTGGCATGGAATTGGCAGGCTTCGCCAGCCTTCACTAGTTCGACGACATCGTTGAGCGCAGTAGGCCAATAGAAACCGCTCCGGAATGCCTTGCCCACGAGGGTTCGTGATGACGAGTGATGCCCACAGTCTCCACCGTGTATATCCGCCAGCAGCTCTTTCCCTTGCTCCCTGGAGATGCAGCGTAGTGACACATCATTGGTCGCTTCGATAGAGCTCTCCATCCTCGATGCAAGATATCTTGTGGCTTGCCGTGCCACGCTCCGCTTCCTCCTCCTTCTCCGGCAGGGTCCCTTGCGTTAAGTAGCTCCGGAGCTCTGTGATCCAGCACCCCTCCTGAGGCTCCATCGTCGAGGCAGCGCGCGCTCTGAGGCCGGGCCCGCAGCCAGGGCTCTGAGGCGGTGGCTGGGGAGCTCCTCCCGAGGCTGCGCCGTGTTTGATAGTGATGGCATGGTCGAGGGCTTGAAAAGCCGCTCCTCGAACACGCCAGGCTCCTGAGGTAACCGCCTGGATGCTCGTTTGGCGATGTCGTCGGCCTCTTGATTGGTGCCGCGGGGCACATGCTGCAACTACAACCCCCGGAACTGCTTCTCCATCCTGCGGACCTCCGCAAGGTAGGCTTCCATGTGCTCATCTTTTGGCTCATACACCTTGTTGGAGAAATTGACGAGGAGCTGCGAATCGCCCTTGATGGTAAGGCACTTCACCCCTAGGGCAGCTGCGGCCTTCAAGCCCGCTATTAGACCTTCATACTCCGCTATGTTGTTGGAGACCTTTTCACCTTGCTGGAAATAGAGCTGCACAACGTAGTAGAGCTTGTCCCGAGTGGGAGATATCAGCACCGCCCCAGCCCCAGCGCCATGCCTGGAGAACGCCCCATCAAAATACATGACCCAGCCTTCTGGCGCTTCGCTTCCCGGGGAGAGGGACCGATCCTCGTCGGCCTTGAGGCCCTGTGCCTCCGTCCATTCTACCACGAAATCCGCTAATGCGGCCCCCTTGATGACTCTGGTCGTGCTAAATTCGAGCTGAAACGCTTGCAGTTCAATGTTCCACTCAGCGACCCTTCCGGCTGAGTTAGGGCTCCGGAGCACCCTTTCCAAGGGGTATGCTGAGACGACCTTGATGGGGTGACCTTGAAAATAGTGCCGCAGCTTGCGCGAGGCCACCAATAGCGCGAGGAGTAGTTTTTGAGGCATGGGGTACCGTGCCCTCGCGTCCCGCAACACCGTGCTGACTAAGTACACTGGGTGCTCAACGAGGTTTGGAGCGCCAGTGCCGATGGCGCCCTCCGGGGACCGTGGCGCCTCCTGAGGCGATGGAGCCTCCAGAGGCTGGTAGTCTGGGGAGGGACCTCTTCCGTCCCTAGTGCGCTCCCCTGCGGCGGCTGATCCTTCTCAGCCGCGGTAGCGGTTTATGTGGGTCTTCCTTGTTCCTGCTTTGCCTTGACCTGGGCTGCTGTTGTGGTTTTGGTTCAACGCTCTTCCCTAACCGCCACCAGCTGCTGCGTTGGCGGAGTAGGGAGGGCGGCGAGTAGAGCACCAGGGTTCTCTGCAGGCGTGGGGCCACCATGACCGAGGGCTGGTTAGGTACCTCTTGAGATCTTGAAACGCTTGTCGGCCTCTTGATCCATTCAAAGGGTCCCTTTTTCTTCATTAGCTGGAAGAAAGGCAGCGCTGTTCCCCAACTTGGAGATGAAGCGCCCTAGTGCGATCCACGCCCAAAGAGCTTCTGCATTTCCACGAGGGTCTTTGGCGGGCTCATGTCCTCGACCGCCTTGACCTTTTCAGGTTGGCCTCGATGCCTCGGTGGGATCTGAGGAAGCCCAAGAGCTTGCTGAGGGACTCCAAACACACACTTCTCCGGGTTGAGCCGTGGGTTCACTGCGTTGGCGCCCGCCAAGGTTTCCTCCAGGTCTTGTATCGTGGTTCGGCCTCCGAGACTTCACCACAATGTCATCGATGTAAGCCTCAACATTCTTCCCGAGCTGCGGACCCCGTGTTGCGCAGCCCAATGGCATGCGTAGTGACACCCCACCCCTGCGGGTCGGGAAGGCCGTCTTCTCCGCCTTCTACCGCCATCTTGATCTTGTGATACCCGGAGAAGGCATCCAAGAAGCATAACAGGTCGCACTCAGCGGTGGAATCGACGATCTGGTCGATGCGAGGGAGCGGGAACGGATCTTGCGGGCATGCCTTGTTGAGGTTGGTGAAGTCGACACACATGCGCTCCTTCCCTCCCTTCCTTGGCACAACGATAGGGTTGGCCAACCAATCCGGATATCGGACCTCGCGAATGACCCCAGCGGCTTCTAGTTTGCGGGTCTCCTGGACGATGAAGGCTTGCTTTTTAGTGGACTGCCGCCTCGCTTTCTGCTTCATGGGGCGTACGTTGGGGCACACGTGGAGGTGATGCTCGATTATGCCCCTAGGGATTCCCGCCAACTGATCAGGCTCCCAGGCGAATACCTTCTTATTTGCGCGCAGGAACTTGATCAGGGCCTCCTCCTGCTCGAGCTCGAGGTTGGCGCCTATGGTGAAAGTGGCGTCAGTGGACCCGTCCTCGTCGACGGGTATTTGCTAGGTCTCCGCCTTGTCTTGGGTGAACAACTATTTCTTCTTGGTTGGTGCAGCCCCCTTGGGCTCGAGGGTCTCACGCCCGGGCAGCTGTCTTTGGCGCCGCCGTCTTGAAGGCGAAGCTTGAGCACCCGCAACGATCTCCGGTGTCCCCGGCACGCAGTGAGGACACCGTTGCTCCGGGCATCTTCATGAGGTTGTACGCCGGGTGAGTCGCGGCCATGAATTGGGCCAGTGTTGGGTAGCCGAGGATGGCGTTGTAGGGGAGGCCGATGGGGGCGATGTCGAAATCGACCAGCTCTGTGCGGAAGTTGTCGTAGGTGCCGAAAGTTACCGGGAGCCGGATCTGTCCCAAGGAGCTGGATGACCCGCCCCCGACGCCCGAGAAGGGCCGGCTGGGCTACAGCCGCTCCCGGGGTATGCAAAGAAGGTTGAAGGCCTCAACTGAGAGCATGTTGAGGCCCGCGCCACCGTCGATGAGAGTCCTGGTGATGGCCACCTGGCAGATGGTGGGGGTGCACAGCATAGGGAGCGCACCCGAGCAGGCTGAGTTGGAGGGGTGGTCCTCCGAGCCGAAGGTCAGACTGGCCTTGGGCGCCGACCGGTCCGGGGGAGCTCCCTGCCGCGTGGAGGCAGCGCCGACCCGGCGGACGAATGGCTTGATGTGGTTACTTGAAGGTGGCGCCTGCGAGCCGCCCAGGAGGGCCGCGATGACCGGGGGCGCTGGTGCAGCGTGGTGGGTGAGGAAGAGGCCGCGCAGCTCTTCCCAAGAGGCCATGGAGGCTGCCGGCAGGTGGAGCAGCCATGCACGTGGAGCGCCGGTGAGGGCCATGGGAAGCCAGTTGGCCATGACCCTGTCATCGCCCCCAGCTTCGAGGACGATCTCCTCGTACGCCAGCAGGAAGGCCAGCGGATCGGTTGCGCCGTTGTAGCGCGGCGGCGTCGTCGGCTTGAACTTCTCCGGCCACCGCACCCGTTGCAAGGCCGGGGCCAGGGCTCGGAGCCCCCTGGCCCCCGCGTTGGCGCTGGCGACCAGAGCGGGTGGCGCGCTGCTCATCGCGAGGCGGGCCGCGGCGGTGGCGAAATAAAAACTCCGCGCACCCTACCGCACGCCAAATGTCGGATTTCGGGTTCCGGCAGACCCTTGAGGTTCGAACACTGGGGTGCGCGCGGAGATCTCGCCCTCTACATACCTGCACCCCGCCGCCTCACTTGGATCTAAACTACGAAAGGAACAACACAAGAGACACAAGGTTTATACTAGTTCGGGCCACCATTGTGGTGTAATACCCTACTCTAGTTTGTGGTGTGGTGGATTGCCTCTTGGGCTGATGGTAATGAACAATACAAGGAAGAACAGCCTCGCGAGGGTCTGTTCTTGGCCGGTGCGATGAACTGCTAGGGGGAGTTCGATCGCTCTCTCTCTCTCTCTGGATTCCGGACCTTGGATCCAAGATTGCTTCTTGCTCTCCTCGATCCGATCCCCTAGCTCTGTGCGTGGCTAGTCCTATTTATAGGCAAAGGCCCTGGGCCTCTTCCCAAATATTGAGCGGGAAGGGCGCCAACAATTGGCCATTTGAAGGGGAACATCTGGTACACTTATCGACTAAAGTTGCTCCTCGCTTTGCCAAAGGCTCGGTGGTGGCCTTGCTTGGGCTCCACAATGACTTCCTTCCTGCCGTTGGGCTGGTCTTGGTCTTGTTGCACGAAATGGGCGCCTTTGCTTGATGCTCTCGCCGCGCTTGCTCCCTTTGCACCAAAGAGGAAAGGAGGACACTGCGCGGGCTGGCGCCCGCCTGGCGCCCTTAGTCGTCATGGCTTGCGTCATGGGCACCTCGTGAGGTACCCCGCCTTGATCTCTCCGCCTCCTCGCGAGCCAGCCTGATGAGGCCGTGTCTGAGGAAGCTTCCTGTCGTCCGCCCCGCGAGGCTTGGCCCCTCGCGAGGGTCTTGAGCTTGTGTTGATGAAGATGGGCCGTGATGGGCCCCCCTTTGAGCCACGCCGCAGGCCGCAGGCAGGCAAGTCTGGGGACCCCCGTTCCCAGAACGCCGACAATGGGAATGCCATAATAGGTAGGTATGGTGGCTGTTTTGAGGAAGATATAAGGAGGTTTATGTGTGAAAGAGCGTATCATATTAAAGGGTTTGGATGCACCGGCGAAGTTTGCACCAACTCTCAATGTGAGAAAGGGCAGTACCGAAGAGGCTAGCAATGATGGAAAGGTGAGAGTGTGTATAATCCATGGACTCAACATTAGTCATAAAGTACTCACATACTTATTGCAAAAATCTACAAGTCATCAAAAACCAAGCACTACGCGCATGCTCCTAGGGGGATAGATTGGTAGGAAAAGACCATCGCTCGTCCCCGACCGCCACTCATAAGGAGGACAATCAAAGAACACCTCATGTTTCAAATTTGTTACATAATGTTTACCATACGTGCATGCTACGGAACTTGCAAACTTCAACACAAGTATTTCTCAAATTCACAACTACTCAACTAGCACGACTTTGATATCACTACCTCCATGTCTCAAAACAATCATCAAGCATCAAACTTCTCTTAGTATTCAACACACTCATAAGAAAGTTTTTACTAGAATTGAATACCTAGCATATTAGGATTATTTAAGTAAATTACCATGCTATTTAAGACTCTCAAAATAATATAAGTGACGCATGAGATAATAATAGTTTCTATAAAACAAAACCACCACCGTGCTCTAAAAGATATAAGTGAAGTACTAGAGCAAGAACTACATAACTCAAAAGATATAAGTGAAGCACATAGAGTATTCTAATAATTTCCTAATCATGTGTGTCTCTCTCAAAAGGTGTGTACAGCAAGGATGATTGTGGTAAACTAAAAATCAAAGACTCAAATCATACAAGACGCTCCAAGCAAAACACATATCATGTGGTGAATAAAAATATAGCTCCAAGTAAAGTTACTGATGGAAGTAGACGAAAGAGGGGATGCCTTCCGGGGCATCCCCAAGCTTTGGCTTTTAGGTGTCCTTAGATTATCTTGGGGGTGCCATGGGAATCCCCAATCTTAGGCTCTTGCCACTCCTTGTTCCATAATCCATCAAATCTTTCGCCCAAAACTTGAAAACTTCACAACACAAAACTCAACAGAAAATCTCGTGAGCTCCGTTAGCGAAACAAAACAAAACACCACTTCAAGGTACTATAATGAACTCATTATTTATTTATATTGGTGTTAAACCTACTGTATTCTAACTTCTCTATGGTTTGTAAACTATTTTACTAGCCATAGATTCATCAAAATAAGCAAACAACACACGAAAAACAGAATCTGTCAAAAACAGAACAGTCTGTAGTAATCTGTCAGTAACGCAAACTTCTGGAACTCCAAAAATTCAGCAAAAATAGGAAGACCTAGACAATTTGTTTATTGATCAGCAGCAATTGGAATCAATATTTTATCACGTTCTGGTGATTTTTAACAATTATTTTCGTGAACAGAAAGTTTCTGGAATTTTCAGCAAGATCAAATAGCTATCATCCAAGAAGAACATATAGGTTTAACTTGGCACAAACACTAATTAAAACATAAAAAGACATCTAACCAGAGGCTAGATAAAATATTTATTCCTAAACAGAAGCAAAAAGCAAAAAAAACTGAAAATAAAATTGGGTTGCCTCCCAACAAGCGCTATCGTTTAACGCCCCTAGCTAGGCATAAAAAGCAAGGATAGATCTAGGTATTGCCATCTTTGGTTTTAGGGAAGAAAAGAGCAAACTTGTTATCTATAGAATTAATCTTTCTATTTTGATAAATCACATGGCTATTAATGGTAGAAGAAAGATTAAGGATGTTGCGGAAATTTGCATCTAGGCTAGCTTTTATCTCTTTAATAGATTCGTTTTGGTAGGAAAGCAAAAGAGACGTAGATTCAACTTTCTCATTCACGGGGTGCCCAAATATGGCTTTCATCTTTCCATAAGTGTATACGGCATCCCCCTCAAGAAAGTCTTCTTCAAATATAGAATCTAAGACATGCTTAAACGAAGAAGGTAGGGCAACATAAAAGCTCTTCAAGTAAATCTCAATTTGGTATTGGGGTATATAGTTAGCCCGGATCCTTAACAGTCTATCCCAAGCATCTTTCAAAGATTCATTGAGTAAATAACGAAAAATTCCGAAATCATCTTTATCAAAATTATTAGGACTCTCATTGACAATTCCGGCAGGTTTTTCCATAGTATTATTTATGAGTTTAGATAGAATAGAAGGGTTGTCCAAAGCACTAAAACTCGAGAGAGAACCCCCAACTCTTTTTGATTCCGACATGGCGAAGGAAGGGCGAGCGGGAAAAACAGGGCGAATAAAACGGCAAGGGTGAAGCGGGGGAGAGGAAAACGAGAGGCAAATGGAAAAATAATGTAATGAGGGAGATAAGGGTTTGTGATGGGTACTTGGTATGTTGACTTTTGCTTAGACCTCCCGTGCAACGGCGCCATAAATCCTTCTTGCTACCTCTTGAGCACTGCTGAGGGAGTCCTAGATTAGGGCGTGTCCGGATAGCCGGACTATAGCCTTTGTCCGGACTCCTGGACTTTGAAGATACAAGATTGAAGACTTCGTCCCGTGTCCGGATGGGACTTTCCTTGGCGTGGAAGGCAAGCTTGGCGATACGGATATGTAGATCTCCTACCTTTGTAACCGACTCTGGTGTAACCCTAACCCTCTTGGTGCCTATATAAACCGGAGGGTTTTAGTCCGTAGGAAAAACAACAATCATACCATAGGCTAGCTTCTAGGGTTTAGCCTCTCTGATCTCGTGGTAGATCTACTCTTGTACTATCCATATCATCAATATTAATCAAGCAGGAGTAGGGTTTTACCTCCATCGAGAGGGCCCAACACAGGTAAAAACATCGTGTCCCTTGTCTCCTGTTACCATCCGCCTAGGCGCACAGTTCGGGACCCCCTACCGAGATCCGCCGGTTTTGACACCGACATTGGTGCTTTCATTGAGAGTTCCTCTGTGTCGTCATCTTTAGGCCCGACGGCTCCTCCGATCATCAACAACAATGCGCTCGAGGGTGAGACTTTTCTCCCGGACAGATCTTCGATTCGGCGGCTTTGCATCGGGCAATTAAGCAGCCATCTGGAGCAGATTAAGCTACACCCCGGACACCAGGTCAGATTTGGAAGTTTGAAATACACGACTGACGTCCGCGGAGACTTGATCTTCGACGGGTTCGAGCCACAGCCAAGCGCGCCGCCTTTATCACGAGGGCATGATCTAGCTCTGCCGCGAGCAGTGTCACGGAGGCCGCACCGATGTCGCTCCGACCTTCAGCTCGAGCCGATGCGCCCGATCGAGGACGGGTGGCTGGACACCGCCTCGGGGGCTGCAATCTCTACGACGATTGAGCCATACACCTACCCCGTCCTTTGCGAAGCTTGTGACTCCAAGGTGCCGGACTCCTCTCCGGACTCCAAGCCTTCCGCGCCCCCGCCAATCGAATCCGATTGGGCGCCGATCATGGAACTCACTGCCGCGGACATCTTTCAGCACTCGCCCTTTGGCGACATCCTGAATTCACTAAAGTCTCTCTCTTTATCAGGAGAGCCCTGGCTGGATTATGGTCAGAAAGGTTGGGATGCGGACGATGAAGAAATTCAAAGCCCACCCACCACCCACTTCATAGCCACTATCGATGATTTAACCGACATGCTCGACTTCGACTCCGAAGACATCAACAGTATGGATGACGATGTAGAGGAGGAACATGAACCAGCACCTATACGACACTGGAGAACCACCTCATCTCACGATGTATACATGGTGGACACACCTAAAGGAATCAACGATGAGGAACAACGGGACGCTACGAAGGATCATTCCCTCGAAAAGCAGCCAAAACGGCAACGTAAGCGCCGCTCAAAGTCCCGCCTCGACAAAAACAACAGCCATACAGACCCAGCCATAGAGCAGGGCGAATTGGTGGACGACGAACATGCTATCGAGCAACCATCCGAACAGGACAATCTGGAGAAACAACCCGTCCCCGGCGAATATAACAGTCCGGACGATCTCATGCTGGACAAGTTGCTGGAGTAGAAGAACCTCCACAAAAGGCTCGTCGCCACTGCACGTAGCCTGAAAAAGCAGAAGCGGAAGCTCAAAACAACAGAAGATGCACTCAGAATCAGATGGAGCAAAGTACTCAACACTGCAGACAAATACGACGACAGTCGCCGAACAAAGAGCTACCCAAAGCAAAAACTACTGCCTGAATTTGATGAGGTGGCCGTAGAGCCCCCGCAATCAAAAAACAAGGAGGCCCCCCGGTCGGATGAACGAACCCATGGCAAACAAAGAGCAGAAAACGACGCCGCACACAAGTCGGCAGGCGATCCGCACAGGGATTATCATCAAAAAGATGGCCTAGTTAGATCTATCTACGGGCCAAGAAAGCAAGCTCTAGTAAGCAAGGCAACACATCAAGTATCCAAACATCATGGTACACCTAAATATAGGTGTGCCGCACACCCCCTATGTTTCACCGATGAGGTGCTGAATCATGAATTTCCAGCGGGATTCAAGCCCGTAAACATAGAGGCATACGACGGAACAACAGACCCTGGAGTCTGGATTGAGGATTACATCCTCGATATACACATCGCTAGAGGAGATGATCTCCACGCCATAAAATACTTACCACTCAAGCTCAAAGGGCCAGCCCGGCATTGGCTTAAAAGCCTTCCCGAAAACACCATTGGAAGTTGGGAGGAGCTCGAGGATGCTTTTCGGGCAAATTTTCAAGGGACCTATGTCCGACCTCCGGATGGCGACGATTTAAGTCACATAACTCAACAACCCGGAGAGTCAGCCCGGAAATTTTGGAACAGATTCCTCACTAAAAAGAACCAAATAGTCGACTGTCCGGACGCCGAAGCCTTAGCAGCTTACAAACACAACGTCCAGGGCGAATGGCTCGCCAGACACCTCGGCCAAGAAAAGCCAAGAACAATGGCGCATTAACAAGCCTCATGACCCGCTTTTGCGGGGAGGATAGCTGGCTGGCAAGATGCAGATACTAGCGACCCAAGTACATCCGAAGTCGGGGATGGAAGCGGAAACCACGGCGCAGCAAGGACCAGCGTCGGACCAAGAAACAACCGAAGAGCACGACGATCGGCGCGGATTCAAAAGCTCTCGGCAGAATCATAAAAAGCTGCCCCTAAGGATAACAGGGACGAGCTATCTAGCAAACAAAATTTTGGACAAGATATGCCAAATCCACAGTACTCCGGAAGCACGCAAACCATACCCACAGGATTGTTGGGTCTTCAAGAAGTCCGCAAACTCAACGCCCGAACACAAGGGGCTCGACACACCAAGCGAGGACGATGGCGAACCCCACAAGCGAGCAATTTGGAAAACAAAAGAATTTCCCACAAGAAATCAAAACAGTAAACTCACTTCACGTGACAAAAGGGAAAAATAGAGCGGCGCCCATAGAGGTACGCGCCATACGGCCTATCCCGAAGGAGTCCCTCCACTGGTTGTTAAAACCAATCACCTTCGACCATCAGGATTACTCGAGAAGTATACGGAATGTAGGTTGGACTGCCTTGATATTAGATCCGATAATTGGCGGACTCCAATTTTCACAAGTCCTAATGGACGGCGGCAGTGATCTAAACCTGCTATATCAGGACACAATCCGCAAAATGGGCATAGACCCAACCAAATTTCACCATAGCAACACTTCCTTTCAAGGGGTAATGCCAGGCCCATATGCCCATTGTATGGGCTCTCTACTGCTAGAAGTTGTGTTCGGCTCACCCGACAACTTCCGCCGCGAAAAGTTAACCTTCCACCTTGCCCCATTTACAAGTAGCTATCAAGCACTATTGGGACGCGAAGCTTTCGCCCGCTTTAACGCAATACCTCATTATGCATCTCTTACACTTAAAATGCCCGGTCCACGTGGCATCATCTCATTAAAGGGAAACATCGAGGGTTCCTCGAGTCCGGAAAATTGTGCGGTTACCTTGACAGCCCCACAATAAACTGGCTTCACCAATACAAGCATTTAGACAGGTCGTCCAGACCCCGGACACGGCTGGACGAGTCCGGCGTAAACATACAAGGGCTCACCAGACGCATATCCCCGTACAAGGGGCTCCGCGCATCCACAACAAGAGACAATAAAGCTCAATTTTATTCATTTTCTGAATTGTACTTCATTTATTTAATATAACGTACATTTTCTCATGACCTTTTTCAACTAAGTTCCTCTCTTTTACAGATGAACATCGTGCTACACCCGTCGAGGATACGGCTGCAACGGAGACACAAAGCAGACGTGCGATAGGGACCCGTCATGAGGATTCTTTTCAGATTAAGACCCTGCGTAAACCTTTTTCACTGTCTCTTATTGATACACATTCCCCGGTTTTTTGCTATAACCGAGGAGGAGGCTGGCGTTTTGGCATGGTCCACGTCAGAATTTCGCGCGTACCTGGACACCAGGGGCTTATTACCAAGGGCGATTGTTTGACCCGTTTTCCTAAAAGACCGAATACCTTAGGGACTGTTTGGCGTCTCGAGTTAGGCCTTATATGCATCATCTCCGAATCATGTCTTTGGTGAAATGTTGGGTTTGCCCGGCTCCTGTGTTTTGCTGCCTTACGTTCTGTTCTATCGGCTAATGCGGCACCAGGAGAACTACTGCGATTGTGCCTCGGTTCGGCCAGGCGAGCACCTCAGTAGAGAAAGCCGAAAACTGACTGTCATGATATAACGTGAGACTGGTCAACCACTCGATGACCCGCTGGAATCTTTAGAATTCCTCCACATTGACGAAGGGCCGTTTCCCGGCCAGGCACATCTGGCATACGAATTGGGTGGCGCGGTGCCCCTAGGGGCTATATAGTAGCCCCACCGTCGAACTCCTATGGCTAAGTGAAAGTGGTAAAGCATTATAGTCTGGTTGCCTGGTTTGCTGCGCTATCACCTCCTTTGTAGGACCAAGGCGTTGGATCAAGTGTGAAAATCGCTTTACTGCAAACACCCCGCATTATATGCGTGGGGCTGAAACCAAAGACTGCCATCTTTCGGGTTATATACACATATACATTAACGGCCGCACATGAGGTATTTTAATTCTTGAAGGCACAAGTATAAAAAGCTTTTATATTCCATCGAAACATTGTTTCACAATAATACATGTTATTCGAACATAATATCCTTCGAGCACTGCGTCTCTATTAAACGAGCGCCCTGCAGAACTTCCTGAAAATAGTGCTCGAAAGGTACTCGGCTTCCATCCGAATCTTGGGATGCAACATCGGTGGCCTTCATCTCCGCCCAGTATGTCTTGACACGGGCAAGAGCCATCCGCGCACCCTCTATGCATGCTGACCGCCTCATTGCTTTGATATGCAGCACCACACCATGGAACTGCTGCACCAAGCCAAAATAACTCTTCGGCTCGGGCCTTTTCGGCCACAAATGAGTCACGACATTCTTGATGGCAAGTCCGGACAACCTATTCAGCTCCGCCCATTCGGCCAAACGATCGGTTAATGGAAGTGGATGCTCCGGACTACGGAACTGCGACCAAAAAAGCTCTTCCATCTCGTGATCCTTTTGATCTCCGAAGTGTTCGGCCGCGTTCGCGGCACTCGCCGCCAAGTCCAGATAAGCATCCTCACTACTCCACAGCCGGTCCAACTGAGCATATTTAGGATCCGTGAACTTCCTCCGCAGCAAAAAAGTCTTTCCAGCCGCGATATCTCCGGCCTGACGCAGCTCCTCCTTCGTAGCTCTCATCACAGAGCGAGCATCCTTGGCCTCGGTGGTGGCCTTCTTCAGGTCCTCTTGCTCCGCTCGACCTTCTTTTTCAAGAAGCTCGCAGCGGTCGGTAGCATTCTTCAACTTCACGGCCATCTCGGCCATTTCCTTCTTCTTGGCGGTGAGCATCTGTTGGCTTTTAGCTCTTCGGCAGCCTTTAAGGCAGCAACATCACTTTTTCTGGCCTGCTCCTTGGCCCGGGCAAGCTTCGCCCGAAGGTTCTCCATGGCAGCGGCACCATCTGCATCAAGCATACATGTTGTAAGGCACGGGCATCAAGCTCCCTTACCAGGTGTCCACGGAGAAACCGCATACCTTGTGACTCATCAAGCCGCTTATTGACAAGCGCGATGTCGGCATCCGCCACTTCAAGTTGCCGCTTTAGTTCGGCAAATTCGTCAGTCCGACTAGCCACCGGACGCTCTGCCACCTACATAGGAAGGGCGACTTATTATAACCTGGGATTATGATCCTCGGCACGCTGTCACTTATGACAAACGCACCGAGTCTCAGGGGCTACTATCTACACAGGGCGCATCTTATATATGCGGAACCGTTAAAAGGTACATCATTGCACGTACCTCAAAACCTGTCAGTAAACTTCTGGCGGCCTCGTACAACCCGCTTTCCACGGACAAATTTTTTTCAATCACCGTACCCATCAATGCACGGTGATCCTCTGAGATAGACACTCGCCCGAGCAGATCCTTCAACTCCTTCGACCATGCACCAGGAGGTGCCGGACTCGTCTGATGGCCTTTTTCGAAGGCCGGACACGGAGGGCTTTGGGGGACCCTACGACTGCCCTCTGCACTACCGGATTCGGAGAAGCCCTCCGTGACGACACCTCAGGATCGTCCGCCTCGCTAGGCCGTACGGCAGAGGGAGGCGTTCCGCTCTCCATCATCTCCGGACAAAGATCCCCTGAAGACGAGCTCTGTTGAGAGGGGCTGAGATCCGAACTACAAGGTAAATTTTCGGTTATCTTCAGAAATAAGGCGGGGATGTCTCTTATTTTAAAAAACTCCCCTCTCTACTTACGGCTCGCTGGAGGGCTGATCTCCTTGGGGAAATATTGCGGCCGGGGCATCTTCCGGCGCAGGACCCTCTGGCGAAGATTTCTTCCCGCGCTTTGAGGCCTTGGTCTCCGGATCTTCAGAGGCGGTCCTGTTCTCCCCTTGGATGGAGGGATTCTTGATCCCTCCTTGCTTGATAACCTCCTTGGCGGAGGCAGTAGCTTCCTTGTTCCCCCCTTCGCCTTCTTTCAAAGGCGCAGTCTCCAGCATCTTGGTTAACATGGGATCCAGCATGGTCTCAGGGAGGGGGGTGGGACACCTGATCAGTTTTGCTTTCGCTATCCACTCCTGTTTAAGGGACAACTCTTTTAAGGGCAAGTTTATGACAAATATACGGATAGCGTGTCCGGGTACGGGACTACTTACTTGAGCATCCGGGCGATTGCAACTCAGACCCGCGTCCTCGTTCAAGTCCGGACACATTGCTTGTGATCCGAAGAACAGTTTGTACATCTCCACGGGCATTGCGCCCATAAAATGTTGGAGAGCTCGTGGTCCCTCCGGATTGAACTCCCACAGGCGGAGGGGGCGACGTTTCCAGGGCAGGATGCGACGAATCAGCATGACCTGCGTTACTACGACCAGATTGATCTCTCTCTCTAGGAGGTCTCGAATATGGCCCTGCAACAAGGGCACGTCCTTGGACGGCCCCCAGTCAAGCCCTTTATTGACCCACGACGCCAGCCGTGGTGGAGGACCCGAGCGAAAGGCAGGTGGCGCCACCCATTTGGTGCCCCTGGGAGCTGTGATATAAAATCACTCTTGTTGCCATAGGCTGAGCTCCTCTTGAAAAGAGCCCTCGGGCCATGGAGCGTCAGCGTTCTTTCTTATAACAGCCCCTCCACTTTCTGCTGTTGCCCTTGATCATCTTGGCTCCACCTTGAAGGTCTTGAGCCACAATCCGAAGTGAGGGGTAATGCGGAGGAAGGCTTCACACATGACGATGAATGATGAGATGTGGAGGATGGACTCCGGATCCAAGTCGTGAAATTCCAGCCCGTAATAAAACATGAGCCCCCTCAAGAAGGGGTCCGTCGGGAAGCCTAGCCCCCGAAGGAAGTGAGACGCGAACACCACGCTTTCATCGGGCTTGGGAGTGGGAATAACCTGCCCTTGAGTAGGCAGCCTATGCGAGATTTCGCCGGTTAGATACCTGGCATCTCTTAGCTTTAGGACATCTTCTTCCGTGTGAAGGAAGGCATCCACCGCCTTGGAGGTCGGGCGGACATCATCGAAGGTCCGGCGCTGAATCTAGAGCTTTGGGTGTTGGAACTTCGAGGGGCGGATTCGATGGAGATTGAGAAAAAGGAGCGGGGCCTTGGTCTCTTTATAAAGAGGTTGAATACCAGGAGCCCTCCCCGTGACCATTCGGGACTCGCCTTCGATAGAGGAGGCGTGCCAATGGGCACGATTGGGTTACCCACGCCCGTATTGATGAGAATCCCAGAATAAGGGGAGACGATCTCTGCTTTGATAAGACGTGCCAAGGAAACCGCCTCGCTAAACGCGCTGAGGTGGGACAGTAAAAACGATTCGAATAAAGGTTTGGCCATGGTGTGATGTCATGCCGCGGAATACATCAGCAGATTGAACTTGTGTAAATGTTATTCTCTCTACGGTGGTATGTGGAACTTATTTTGCAGAGCCGGACACTATCCTTGTGTTCAAAATCTTCTATGAAGTATTCGGAGGAGGAAACCGCCTTGCAATGCCGAGGACAATATGCGTGCGGACTCGTCGTCATTGAAGCCTGGTTCAGGGAGCTCTTGAGGAGTCTGGATTAGGGGTGTCCGGATAGCGGACTATAGCCTTTGGCCAGACTCCTGGACTTTGAAGATACAAGATTGAAGACTTCGTCCCGTGTCCGGATGGGACTTTCCTTGGCGTGGAAGGCAAGCTTGGTGATATGGATATGTAGATCTCCTACCTTTGTAACCGACTCTATGTAACCCTAACCCTCTTCGGTGCCTATATAAACCGGAGGGTTTTAGTCCGTAGGAAAAACAACAATCATACCATAGGCTAGCTTCTAGGGTTTAGCCTCTCTGATCTCGTGGTAGATCTACTCTTGTACTACCCATATCATCAATATTAATCAAGCAGGAGTAGGGTTTTACCTCCATCGAGAGGGCCCGAACCTGGGTAAAAACATCGTGTCCCTTGTCTCCTGTTACCATCCGCCTAGACACACAGTTCGGGACCCCCTACCCGAGATCCGCCGGTTTTGACACCGACAACTGCGTTGGTTTTCCCTTGAAGAGGAAAGGGTGATGCAGCAAAGTAGCGTAAGTATTCCCCTCAGTTTTTGAGAACCAAGGTATCAATCCAGTAGGAGGCCACGCACGAGTCCCTCGCACCTACACAAACAAATAAATCCTCGCAACCAATGCGATAAGGGGTTGTCAATCCCTATACGGTCATTTACGAGAGTGAGATCTGATAGATATGATAAGATAATATTTTTGGTATTTTATATGATAAAGATGCAAAGTAAAATAAAAGGCAATAAAAATAACTAAGTGTTGGAAGATTAATATGATGGAAAATAGACCCGGGGGCCATAGGTTTCACTAGTGGCTTCTCTCAAGAGCATAAGTATTTACGGTGGGTGAACAAATTACTGTTCGGCAATTGAAAGAATTGAGCATAGTTATGAGAATATCTAGGCATTATCATGTATATAGGCATCACGCCCGCAACAAGTAGACCGACTCCTGCCTGCATCTACTACTATTACTCCACACATCGACCGCTATCCAGCATGCATCTAGAGTATTAAGTTTATAAGAATAGAGTGACGCTTTAAGCAAGATGACATGATGTAGAGGGATAAACTCATGCAATATGATATAAACCCCATCTTGTTATCCTCGATGGCAACAATACAATACATGCCTTGCTGCCCCTACTGTCACTGGGAAAGGACACCACAAGATTGAACCCAAAGCTAAGCACTCTCCCATTGCAAGAAAGATCAATCTAGTAGGCCAAATCAAACTGATAATTCGAAGAGACTTGCAAAGATAACCAATCATACATAAAAGAATTTAGAGAAGATTCAAATATTGTTCATAGATAAACTTGATCATAAACCCACAATTCATCGGTCTCAACAAACACACCGCAAAAGAAGATTACATCGAATAGATCTCCACGAGAGAGGGGGAGAACGTTGTAGTGAGATCCAAAAAGAGATAAGAAGCCATCTAGCTAATAACTATTGACCCGAAGGTCTGAGGTAAACTACTCACACATCATCGGAGAGGCTATGGTGTTGATGTAGAAGCCCTCCGTGATAGATGCCCCCTCCGGCGGAGCTCCGGAACAGGCCCCAAGATGGGATCTCACTGTAGGGTAACACAGCAGAAAACAAAAAATTTCCGACCTACGCACCAGCCCAGGACCACTATGGAGACTGCAGACATGGTTTGATCTTTTTCGTTACCGACTCGTAGTGCAGCGGAAGTAGAGTTGATGAAGAACGGCGGTGCAGATCCCCGCAGCTAGGATTTACAACCTCCCAACCGCGAGGATGTATACCCTCATCCGCTCCTCAGACAGCCCTCCGGGAGGCGGTCGAACAGCCCCCCGGACGGTGTCGTGGACAGCCCTTCAGGAGGATTCACATAACTCGGACCGTCACTTGGACAGCCCTTCGGGAGGCACTCTCAAAACAGCCCCTCGGGCAAAAGGATCGAAACTACGACCTCTCTATGGGGTTGCACACATACGGCGTCATCTATCCGGCAGGGCTTCGCCGTCCAGAACTAGTTCCTGCCGGAACCCAGACAGCCTTTCGGCTCTACGAAACTATTTCACTGGGAGGGAGAGAGAAGCCAGATCATGCATGGCACTTTTATGTGAGAAAGAGTGAGTGTGGAGGGCTGCCCCTCCACCTATGTTTATAGGAAATCCCAAGGGGTAGGGTAGTTTAACACAAAAACCCAAAATGCACATGAATGAAGTCCTTCCTCAAGGGCATAAGAGTGAAACCAAGGAACAAGAGGGGTCCAAGGTGCAGCCCCAAGTGTGGCCGGCCACACCCCTTGGGGGGCCCCCATGAGGGCCTTCCAATCCATCCATGTCATCCCTAGATCTTTTGGGCAAAGCCCCAAAAGGTGGCTTTCCATTAAAATATCCCAAAAAGCACTTTCACTATTCACGATGACATTTTTCAGCGTCCGTTCAAACTGAAAATATTTATGTGGGGTTAGAATATTTCCAGTACCCACCATAATAATTTTCAACGCGTTCTGGAACAATTCCAATTTAGTGATTTTCATCTGCGAAAAGCATCTGAACCGGTTCCTGCAGCTCCGGAACATTTTCGATTTTTATTTCTGAAAATTCCAAAAAGTTTCCCGAATGATTCTGGCACCCTCCAAGAATTATCAGGCATGTGCCGAAACCATTTTGACTTAATGGCATACCCCGAAACAACTATTTCGGTTTCACCGAAACTCATCCGGTGACCTCTCTCTTCGGAACTTTTCCGTTGTCCGAAACTTTTTCGATGATTTTCTCTCAGACTCCCTGTCTAATATTCAGCAGATAGATGACCCTTAAGCGTGTGACCCTATAGGTTCGGTGAAGTATAGACATGACCCGGAACCCCTTCCGATCAGTGATCAACATTGGAGCCGTGGACACCCATATTGACCTCTATACCCACACAAATGAATATTCGAGTGAACCTCCAGTTGCCGTGTGCTATTCCTGTTGCTTCGTGATATGTTACAAATACCCAAGGTGAGATTTACTTGCATCCCCGTGGATCAACGACTTGTCCACTATGCTAGTTACCTCGTTACCGGTTTTGTTCTCTTTTCTCGTTTCCGTGTTGCGGCATCCCTGTGATCAAATCACATTGTGTCTGGCCAAATGATGATGGATACCGTAACACCGAGAGGGCCCGAGAATATCTCTCCATCGTCGAAGGAGCAAATCCCAATCTTGCGCTATCAAGTTACTTGACACACTTTTTCATGAACCTGTAAGCCGCCGTAATAGCCACCCATTTACGGATGACGTTTAACAAACCCCAAAGTTCATGAAGCAAGCATGAAGAAACTCGATACTCTCATGGTCTAAGGAATCATGCAAATGTTAACCATCTCTGTGTTATGCACCATTAACAACTTGTGATTAATGTATCTCTTAGCATAACATCAATCCAGGTCGATTCAACACAAATCTTCTCTTAACATTGTGCCCTCAAAATTGCTGGCATAGACATGCCCATGATCAGGAAAACAGAACCATCATGCAACACTCGAGCTAGTCTTGGAGGCCAGACCAGGAATACTTCTTACCGTTTATTATTCCACACGTGCATATGAGTCTTCCTCCGAGCCTCGTGGATATTGCAGACTCGAGAATCATTGCAGTTATAGCATGGAACATAAACATAATTATGAACTTGAAGATAAATAATATCATTTATTATTGCCTCTAGGGCATATCTCCTACAGACTCCCACTTGCACTGGAGTTAATAATCTAGTTAATGCTAATGCACTTTACACCTATGGCATACTGGTGTAAAAAATGCTTCGCATGTGGTATAGCCTGATGTCCATCGGATCTGACAACTTCAGCTCTGTGTGTATCTCTGCATATCCTCGCATTTTCATGCTTTCACAAAATTCATATTTTGTGTGGACTTGGCGTTGTATGTATGTGAATCATAGGTCGAACGTGGATTCCTCAGACTGAGTTATGGAGCAACTACCTGCAGTAGTGTCCCATTGACAAAAGCCATCTTGGAACCATACTAAGTTCATGAATGAACTATATGATTCAACATCTTCTTTTGTCGCTTCTAAAGCGTCAACATACTTAGTCATTTGTTATATAATTCGCCACAGTATCCTGTTGGGAACAATTTCCAACTACCGTGCCACCATATTGTGTATTACACAAAACCCTTAACTTAAATCAAAAATCGCATGGAGAAAAGATGAAGACTTTATTGATGTAACATTTTACAACGAACTCTTCATGATCTCCGCTTGCAAGAAAACATATCATCAGTACTTACTCTAGTACTCAATGACATCTTTCACCGTTGTCCCATGATCAGTACTTTCATCACTTTAGTATCCATACTCGGAACACCTTGGGAGTATCGGACATATCTGGTTGTTTTACATACCATGGAATACATGATTAATCCAAAACACGAAGGTGTGTGGAATCTCCATCATGTATTTTACTCCTCAGTGTTTTGGGACACCGTGTCTTGTAAAAACTCTTTCCATGTGACTTAGTCAAGAATCACTCCTTGGTGTTTTAAATGCTAAATAGGTTTTAGCACCTTGTCAATATGTATTCATTGCTTAGCCATATTAGGTAAATCTATCTCTATAGATCATCATGGCTAAAATTGAGGCTATTTAGCCTAAGCACTTCATCAAAAACAATTTCAAATGAAGTCCTAATTCGTGTCAAGAAATTTATTTCCAATTAACAATGTGTCAAGCACACAAGGTTTTTAGAAATATTATTACGCTCCCACTTACTTTCTTGAATTACAAGCATCTTCATTACCCATTGATGAAGTCAGAACCCTTTGACCATTTCATCAAAGCATGAAGATTCCAACTCCATTTTGCTCTCTTCTGTCCATCGCTGGAACTCTGAAGTTTGCACCCTTACTAGCATCCTCTGGATAGGCAAAATTCCTTGGACTGTAACACATGCAAGTTCTTGGTTTCATTTCCATCAGATGGAAATCCTATTGTCATCCATGTTTCGTATCTCACGATTGAAATATGTATTAATTGCTAGTTCAACCCGAACCAACTTTAAGCATCGCTATGATGAAAACAACCTTATCGTAGTCAACTCTTGAACTTGTCATTTCAACAAGTCGAGCTTTGTGGATAAAACATTTTTATCCGTATCAGTTTAAAGTTCCATAAATATTCGTTAGACTCTAAGTCTTATCAAGGTTTTAATCTCGAATCACTTATATGCGTGGAAACTAACTCGGGTTGTATTGGCATTTAGCCAATTCCGGAGTCAGGGCCCATCAACGCTTCCTTGTGTATCGTAGGTATAATGTTATCTAACAACAATATCTCGTTTGCGCACCTGAGAGGTTTGCACGAGCCTTGCCTACGTGGTTCAGCTGCAAGTTTGACCGAAGTTCATACATTTTATTGTAGAGACTTCCGTATCAGTCGCAGTAGGAAACTCTGGAATTACTTCCTAGGTCTATTTCCTTTGATCTGATGACGAAGATGAAGGAAATATGCCCTAGAGGCAATAATAAAGTTATTATTTATTTCCTTATATCATGATAAATGTTTATTATTCATGCTAGAATTGTATTAACTGGAAACATAATACATGTGTGGATACATAGACAAAACATAGTGTCACTAGTATGCCTCTACTTGACTAGCTCGTAAATCAAAGATGGTTAAGTTTCCTAACCATAGACATGAGTTTTCATTTGATTAACGGGATCACATCATTAGGAGAATGATGTGATTGACTTGACCCATTCCGTTAGCTTAGCACTTGATCGTTTAGTATGTTGCTATTGCTTTCTTCATGACTTATACATGTTCCTATGACTATGAGATTATGTAACTCCCGCTTACCGGAGGAACACTTTGTGTGCTACCAAACGTCGCAACGTAACTGGGTGATTATAAAGGTGCTCTACAGGTGTCTTCGAAGGTACTTGTTGAGTTGACGTATTTCGAGATTAGGATTTGTCACTCCGATTGTCAGAGAGGTATCTCTGGGCCCTCTCAGTAATGCACATCACTATAAGCCTTGCAAGCAATGTAGCTAATGAGTTAGTTATGAGATGATGCATTACGTAACGAGTAAAGAGACTTGCCGGTAACGAGATTGAACTAGGCATTGGATACCGACGATCGAATCTTGGGCAAGTAACATACCGATGACAAAGGGAACAACATATGTTGTTATGCGGTTTGACCGATAAAGATCTTCGTAGAATATGTAGGAGCCAATATGAGCATCCAGGTTCCGCTATTGGTTATTGACCGGAAATGTGTCTCGGTCATGTCTACATAGTTCTCGAACCCGTAGGGTCCGCACGCTTAAGGTTTCGTTGACAGTTTTATTATGAGTTTATGAGTTTTGATGTACCAAAGATTGTTTGGAGTCCCGGATGTGACCACGGACTTGACGAGGAGTCTCAAAATGGTCGAGACATAATGATCGATATATTGGACGACTATATTTGGACACCGGAAAGGTTCCGGGTGAGATTGGGACAATACCGGATCACCGCGAGGTTATCGGAACCCCCCGAGAGGTATATGGGCCTTATTGGGCCTTAGTGGAAAGGAGGGGAAAGGAGCAAGGGAGGGCCCCCCCCAAGCCCGATCCGAATTGGGAGGGGGGCCGGCCCCCCTTTCCTTCCTCCCTCCTTCCTCTTCCTTCCCTCTCCTACTCCTAATAGGAAAAGGGGGAGTCCTACTCCCGGTGGGAGTTGGACTCCCCCCCCCCTTGGGCGCGCCACCCCCCTTGGCCGGCCCCCTCCTCCACTCCTTTATATACGGAGGACGGGGCACCCCATAGACACAACAATTGATCCTTGAGATCTCTTAGCCGTGTGCGGTGCCCCCCTCCACCATAGTTCTCCTCGATAATATTGTAGTGGTGCTTAGGCGAAGCCCTGCGACGGTAGAACATCAAGATCTTCACCACGCCGTTGTGCTGACGGAACTCTTCCCCGACACTTTGCTGGATCGGAGTCCGGGGAACGTCATCCAGCTGAACGTGTGCAAGAACTCGGAAGTGCCGTAGCTTCGGTGCTTGATCGGTCGGGCCGTGAAGACGTACGACTACATCAACCGCATTGTGCTAACGCTTCCGCTTTCAGTCTACGAGGGTACGTGGACACACTCTCCCCTCTCATTGCTATGCATCACCATGATCTTGCGTGTGCGTAGGAATTTTTTTTGAAATTACTACGTTCCGCAACAGTGGCATCCGAGCCTAGGTTTTATGCGTTGATGTTATATGCACGAGTAGAACACAAGTGAGTTGTGGGCGATACAAGTCATACTGCTTATCAGCATGTCATACTTTGGTTCGGCAGTATTGTTGGATGAAGCGACCCAGACTGACATTACGCGTACGCTTACGCGAGACTGGTTTTACCGACGTGCTTTGCACATAGGTGGCTGGCGGGTGTCAGTTTCTCCAACTTTAGTTGAACCGAGTGTGGCTACGCTCAGTCCTTGCGAAGGTTAAAACATCACTAACTTGACGAACTATAGTTGTGGTTTTGATGCGTAGGTAAGAACGGTTCTTGCTAAGCCCGTAGCAGCCATGTAAAACTTGCAACAACAAAGTAGAGGACGTCTAACTTGTTTTTGCACGGCATGTTGTGATGTGATATGGTCAAGACGTGATGCTATATTTTATTGTATGAGATGCTCATGTTCTGTAACCGAGTTATCAGCAACTGGCAGGAGCCATATGGTTGTCGTTTTATTGTATGCAATGCAATCACCCTGTAATGCTTTACTTTATCACTAAGCGGTAGCTATAGTCGTAGAAGCATAAGATTGGCGAGACGAGAATGATGCTACGATGGAGATCAAGGTGTCGCGCCGGTGACGATGGTGATCATGATGGTGCTTCAGAGATGGAGATCACAAGCACAAGATGATGATGGACATATCATATCACTTATATTGATTGCAAGTGATGTTTATCTTTTATGCATCTTATCTTGCTTTGATTCACGGTAGCATTATAAGATGATCTCTCACTAAATTTCAAGATAAAAGTGTTCTCCCTGAGTATGCACCGTTGCCAAAGTTCGTCGTGCCCAGACACCACGTGATGATCGGGTGTGATAAGCTCTACGTCCATCTACAACGGGTGCAAGCCAGTTTTGCACACGCAGAATACGCAGGTAAAACTTGACAAGCCTAGCATATGCATATATGGCCTCGGAACACTGAGACCGAAAAGTCGAGCGTGAATCATATAGTAGATATAATCAACATAGTGATGTTCACCATTGAAAGCTACTCCATTTCACGTGATGATCAGTTATGGTTTAGTTGATTTGGATCACGTGATCACTTAGATGATTAGAGAGATGTCTATCTAAGTGGGAGTTCTTAAGTAATATGATTAATTGAACTTAAATTTATCATGATCTTAGTACCTGATAGTATTTTGATTGTCTATGTTTGTTGTAGATAGATGGCTCGTGTTGTTGTTCCGTTGAATTTTAATGCGTTCCTTGAGAAAGCAAAGTTGAAAGATGATGGTAGCAATTACACGGACTGGGTCCGTAACTTGAGGATTATCCTCATTGCTGCAGAGAAGAATTATATCCTGGAAGCACCGCTGGGTGCCAACTCGCCGCAGAGCAACACGAGATGTTATGAACGTCTGGCGAGCAAAGTCGATGACTACTCGATAGTTCATTGTGCCATGCTTTACGACTTAGAACCGGGACTTCAACGATGTTTTGAACGTCATGGAGCATATGAGATGTTCCAGGAGTTGAAGTTAATATTTCAAGCAAATGCCCGGATTGAGAGATATGAAGTCTCCAGTAAGTTCTATAGCTGCAAGATGGAGGAGAATAATTCTGTCAGTGAGCATATACTCAAGATGTCTGGGTATAATAATCACTTGATTCAACTAGGAGTTAATCTTCCTGATGATAGCATCATTGACAGAATTCTCCAATCACTACCACCAAGCTACAAAAGCTTCGTGATGAACTATAACATGCAAGGGGCGGAAAAGACGATTCCCGAGCTCTTCGCAATGCTAAAAGCTGCGGAGGTAGAAATCAAGATGGAGCATCAAGTATTGATGCTCAACAAGACCACTAGCTTCAAGAAAAAGGGCAAAGGGAAGAAGAAGGGGAACTTCAAGAAGAACAGCAAGCAGGTTGCTGCTCAAGAGAAGAATCCTAGTATGGACCTAAGCCTGAGATTGAGTGCTTCTACTGCAAGCAGACTGGTCACTGGAAGAGGAACTGCCCCAAGTATTTGGCGGATAAGAAGGATGGCAAGGTGAACAAAGGTATATGTGATATACATGTTATTGATGTGTACCTTACTAGAGCTCGCAGAGCACTGGTATTTGATACGGTTCTGCTAAATATTTGCAACTCAAACAGGATTATGGATTGCTTAACACCGCCAAGGACGAGGTAACAATGCCCGTGGGAAATGGTTCCAAAGTCGATGTGATCGCGGTCGGCACGCTACCTCTACGTCTACCTTCGGGATTAGTTTTAGACCTGAATAATTGTTATTTGGTGCCGCCATGAGCATGAACATTATATCCGGATCTTGTTTGATGCGAGATGGTTATTCATTTAAATCAGAGAATAATGGTTGTTCTATTTATATGAGTAATATCTTTTATGGTCATGCACCCTTGAGGAGTGGTCTATTTTTGATGAATCTCGATAGTAGTGATACACATATTCATAATGTTGAAACCAAAAGATGCAGAGTTGATAATGATAGTGCAACTTATTTGCAGCACTGCCATTTAGGTCATATCGGTGTAAAACGCATGAAGAAACTCCATACTGATGGACTTTTGGAACCACTTGATTATGAATCACTTGGTACTTGCGAACCGTGCCTCATGGGCAAGATGACTAAAATGCCGTTCTCCGGTACTATGGAGCACTACAAAAAAAAGACACATCCGTGACATTTTGGGCCGAACGAATTTTTTTTTTGTCATACATATGACACTTCTATGACGACAATTGTGACAAAACCCGGTATCATCATAGATGTGGTGGGCTCCTACTTATGACAAAAAATCATGATAGAAAATGGTCTTTTCGCCTCCGGCGGGCTGGAGACGCAGCTGCATGACATTCTTTGGGCCGCCCATGACGGAAAAAACCGTGGTAGAAGCGAGGGGAGGAAAATTTCGGGAGTTGCTGCCACGGTGGGAGGTCGGGGCCGATCGATGCGCTGCTTTCTCAGACGACGCTGCTGCAGTGTGCGGTGTTCGCCTAATCAACCCGAAGCGACAGAATCGCAGTTACGCTACATCAACCCGAGCGATCGATCGATGGCTGTTAATCAACCCGATGGAGCGATTCTTCACTGCCGCCGCTAATCAAGCCGATCGATTGATGAACAATGGAGCGCTATGGGGAGGGGGGGGTTGATGAACGTGAGCGTGGCGCTGCTTCCGGATGAACAGGACCCTGCTAGTGAAGGGCTGGATGAACAGAGACGGTGGAGGGGTGGCCGCGAGGGGTAGTTGAGCAGGACCCCGTGGTGTGGAGGGTTGGATGAACAGTAGACGATGGAGGGGTGCCCGTGGAGGGGAACAGTAGCTGGTGGAGTAGCGCGCGGTGGAGGCCGGATGAACAGGAGCCCGTGGAGGCCGGAGGAGGTCGACGGTAGCCCGTGGAGGCCGGAGGAGGTCAACGTGGAGATGAACAAGATCCCATGGAGTCCTGCTTACGGCACGCCACACCCCTACCAATGAACAGACCCCATTTCGACCAGAAGGCCCAACACAGTCCGCTTTCGTCTGCTTTGGCGGCACGCCACACCCTCTCGATCAACAGACTTCTGCTTCGACCGTAGGAGGTCCGCTTCTCCGCTTTACTGCACGCCACACCCTCCCGATCAACAGGACCCCTGCTTCGACCGTAGGAGGTCCGCTTCTCCGCTTTTGCGGTATGCCACCGCCTGATGAACAGGATCCTGCTTCAACGTGGTTGGTCGCATACAAGGCCGCTTCTCCGCTGTGTGGTACGCCAGCCTCATTTCCATCGCCTGCCCGGCCCAAGCCCTACCAATGAACACGACCACGCATTCCGCTCCGACCAGCCGGTTGGCTCCCACGCTGCCCGCTGCTCTCCCGATGAACACGACGCATTCCGCTACCTCCCATGAACACGACGCATTCCGCTGCTCCCCATGAACACAACAACAACGCTGTTTCTCCGCTCCGACCCAGCCATGTACGATACGCCAGTAGGCGTTCGAGACCCTGCCCGATGTGTACGACGCGGGTCAGATTTTCTTTCTTGCACCGCCAGTAATGCGACGCGTGTACATGCTACATGCACGCCTACTACGAACGACACGCGCGCGCTTCTACAACGACTCAAGATAGTACGCATACGCTCGCGACCAGAATGACAATGCTACGACGATCGACCAGGTGGGTCCCGACCGCCGCACTTCCTTGCTCGCGAAGATGTAGCTGGTGGGTCCCACCAAATAAGGGGGCGAATCGCTTTGGTTTTTTTGCCCGACGCACTTCCTTGCGTGAAGGTGTAGCTGGTGGGTCCCAGCAATGTGGGGAAACATTTTTTCACGAAATACGGTGGCCCGTCCGTGGGTCCCCGCTGTCGTGGAGGAATAATTATTTTCCGCGTAATAAGGAGGCACTTCCTGTCAGCCGCCATGGACCCAAATTGTCACCTCTCCACATACAATCCACGCCCGATGGAAGTCGCCTCGACCATGTTGACTACGCCACACGAGAGCACCAGTAGCGGTGGACGACGGCAGGCCTAGGAAGGGACGACGGGAGCCGGGAAGACGCGGCAAAGGAAGCCCGCCACGAGAGGAGTACGAGGGTTCACCGTTCGGCCATGTGTGAGGTTGCCGCCGCCGCAGGCCTGGCCAGCGGTGGGAATAGTAGGGGCGGTGAGACCTCCGCGGCAAAGACATCCGCCACGGAGGGAGGAACTCATGCGCACGACCGGCGCTGCTTTGGGTGGCTGGAGCAAGAAGACCATAGGTTGAAGAAGCACTACGGCCGTCGGATGGACATCGTACGGTCACTGGAGCAAGAATCGTTTATATTGACTAAGTTGACAAATCCCTCCGTCCCCATCAACTTAGTAGGACCACAAGTCAGCCTCCCACCAAGGTGGCTCCCATCTAGCAGGGGGGTATTCATTTTTTTGTGCGTAATAAGGAGGCACTTCTGGTGGGTTCGAGCTGACAGCAGGGGGAACATTTTTTTCACAAAATACGGTGGCCCGTCGGGTGGGTCCCAGCAGTCAGGGGCATACGTTTTTTTCACGAAATACTGGTGGCCCGTCCAGTGGGGCCCTGCTGTCAGGGGGAGGAATAATTATTTTCCGCGTAATAAGGAGGCACTTCCTTGCGGCTGTCATGGACCCACTGTCAGCCTCTCCACGACAAGATTCTTCCGATGGAATTCGGTCGCCGACCACATTGACCACACCGCCGAGAGCACCACGGTAGTGGACGACGACGAGGCCTAGGAAGGGACGACGCTGAGCCGGGAAGACGCGCAAAGGATGCCCCAGCGGAGAGGAGTATGAGGGTTCACTGTTCTGGCAAGCACTTGCCGCCGCCGCAGAATAACAGGGGTGGGTGAGTGGAGGGAGGGATGGCCTGGCCAGCGTGGGATTAGTATGGGGGCGGTGAGGCCTCCAAGGCAAGACAGCCGACCACGGGAGGTAGGAGCAAAGCGCACGACCGGCGCTGCTTTGGGCGGCCGGAGCAAGAAGACCAGAGGTTGAAGAAGCACTACGGCCGCTGGATGGACATCGACGGTCAATGAGCTAGAATCATGATATTGACTAAGTTGACAAAGCCCTTCGTCCCCGTCAACTTAGTAGGCCCACTATACTGGGTCGCAGCTAGCAGGGGGAGTATTCTTTTTTTGGCGTAATAAGGAGGCACTTCCTTGCGTGTGAAGATATAGCTGGTGGCTCCGAGCTGTCAGCGGTGGTAACGTTTTTTTCGCGAAATACAAAGGCCCTTTCGGTGGGTCCCAGATGTCTGGTGGAGGAATCATTATTTTGCGCGTAATAAGGAAGCATTTCCTTGCATGCAGCCATGGACCTAGCTATCAGCCTCTCCACGTACAGTCCACTTCCGATGGATGTCGTTCATTGACCACGTTGACCAGGCCACGCCGAGAGCACCAGGGCAGTGGACGACACGGAGCCAGGGAATACTCGGCAGTTGTTTCCCACGCGGAGGAGTACGAGGGTTTACTGGTTCGTCTGCCGTCACGGAGAATAACAAGATGTGTGGGTGAGTAGAGGGATGGCTAGGCCAGCAATGGGAGTACGGGCGGTGAGGCTCACGCAAAGACAGCCGACCATGCTGGGAGGAGGGAGCAGCAGTCCCGCCGGCGCTTGTTTGAGCGGACGGAGCAGAAGAGCAGAGATTGAAGAAGACGACGGCCGCTGGATGGACATCCAACAAGATACAGCCATCTGTGGAAATCCTCAAATCTGTGGAAAACAGCATACAACCCATCTGCCATTATTTCAAATAGTTTACAGCCCATTTGCTAATTCTTACAGGTTTTTTTGGAGCCCATATTCTTTTTGTTAGCATTACAGCCCATATTGTGGCCACGGTTAAAAAATTATACTAAATTTTGCATATGTCGGTAAGCGGTCTGAACTGTTTTAATCCCAAATTTCGAGTCACATTCGACTGATTTTAAAAATAAATGTTTATCAATATAAAATCCAATAAATTGTCCACGATAAAAATCAATGCAATTTAAAATCTCAAATGAAAAAAGATATTTGAAACTAATTGCCGGTTTGGTGTGTTTTAAAATGTACAACCCATTTCTCATTATCGATAGGCTATTTTCTCGCCAAATTAATGAAGCTCTCCTCGCCTTGAAAGATTTGCAGCCCAACAGGCCTGATAAAGTGACTCACTTGACAAATCACAAAAAACTGGGCTAGCCATTTTCAAAAAGAAAAAAACTACGGGCTGGTCTATGTTAAACATAAAAGAAAAGGTCTGTCTAGACAGCCAGAGTGTCCCACACAGCCCAGCTTGACACCCTCTTCCTGCCTCAAAAACAAATTAGATAAATGCCACTCCAATTATGGCGATTCATAAAATGCCACTGCAATTTCCAAACTTTGAAAATGCCACTGCAATTTTTGCAAACTTTGAAAACGCCATCGTAGTTTGCAAACTTTGAAAAATGCCACTTCAGACTTAAAAAAATGCCACTAGAAATGGCATGAAATGGCATCTTTCAAAGTTTGGAAATTGCAGTGGCATTTCTCAGAGGCATTTATCAAATTAACCCAAAATAAAATAATCGGACGAGCTGTCGGGTCCTCGTGTCACCGCCAGTAGTAACTCTCTCGCTTATTGACTACGCTGACAATGGCATGGGACCCAGATGTCGGAAATCCACTAGGAGGAGCCATTTTTTTATTGGCTTGAAATAAGGAGGCACTTGCTTACGTACTTCCATGACCTTGGCGGGTCCCTGCTGTCATCCTCTCCACGTACAATCATCTCCTAATTGTGTACGCGTCAACTTGCTAGGCCAACAAGTCAACCTCTAAACCCGTGGAGGACAAATACAACCCATTTAAAAAATAACAACCCATTCCATAAGTTCAAACGGAAAGTTCAACATTCAGAGCAAAGTAACAGGTCTGATCCACATATAGAGTACTGAACTTCCACGTTGACAACCATCATAGCCAAGTTAACTATCTCCTCCCACTAGACAAGTACTAACCTACTCTTAGCTAACTAGACGATGCTGGCGGTACACGCTAAACGCCGGCACCGGCGTCCTGCGCCTCGCCTTGGACTTGCCAGAGGTGCGATAGGGCGCGTTGGCCCTTTCCATGCCGGCGTGGTCCACCGAAGCTTCGGCTTCCAAGCGGGAAACCCACTTGACGAGCTGGTAGTAAAAATCAGCGTCGCGAATGCGTGCGTGCCCGACAGCCTCCAAGGCTATTTGTCGGGCGCCGACCTCCCCGTAGTCAGCCCAGTTGCGGGCGCTCTGCCCGCGACTCAAAGCATCGGTGCGCTGCTGCTCCATGTCCCGCTAGCGGTGCAAATCGACGATACGCTGCTCCTCTGCCAGGCGGTCGCGCTCCAACAACTCCTGCTCCTCCACCATGCGGTCGCGCTCCAACAACTCCTCGATCTGCGCATTGCCATCTAAAGACATATAGAATGCCTCCTCCTTCCATCTGCCTTCCGGTGAAAAACCGAACACTAGTTTCGGCGGTGACCGCCTCCGGCGTCGCCTATCGCGGACAGGCGGGGGCATGGCGGACGTGGTGAGCGACGTCGGGCCGGTGGGGGCTTATGAGGATATGGTGAGTTGGGTCACGGTGGCACCGAGAAGGCCGGAAACAGTACTTATAGGGGAAGGTAGCGCGACGGTCATCGGAATTCAATGCATAATGGCTTAGCGCCCACTTGCCGTGGAAAACTAGGGAAACTGAAATTATGATCGTGCCATCCCGTCCCGTCGGGTCGCACGCCGCATGGCGGTCAACGAGTGCACTCGAATCATCTCCCTCCTTGTCAATAATGATTTCACGGATTTAAAAAGCCCGCAACAATTAAAGCGTATCTTTTTTCGCATTAGTTAGCTGCCTTAATTACGGCCGGCTGCATGCAGCACTCGTAATCGCCGGAGGCAAGACGCGGCAAGCATGCAACGAGTCGCAGCCGAGGGCACGATGCAACCACTTAAATCGCTGGAATTAATTAGGCTTAAACTTCGCATGCCGCTAATTATTGCCATGCCTTGGTCTTGCTGCTTTGCTCACGGACTAATAAACCCGAACGGAGGGAGTACCTTGTTGGTGAGAGGTTTGAATTAAGCCTTGCAAACCGAAAAGGAGGTACTAGTACGCGTGATCCGCTATTTATTCGTGTAGGATCGAGTAGGTCGCTTTCTTGAATTGAGCCCTGCAAACCGGAAAGGAGGTAGTACGCGTGTGATCCGCTATTTATCCGTAGGATCGATAGTGTAGCTTGTCGCTTTCTTCGAGGTAGGCATTTTTATCCGTGAGGATCGATAGTGTAGCTTGTCAGTTTTTTCAGAGGTAGGCATTTTTATTCAAAAAACTGCCACTTAGCATCTTGCGTCGCAAATAAAACTGCCAGAGCGCATTTGTAGCCTAGCTAGTGATCGATCAAGAATTTGTAAACACCGAGCTAACAGAAATAAGTAACTCATAATGCATCTCAATGATTCATAGATCATATACAAATATGTAGCTCCAAAAGCAAAGATCAGCCACTTCGGATCTTGCGTCGCAACTAAAACTAACTAGTACGATTCCCATACATAAGATCAACTTGTTAATGCATCTCAATGATTCACATATCATATACAAATATGTAGCTCCAAAAGCAAAGATCTAGAAAAAACATATGTTCTTCCTACTAACATGGATGCTTCTTTGGCCAACATTCAAGACAGATCGAAAGACAAATTTGTTTGTGAAGTCTACAATTCCTCTTGCAAACGTAAGTGGTTTCACCAACAGCTGGAACCATGAGAATGAACCACACATGATGGAGGAACATCCACTACAATATGATTTGGTCTTCTCTCGATCACACCGCGAGACTATTTTCGGAATACAAACTTTAACTTAGGGAAAATGATGCCCATTGTATAATCAGACCAAAGCAATGAAGCACCTAGTGTTGGCCAAGAATAGTACAATACTACTTTTCTGCAGTCCATGAAGTGACTATCCAATCTTTGTGTCTATTTTCAAATGGCACCGCATGCAAGTGACTATACTATTCTCTTGTGCAGTTCAACCAAAATTTCGGACACTTTGTTTGTTTGCCAAATAGCAACGGGCGACATCTCTGCTCGCACAAATATCAAGCAGCTAGTAAACATATACCACACCATGTTCGCAGTGATGGAAGAGGTGAAATCAATACAACCAAATTGAGCATCCAATCATTGAATCCTGTCCCGCACCTCCAATGTAGGTCCACCCCGCCAATAAATTCACATGCAAACCACTAGTATTACTATCTAATGACAAGACAAAAGAGTAGCAAGATAGTAGCAAACCATGTACCTTCGTAATGAACAGCTCATAGTGCCACCAATTAGATATAAAGGTTTGGAAAAAACATGCTCCTAATGTTGAACCGTTGTACTTTTGTGCAGCTCCACTAAAATCGAGCATCCCTGTTTGCATAGATATTGAAAGTGTGATTACTATAAAAGTGGCACTAGTTGAAGCATAGACTCACAAATATAAGCATTCCAATTTCTTAATGGGAAAAGGTAGCAAGATTGTTTCTAACCACCTGTTTGAAGGAATAAATAAAGCAACAATACAATGTCGAAGGCATACATATTTTTTCTCAAAAACTGAGCCATTCCCGACCTTTCCTCTTCTTTTAAGCAAATTTTGTGCAGTTCTACTAAAATAAAATGCCATCACCGCTTTGACAATTTAGTGACACTGCATAAAAGGAAATGACTTAACATTACATCATGATGTCGGTATGTAGTAGACAGCATTAGAGACAAACATACAGCACCTCCTCCATAACATAATGAACATTAATTTTAACAAAGGTGTGACTAGCTTTACCGGATAATTTGAGTGAACTCTACACCCTCTCGTTCCTTAATATAAGACGCTTTCATGGTTCAATTTAAAGTACCCAAACGCCTAGTATTTAGAAAACAGGTAGTAGTTTTCTTGAGCACATATCCGGAAAGCTTGCCACACTTTATTTATGTCCATACGCTAATGCAACACCATTCTAATACTACAAATATACACTAATCCAAAGGGCTAGTGCAACAAGAGAGTAGTTAGTTTATTACAGTGGTACAAGACAATGGTTTTACTCAACATATTTCAATAAACTCTAGCACCGAAGGTTTCTATAAGAATTAACAATACAAAATGTAAAGGTAACAAGTTTCAGCATTGGTATACTAGCTGTGCATGAGCATTAAACCAAATACGTAAGTCTGAAGGTAACTAGCATTACTAACTAATGACAGTATAAAAATTTGCAAACCATGTACCTCCAAGGTAAATATCATTTCAACTCGGGGACCTTAAAATTGCTATCCCAATCTTGATAATCGATCAAACATAAAACTTGATCGAATCTAATCAAGAGAACAGCCGGAGGAGGAGGTGCCCACTTGACCTTTCCTCTTGTCTTCATAATTGTCTCGTGCAGTTTAACCAAAATAAAATGACATCAGCGCTTTGGCATTTTGGTGACACTGCATAAAAAAATTAACTTATCTCATGAAAGTGAGGTATGTAATCTATAAGCATTAACAAGGCAAAAATCTGAAGGTAGTAACAAGTTTCATCGTTGGTATATCGGTCTGTGCAACAACATTAGAATGCCTTAGCTGAAAAATCTTTAATACATCCACAATCAACAGCTAACCCTGAAATGATCGAAAGACATTAAATGGCACTGCTTAAATTTATCTGTGGCATTAGACCGAGAGCGGCATTAGTTAAATGTGGCATCACTTTAGCAAGAGCATTGCTTGACTTGACTGTCAAGCGTTATACTAACAGCAAAAAAGTGGCAATAAGAGCATGGGAGGCCCATTCGACAAAGGCGCACCAAGACGATGTACCTCCACCTGACGCAGAGTGGTGAGGGAGGTATGGTTGCCCGAGCAACAAATATCCAGCAGCATATGTGGATTACGCCCCATTTTTGTTCTCTTTAGCCACCTTTTTCCTATGTGAGGACAACAAACCGATCGACCTGTCATTCTCTATTGCGCTTGTCATGCCTTTCTACCCTTCTTCAACCAAGAGACACGAGACTCGCTCCTTAGCTACTGATTTTCCCTTTTCAACCTAGATGCGGTTCGATGCCTACTCTCTTGGACAAGACAACCTCCCTTCCTTTCCTTATTCAACCCGCATATGCATTAGTCTGCATGAAGTAGGGTTTCCTTTAATAGTGCAAATTATGGTTTTCGCTCATGGCCAGCAGAAAGCAGAGGATAGCAAATTGGGAAGATGGTGGAGTGGAAAAGATCCATATGCAACGACGCGCCGATGGGGCAATAGAACAAGGGTATGGTTCAAAAGAGGTAGCATACCGAGGGTCGGCGGAAGTGGCTTCGCCAGTGGTCGCCGTCCTCCGCACACACTATGGCAGCGAAGCTTGGGGATGGAGGCCATCCTGCGCGGCGCTTAGGTCCGAGAGCACGGCCTTGTCGCCGCAGCATGACTCGCCGCCGACGACGAAAAGGCCAACGCTGCACGCCCTTTTCTTCCCCGACGGATCTGTGACCACCGTGAGGAGGAGAGAGGGCCGCTTTTTTAGATCTGGAGAGAGGGTGGTAGTGTGAGAAGCAAGTGGGCAGCCCTTGGCAAGAAAGCGCCAAGCTCCAGCCTATATATCTTCTTTATACTACTAGTACCGGAGGTGGAGTAGTGGTAGTAGTTTATATTTTCTCTCACAGACAATACCAGTTAGTCGTGCTTCAAAACTGAATGGCACGCCATTAAAAAATAAAGGTCGATAACTAATGCGGCACTCGGCCAACGCGCCAGATCGCATTTTGCACAAGAAATTACACACCATGTTTCGCTGACATGTGGTCCTGCTCCACATACCAAAGAGACGACGGCGTAGTAGTAGGAGTATTTCTAACCGACGTAGGCCGGGCTTCTTCATGAACTGTGGCAAATTGGCAACCGCCCATCGACTCTTCGCTTTTCCTCTCGATTTGAACTGCTGTCGACGCCTTCCTCTCCCTCCTCCATTTTCCTTCAGCCCTTCACCCTTTCTTCTGCCATTGTTCGATCGTCTTTCCATGGAGGAACATGACGAAACGACCTCGTTATTCTTGCCCCGATCCGAAAGATGACGTGGTGGAGGAACTCATTGATCGGTGTGACGTCATCACCTCGCTAGCATGGCAGGTCTGCTCAAGCCCATTCTCGACTCAACTAATAACATCATTACAAGGAACCCAAGAGTCAAGGAGCGGTTTGATCTCCCTATCTTCTTCGCCATGACTCGATGATCGGCGCCACCACGACGGAGGCCTCGCCCTATGCAAGTTGATGCCGCTTGATAATGATACATATGATGTTAAGATGCCATCGGTGAGGGCAAGGCTTGGGCGGGCGCAAATGGAGATTGGGTTGTTTACATTGGGTCCAACTGCTAGTGGGAACTTGTGAATGTGTACACTCGTGACCGGTTCCACTTCCAAAATCTCAGCAGATCGCCCAGAGGTTGAGCACACCGTATTGTACGCACGTTCAAATACAATCATGGTGACTGCCTTCACGGAAGATAGCAATTTCGAGTCCCCAACCGCTTGGAATTACAACAACTATGAAGTTGTTGCTATCTTCGACAAGCTTGTTGCCGTCCTCAGTGGTTTGACTGTATGGATATTGCTCAAAAATCAGTTTCTGTACATGGATGAGTACTGTGATGCAATTCAATACGAGGGCCTTGTGTTTGCTGCCACCACTCGTGGCACTGCTTTTGCATGGCATCCTCGTTGTTTTGGTACGTTTGTCTTCCACCGTAATTATAATTGTTTCATCCACATGCATGCGGTTAGTAAGTTTCCTTTAGTGCATAGTATCTTAGATTAGTATCATAGGTGGTCTCATTTATTGCCATGCATGACACATAGTAGCATCACATTTATTATGTTACTAGATCTACCTTGTTACTATAACCATCTCTCTCTTCCTTAATTGCTCGCCACATAAGCATGTTTATGCAGTCCCAAGTGCATGATACTACTTATGTTACCCCACTATGGCCAGCCTTACTAATTAACCTTCTTCTTGTGTTTCCAAGGTCCCGTGAACATTCCACCACCTATACTTGAAGATTTTTATAACCAAGGGGAGATGATGATGGTGATGATCACGAGCAAGGCCTATATACTATTTGGCTACCGCAACTAATTCGATGGATCACCTCTTCTCGTGTGTATACAGCCCATCGATGATGTTATGCTAAGGAAGCAGTGTAGTCTCCCATGGTCGCACTCTCCTGACCTATTCCAACACCCGCTGCATGGTATTCGGATGGATACTAGTGTGCTAGCGCCAACTCCTTCTCCCGGTACAGAATTGATAGTCTTGGAGAAAACTCGCCTTCCTTGGACAAAACTATCCAATGATGGTGAAAGGCGATCCAACTTCTGTTGACACAACGTTACTACCATTTATGAGAAGCAACCGTGTCTATACTCGACATTTGGGTGGTTCCTCACCCTAGTACTCGATATAGTAGGCCGCTTCACCGGATGATCAGTCCCGTTGGTCTCCAGATCGACAATGGATGGCCCGTCCCAGAGAATCACTTGTGGTTCAAAGCAAGCGTTTCCAACGCCGAGGAATGGTTGAGTTGAAGTTCATTTCATTGCTTGTTATTTGTTGTGTGGTGAAAGTTTAGTATTTATAATGTATCCTCGTTGTCGATGAGGGTTGATGACCTGTTGTATGTAATAAAATGATATGCCTGTGATAAAATTACTAAATTTATGAATGGCTTTTGAGTTGCTTCTGTGAGTGAGTGGTGCAAGGAGGCAAAAAAATATTTTCTGAATACATAATTGTATGTGCATTGCAACAGGTTATCGATGAGGCCAATCAACAATAGTAATACACTATTTGTACTAGCTTCACATGCTTCGTAAGGCCGTAGGCGGTGTTTTTATCAGAGCCATATTGTACTACCTAACCAGCACCTCGAATCCTCGATACTAGTAGTACTATATAGTAAGTAGTAGGAGTAGTAGGGTAGCATGGGTCAGAACAAGCATTCACGTCTAGGAGTACGACACACGTCACTAGCACAACTTCCATCTGACACCATATTTCTTGGAGTCCGTACTAGAGCAATCTCTTCAACCTCATCGCTTTCTCTAACTCAGCCATCGCAAGCGGGCGAGGTGGGGGTTTGCCGATAGTCGGTTTCCTTAACAGCGGTCCCACTTGTAAGGCCAACTCGCAACGCACGACCCCAAACGGACCTCCGCTTTGCACGAACTCCAACGATAATTTTGACTAGAAAAGCAAGACCAAAGAAAACAAGAACCACAAGAATACATTTTACTACTCCTGTAATTTGGATTAGTGCCTTCTCGATGCATTCATTGTTGATCTCATGGAGGCTCGATTCATGCGGCTTCTTTCTTCTTCAAGTGTAAAGAAGTAGACGTTGCTTCCTCACATCTAGTCTCATGTCTAGCCTCTATTCTAGTACTTCCTCCGTCCGCTTTTTCTCTCAAGATCTAAGCAGCAACACGCATACCAAGTAGGAGTATCAACAAGTGCACTAATCTCATCTATAGCCTCTGTATAGCTAAAAGTGATAGAACATCTACTAAATTGCGCCTATCAATATATGGATGTACTCTTCTTCCCAATACAAAAACTTGCATCCATTCTACTCCTCTCGCTGCACAATACATGCCTTCTATTTGTCAAAATATATATGTATCTAGACATGTTTTAGTATATAGGTACATCCATTTTTGGACAAATGGAAGTCAAGTATTTTGGAACGGAGGAGTACACAATAAAATTTTAAGTTAGCACAACTAGTCTAATCCGAGAGCACAACCAAGATTTGGTCGGGTTCTTCCTCCTTTGCCGACACGTGGGACATCCAAAGATCCAGTGTCGTGTCATGAAAGAAAATAGAGTGGTAGTTGAAGCCACGAGATGTGCATCTTGGGTTAAATCAGTAAATAGAATCTTACTACTCTTGAGTAACTCCAAAAGCGCCACCAAGATCTTTCTTGATTTGTTTTTCATCACCAACACGCCGAGGTGAAAGATGTGCAGGTTCAAGGTCCGCTATGCTTTCACCGACATGTGGGACCGCATGTGAGCAAAAGACGATGGGCTCTCCGCTGTCACTGGCTGGCTGAGAAGAGAGATAGAGGAGTGCTGAGCATGGATTGCAGGAAATTTGTTCTACGACTCGATATAGGCTCGATATAGTGGGGTGGCATGGGCCATAACTAGCATTCACGCTCAGCAAGACGCACACGCCACCCACACGAGTCCCATCCGACACCAATTTTCTTGGAGTCCGTGCTACAACCATCTCTTCTCCCTCCTGCTTTCTCAGCCATCGCGGTGGGCGGATGGGGTTTGCCGATAGTCGGTTTGCTCAACTACGGTCCCACTTGTAAGTGAAAATGCAACACCGCACGCATTCCCGCTTGAGCGGCGCGCCGGACCAACCGTGGTGGGGTGCGACGCTAACACGGCAGGCTTTTCCTTTGAACTCATAACTTGTAAAATTTGGTTCTGCTCCATGGCGCGATCGATAGAGTAATGAGAAGTTTGGTTCGCGCCGCTCATGCATGGAGTACGCATTTAAAATTATGAAGTTGATGCGAAAGGTAAGATAATTACTGTAGTATCATATACTACTACATGGATTTGACGGAAAGATAAAATACATACGGATCCATCAACGACATCCTCACGCCTTAGTGCGCCGGTCACCAACCGACGTGTGAGGAGCAGCGTGTTGGCGGCGAGCTCAACGTGCTTCAACAAAGGTTGCCCAAGGTTGCCTGCGGTCCAAGAAGGCCAGCGCATTATCATCCTCCTCTTGCATGTGCGTGAGACGTGGTGATTATGTCGATGGTGTCTTGTTGCGCCAGGCCGCTATGCGCGCGAGCGACCGAGGTGGACATTCTCCGGTGCGACGGCGGGCAGTCTCGTGGCCACCAAGGCCAAGAGGTTGTCACCATAGTGGCCGTTGAGGGTGGTGGGCATCGAGAGCCTCGGGCGCGCTGGTTGAGGCTTACGCCAAAGTCATCCGCGAGCTTCTTGACGATGGTGAACTTGTCGAGAAACCGACGAGGACCTCGTCGAACAAGGAGACGGTTGTCGTCCAAGCGCCCTCGCTCGGGCGGCCTCAAGCAATACTACTCCGAGACGCTCGCCGGGCCGCAGGCCGCCTCGTGGACCATCTGCACAGCCGGCCGATGCTCGCGGCCATCGCCCCATGGGTCTAGCTTAGCTTCTACTACCTCCCTGGTTTATTGTCCCCATTGTAATCTGTGTCAATTTTGACCAGATTTAACTAACAAAATGTTTACGCATGTTACTAAAATTATATCACCGAAAACTATGTTCAAATACTAACTAAAAATATAATTTTGTTGACATGCATCAACATTTTGTTAGTTAAATCTTGGTCAAAATTTAGCACAAATTACAAAGGAGACTAATAAACCAGGACGGAGGTAGTAGTCAACTGATCTTGCGATTCGAGTGATCACTCTTGCCCTTGGTTAGCGTGCGTAGGTGCGTAGGATTTCATTACCTCCTCGGCCCATCGCACCTGCCTTTGGCTGTATGATGGGCCAGCCACCCCGGCCCACGTGTCATTCACCCAAAGGCGCTGTCAGAAGTCAATGAAGCTTGCGCCCCTCCGTGCCGGTGCAAGATAGTCATCTCACCGGACCTCTAGTTGGGGCCAAACAAGAGAAGTTTGATGTTTATCGTTTATTGGCCCCTTTGCATTTTTGCGCCAAGTTTTGACCTTTGATTTAACTAATAAAATGTTAATGCATGTAAACAAAAATGTTGTGTAAGTCACATTACGAAAACCAAATAATCCCAAAACACTTAGGCACGGTGCATTAACTCCTCCTTGTTTCTTATTTCGTGACATATCAACCAATGAGAGATGTAGGGCGTGCATGCTTTCAATGACTTGAGACTACCAAACATGACATGCATTGTTTAGTTCATTGCATGTAATCCTATTAGTACTCTAGTTAGCAAAAAACATTAAGTTCTCTCGCCGATAGGAATAAAACACCATGTATTTATTTACGAGGGAGTAGTACATTTTTGTGACATGCATTACTAGATATTGCTAGTCAAATACTAAAATCCAGATGGACGTGGTAGTACTCCTAAATCCAGACGGTGGTGCTACTAGTACTAGTAGTAGTACTACCAATGTAGTACTCCTAGGAGTACTAGCACTGCTCTACCCGTTGGTCAAATTATTACGTGCTGCTCCTCACAAAGGAAGTGACAAGACCTGCTACCGAGATGACACTGAGTATAGGCGCCGTGTTCGGCATACCATAGTCAGCCTCACCGTCTGCAATCACTATCATCATGGCTGTAGAGCTAGCCTGCTTACAACTAGCCCTGTTCGACATAATTTCCCATGCGAGATGCACGGCATTGCACGGAACACCAAGATTGGGGGTGGACGGCCCCGAGCGCCATCGCGCCAGATTTTTCCACGGCCTTCTAGATGTGGTGGGGAGGAGATAAGGCTGATTGTGAGAGACAAGGAGTTGTTTGTAAATAGGGAACAAGTGCGGCATCTTTTGCAAAAATGGAGAAGCTTGGTTTGTATGCGCCGATCTAGATCCGACGGCTATTGGTGAAAGATGGGAGGCACAACATCATCACCAACTCAGACCTGTTTGATTCGCAGGATTTTGAAAACGCAGGAATAGGACACGGCAATATTACAAGTTTCAAACTGATATTACAAATGTTAGGAGTAATGCTGCACCTAGGAAGAGGGAATTACTAGGAAGTTTACGAAGAACTTTCGTTACTTTAGGTGGATGCAGCATTATCGCACAAACTAAAATCCACCTCCCGACAAGTCACTAATGGGCAAATAAGTTTTCGAGTCTCCGCCACTTGATGTTTCAAAACAAATTCAGCTTCATGGAGACTTTGTCATTTAGGCTTAGACGCTTATGTGATCAGACGCCATTCATTGTTGCGCCAGAGAACGCCAAACCTCATTACCTTGAGCACACTTGCCTCCGTAACAAAGAACCTGGCCAATTTAATCTCAGATGTGCTGCCTCGTAGTCGATCAAATCAATTTCGTAAGATGGAGATCAAGGCATTTGATGAGATTGTTGTAGTGCAGCACATTTTTCACTTTCGGGTCTTTTTTTAACTGCAAAAGAAGAGAACATATTAGAGCAGCTGGCTGCATAAGATTGCCGTCTCATCAAGAGGTACCAATATCATTCGCTCATACGATAGGGTTGGCTGGCTAGTGATATTTTTTTCACTCTCCCTCTCCCTCTCTATCTTTCTGTTTCCTCTCATTTAACTAGGAGCACGTGAAGAGCTTTGGCATTTGTTGCCTTCCACTATGTGGCCGATGCCATATTTCGCAAAAGTATGCCACATAATACGCATCGATGTCAAATCAAAAGATTTTGGCACTGCTCTCGCGATGTGAGAGAGTTGGCACTGCTGTGCACAGAGACCCACATGTATAAACAAATCAATCAAACCAACTACACCAGCCTCTCACTCTCCCAAACAAGTGTTTTTTTGTTGCCTCGGTCCTCTCTCTCTCCCATGCAGTGTTTTTTCATTATGTGAGTTAATTTGGCACCGAGCAAAGTAGGTGATCCAGATTGGGGCACCAGTGAGCAATGGAGGGCATCGATGCCAAATGCATCACAAGTGAATTTGGCACATGTTTTGGCCTACATAGCCCACTTTTTACTTCTCCGTCCCAAAATTCTTGTCTTAAATTTGTCTAAATACGGATGTATCTAGTTACATTTTAGTGTTAGATACATCCATATCTAATCAAATGTAAGACAAGAATTTTGGGACGAGGAATACTACCTCAGATTTAGTATAAAATTTTGACCATAGATTTACCTAAGAAAATGCCAATGCATGTCACTAAAAATTACACCATTTGAAATTATGTTCAAATACTAATCCAACGATATAGTTCTTAGTGACATGCATTAACATTTTGTCGCTTAAATCTATGGTCAAATTTTGATACTACAAAATTGGAAGAGTAAACCAGACGGAGGTAGTACTTGCTCTTAGGGTAACCATAGAGTTACCGGAGTAGTCTAAGTTACTTTCCACTATGACTAGCCTAGGCTACTATAGTAGTACAACATAAAAATGATGCAGTGATCACGTGAGAAAAAATACTAAAACATTTCTTTCGGTGCAAAGGCGTAGATGTAGTTTTGAACACTACACTTGTCATCGTAATTTGGGAAAATTACTAAAAATTGAGCTACGCCAGATTACCGCTTATTAATAGGAAAGAAGTTTCACCTCGATGAGTAGCTTCTCCATGCATGGAAAGCATGTAAGGAATCCAACAACTTGATCCAGATTAAATATAGATTTTAGTGCTAAGATCTTCACCGTGCGCATGGACCGGTCAAGCTTGTGGGAATCATTTTCGAAGACGATCGAATACATCAAGAAGAAATTTAAAATGTGAATTTCAAGAAGACGGAGAAGAAGATGAGTGTTGTACCTGAACGATTACGGATCCAATAAAGAGTTCGAGAATTTGGCGACGAGTACACCAACGCCACAATTTCAAGCGCACAATGACCCTGATTTTGTTGGACCTTCTAGATCCGATACAAGCAATCTCTCAAGGAAAGGCGATTCTCAATGACCATAACGTGGAACAGCTGGAGTGATCTCTTCCCAATTGATGTCTTGTTGCGGGCCAGAAGACACATAAATCCATCGGAGATTCGCCGAGGCGATGTGGAGGCTAATGAACCCGTGGATCTGCTCAAGACGAAGGTACTCGAGCGCAAAGACAGCTGCGGAGCAGGTGCTCCATAGCCTTCTTCGAGATGACAACGTCAAAGAGGTCGAGCTGCTTGAGTTGAGGGAGAAGAAGGCGGCGCGCATTAACTGGGAAGATAGCAGAGCTGAAGTCGGGCGGCGCAGCGCTGGCGTGAGGCGGAGCGCGACAGCGGCAGAGAGCGACATCATCCAGCTTCAAAGCTGAGCTCCTCGAGCTGATCTAGGGCGGGGATAAGAACCACTCGTCGAACTTGGGTTGGACCTTGCAGTTGGTACCGAACATGCGGATGTCAAGGCGCCTGGCTGGCCCAGGGTGCGGTGAAAGGATCTTGGAGATCGCGCTACATGCGTTTGCAATCCCCGCCGCAGAGGCAGCTATCGACGGTGAGGTTGAGGGGACGCAGCGCCAGAGGGGCGCCACCGCCGGAGAGCAGGGCGGTCCGCACGCAGATTTGGTGGGGAGGAGGCCGATGATGACGAGCAGCATGTCGCCGGGAGGCTGCCGATGAAGTCCAAGCTCGCGGATGCGGTTTTGGCTCGAGCGGCCTCCGCTTGTTGGCTGCCTCGCCGTCCATCTCAACCGGCGCGGCGCCGTGTACACGCAGTGCTGGTGTGTGTTGTGTGCTGGTGTGCACGAAAAGGCCCTTCTCGCATGCCGCCGCAAGTGGGGTGAATTGTGCGCGAAAAGGCCCTTCATGCAAGAAGTTTGCCCTCTAGTTTACTTATTTTCACCCACCGCCACATGGGCCAGCACACCAAGATACAGTAACACGAAGCTGACAACACAGCATGTGGATTGGTTGACCGTCAACTAAACAATATACGGAGCTATACGCTGACACGTTGAGCGATAATCCGTCGGTATAGAGAGTTCGAGGAGAGGAGGCCCGTGAGAGATAGCAGAGAGAGAGAGAAAGAGCTACTCCTCCGCTCGATAATGTAGTTACAACATTTTTAAAGTCAAACTTTTGAAACTTTGACCAAGTTTATAAAGAAATTACTTATATCTGCAATACCAAAGATAAATGATAGTATGAAGTAAGTACATGTTGTGATGAATCTAATGATCGTTCCAGATGTAAATGTTTTTCTCCTCATATACCTGGTCAAACTTTTTTGAGGTTTGACTTTTCAAAACATCCATATGCTTATGGATGTGACAGAGTCCCTAACGAGAGAGAGAGAGAGAGAGAGAGAGAGAGAGAGAAAAGTGTGTGTGCGTGTGTGAAGGAGACATGGACAACACACGATGAAAGTGGAGAAAAGGCGTGCATGTCTTATGCAAACATATCACACATGCATCTTCGACAACGGAGACCAGGTGAGGAGATAGTGTGTGGTTGTTTGGAACCGAGAGAGGAAGACCCCTAGCACGTGGCCAAGAGGGGTCTAACAAACAAGGGAGAGAGGTCGAGAGAGACGTACGGAAAAAAAAATGCAGACATGGGGAGGAGAGAGTGTATGTTTGTCATAGAGAGATCCCCTAGAGATCGTGATGGGACTACATGGGTGGGAGATCGAGTGACAAGGTGTGTGCGCGATAGAAGATGCCCCGAGAGATATCGAGATAGACGTATGGATGGAAGGAGACAATACGTGTGTTCCTGATGGCTAGTAAGAGATAATCATACTTAGGAGGGGGAGTGCTTGCGCCTATGGCCCTGTTTGGATACTCTAACTCAGTTAGAGGTTAGAGTTAGATTCTAACCCTGAACTAACCCTGAACTAACTCTAAGTAAAGAGGTGTTTGGATGGCAGGGTTAGATGGAGCGCGGATACGGCGAGGCACCTTCACGGGCAAAGGGGAGGGAGGAGAGGACGAGAAGCTTCGAGGAAGTGGGGAGGGATCTGTTGCGGGGAGAGCGAGAGCAAAAAGTGTTTATTAGTGGTCCCGAGAAGAACTAACCCAAATAAGGACCTCTTGGATGGGTTAGTTTTTTTGGATGGGTTAGATGCATCTAACCTAAACTAACCCTCCTGTTTGGAACTTTTTAGGTTAGTTGACTCCAAACTAACCCAAACTAACTCTAACCCATGGATCCAAACAGAGCCGATGATGGAGTGAGGGATTATGGTACTTAGGGGGGTGCGTGTCACATGGAGAGAGAACAAGGGCGAGAGTGTTGGATGGGTCTATATGTATAGCGAGCGAGACATGTGTATGTGTGAACCAGGGAGATATAAGGCCGCTTTGGCTTGCGCCGTGAGCATCTTTTGAGTGGCCTGGGTTGTGGCTGGATTTCATGCACGCTTGTTTGGTTGCTACCCCGTGAAAAAGAAAGCCCGCCTGGCTGGGTTCCTTGCACTTTAATTAGCCTCGGCTGAACTCCAGACATCGCAAGTAGCCTCGCCCAAGCGATCGATTTCAACGCTCGCCGTGCTCGGTTGTGCGCCACGAGGCTAACAACAACATGGATGGATATTAGCATTAAATAATTGATGCATGGATTGATTGATGGGACGTTGATGCTTTGCTCGCCTGTGCATGAACCAAACGCTTCAACACCACACAAGCCCGGCCAGTAGAAATATTTTACATCTCACGCCCACACCAGCAGACCGCCATCAAGGCATGAGGGTCAGTCACGAACCAAACTGACCAATAAAGTTTGAGAGAGATTGAGGAGCCCCGATAAGGCTGAGTGGTGCGCCGATAGCTGAGAGGGGAAAGAGATATTCCATCCGCCGATAATGCAAAGGTATGTAAATTTTTAGAAGTCAAACTTTGGAAACTTTGATCAGGTTTACGCAAATGTTATTTATATCTACAATACCAAAGATACATCATACAAAACTACATCTCATGGTGAATCTAATGGTATATGTTTGTCGACTAGATGTAATTTTTTTCTCCACGCACATGGTCAAACTTTGTGATGTTTGACTTTTCAATAAATCTATGTGCTATGGACGAGGAGAGTGCCTCAATGAGACAGATCAAGTGTGTGTGAAGGAGAATGAGTAAGTGTGCAAAAAGAGTATGTGTGAAAGAGAAAGTGACAACAAACGATAAATTAGAGAGAGTGTGTTTTTTTTTTCTTATGCTAACATATCACGATGCATCTCCGAGATGGAAAAGCGAGGCAGGAGATACACGAAGATAGCTAGTGTGTGATTGTTTGCAACGGAGAGAGACACTCAGTAGCACATGTCCAATAGAGGTCTGGCCAACAAGGAAAAAAGGTCGAGAGGGACACATGGATGGCATGGACGCATGGGGAGGGAGAGAGGGTGTGTTTGTGATAGAGAGATCCTCGAGATCGTGAGGGACTATATGGGTGGGAGATCGAGGAGTGCATGCGCGATAGAAAGATGCCCGAGAGAAATCGAGATAGACCATGCACATGTTTGTGATGGAGACTAAGATTAGCTAGTCATATACATATAGGGGACTGCGTGCCTACAATTGAGTGAGAGACCATCATACTTGGCTAGCTGGGCATGAGATTGTGTGTGTGTGTGTGAGTGAGAGATGGAGAGAGATAGAGTTTTAGATGGGCCTATCGAAAAGTAGTGAGATATGCATGTGTATGTGTGACCTGTGGATGGAGAGTTTGAGAGAGGGGGGAGCTCAGACGACATAGTGGTGCGTGAGAGAGTTACGGGCAAAGAGCCAAGGAATTTGTAAAGCATAATGAGTGCACCCAAGATATCTAGCTTGGACTAGCTAGAGTATCATACATAGTAAAGTAGAGAGACCTATAGATGGTGTATATATGAATGCAAACTAGAAAGACCCCCCACACACACACACACAGAGAGAGAGAGAGAGAGAGAGATAAAGGAGAGGGACCAACAAGGTTTTTGTGTCGATGCGCGCATGTAATTGAAGATTGTCGGAGAGAGAGTGAGAGAGAGAGAGAGAGAACAGGAGTCCGGGAGAGGGGAGGTCGCGCTTTATGCATCAAAGACTGATATAAACCATGTTTTGATATAAACTTGCATTCAAATATTTAAATTGGAGAACATGTTGTCTCGTAATCCACACATGAACGGATATATGATATCAAACAAGTTCATTAATTTGACTTTCAACATGTTCATGGAGTACTATAATACTGTACAACATGCTACTCGATTGAGGTGTTCAATTTTGGATTTAGTTCACTATTTTGACCTATCGAACGAGCTAGTTCATTGAATCGAGATATTTCATTTTGGGTTTGATTCGCTTTTGAGTGGGTCAACTATTTGTCATATAGTAAATCGCTAGCAACGAGCATGTAAAAACACATTACTCCCGAGCATCATCTCTCCATCTAAAAAGAAGTGGCAAGCTAATATTTCAAAATTTGATTCAATCGACTTGGTAAGGTAGACGGATGCTCGTTTCTCCCAAAATTTGAACGAACCGTTAAACATCCTCTCTCGCTTCGTGGAATTCGCCGAGCAAATAAATGGGAGACGCGAATTACCGCCCCTATGGGACACGATCAATTGGCCCGTTGTACATCGAGGGTAGGTTCAGAATTTCATCCAAGCGCCGCTTTCTCCTTGGCCGAAATGACATGTGCCGAATAATTTATAAACCATGGTCGGCAAAACACGCTCTCCTCGCCTCAAATAGCTTGCGCCCACTATTTCAAAACACGCCTCCTCGCTGAAATCGCCGCGCCCACTATAGTTCAAAACACGCCTCGCCTCAAATCGCTTCCCCGCCCACTATTTGGGGAGAAGCAAAGTTACTTACTATCCCCGACCTCAAGACACGTACACCCAAGCCGAGAAGCCTATAGGCAAGGGTAGAACTGTAACTCCCTCACATTTCGCATAAATGCGTCAGAAGACATGGTTCCACTCCTCCCACCCCACCCCCCCGCCCCCATTCATACCTCGTGGGCGCCAAATCACCTTCTCCCGGAAGCTCCTTCTCCCGAGCCAAACCTCAGCCCCACCTCCATGGAGCCCCCACCGCACCAATTTCACCGCCTCCTCCCTAATGCCGGAGACGCTGTCCAATTGCTGCCGTGCATCGGGCAGTGTGCTCTTACTCCGCGGTCGCCGGTGCTGCTCGACGACGTCACGGAACTGCACCGAGCCGATTCACCCCGCCGTTGTTCATGGCGCCGAGCGGCTCCAACTTCGGATCCGCCCGAGTCCCGGCGCTGCTTCAGCGTAGTCGCGACCGTGGCGACATCGCTTTTTCCACGCCGCGGTCGCCACAAGAATCGCGCCCGGCCTCACCGACTCAAGCTGGACCTGCCTACTTCACCATGCCGCCAGATAGGTCGCACCTCATCTCAAATCACTTTATTTAGGCGCCGCTTGTCTGAATTTTTATTCGGGCCAATCGATTCTCAATGGGAAGCAGCACCTCGAGGCGGCGGAGCTCCTAGGCTGCCGGTTGGCTGGTGTCTAACGTAAGGGTGCGAGGTCGCAAGTTCGCCGCGAAGCAGCGCTTAGATGGCTATCTTTAGAGTTGCGTGGGTTGAAGGTACCGCCGCCGCCGATCTGGATGAGGGAGTCTTTGTGGATTGGCCCGGCGGCGCAACCACGGCAAAGGCGGTGGGGCAGGAGCGGGTTTTGGCCGGGCCACGGACGATGGAGGCAGCTGCTCGCCGCTGGTCGCCGGCTCTTCGGGAAGATTCAATGCAGTTGTCACCGGAGGCACAAGACGGCCATCAAGCCATCCGCGAGATCGACAAGACTAAAATAAAATAAAATCGTAGACCCCAATTTAGTCTTCACCAATGACGTGTGACCATTCTCGCATCTTGCCGTTGATCTCTTAGTGTATTTCTTCGGATCAAAGAGATATGTCGTTTTAACATTATGCTATCTCGCATCTTCGCACACACCGCCTTCCGACTCACCGCAGCTGCTCCAACAAGGAAGCATACACCGTAAGGGAGCTATAGTCCCCACTCAACAGCTTCCTCGATCGAATGCGCGTGTTCGATATGGACAGCCACAACAACCGCAGGACATCGACAAGTCAGCACATGATGCTCACTCCTATGGATGGCAGCCAGATAGGTTGTACCTCATCTTACTTGTGTGCAACATTTATGGCTTTGTTATTCATTTCACGGTAAATAGATCATCACATTTCACCGTATATTCATGCTGATCTCTTACGGTCTTGTTCAGAGTTCACGTTGTTCCATAGTTCAGCTAAGATACTTGTTCTTTAGGTAACGTTGTTCCATAGTTATCATCCATCAGCCAATGCTATCCCACAGTGCTGGTGATTATAGTATTATACCACTTCTAGTATTACCTATGTTGTTCTTTAATACTTTTGTGTGCCATCTAGTTAATCTCGAGTACAAATGATACATATTTTGTAGCTTTCATCCGTGTTCTCCCTTTAGTTTATGAGACATGTTGCTGCTAGTTAACCCTAGTCCTACTATTTATGTCGCTCCTCACAGCACTCATTTACATAAATCTAACTACTAGTTGTCTTCCATGCATGTCGATATAATTGCACACACCGATATATCCACAAGAACCTCATGGAGCAATGTAAAGGCCAATAAACTTGATGTCAATGATACCCAATATGATGGAACATGTAAAGGCAGTTCTTCAAGACTTGCGTAAAGATGATGAATCCTCTTCACCCCACAAGGTCCTTGCTCTAACTTGGCCTGTGATATGGGTACAACATGCATATAATGTCCTCGAGTGTATCTACTCGTTGGTAATGCCATGTGCTTAGCATGCTGATCATGCATGTAAATATGTCATGCCTTCCTGCTTTTCAAGACTATTCCATTCATGATAACATGTTTTCAAATTCAAGCATTGTCATTCTACTCTATCGCAATGCCATCCGCTTAATTTGGACATCATGCTTCAATATCTTATGCATTGTTATTCATCAAGATGTACTTCATCCGCCTGCCATACCATGTTTTTTTACATTGAAGTGTTGTTCTAGTGCTCTGCTGCAATGCCATCTTATTTTCCCAATCATACACGTATGTTGCCTTAGTTATTTCTGCACGTATTCCGCTAGCATATAGTTTTACATTCAACTAGTGTTTTTTTGTCTGTGTTGTCCTGTCGTATCCCTAGCTCTTACACCATACTCCCTCCGTCCGGATTACATGTTGTCAAATGGATAAAAAGGATGTATCTAGAACTGAAATACGCCTAGACCCATCCATTTTTTTCCGGATGGAGGAATACATGTCAATATGTCATGCCTTTCTATTCTTCAAGACCTATTCCATCTCTTGCATCGCATGTTTTATAATTAAAGCACCATTCTTCTATACAAGGCATGCAAGGGGAAGACGACTATGTTAGAATCTAAAGGGTTACAAACAAGGCCTTTGCAAAAGATCCAAACGCCAGAGATAATAAACCAACTCCAGCTTTTATAGATACTGCTCCAAAGACAGAAACCCAACTCCCACCGATAATAAGCGATTCCAGTGGCAAAGAACTAGTCCGCCCAGTCGAGCAAAAATATGTCAACTCAATTCTAAGAAGCGTAAGCGTATCCTTGCATCATGAAATTTTATAGCATGCTGATCATATTTTCTACATGTTTCTTACCCATCTCTTTTTAGAAAATAAGCTTAACAGATAGAAGAATTTCTGCAATGGTATCATTTATGAGGAAAGATTCTTGCAAGAATTCTCTCAGGCTCCAATGTAGATGGGTACTGTTGTATATCACTATATTTTTACATCAGCATGTATTTTGTTAATCGGCGTGAATCCAACCTTTATCCGATCTAAATTTAGTTGTAGCAAAATGTATGATTAAAGGCCACAATGTTGATTTTTGTAAGGAAAACTGCATGGTA